>CM031241.1:185715465-186971762 GCA_018340775.1 Taxus wallichiana var. yunnanensis | reverse complement strand
ATATGTTTCATTATTAAATGAAATGCCTAGTTATTTTCCTAGATGTATCACGCTCGACTACCACCGTATAATATGTGATCCTCTTTCTCCTTACCCAAATATTTCATGAACCCGCTCATCCATATCATCTCCTTACTAGTTTCTATAGCTACAACATACTCTTCCTCCATAGTAGAAAAATCCATAACCTTCTGCAATCTTGAAATCTAGCTAAATGTCATTCCACCTACTATGAAAACATATCTATTGGTTCTCCTCCTACCATCCAAATCTCCAACCATATCTCGAATCAATTGTTGAGGTGAAATTACGGGACCCAGAAATCTAGAAGCTGGATGGGTTTGAAAGAGTTAATGAATTGTATCGAAAATTGTGCACCATGATGAAGTTGTACTCTTGTTCAATCGTAATGGCTCAACGTAATCAAAAGGAACAATCGATCAACAAATGAATAAATTTCATAAATGAACAAAGCTTACACATGTAAAGAAAGATAGTGGAGTGTCTTGTCATGCTTATAAATGTTAAATGAAGGGATACATATAGGGTTTTGAGTAACCCTAGTGCATGAATCAATAACAAAACCTAAACTAACCCTAAACCTAACCCATGTGAGATGACCCTCCATATGTAAGTGGAGGACACATAGGATAACTCACACCAATAGCCCCCCTTCATCAAAGTTGTGGTAGTGGCTATGATGAGTCAAATGGAAAGAGAAGACACTCCTAAACAACTAAGAAAGATGTTAATGGGGCCCAAAACTAAATGCCTTATAAGGTGCCCATATACAAACAACATCTTCCTATAAGAAGAAGAAGAAAAGAATGAGTACATAGCCCAAAGAATATGAGTAGTTAAAATACCCACCCTAAGAAGAGACCGTAAGTGAAGAAACTTCATCTCAGTGAAGGGCTTGGTAAATAAATCTACAATCTAATCAGTTGTCTGAATGTACTGAATGTTGATGATACCATCATGAATAAGCTCTTGTATAAAGTGCATATGGATCTCAACGTGCTTCATCTATTGATGTTGAACTAGATTTCTACAAATAGAGATAGTGCTCATGTTATCACAGTAGATAATGGTAGGTCATCTAAGGTGGATGCCAAAATTTGTCAGAATACCCTATAGCCAAATAGCTTCTATGGCAGTGTTAACTACTCCTCTGTATTCTACCTCGTAGATGATATCACAATTGCATTATGCTTCTTACTAGAACAACTAATAAAACCTAAACCAAGAGAAAAATTGTAGCTTGGAAGTAGACTTTCGATGATATAAGTCATTGGACCAATCGAAAATATATGAACCCAATCAATCTAATATCCACCCCTCCATGATAGTGAATTCCATCCATATAAGTTCAAAAACATAGTGAAGGCAATCATGTGGCTCTTTCCAATGAATCTGACATGTAGCTCATCCCAACTAGAAACGACATACGATAAATTTTTTTGAGTTTAAGTCAAGTAAATCAATCTCCTACACACTTTGTCGATAAAGGGTACCATCAACCAAGGGAGTAGAGAAATCAAAAACAAACTTAACCCCATAAATAAAAGGAGTAGGAGAATATTTGCAATCGACATTTGAAAACAAGCTAGCAGATCAAGAGCATAATTAGGTTGTGAAATCAAAATTCCTGAGTCATATTGTGAAATCTGGATCCCAAGAAAGTAATGAAGTAGACCTAAGTAGTCATGGAAAACACTGTTGGTCATGGCAAATCTTCACATAATCAATAATAGAGGAAGAACTACCTATGATCAACAAGTCATCAACATAGAGAACAAGAATGAGTATGGAGTCATCTTACCATAGAATATAAACATTTGGATCAGAGTGACACCTAGTAAACCCTAATGTAAGTAAAAAGGATTCCATCTTGGCATACTAATTCCGAGGGGCTTGTTTAAGGCCATAAAGAGAATTCTTTAACTTATAAACGAGAGAGGATCATGGACATAACCCGGAGGTTGTTCCATGTAGATCTCTTCCTCTAGGTCCCCATGAAGGAAGGCACTCTTAACGTCCATTTGATGGAATTTCCATTTGTTTGTTGTGGAAATGGCTAGGGTCAGTTAAATAGAAGTCATCTTCATAACCAGAGCAAAGGTTTCATTATAATCAACCCCAGCTATCTGGGAGAAACCCTTAGCTACTAATCGAGATTTAAAATTTTTAATGTCTCCATCTACTCCATAATTTGTTTGGAACACCCACTTACACCGAATGGTTTTTCTTCCTTTTGGAAGAGGGGTGAGATCCCAAGTATCATTCTTCATGAGAGAGTAATACTCCTCATCCATGGAAGTATCCCACTTAGGAATACCAGAAGCCTCCCAGAAATACTATGGATTAGAAGCAGAGGTGAAGAAATAGTGGGGTCCAATGAAATTTGAGCGAGTACGTCTCATATCTAAAGTATCTCTAACTAAATCTCTAGCACTTTGAAAGTTTTCCTAGCCCAAAGAGGACTAGGAGGATCAGGCTCAGAGTCAGAAGATTCTTCACTTGAGTGAGAAGGGACATAGTCCTCATCATCACTACCATTATAATCAAAAGAGTCATAGGTCTAATGGTAGGAGGATCGGGAAGAGGATCATGCTTAACAAGTATCATCATCTAATGAGTAGAATATAAATTAATGAATCAAGAACCTTAATAGGTGGAGAAGTAGAAGTCGAAGAAGACTCATTGAACTTAATAATTCTCTCAACATACAGCTCATGAGAAGTAGGATTAATCAATTGATATCCCTTCACACCATCAAGATACCCTACAAAGATACAAGGTTTTGATTGTGGTTCCAAAGCTTTACATTTCTTCTTGGAATCGAGCCATAGCCTTAGATCCAAAGACTCAAAAGTGCTCAACATCAAGCTTGCATCCAAAATAGGATTCAAAGGGTGTCATTCCTCTTACTTAGCCTTATGTGGAACATGGTTCTAAATGTAATTAGCACAATTCATTGCTTGGCCCATACTACTTTGGAGGAAGAGACTTTGAGTGAATCATACAAGTGGCCATCTCTTTAAGAGTACGGTTATTTCTTTCGCTACTCCATTTTGGGAAGGGATGTATACAATCGTATCTTTGCCGAAGGAGATCCCTTGAGAAGTATAGAAATCCATGACCCTATTGTTTGATATTCACCTCCATTTTCGGTTTGAAGAACCTTGATAGACCATTACTCGCTGTTGATAGAGTAAGAGCCTTAAAGTCTTGAAAATGTTCAAATACTTTAGACTTAATCTTAAGAAAATATACCCAAGTATATCACGAATAGTCATCAATGAAGGTCAGCACATAAAGAGCTATAGTAAATGAAGGAGATGAAATGGAGTAGAAAATGTTTGTGAACAAGATCCAAAGGACAAGTAGCTCTCTAGGATTTTACTTTGTCAAAGTTATTTTTAGGACGCTTTCCAAGGGCATAACCCTCAAAGACCCTTATAAAACTTGACATGGGTAACTGTTGACCATTTTTTTTGGCTCAATTCTTTAAGGTAGTGATAATTTAGATGTCCAAACCACTCCTACCATAGCTTCCTAACCTCATTTTAATGAGTGAGAAAATAAGTGGGTGTAGAATCAGAAGTAAAGTGGGAAAAGGTATACAACTATGAATGGTGATCTTCCTTTCCCTTAGCGTCATCGTTAAGCTCATGAATAATCACCGAGTTAGGACCAAATTCCACTCGCATTCCTTCACCAAGGTGAGTAATTTGGTAAACCGATAGGATATTGGTAGAGAGATCAAGAATGCTCAACACTTGGTTGAATGTTCCCCCATCCATCTCTACTGATCCACTACTAGAAACTGACACTGTCATGTCATTACCCATCGTGATTTGGGACATTCCACAAGGCTTGATGTTGGAGAACTCAACATGTGAAGAACCCATGTGGTGTGAGGCACTAGAATCTATAATCCATGTCGATGAAGGAGAAACTCTAGCTACAAGGGCCTTTCCTTTCTTCTTATCAAATTTAGAACCTTTTGTAGTGGAAGACTCGACCTTTAGAGCATTTTGTTTGATAGACTCAGGAACACCAATTTTATTTTTCTCAAGTAATTGAGTAAGGTGATCAATTTGTTTTCTCATACATGTATTCTCTTTATGACCAAGCTTCTTGCAATAGGAACACAAATACATGTCTTTCTATGCTCTAGGCTCATAAGTGAAGCATTCGTGTTATTTTTAGTATCAGTCTTGCTTTCTTTCTAGTTGATCCTTTTTTTTTCTTCTTTTAGTATTCTTTTCTGTACTAGTACTTGCTACAAGGGCATGTGACTTGGACTTGAGAGACCCCATTTCAATGAGTTTTTCTTGTTCTGAATGATTTGGGATGAAAAATAGTCAAAGGAGGGCATATTCCAATCCTTTCCCAAGGCAACTTTTGTAGCGTAAAAAGTTGACACAAAGACAGAATATTCAGGACCTAACTTAGAGAGAATCGACAAGATCAGTTGAGAATATTTCTTCTCTACTTGACATTCCTTTAACAACGATCTAGTGTGGACAAAATTTGAGAAGAATGCTTATAGGTTTTCAAAATCACTAGGATTTAACCCTAGTAGTTTGTTTTCCAACTCATGCGCTCTCATGTCATCGTGTTGTCCAAACATTTCATCTAACATTGTCCACACAAACTTAGGTGTTTTAGATGACTCAATGTGGAAGAGCAAGTCAGAGAAATGGACATGCAAAGAAGACCTAAAGCTTCATCACTATGGTTTAACCACTTATATTTTTTAGGTTCGTCATCTGGTTTAGTCTCAATTCCCATGGTGATGTGGAATAACCCTTTACCCCTTAGTTTCATTATTATTTTTGATCTCCATTCAAAAAAGTTGAATGATGTAAGCAAAGGAATTGAAAGTGCATCCATAGTGAAAAGAGAGAGAAGAAATGTAGAAAAGAAACACAACCACCCAAGACAATATAATAACCCCCGCTTTGGCACTTTATAGTTTAGTGCGTTGAATACAATCGGGTCCGAAAGTGTGCATCTGAAAACACTTGGTAACTCACCTTGCAATCAACGTAATAATGTGCAAGAGAGGAGACCACAATCGTGTTTCGTGGAGCGTAACAAAGTGACACCGTATACAAGCACAAATGCTAAAAACTAGGAAGGAGGCGAAATCAAAACCTGGTTGTGAGAAAAAGTGTCTCACGTCGCAAAGGATACCCCCTTGCTACGCAATGGTGGATGCACTCACTAGTCGCAAGCAATAATAAGGGTAATATACAATGTTTAGATGAACTCAGAATGAGTTCTGATGATCTTCAGAATGCCGAAAAAGAGCTCGAAGGCAAATAGGTGCTCAAAGTGTCACTGCACACTTGAGCGCATGATTAGTAAAGAAAGCCGACAATAAAATGTTTAAAAAATTTACTGATTGGAAATGTTTGACTTAGCTAATTGTAAAGAAATTTGGAATTTTAAAAGGAAATGGTAAATTAACATTAATTTAAAAGATGATTTTTAAAAATATATATTACTAGTCGAAAATGATAGGATCGATCATAAAAAAACTAGATTTAATTAAATCTAATTAATTATGATTAATTTAATTAAGATCTAAAAAATCCTAATTAAATAATTAAAAAAATTTCCATTTTTAAAAGAAATCAATTTTAAATTAAATAAAACTAATTTCTATTAATATAAAAAAAGCATAACACCACTTACCGTTAGATTTATTAATAAAAGAAAAAAAGATTTCTATTAAAAAAACTTACGGTTGTCGAAGATATAAAAAGATTTTTTGTTTTAATTAGAAAGTAATTAAAAAAGGGAAAGTATTTTAAACAACTTACCAAAGAGAACTTACCAAAAATGCGACTAGGTTTGCACAATCTCAGACAAGGAAGAAAGGACGGTTAGTGTGTTTGGGCAAAGCGAGGAGGTGAATGGCCCCACAAAGCAAGGGGATGGCCACACAGAGCAAATGGATGGCCATGCAAAGTAGAGGGAAATGAGGAGGGGATCCGGCCACGTCAGGGGGAAGAATTCAAAGCACATGCACGCATCTAGGTTTTCCAGAGAAAACACACACACCAAATAGAAAACACACCCACGTTTTGTAGAGAAGAGCTTCAAATAAGAAGTTTCTAAATTTGAAAGACAAACAACCAAAAAAATGCATTCTAGACAAGAGAGAAGGCTCAAGATAGATCCAAAACCCCAAAAATTTTGTAATCTAAAATGCTAAGAACTTGATTTTTTTACCCGAATCTACAAAAATAGAAAAAAAAAAGCACAAAGAAACCGGAAAAAAATAGATTTTTTTTTGAAAAAATGGAAAATAACATCTATTTTAACGGATCTCCAAATGTAGCTACAACTAACTAAATTTAGTTGTAAAACCCCTGAAAGACACAAGGAGATTTGCACATGCATGAGGAACAAAACAAAACCAAACTTTTCAAGAGCAACTTGTTAAATACATTAGCAAGGAAAAACCATAATATAATTATCGAAAACTTGCACGAGGAGTTAAAAAAGAAGAAAAACAAGAGTAATCACAACTCAAAAAATGAGTGCACATTTACCCGATCTCATATCTAATACAATGAAAGAGTTGAAAAATCATATTGGAAACTACACACCATGATGAAGTTGTACTCTAGTTCATTCAGTAATGGCTCCAACATAATCGAAAAGAAGAATCGATCAACAATCGAATAACTTGCATAACGTAACAAAGCTTGCACATGTAGAGAAAGACGGTGGAGTGTCTTGGCTTGCTCATAAATGTCAAATGAAGGGATACATATAGGGTCTTGCCGAGTAACCCTAGTGCATGACTAAATAGAAAACCCTAACAAAATCCTAAACCTAATGCATGTGAGATGACCCTCCATATGTGAGTGGATGACACATAGGATAACTCACACTAAAAGGGTTGAGATCATCAATGTAATCGCATAACATGGAGCATCTCTCAAAGTGTGGGACTTTGCAAGTCGAGAAATCTCTCTAAATCAAGGTCATCTCTTATTCCTCTATTTGGGTGCATATGTTTAGATTGCAGAGGGTTCATTCTAAATCCTACTTAACTTTCCAAGGAGACATGGTTAAGAAGATGCAAGAAATTAAACCTAAACTAACAAGGTGATGCACCAAAGGAATGTTGAACACTAGCTTTGCATTATTACACATGAGACCATTAAAATGTAATATAACCACCATACATAGATAACCAATATTTCAATGAAATATTAGACAATGCCAATGAACACAAGAGAGGGTTGAAATCATACATAGACATGTATTATTGCTTCACAAATTGATACAGAACATTACAATGGCCAAGAGGAAAAACTTGCATTATAGTCTTAATGGAGGGTTTGAACTCCACAAATTCATCTATAGACTAGAGAAGAAGGGAGGGTACAAAACCAAAATTTCCAACCCTTTGAAATTGTCCCTCTCGTACAATATATAGGAAGAATGAGAGAGGGAAAGGATGGAAAAATCCAACCCTATTCCAACTACCCATGAAGGGGAATTGAATTCCCCTACCATAATGATGAATCTTGCTACAACACCCATGCCTCTATCACTATTCCTTGCTAGGAAATAAAGGAGGCCCATTCTTCATCATGGTGGTAGGTGGGAGACTTGATGACCTTGAAAATGGTGGGTGAAACATTAATGGTGGTAGGTGGGTAGCAGGTGCCGAGAGCTCTCTAAAACGTCCCCTCCCACTCGATTTTGAGCTTCTAATCGAAAGATATGGCCGCCTTGAAGGTACTTTAGGTCTAGAGTCTATTTGCATATCCACGTGGTGGACCCGTGTGTCTCAAGATTTTCCCCCTCCTCTATACTCTTAAAGTTGCATTGGGCTAACACATGGCACCATTCGCGGGCCTACTCTATTTCCCTTATATTCTACCTAAGCCCCTTTTGTTTGGTGGGGCCATACATTTGATCCTGGACATGTGGATACTTCACACTCATTTAAAAATGCCCCCAAATTTTTACTTTTAATGTTACATGGTCAAGGCACATGGAGGCTTCCGCTGGTCTTTCTTTACTTCTCAAAATCCGGCTCTACCTTTCGGACCCGGAGACACGTGGAGGGATGACGTTAGTTCGTGGTCTCTCCTTTGATATGCCTTTTGGAATTACGACATTGAGGCACATGGAGGCTTCCACTAGCTCTTTTATACTTAGCCAATTTGGGTCCTAAGTGAACTCTACCTTGCATGTGGGACCCTTGTAGCCAACTCCCTAAATTGTTGTAGTGGGACACATGGTATCATCCAGGCCTACCCTCCTTTCGCATGTTTGGCTTAGTCCCATATATATTTTGCGGGGCTATATGTTTGACTCGGGACACATTGGGGCTCACGCATGTTTAGGTTTTGCTATCCTTTGGGTCACGCCCTTGAAGTTCCATCATGTTGACGCACGTGGAGGCTTCCGTAGGGTCTATCCCGTTAATAATTTTTCAATGCCGTGCAACATTTTGGGACTAGGGTACATGGCGTGATGGTGCTCCTTTGGGAACTCTGCCTGAATTTGAACTTTGGAGATGCACCAAGATGACGTGTGAGGCTTCCACCAACCTGACCCGACCATGGAATTTTCACCGGATCTGATCTATCTCTAAATTTGACCCCAACCACATGGAGGATTGGCACTCATTTGCATTCCCCATTTTGATGCTCCTTTTGGAATTTCACCAAGATGACACATGGCACCTTCCGTGACTCTGCTACTTCGACTCTAAGTCAACTTGTGGGTGAAGTCTGAAAACTTCGATTCTTTCTCTGATTTTCTTGTTGAGCCTTTATCCTCTCTTGTGTTGTTTTGCCTCATATTTTACCCCGCTCTTCCTTATTTGAGTCTTTCCCCCCTTGGTTGTTTGATATGGAATGTGAGCTCAAATGACTGAACCATTCCCTTAGATTTTTTTCATGTAGGGTCATGTTTGACCAATTTTATCAAGGCCGAAATTGGGATAACAATTTGGCAACTCACGGGATCACCTACCTGCTAGGTGAATGGATCAGCTACCTTATTATATCCATTAGGCACGGAGTCATGGGTGGTGGCCTAATATTGATCATGGTCCTATTCTTGAAGCTTGAATCTGACACTTGCACTTGGTGACCTTGAACCCCCCGTTGTTCTAGAAATGGACTCCTCGAGACCCGATTTTAGTTGCTTTGTATTTGTTCTATTTTAAAATTAGAAACTGTTATGGAAACTATGGGTCTCCCTATTGTAAATGCTTGAAGGGCCTAGCACATTCACCTGGAGGTGCATCGAACTATATAATGAAACAAACCTAGAGCAACAAACTAATGCCTAGAGCACTTAGGGAAATAAAACCTAATCTAATAACAACAAAAATGTGCACAAGCACTTGGAAGAATTGGAAATCCTAGACTAATATGTACAAGGGTGAGAATTATCCTTCTAGTAGCAATGTTTGAGATAGATCCCATTGACTAGAATCTATAATTCCTCACCATCCAACTTAGCCAGCTAGAAGGCATTGCTAACTTTGCATTTAGTGATCATGTAGGGGCCACTCCAAATGGCATCAAACTTGGAATGCCTTCCTAGCTTTGCATGGTCCGCATCCCATTTTAGTACCAAGTCCCCTTCTTGGAATGTCCTAGCTTTAGCTTTCTTGTCAAATCTCTTCTTGATCAACACTTGATATTTCTCCAAGGTTTGCACTACATGTTCTCTTGCCTCTTCTAATTCCATCAGCTCTGCATACCGATCTCCATAGGCTCAAACTCGGCTAGTTCCAATTGTTTCATGAGTTCTAATGTTGGCAACTCAAGTGATATAGGTAGAAATGCTTCCTTTCCATATACAAGCTTGAATGGAGAGCTGCCTATAGACCTCTTGGGGTGACTCTATCTTCCCAAAGAGCTTATTTGAGTTTTTTGTGCCAAGTTCTCTAGATTCTCATCAAGATTCCTTCTGATGATTCTCAACAAGTTCTTGTTTGTGGAATCTACTTGGCCATTACCTTGAGGGTAATAGTTTGAAGAGGTGTTGAGATATACACCATTCTTGATAGCCCATTTAGTAATTTTTGTGCCAAGGAATTCCAATGCATTATGATATGATAGTGATAGGGGCACCAAACCTCGTGACTATCCCTTTGTAGAAATCAAAGATATTGGATTCATTTTCCTCTTTAAATGCCACCTTTGCTCAGTCCAATTGGTGAAGTATTTAGTCATTGTGAGTATCCACTTGTGGCCCTGACTTGAATTTGGGTTGATTACTCCAATGAAGTCTAACCCCCATTGCATGAATGGTTGATCCACTAAAATTGGATGAAGGGGTAAGGCTAATAATCTTGCTTTCCCTGTGAATATTACACTTCTTGCATTTATTGACCCATGAGTAGCAATCCCTAAACACCGTAGGCCAATACTAGCAAGCCCTCATAATTTTGAGCATTGTTACCTGTGGAAAAAAGTGGCCTCCAACTTCTCCATCATGGAACTCATGTAATACCTTCTCAATTTGGACTGTCCCAATGCACCTTAATAGGATGCCATTGATGTCCCTCTTGAACAAAACACCGTCAACAAGCACATACAAGATGGCTTATAATCTAAAGTATCTTCTCTTTGCTTTTCTCATTTCTCAAGGGCACAAACCTATTTAGAGATAATGCACCAGGACTCGAGTCCAAAATGGAATGGGAGCATCGTTAACTAGTTGTTCTTGATCATTCTGTAGTAGTAGGATAGCCTATTCTTCATCCGCTGACTCAGTTTGTCACTTGGAAGTGAGCTGCTCACATAGAACCTTTGCCACGAACTAGCTTGGTCACCTTGATTTCAATATCATACTCCATTACATAGGTGATCCAACCTGCTCTCTTCTCATTCAAGTCCTTGTTTAGGAGAAATTCCTTGACACTAGCATGTGACACTAGCAATTGAATCTTATTGTTCGAGACCAAGTGTCTGAACTTCTTCAAACTTCTAATGACAACAAGGACATGATTTTCAATGAAAGAATACTTTACTTCGTAATATTCCAAGCTCTGACTGAAGAAGGCTATGGGTTATTCTGAATGTTTCTTGTTAGGTTGAACCAAGATAGTTGAGATTGTGTCTGACCCTCCAAAAGCATACAACATGAAGTCCTTTGAAAATTTGGGTTAATAAGAGTTGGGGCTTGTGATATTGCAATCTTAATGGCCTCAAAATCTCTTTTCCTTTTGTTGTCCATTTGAATGCAAGAATCTTCTTTAGCATCATCGTTAAAGGCTTTACAAGAGTGGAAAAATAGGCACAAATATGTGGACAAAGTTTATCCTTCCTAAGAAGCTTTGGAGGGATTTCTTGTGATGTGGCAGTGGAAGTGTTCTAATGGCTTTAAATCTTTCAGGATCAATTGTCAACCCTTCTCTTGAGACAATGTGGCCCAACAACTTTCCCTCGTGCACCAAAATACACACTTCTTTGGATTCAATGATACTCTGAATCTTCTACATCTCTGAAAAAATTTCCTGAGGTGAAAGAGGTGGTCTATGACATTCTTTGAGAAGATGGTGATATCATCTAGATACACCAGCACTATCTTGTTGATTAAACCTTTGAATGCCATATTCATAGCTCACTGAAATGTTGTTCGGCATTTGACAATCCAAATGGCATCTTCTTGTAAGTATATGTGCCCCATTTCATGGTGAAGGTTGTCTTGTGCCGATCTTCCTCTTTCACCATTATCTGATTACATCCTGAGTATCCATCTAGAAATGAAAACCTCTCATAGTAGTAAAAGCTAGAACCTAAAAGATATTCTCCATTGATGGAAGTGGGTAATGATCCTTGAGTGATGCTCTATTCAGATCACGAAAGTCCACACATAGTCTAATTTCACCATTTCTCTTTCTCATCAGCACCAATTTTGCAACCCAACTTGAATGCTTGATAGGGAAGATGATGCTAGCTTCAATCAGCTTGTTCAACTCTTTCCTCATGAGGGGCTCAATGTGAGGATTCACTACCCATTGCTTCTTTCTGATAGGTTTAGATCCCGGTTCCACTCAATAGTGTTTGTGCCAACCTTGGGTTAAAACCTCTTAAATCCTTGTAAGTCCAAGCAAAGACATCTGGGAATTCTTGACAAAGTTGAACGAACTCAGATTTTTCTTGTTGGGTACTTACCTTGCCAATTCACAATGTTTTTCCTTCATCTATGGAAATGAGCTCGAATCTTCACCCTTTACCTGAATATTTGCTTTCTCTTTCTGGAATTGATCATTTGGGTTGAATATTGAATCCAAAGTTACAAGACCCTTTGGTAATTTGTTAGTTCTCAGCTGCACCACTTGGTCACCATACCGCTATTCCAACTTGTCTTGGTTTCTAGCAGAGAACTCAACTTATTCTTGTAAAAAATTGACAATTTTCTTATCATTCTCGAAGACTTGCCAACTTGTATTGTTATCTGGAACAACCAGGTCTCACAACCACTCTAATATGGGGCTAAGATTTCTCACTCTTGATACTCTCTACCACATCAAATGCCACCCGATTGCTGCCAATCTATCTGCTGCTTCATTCTTCTTCCTTGGGATGGAATTGATGCTAAATGCTTCAAAATATTCAATGAGATCCCATACCCGATTCTTGTAGTTTTTAACAGATCATTCTTGGCAGCATTTTTCCTCGGACTTGATTCACAAATAGCTCACTATCAAAAAATTGTAAGTATTTTAATGCCTCTCCTCTTGGCCCAATGAAGTCCATGAATCAAAGCCTCATACTCAGTTGTGTTGTTTGAGCAAGAAAACTAGAAGCGAAAAGCTGAGTAATATCTTTTTCCTTGAGGTGAAACAAGCATAGCTCCTCCTCCTACACCTTGTCTACTTCTTGAGCCATCAAAGAACAATTTCCATACCTCATTATCATCCTTGTGGTCTGGCTTGATGACGCTAGGGAGAGGATGATTCTCTTCATGCAAGCAATAGAATCCTAATTTAGATTCTTCCATTTCTTTGTAAGGGTCAAAAGCATGCCTCTTATTCACCCATTCATCAAGGGTCAAGTCTAGAATACATCCAACCTTGGTATCAACTTCATGGGTGCTTGGATAATCTTCTTGATCAAGGGTTGAACAATTTGCATTGATTGGACTCGGTGTATGAGGCTCAATATGGAAGTTTGCAATAGGCTCAGATCTAATTGTAGCCTTAGCTCCATACCTTGTTTTGAATAACATGTGTGACCAATCAACAGAAAAATAACCTCTAATTTTAGTAGTGAAGTCTCTTGACAAACACAATGCAAAGTGTGGTGGAAAGTCTATGACTGATACATTTTGCAAGATGACAGTCACATTGGGACATGCATGCAATGTGAGGCTCAAATATTTGATTACTCCAACCATTGTTACTATTGTACCATCCAATTGTACCACACCTTTGGAAATGACTTCATATTGAAGACCCAATTGATCAGCTATTTGTTTTGGCATTACAGAGCTACTTTCTCCCGAATCAATCATGCAATTATGCACTAGCTTGTCTCCAATGATCAATGAGACATAGAAGGGAGGAGGCTTCAGATTCTTACCTTTGTGATCTCTATGATTTCCTTCAGGCTAAGTTACATTGGTAAGCACTTTCTCTTGCTGATTGGGTGCTGATTTGAGGTTGACCAATTGGCCATAGTAGCCTGCAATAGGTCTCTCTGTCTTGGGATACCCAATGACTCCCACATTGAGATATTTACATTTTTCCTCTTCATCTACTCAATGATGTTAAATGGAGATGATCTATCTCACTATTTCCTTTGCCTTGCATATTCTTCTCTTGCACATGGGTTATTACAATTGGCACTTGAGCTGGTCTAGGGGGTGGCTTGGGTTGACCTTGCACATTGGGAGTTGCACTTTGATTGCCAATACCTTGTGGAGTAATAGAGGGTTGTGGATTACCTAAATTTGATGATTTCCCTCTCCAATATTCCTTTTATGGACCGTGTATTGGAAGCTACACTTTGAGAAGGGGCTTGGTTAACTCCACAGAAGTCTTTTGTTTTCCAATTAACCAACATAGTTTCAGTTGGAGGTGTCTCTTGCTAAGCTTCTTGCTGCTGATTTTCCTCTTGACTAGGTTCTTGGGACACACCAACGGTTTATACCATCAAGGCCTGGTTTAGTACACCATTGAAACACATTGATTGACAGTGAGGTAGAATGTAAGGGTAACACAGTCGTATACTCTTGTGCCATGTTGTTTTGTGTTGGAACTAACGCTTTTGATGTTGAAGTTGCATTTGGATTATATGGTCAAAATGGCCTGGTAGCTTGAGGTTGTCCTTGGTTAAATTTTGATTTGTGGCATGACTTGGTGGTTTATTTTTCTTGGTATGGGGGCCTAGCTTGATACTGAGTTTGAGGCTAATATGGCCTAGAACTTTGAGCTTGTTGTCTCTCGATAGTCACTATCTTGTTTCCTAGGTTCTACAATTGTTTCAAGACTTCTTGGAGTTCATTTGAGGAGCTAGAAGATGAGGTGGAAGATTTAGCTAAACTCTAATTCCTTGGAGTAGGTATGGGAGCTAATGTGGGTGTTTGACTAGTGCTTGGAGCTCCTAGTTCTGGATATAGAGGCATAGGTGGCCTAGGTGCAAGTTTACTAGCCTGGATTAAGCAATTTTCAGCTCTAATAACAATGTTATATGATGCAGGTAAAGTTATACCTCCCATTGATTGAATCATCATGGAAATATCAGAATTTAAAGCTCTAAGGAAGTATAGAAAATCACCTTCGTATATTGGTCTCATGGCCACTAGAATCCTATCCCACATTCGTTGGAATCTGAAGTTGAAGTCGGTTAACTGCTCATTAGGATCCCTCTTGATTGTTGTCAGTTGTTCCAAAAGGATAGATTATCTCCCTTCTCTTCAAATTGATTGTGAAGAGCTATGCATCAGATGGTCCCAATTCTAAATAGAGCCTGTTGTTAGAATCCTAAACCATTGCAAAGCTTTACCCTTGAATGAAGAGGCTAACAATTTGACTGCAATGTCCATCTCAATGATTTCATGAATTACATAGACATTTGTAATGTCTTGAACGTGGTCACTAGGAGTAGTCTAGTTCTCTCAATGAAATATGGAATGATCTTCAATGCTGCAACTGGAACTAGATTTTGTGCATTGAGAGTGAGTGGATTGCTTCCAGTGAAATTAATGTAGGGGTTGGGTTGTGCCATCCTGATTGGTCGAAGAACTCTAGTTGATTGAAAGAAAGGCCTACTAGGTGGAGGCATTGAAAATGTCCTGCTTGGTGGTGATGGAGATGTTTGGGTTCTTCTTCCCCTCCCTACTCTATTTGGGGATAAATGTAGATAGACAAATAGCCCCTCTTCTCTAGTTCTTGACCTTGTTTTTATTCTTCTCATGAACTTGATAAACTTGGGTTGGTGAAACCACTAGATTTGAATGACTTTTGGAGTCACCAAATGTGTGTTTCTAAACCCTCCAAAGGCTATAGTTTACCAAGACACACACCCAATCTTGATAAAACTGAAATATGACTTCTAGTCCCACCGGTGAGCTGAAGCCATAATTATTGAAAAATCATAGCACCAATAAAATTGAAACCGGATGGGTTGAGATCCTATTGTGATGACACAACATGGAGCATCTCTCAAAGTGTGGGACTTTGTGAGTCAAGAGAGCTCTCTGGATCAAGGTCGGATCCTATTCCTCTATTTAGGTGCATACATTTAGATTGCAGAGGGTCATTCTAAATCCTACTCTAACTTACCAAGGAGACAAGGTTAAGAAGATGTAAGAAATTAAACCTAAAATAATAGAGGTGATGCACCAAAGGAATGCTAAACACCGGATTTTCTATTAAACACAGACCATTAAAATGTAATACAACCACCATGCATAGATAACCAATATTGCAATGAAATATCAAATAAAGTCAATGAACACAAGAGATGGTTGAAATCATCCACAGACATGTATTATTGCTTCACAAATTGATACAAAACATTACAATGGCCAAGAGGAAAAATTAAATTACAGTCTTAATGGAAGGTTCGAACTCCATGAATTCATCTGCAGACTAAAGAAGAAGGGAGGCTGCAAAACCAAAATGTCCAACCCTTTGAAATTTTCCCTCTCATATAATATATAGGAAGAATGAGAGAGGGAAAGGAGGGAAAAATCTAACCCTGTTCCAACCGCCTAAAGGGCCATTGAATTCCCCTACCATAATGATGAATCTTGTTGTAACACCCATGCTCTAGTCATTGTTCCTTGTTAGGAAAGAAAGGAGGACCATTCTTCATCATGATGGTAGGTGGGAGATTTGATGGACCTTGAAAATGGTGGGTCGAAACATTAATTTATGTAGGTGGGTAAAGAAAGCCGAGAGCTCTCTATAACATGCCCTCCCGCTCAATTTTGAGCTTCGATCAAAAGATATGTCTGCTTGAAGGTAGTTTGGGTCTTGAGTATATTCACACATATCCATGTGGAAGACCCACTCATCTCAAGGTTTTGACCCCTCCAATACTCTTAAAGTTACTTCAGGTGAAACATGGCACCATCCACAGCTTGCTCCATTTCCCTTCTATTCTACCTAAGCCCCCTTTATTTGGCGGGGCCATATGTTTGATCCTAGACACATGGAGGCTTCATGCTCATTTGAAACTTCCCCAGATTTTTAATTTTGATCTTGTGTGGTGGAGGCACGTGGAGGATTCCACTTGGTAGTTCTTTACTTTTCAATAGCCTAGCTCTACCTTTTAGACCCGAGAGAGACATGGAGGGCTCGACACTAGTTTAGGGTCTCTCCTTCACTACACCTTTTATAATTGCATCATGAGGCATGTGGAGGATTCTACTAGATCTTCTATACTTAGCTGATTCATGTCGAGTGAACTCTTCCTTTCGTGTGGGACCGTCGTAAGCTAGGTCCTTATATTGTGGTAGTGGCATACATGGTATCATCCATGAGCCACCCATCATTTTCTCATGATTGTCTTAGTCCCATCTATTTGGAGGGGCCATATGTTTGACTCGGGACACGTGGGGGGCTTGCACATGTTTTGGTCCCGCCCTTTGTGTCGCGCTCTTGAAGTTTCATCATTGAGGCATGTGGAGGCTTCCGTAAGGTCTATCCCCGTGAAGATTTTCAATAGCCTTGGTTCAACCTTTTGGGACATGAGTCACATGGAGTGTTAGTTCCTTTGTGAACCTGCGCCCTAAATTTGAACTTTGGAGATGCGCTAAGATGACGTGTGGAGGATTCCGGCTGGCCTAACCCGATCTTTGAATTTTCAATGGATCTCTATCTCTTAATTTGATCCCAATCACATGGGGATTGGAACTCATCTAGAGTCCCCATTTTGATGCACCTTTTGGAATTGTACCGAGATGACACGTTGCACCTTCCATGACCCTATTACTTGACTGACGAGTGGAATCATGGGTGAAGTCTAAAAACTTCGAGTCTTTCTCTGATTTTCTTGTTGAGCCTCTAGCTTCCCTTATGTCATTTGGCCTCATATTTGACCATTTTCTTCCTTCGTTGAGTCTTGTTAGGAATTAATAATATCTAATGTGGAATAATTCCTCAGAATCACAATAATAAGAAGTATGAATAGAATTACATAAATGAAATATGCACAACATGAAGACAATATTTAACATGGTTCACCTAATGTGGGCTACATCCACCAAGAACACTTGCTCAAATTTTATTACAAGCCAATAATCTTCACAGTTATAATAATCAGATTTTGTTTGGAGCTACGCTCAACAAACCCTCCCGAATTTGCACTTGAATTCACACACACTATTCACCTTCACAAAAACACTCATGTAAATTCTATTGTATGTCCATCTATTTATAAGTACATCAATAGGTAGTCAAGAGGTGGTTTTACAAAACAATGGGTACCGAAAAACCATGGGCCCAAAAACAGCCCATAACGGTTACCCATTACCCATGGGTTAATAAACCACCCATGAAAATTTGCTTTGGGGGCTTCACCCCACGAACCCCTTGACCCTCTCACTAGCAAGTGGGACCACCGTAAAAATATCTGAGTGTAACACATGAAAGGTGTACCAAATTCTAACATGAAAACAAGCTCCACAAACATAACAAGTCTTGCATGCCCCTTGTTTTTGGATCTAGAATGTGAGCTTGCATGACCGAACCGCCCTTTATAGTTTTTTTTGTGTGGGGTCATGTTTGACCAATTTTTCTAGGGGTGAAATTGGGATAACATCAACATAGCCATGTAAAGAAGTATCTAACCCTTCATAGCATAAATCCATGTCAAATGTCCCTCTCAAGTACTTGAGAATCCATTGGACTGCTTCTCCAATGTTTTTTACCTTGATTAGCCATTAGCTTGCTCACAACTCCCACTTCCCGTGCAATGTCCGGTCTAGTACAAACCATGGCATACATAAAAATTCCTCTTGCTAAAGTATAGGGAACATGTGCCATGTACTCAACCTCCTCGTATGATGAACAAAACTGGTCTTTTCTCAATTTTAAGTTTCCATCCATAGGTGTGTACTAACAAGTTTTGAATTCTTCTTGTTAAACCTTTCCAACACCTTATTGATATAAGATTCCCTGAGACAAATACAACCTCTTTTTTTTCTTGTCTCGATGAATTTTCATTCCAAGGATTTTCTTTTAGTTCCCAAATCCTTCATTGTAAATGTGTGAGATAACCTTTCTTTAATATTACCAATGTCCCGCATACTAGATCTTGTAATCAACATATTATCAACATATAGTAACAAAATAACATAGGTCACATTTTAAAGCTTCTTAAAATAAACACAATGGTCAAATTCACATCTCATATAACCATACTCTTGCATAAAACTATCAAATCTCAAATAGCATTGCCTTGGATCTTGCTTGAGCCCATATAGGTTCTTTTTCGGTTTGCACACAAGTTTCTCCCTACCCTTGATTTCATAACCAAGTGGTTTGTTACATATAAATATCTTCCTCCAAATCACCATGAATAAAAGTCATCTTCACATTAAGTTTTTCTAAATTCAAGTCTTCTATTACAACCAAACTAGAATAGTAAGACTAGAAGTCATCTTAAATATAGGAGAAAAATATCATCAAAGTCAATACCACATTCGTGTAAATCCCTTTACCAAAAGCCTTACCTTATACCTTTTAGTCCACCCTCTTCTTTCCTTGATCTTGTAAACCCATTTGTTCTATAATGTTTTCTTACCTATTGGTAGCTTGACCAAATCCCATGTTTGATTTTGTTCTAAGAAGTCCATCTCCTCATCCATGCCATGTTCCCACTACTCGTGGGTACCTACCTGCATTGCTTCTTCAAAGCTTTCTGGTTCACCACTATCAGTCAATAATAAATAAGAAAAGGAAGGTGAAAATCTCTCAGGAGGTCTACTTACTCTTTGTGACCTTCTTACTGAGATTTGGGGTGTTTAGAGCTCTTTTGTGCTTGTTGCACATTCATGTCAATATTTGTTAGTGATTGATGCTAGGAACTTATAACCAAACGTGGATCCGTAGTGGACAACAATTCCTCTTCTGTCGACCGACTACGGTTGCATTATTGACATTGGTTTTAGGAGTACCGATAATGGTTCTTGTAGTTTTCTTCTCTAAAAATCGATTCCCATTTCATCGATGTCATTTTCTGATTGACATCAGTTCTTATAGAATTAACATTAGACATTAGTGTTTTTTAATGTCTACTTTACATCTAAAATTTTATTTTCCTTCAAAATATCCTCCGCTAGTTCATGTTTAGGAAAAAACCTGATCCGTATACATTCTTTTTTCATTCCAATCAATGTCACAACTTCTAATAATCTTAGAATCTTCTAAATCCCAAAATTCATATCCAAAATCACCAAAGCCATAACCAATGAAAGTACATCTTAGATTTATCATCCAACTTCCTCTTATTTTCTCTATCAACAGTGCACAAAATCTTCTTACACAAAATCTAAAAGAAAAAGAAATCTACCTCTTTTCAAGACCAAGATTCTTCTAGTATTCCACCATCCTGTGATGTTGAAGTCCCATGATTGATCAAGTATAATACTATATCCACTACTTATTCCTAGAACTTCAAAGGCAAGCCGACATGTATCCTTATGCTTCTAGCATGTTCCATGATTTTTCTAGTCATTTTTCTTGTAACTCCATTCTCCCGTTGAGTTCTAGGAACCATTCTTTCTCTTCGTATTCCATTCTTCAGAAAATAATCATTAAAGCCTTGTGTTGTAGTACTCTCAACCATTGTCGGATCTAAAGAAATTTAATTTTAATTTTGTTTCATTTTCTACAAGGGCTTTCTACCTTTCAAAAGTCTAAAAACATCATATTTGTGCTTGATACAATAAATCCATACCTTATTTGTTGCATCATCAATAAATGTCACATAATATTGGGATCCTCTAATAGAAGCTATTTGAGATGGTCCCCATACATATAAGTGTACAAGCTCCAATTTATGTTCCTTCTTTGTTGACCCAAGCTTGAAATATCACTCATATGGCCAAGCTGATTATGCCACATGGTTGCATCTAATTTTGTAGTAGATAGCATAGAAAATGAATCAATAACACATGTAGATAGATATAAAGTTCATACATTCTTACTTCTTGCCACAAAATGAGATCCCTTGGTAACCTTACAAGAATCGGGTTGTGAATATAACCACGCATCTAGATTGACCAAGTTTCCTTATAGATATTAGATTTCTCTTGAGGCTTGGCACATGCCTCACATATTTCAATACCCATGGATTTTCATTATGCAAATTTAGATAAACATCACATTTACTAGTTATATTGCATGGCTTATCATCTCCTAAATAAACTTGTCAAAATCACCCCGAACACAATTTTGAAATAACCCTTTTTAGGGGTAGCATGGAAAGAAGCTCCAGAATCTAAAACCTAAGATTCTAATTTATCATCCAAGGAGATAATAAGGGAATCTTGCTTTACCTCACTTGCAACATTTTCCTCTTTACCTTTGTCTGATGTATTCTCTTTCTTTCCTTGGACCAACACTCCTTCTTTAAGTGTCCTCTCTTTCCACAATTCCAGCAAAGTAAATCTTTATACCGGATCTAGATCTGCCATGAGTTGACTTTGATCTCTCATTCTTCTTATTATTTAATGATCTCTCCTTAGATATTCTCCTTCTTTCTACAGTTAAAGCATTTTTAGATGATTCTTCTCCGAGCTTTTCTCTGTGTATTTCCTTACTAAGGATTACACTAACCACATCATCAAATTTCAAACCTTTAGAAGCAATTTTTGTATTACTAACAGCCATTACAAGTTATCCCAACTATCTAGAAAAGAGCATAAGAATTAAAAAGCCTTTACTACATCATCAAATGGAATTTCTACCGATTTTAATTGCTTTAAAATAGAATCAAAATCATTTAGATGATTAGATACAAATCCACCATCTTGCATCTTAGAATTTTTTTTTTCATCAAATAAACCTTAGTGAAGCACAAGGAGTTTCATACAAATTTGTTAAATATTTCATCAACTCTACTGTGATTTTTTCATTTGTAAAATTTGAAGCCACTAATACCGCTTAGGCTCAATCTTATAAATCCCGAGTCTTTCTTTCAAGAACCTTCCATTCTTCATTATTCATCATGTCCAGTTGTCCATGCTCATCTATAGGTAAGTATAGATCTTTTTATACAAAGAATCCTCCACTTCATCTTCCATAGTTGATCATTACGAACTTTAAATTCCTATACTCTGTATTTACTATCTTCTTCCATTTCTTTGCTCCTGCTCAATAAGAAAACCCTTTGTTAGTAAATCCTATCAACACACAAAACCTCCAAACAAAATATTTGATACCATTTGTTGGGGTTAAACCATATAAAAATGGTGTTGCACACATATATAATCGATAAAGCATACAAGGAAGGAATGCATAAATAAGCCGTAAAGATAAAATAAAAAAGAGAAAAAATAGCACTGATTTAATGTGGTTCACCCAGTGTGGGCTACATCCACCAAGAAATGGCCAATAATATTATTCAGTTCTTTACAGAGGAAATACAATGAAGATTTGTCTATCTTCCAACACCTCACAAGATGTTCAATGCTTTTCCTCACTCAACTATTATTTCTTGCTCACCAAGAAAAATTACATGCAAATAATTTATATTTTCTTCTCTCATACCCTCATACAATGCATACATGCATATATAACTATTCTGGGAAACTAACTATGCTTTTACAATCAATAAATCATATTTAAACCAAGATATTTATTCTAATTTCTTTTAAATAACTGATATTTATTCTAATTCTCTTTTAAATAACAAAGCACCATCACAAAGGTGACTGATGCTAGTTCCTTCTTAACCAATGTTGGTCACTTCCTAACCGATGTCATTTACCTTTCGACCGATGCCAATCACTGTAAAAACCAACAACATGTAAAAGCATGTTTCTTGTGAAGAAATTAAGCTCCACACTTAACATGTGGTATGGGAAGACATGGAATGGGCTCATAGATCTCATCATGCAGTCATGTTTATCAAGATTGTATTTGAGAAGGCTTATGATTGGATTGAATGGCCATTCATTCTTGCCATGTTTCAGGCCCTTGGCTTTGCACCCATTTTTATTCAATCCATTAATATTCTTTTACAGATGCTTCTGCTCAAATTTCTATCAATGGCCTTAGCTTAGAGCCTTTTGGGATTTTATAGTCTATCAGAAAAGGTTGTCCTCTTGCCCCGTATCAGTATGTGCTTATGGATGAAGGCTTTGGTGATCTCTTAGCTCATTCCCAAGCACGGGGTCTTGTTCATGGAATGTCACTACGCTTGATGAGTCCAAATCTAATTTTCTTAATGGGAATTTTTAGATGATTCCTTCCTTATGCTTATTGAGGATGACACCAACATTAGAAATTCTAAGAAATGTTTGGATACTTTCTACCTAGCTTCTCGGATCATCCATTTAATGTCAAAAACCCAATGTTTCCTTCCCACATCCGACTAGCTTGCTAACTTTGATTGGAAAATTCTGCAACATGGTGATATTTTAAAATTTTTATGTATTCCTTTTTCTTTTCAAGCCTCCCGACTGAACTATGGCATTATGTCATTTAACGAGTGTGAAGAAGTTTAAATATTGGATATCTACGCCTTTATCTCTAGCTAGCGATTTCCAAATATACTCTAAATTTCTTGTTGCCACCCATGTTTACTACTCATCTTGTTGGGTTCCTTCCAAAGCCTCCATTCAGAAGCTGGAAAAATTGCTCAAATATTTCTTATGGGCTAATGCTTCTATTGGAAAAGGTTTTCATCGGGTAGCTTGGGATATATGTTGTCTGCCTCACAATTCTGGAGGCCTCGGGCTTATTCACATTCAACATCAAGGGAAAGATCTTTATGCTAAGTGGATTATCAAAGGAATTATTGGTCAAGAAGCTTGGAAAGTTCTCATATGGCATGGAAATTGGAAGGCTCTCCTTATGGCAGCCTTATGTGGAAAGGCTTAGGTTTTTCAATTTTGTCATCACTTCGTGCCTATCAAATTTTTTTGGCACCTTATGCTTAAAAGTAATTGGAAAGTGTGGGAATGTGTCAAACCTTGGATTTTATGGAAAGGGGATAAATGGGATTTATCTAATGGGATTTATCTCAATCATCGCACCATCACTTCTACAAGAAAAATCAATCCTAGTTATCTTGGCCAAATTTTTAAGATTTTGGCAATCCCAAGATAAATTCAATTAACGAAAGGTCCTAGAAATGGTGGATTAGAACTCGAAATTATTCAACTACAAAGATAACAAAGGATAGTTGGCTTTCATCCCATTTTGGGTAAGTGCACCAAGTTGGGGAGTCGAGGACATTCTTCTACATTAAAGAACAACAAAAATCCAAATTTAGTCTTATCTTGAACCATGCCAAATTTTTAAAAAGATTTGTTTTAGATTTTAGAAATACAAATGAATAGAATAGATAAATATCTTTCACTAATAATGTCTTTGACACTTTTTCGTGAATTTACGTTACATTTAAGATCACATGTTTCACTTAAATGTGATAAAACTTATACCATCCCAACCATGGTGGATACATGTTAAAAAAATAATTATTTGATTTCAATAGTGGTATGTCAATGCTTTGTTTTCTTTTGTTTTCATACCACTTTCACGGAAAAAATCATAAAAATAAAATATTACTAAAAATACAAAATAAAATCCATCCCAAGATAGATATTATCTAAGTCTGGACAAAAATATATATCAATTTTTGGTCATCAAATTGTGGGCAAACGGGGCTTAAAAAAAAAAAAAAACCAATTCATTGAATTTTGAGTGCCTAATCTTGTCCATTTTTACAAAAATTAGTATTTTAGAAACTAAATTCTGGATGCTATGATTAATATTAATATAATTTTGTCTAATTTTGAGTGTATGACTAATAATCCCTACAAGTTGATATTATGTTGGAGACCCTATATTTGTCCATCAACCCCTTTTAAAGGTGGAAAACCATTACTCTGGGAATTCACGCCACTTTTCTACCTAGGGTAGATGATTTGAGATTGTTTGGACTATATGTGAGCCCAAAATTTCACGTTTTCTTTATACACCAAGGCCTTCCTATCGAGGCTCATCTTGTTCAAATTGGGATTTTGACTCCCAAATACCCCTTCTGTGGGCATCTGGAAACACTTTTTCATGTCTTTTGGTTTTGTCCCAAAGCTCAAATTTCTTAGAATTGGATCCATTCTTTTTTTTCCCTCATGACCCCACTATTTCACTTGGCAACATATCATCTTCAAAGATAATACTAAAATTCTACCTATGTTCACCCGTGATTTGGCATGTTTTTAGAGGGGAGATTTTATTTTGGATATGGAAAGAAAGAAATTATTTTTTATTTTTTAATTATGCAATTGATCAGTCTTTCTCGATTTATAATAAATCTATGGTGATCTCCAATGTACTTCTACATATTCAAGTTCAAGAAAACAAGGTGGCACTAGAGGTGGATCACCTCTAGACCCTATCGCACCACCTGGGGAAGCCCCATACAATATTTCCCAAGGGCCTCCATCTCCCACCAAGTACTTCTCACCTTCATCCCATGTTGGTAGATGAAGCGGATCTCAGGTGTCATTATTTCATTCGCACCCATCACTCTCTAGGGCCATTACATCAACATAGTCACTTTCTTGTTTGTCACCATGTCCAAGGATCTCCACCATATTTCATCATCTCACCAGAGATGGGTATTTCCACCTCACCAACATGGGTTGGGATCTCCACCACATTCTTTAGCTTGCCGAGCAAGGCCGGGGCTCTCCTTCTTCTACTACTTTTACAGGTCGCTGGCACCCACCGCCACCTCCACCACCATCAGACAAATTCCATCTCCTCAACCTCATCATCCTATGCATGGGGAATTGGACATGTAAGGAAAACTTACTATTAGCTGGGAGATTCTAAATGCTATAAAGGACCTACCTAATTTGGGGTGGATGAATGATCAAGATCCACTTGTCTCTCGGAATTTTCTTACTACTACGCTTGATAGTGCCTTTTAATATTTTTTAGGGGATGCCCTTTTTGTTGTACTCTCCTAGGCTCGGCCTAGTTTGAATCTTGCTATTCTAGGCTTGGCCTAGCTTATTCTAGTTTTGGGTCATGCTTTTATATCGCCCATTTTTTCATTAAAATATATCCTTTATCTTATTGTATAATATAATATATGATCCCTTTTCATCAAAATAAATATTATCTCCCTACATAGCCTATATGGGTTTATTTAAACCAAATTCACCCTTTACTAGAGATATTTACAATTTTACACTTAGATAGTTACATGTATTTTAAAATTTACCTACTCCATTGAAGGAAACATGCTTGAACTACCTAAACACCTATTTGAACTTGTCATCATAAACATGATGCTCCTACATCATATTCCCCTTTAGAGAAAAATTGAGCTTCTAGCTCAAAGGATATATATGCTTGCTCTCCATTGTCTTTTGTTTTGTCTTTGTGGATCCACTTCGGTCATGGTGTTCTATAAAATGTTTGACATTTCCATGATTGTGGTTTACTTGCCATTTCCTAATGCTATTCTTGTTCAAATATTGGGGTTCCTTCATTTTCACCTTCCTTCCTTTGTGTTGCTTACTCATTTCTTGGTTCAATCTCAGATGTCCTACTTCTTCATTCTCAATTAATTTTTCTACTAACCTTTCATATTGGAGTGCCTTCTCTTGTGTATCAAATTTATGTTCCTTCTTAGACTTATCCTCTATTTTCTTACTTGACTTAGTTGAAATAGTAACCAAAACCATATTGCATTGATTAACTTTTATTTAACTCTAATTTTAATCTTCCCTATGGTTTTTCTTTCATCTTTGTCTTCACCCAATGTTTTCCATGTTCCATTTTCCTTTCTTTGATCCATTTCCATGTTCTTGATTGAATTTCCTAGGTCCATCTCAGTCCATTTAATTTCTAAATGTTCTTATATGGTTTTCTTGCCTCTTAGTTCTGCCATTTGTTCCTTGTACTATCATATTCTCTAAATAGATGTTCCTTCATGATTCATGTTGTCTCAGTGCTTATATTCATGATTTTGGATTATTAAACCAATCATTTGCTTGAATACACATTGTCTATTTCCTTTATTTTCATATATACTTGGAGTAGTGCCTTTATTTTCATGCTTTATTGCTTTTTTGTTCAACATTATAGATCTCGAGTTATGCTCTTGATCTAATCTCTTGGACATTGTTTAACATCTTCTTGAGGTGATTCAGGTCCCCTTGAATGCTTTCACGGGCATTTATTTACTCATCTCCTTGACACTTGCACCTTTTCTTCCTTTATGCATGCTCTCATTTGAAATTTTACTTCCAATACCTACATATACACTTTGCCACTAGTTGATTAGTCTCAAAATACAAAGGCTTCTTGGCCTCTAAGAATACTCTAGACTTTCCTTTATCCTCCTTTCCACTTGAAATTGGTCTTGGACTGATTTTTGAGTCTCCTTGACTCATTTTCCCTTATTGTTCCTTTTCATTCATGGTGTCCTTGTCATGATCCACTTGTTCCTCATTCACCTTGTTTTGTTCTTCTAGAGACAAACCTGTTCTTTCTTCTTTAATGGCATTTTGTGTCAATGTTGTTATTCCTTTATTTTCTAATTTTATCTCTATCTTCATGTTGTTCTTATTTTCATGTTCATTTTTAATCGATTTCTTGACCTCCATGGAGGTGTTCTCTTGTCTTTAGATTCCTTCAAAGGGATCTCTTTATTCTCTTCTCTAATTTCCTATCCTTCTTGGTCACATTCCTACTTAGGATCGTTGGGATTATCTTGTATGGAAATTAACATGACCTCCTCTTGGTTTTTCTTCTTGAACTCCTTCATGAGTTCTTCATGCTTGCTAGGTGTCCTTTACCTATACATTCTCCTTGCATGAATTCAAAAAATATTCTAATATCTACAACTCCTTTCTCAATGAGAGAGTGTTGAATTTTTCCTCTTCATCATACTTAGGACCAGATTGGTATTCTTGTCTTGCATTAGATTAAATTTTATCATTTATATTCCCTGCATTCTTAACAAATATTAGCATTTGATTAGTTATATCTATATACACACATGTAGACATGGGATTAGATTGAAACTTTTGTGGCTTCTCAATCCATACACTTGCTATCTTCATAGTTTCTTTTTCTTGTTTCTCTTTGCATTGTGTCTTGTGATTCAACCTTTTTTGAATGCCTACAACATGCATTCCTTCATCTTCCTCTACTATCATAACTTTCTTCAAGCACCCTAGTTTTGATCCAAGTTGGTGCTTCTAATCCACCATCTCATTTTATTTCTCACACTCATCCTCTATTTTTATCTCCTTCATGTGACCAACTTCTTGGTCATAAAACACCTTTCTTGGTGATTCCTTATTCATTTTGTCTCTTACATGTGCATTAGTGCAAATTTTACATCTGTTTTCATTCTTCTTGAAGGTATTTTATCTCTCATCCATAAGTCATTATATGCATTCATCAAGTCTTCACAAGAAGACAAAAGTCCTATTGTTTTTACCTCCTTAACCTACTCAACTTTATTGTGTAGGTATTGCTTCATAGTCATCACTATCATCTCTATCATGTTTCATCTCTTTCACCCTTCAAAGGTATGAGACTATGCTCAAATCTATCCTTGCAAAATTTATAGACATTAGTTTTTCCATCATGCTTGGCTTTCTTGTCAAATTTCCAAGGTCTACCTAAGAGTAAATGACAAACATCTATAGGTAGAACATCACATAACACTATATCTTTATATGATCCAATTTGAAAATCAACTACACTTGTTCACTTACTAGGATCTTGATGATTCTATTGCACCCATGAGATGTAATAAGGCCTTGGATGTGGGAGTCTTCTCAATCCCAACTTCTTCACCATGTATTTTGACACAACATTGTTAGTGCTTCCTCCATCAAAAATAACATCACAAAATTTTCCTCCGGACTTGCATCTGGTTTACCCAAGACTCTCTTCATCAAGAGATATTCACCCTTCACTCTTTCACTCTTCTCACATGACTAATTTGATCTTTCCATCTCTCCTATTTCAATTCTCCTAGGATAGTTCATATTTATAGCATTTGTACAATCATTACAAATTGTATAGCTATTACAACTAGCACTCATATCATCAAATATAAACATACATTTATGATTTGATTCAAGAGACTGAGATCTTCTTCCCATGTTATTGACCTCTGTACTTGGCATTCTTTCCTTGACAAGATGCTCCAATGCATCCATTCTTGACTCCACTTGTGTTCTCATCTATTGCAATTATTCCATCAACTCCCTAAGAAAATTTTCTTGCTTATTCTAAATTTTTAATACAATTTTGTTATGATCATATCTTTCTCTTATTGTTTATATCCTTCAATCAGATTTTCAAATTGGAGTCTCGCTTATGATACCAAAATGGTGTAGAGGATCTTACAAACTTCAAATTGTCTCTTGGTGTAATTAGCAAAATGTCTCTTTTCAACAAATAATAGCTTGCTCTATTGTGTCCTAGTTATGTTCTTTATCTTAAAGATTATACTTTTTAGCTCTCAATCTTCTTATATCCTACACCACTGTGAAGATCCATTTCTCTTGAAATTCCATTCACCATAATCATTCAAACTTCCCTTAGGCACCTCATGCACCCTCTCCATTATTCCTAGCTTATATTATTCTATAAGGTTTTCAATGAATAATACCTACACACAAAGTATCTATTAAATATATTATCCTTATAATTTCTCACTATACCTTTGTATTCTCTTCATTCCATCCTCCATGCATCCTCAAAATTCCCTCTATACATACACTTCATCCATAAAAACTCCATGCACGCTCTTGACCCTCACAATAGCCTATTATATGAATTAGAACCCATACCTTGGCTCGATTCATGATCCAATACTTATATCTCATCATCATCATTACTCCAACACCATCCCTAGACTCTTTATTAATGTCATTCCACCTCCGAATCTATTATAAAACCACCATGCAAGAATTTTCATTCAATCACAACCAATGCATCTAGTTATCTCTCATAGGGTCTAGGTACTCCAAATAGCATTTAGGTTCAGGGATCTCTATATGCCCTTATAAAATTTCATCCAATCTATTATAAGGTGTTTAGGAATTTTTTCAATCATACTCTTCTAACTCACCTATTATCTCACCTTAAGCTCTTGTTGGCTTGTAGCCTCTTTATACACAAATTGAGTTGTAACTCAAATTCCTTGAAACAACCCCACAAACTTAATCCTGATTTAAAGACCCTTTATGGGCCCTTGACTATACCCAAGCATCAATTCCTATTCCCTTGTAATGTTTAGTACCTCTAGACCACTCCTCCTAGGAAAATTAGGTCAATTCTACCCCCACAGTCATGATAGTGCCACTTACCAATAAAATATCACCATAAACTTGTTTGATCCACATTGGAGATGTTGAAAACATGGTGTATACCAATTTTCACAACTTGAATTTCAAGATTTAGACCTCCCATGTAACAAGAGACCTTCACTAGAAACCTCTATATCAGTCTACCTGCAACTAGATGCATATATCATACAAACATGTGAGTCGAGAGTGAAAATTTATAGACCTCTAACATCCACCTAGAAAGAAATGTTCCACAAGTTACATCAACTTCAAATGGTTAAAATTTTAGATAGGCCTTGCCCTAGTTAGGGCCCGAGAGAAAGAAAGTGAGACTACAGGAAAATTTGAAGTTTTTCATAGGCTTCAAAATATATATATTCCTCCCCTCATGTTTACCTTCCTAAATGAGAATTCACAGATCCATAGAGATTGTAAGCATACTATCATCATTTATTCTCTCGGCATGAGAAGATATAAAACCACACAATCCCATGCAATTTCTAAAACATGTAAAATTGAAAACCAATTCTTGCAATAATTCATTCATCTTCCTTAAAATTGTTTCTCAAAAATTCCATACATCATGAAATCTCTCTTTCACATTTGTACTCCTCTCAAATAGATAATCATCTTACCATAAAAATACGAACTAATATCGTAGAATAGTGCAACTAACACTATTTTTACTCAAGAAGAATGTCAACTTAGAATCAAGCTAAAACAACCTATGACACATGTTTTTCCAATAAATTTTATCTCCTATATAACCTATATGGCTTTATATTTAGACCAAATTCACCCTTTACTAGACATATTTAGAATTACACTCACACAATTACATGTATTTTTAACTTCACCTACTCCATTGAAGGGAAACATGCTTGAACTTCCAAAATACCTATTTCAACTTATCATCATGTCAATGATACTCCTGCATTATCAACAAAGTTTACACCGGTTGTGGATGATAATCTAGTTTCATAGGATGGCATGTTGGCCTCATAATACACAATGCAATCAATCTCCTATAAGTATCCTTTAATCGGTACAATCAATACAACTGGAAAAAATAAAAACTAATATGGAACAATTCAAATAATAATAGGACGCATCATCTATATGGTGCTCATTTAGGAAGTAGTCATGGAAAGATAGTGACACTAGACCTCTCTCCCCAACACTCTTCTATTGTGGCATGAGATTGCCTGAAAACTCACTCTTATACAACATTTCAGGAAATTTTCTATCCTTTTCAATCTTCACAAATCAGGTGCACACTTTCCTTTTTACACATTTTCACATACTTTTACATACTTATGTGAAAAATTTCATATACACATATTTGACTACTTCTTCACTATTATTTTACGGTCCATCCTTAATACACAACAAGAAGAAACTCTACATAAAAAATTAAAGCATGCCAATAGGTACAATATGGTATAATGTATATGCTTCACCCCTAGGGTCACTTCCTCTTTCTTAAATTCCATGCTTAATTTTATCACTTCATGCTTTCACTTATCTCTTGGCATGTTATCATAGTCAATATCTATAGGAACAAAAGTACACATCCTATAACTACTTTATATGATTGAGTATTCACCAACAAAATAAAGTGGGGGAAAATGTAGACACAAAATCATGCACTTAGGTACATTTCTAGGTCCTAAAAGAATACTTGTATTTATATGATTCCTAAGCGAAGAAAACAAGTAATTGACAACTATCTTTGGCCTCTTTTCTTTCTTTCTAGCCTTCTCTTTAGTCTTACACACCCTACATCCTAGTCATAACTTTATTTCTTTATCTTCATGACTTCGACACCAAGTGTCTAACTAGAATGCAACACCTATTCTCCCTCATCCCCTCCAGGGCATCGCTGACCTCTTTCCATCTTACTCGCTCTTTTTTTCCTCATTTATCTTTTCGACATCTTGTTTTCTTATGGGTCAGCCTTCTATTTTTAATTACGAAATGCAACTAAGGGAATCATATAAATATAAAGCTATATGATCATAATAAATAACCAAGCTCTAAGAATACTATCTATCACCTAAGCTTACATCCAAAGGCATTCAAAGCACTCAAAGGCATCCATCTATCATCCATTCAAGGTACAAGGGATTTCATTTTCTGCATACATAACATAAGAGGGGGAAGTTCATTCTATTACATACACACATCTTCATCTATGTAGTAAATATAGTGCATGATCTATGCATCTTGCACAAGGGCATCCTAGGGCACCATTTTCATAAAAATATAAGAACTACATGTAGTTTAAGATGTAGTGCAAAGCTTGGTGGTAAGTTCACTCAGTTAGGTTTGATGGGGTGAGTTCAAATCCCCATATTGCATCTTTATATTTTGGATTTGATGTAGTTTTGTGGGTTTTATAGGTGAACAAATCTTTTCTAGGTTACAAGTACATTCAATGAATAAGGTGCGACATAGAGGTGACTAATGACAACTACTCATGACACTATGGTGACACTCTAGAAATCATATTATGATCTCCTAAACATTCATGGGTGCCTAGTAGAGGTCTCTCAAACCTAGGAACCTCACACCATCCAAGCTCCATGGTCCCAATTTATTCAACAACTCTTGAATTTAAAGTGTTAAATTATGATGGTCTCCCTTTCTGTTCAATGGTTTTCCTAGTGTTCATCAATCCATGATCAAGCACAAATTATCTAAGTCCTTTCCTGTCTCTTTTGCACTTACGGTTTTATATTTTATTATCTTAGTAATTACGCCAAATTGTATCTAAGTTGTATATCATAGTAAAATTAGGTTACTCTACAATTAGGGTTTTACAAAATATTAAATTTTGATAAATCAATAGTTTTGTTCTCTTGACTATATTTTCATGGATCTCATCCCATGTTCTCATAAAAAAATGTGTATGCCATGACCGCTATGGCAATAGGACCAAAACGATAGTAAAACCCACTTGTAGTATCATCTACTTTCTCAAGTACAAATCCACTCGTAGTATCATCTACTTTCTCAAGTACAAATCCACTCACCATCTCCACTAAAATGTTACATGTCAAAGCGTAAACCAAGGAATCTATTATCACGGTCTAAAATGCATAACTTATAATTATAAGCCCAAAATTACATGTTAGGTACTATCTATCAAAAATACAAGTCTATATGATGATTATCCATTACTTGAATCATCAAATCTAAATTACATATTACTTACATTTCACTAACAAGGCCTCAACAATATCATTTATGATATTATCCAATGATGGTGCCCCATATTATCTTGTGATGGATGGGGTCATCATTTCTCCACCTCAAACCGCATGTGGAGCCCTACCTCATAGTGTTCCTCCTCTTATACCTCCCACACACTATTTTATACATAACACTAGAGCTATAAATAGTATCACCCATAATGACAAAATCCACTAATGAGTACACATTATGTTGGAACTAATATCATCCTCTACACCCACCAATATACATGAGTTTAGCTCATTTCTAGTAGTACTGATATATCATCTATCACTAGACATGGTCTATCTCCTACTATGATCACTATGTGTAGTGGTACCCTTTATGGGTATGGCATTGAGGGAACATGTTACATGACCCCAAAGTTACATGTCACTCGATCATATTAATAGAACTCTTTTTGTCTATGAAGCTGATCCTCTAGCCACATTCTCCTCACTCATCTTAACTCCATGCAACCGTTTTCTAACCATCAGTAGTCCATGTATGGTATTAAGATAATCCCCTATATGGTCATATTAATTTATAATCCCAAGGCATAGTCTCTAGGAAATACCCACATTGCTACAAAAATTCATATGGTCCCTATGATACCATGATCCTTAACTAGGGAACACTAATACTATGTACTCATACTTCCATGTGTAATGTCACTATTATCAACTTGACACCATGTATCTCAAGAACAAATCTCTAAAAATCAATTGTACAAGTTTCTAGCATGTAACATCCATAAGCATATTGACTCCCTACTCCTCTATGTCCCGAAAAACATCCCACATATTTTTATGATATCCACACCCTACTTGTATCAAGTGATAGAAAATGATTCCAATAATAAACTATTAAACTCCCTAAATTTAAAATCCTAAAAGTCAGTATGGTACTAAGGTGTACTATTAAATATTCCACTTTACTTTGACCCAACAAAAATATTATTCCCATCTCATTTAAAATAGTACATCAATAGGAACAATTGTAGTCTCTTTCCCACTATCGGTAGCCTCAAGATCCTATACACATCCTCCACAATTACTATCATCTCCTCTTTCATGGGCCAAAATGTACAAGTATTAACATTTCACCACTCATGGATTGTCATAATTAATTTCATTTTAGGGGTCAACTCCCTAGTCTAGCCACATGAAGAATACCTACCATTTCCATTATATCATATGACTCATCCTCTAGGTCTAACTCAAGAAATGTCTCCATATGGTGGCCCTCATGGAAATATTGAACATGCACATCTTTCTACAATATAAACCACTTTTAAATATGATGAATTTTAGAAATCTATCAATCCATTGATATTCAAAATTCACATAATAACAAAATTCAATTGTCTAATAGAAAAAATGACAACTACTAATTATGGACCAAACCATCTCATTTGGAAACAAACCATATAAGAAGATCATATAATAGTGAAAATAATGTCTGGGGTGGGGAAAAACTATCCAATCATGATGGTTCCACCACGTAAGAAAAAAACATCCTCCGCTACATGTTAACCCTATTCTACTAAAACAAGAACAATTTTACAATTTTAGGAAAAAATAAAATATACTCATAATTTGAACTAAAATAACATTTTTCAACACTCATCAGATTTCTCGGAGTTTCTATCTAGATGACTTACACCACTTAGTTGAATCAAAATCTCAAGGCCTCTTAAACACATGACATAATGTCTCACTTAAAGATCTTGTCGTTGTCACTTAATTTTTAGATAATTAGTTTTTATTTTTAACTTTATTATTTATAGCATATTGACCTTTTAACCAAATATTACACTACTCACTCATCTATCAATTAATATCTTAATGTCTCGATCTTATCAAGGAAATATCTTAAATTCCACTGATCATATTCTTACACTATTAGTGGTGTTAGGACTATTGTATCACCACTGATTTTGCATTATCATGATACTTCACCCTATTTTACAATATTAATAGTTTTTTTGCACATTTTATCTAATTCAAAATCTATTTTTACATATTATAAAGCAATACAATCACTTTTATTTTTCTCGAAGCACTAACTTATTGTGATAAAAGCTACCATTTCTACTCACTTCAACAAGTACTATCAATAATTTTTTGGTTGAAATGATTTCATTGTGTTTGTTCCCTTTCACCCAAAGGGGGAAAACATATGGGCTTGCTATTCAAACCACCTCTCTCATACAAAAAGAGAATGGTCAAATCCAACTATAACTATGCACATAATTTTAAATTATTAAAATCAATATGTAAGTATCCCTACATTTATTGAGAATGAATGAAAAATTGACAAAATTAACCATTAAAATATTACTTTTACTATCAACACCCATTAAATGCATAGTAGGGGCATGAGACGTCATTCCCTTTCGATATTGCAAGGGTTTTCAAATGTGGGACCTAGATCTATCTATAGTAGTTTGGTCTTATGAGTGAAAAAATTTAGGTGGTTAGAAATTTGTATTGAAACTTATCTCTCACTTTATTTTGGGAAGGAATTTTTTTGAGGTTATTATAAAGCCTTGTAAAATCCTTCTTTAGTGCTAGGACACCCAATTCTCTCATAACTTTGATTTACCAATTGGGGATTGATCACCCCCAATTCTTCACAAGTAAAATTTTAATATTCATATTTCTAAGAATTTTTTGATAGCTATAACACCTTTTCGTATCTAGGAAACATTTGCCCTATCTCCATGTGGTTTGCTAGTGACTCACATTTTTGCCATGATTTTTACTATTAAATAAAGATTGAAGCACTTTTGAAGTTTGAAAATGAGAAAGAAATTAAAATTTGGATTGGTTGTCAATATTTATATTAATTAAATGATGTCATGGTTAACTTGTCTCTAATATTTTAATTATCATTGATGTAAAAGCGGAAAAATATTTTCACTATAGGTATCAAATAAATGAAAAGTTTATTCAAGTTATTACAATGTATACTATGTAATTACCAAGATTTTAAACCTTTAAGCACTAATAATTTTACATGTACTCAATTGAAATAAACCAAATATTATAAATATAAAAATCATCATAAGTGAACGTTTAAGGAGAGGTTTCATTGAGAACAAATTAACATATGACATTAAAAACCATCATAGTCCCACATTTACGAGAGAGAAAATTAAGAAGTTAAAACTTTAATATATAAGATTTCGTAACCAAGTTTGGACAATGAAGATCTAACCCTAAAATATAGTAAATATGTGGAAAATACTGGAGTAATGAATGGTGATGCTTAAGTAGCTCTCTAGCCATTGGTTTGTTAATAAAATACTAGAGAGGAAGTATAAATTATTACACAAGAAGTATAGGTGGGTTGATTGGAATAGGTGGTATTGGAAATACATTTAACTTATGTTTGGAAATTTTCGGTTTTAGGTATTTATGATGGAATAGTTGGTATTGGAAATTTAATTAAATTGTGTTTGGAAATTTTTGGGGTTTAGGAATGATATTTTGTAGTTGTTAGAAATGATAATTTTCCATTTTGTTTATGGGAAATAAATTGGAATTACCAAACAATATGGCTGAAATATTTTCCATTCAATATGTTTTTGAAGGAGGTAGCCAAAATGGGGTGGACTAAATTTAGCTAAAATGGGGTGGACAAGGGTTGACCAAATTTATTATTGAATCTGACTCTCAAACGATTATTCAACTGATTAATAAGCAAGGCACCATTCACTCTTCTAATTGACATATTTCACAGATCCAAGAAAATATTTGTATTTTGGCTCAAGCTTTCTAGACAGTTCTTTATGTTCATACTCCTCGGGAGAGTAATAAAGTAGCGGATGCTTTGGCCAACTGGGCTTTGGATTGGAAAATGTTCATGTGATAGGTCATATTCCTATAGAGTGGTATATGGAGAAATGCCAAACATTTCACTGAATTCTTCATTTGGATGAATCACATGGATGAATTCTTCTTGTTGTACTATGCTTTAAGTTGTTACCATGGTATCTCTAAGGATGCTTCATGGTGTATTAGTTACACTATTTGGCATTGTATCTACTTGTAACACATTTTTTGATGATTAATGGAAGTATTATGTTTAAAAAATAAAATAAAATAATGTTTTTATTATGCTTCTATTTTTAGTGGAATTTTCTTTTAGTATCAACATCATTGATTGTGTTAATCGTGATTTTTGGCTACGTTTCTTGTGGTTTTATATTTTGATGATTTCTTAATTAGTGGTTTTATCATTTTGATGCTTTCTTAACTATAAGTTATATTAATATTTTTCCAACAACTTATTTTGTTTAAATCTCTTTTGGTTATATGTGGAAAGTAGTTTTTTTGTGAATTTTTTTTTTTTATTTTTTTAATCTTTTCATAAGATGGTTTGGGATGTCATATAAAACTTAAAAAGTAGCAATTTAACACTCCACTTCTGCCATATTTAGGCATTGTTATGTAGTTCACATCTCAAGCAAATGATGGCTCTTGACGAGAGGGAAATGCCTTGTTTTGAATTGTTCATTTTGAAAGAGGTTAAGAAGATGCTAGTAATGATTGTGAATTGTGGGTTTACACATATTAATTGCATTTACTTGAATTTTTCTAAGGCATTTTCAACATAATCATTTTTCATATACCACAATCATTGTAGTCCATCGACCACCTAGTTTTAAAAGTATTTTGTTGAAAAATTTACATGTTTTAACATTTTTGTACACATGTTTGCTAAGGCACTTACAACTTAAACATATGTGGATTCCCTTTTTCATAATGCTTTAAAGCAGATATTCACACCCTCTTTGAAGCTCCATTTTTGCACAAGTTAGTAGCATGATAGCAAAGGTCAACTAATCAGATTAGACACCTATTCGTTGCATTTAGTGAAACAATGTCAATCATCCTTGAGGTGGAAGCATGCAAACGAAGGGAAACATCTTGTACCATGCACAACATGCCAAAAGCATCGACTCTTTCATCAAGCCTAATAATTTTCCAATAACCATGTTTTAGACCAAACTTGTCATGATCGAAGGTAGTAGTTTATCATGTTATCAAGGGCATTTTCGCCAAACGTAACATTTGAATAGGTAAGAGATGAGTGTGTGCATGATTTTTTTGCTGCAATTATGTCTGCATGTAAGGAAAAAAAAGGAGTCTTCCAACAACTACCGACAACACACCAATTTTCTATATTCAAAGGTAAAACAAATATTACATTTTGATTTTTTCCAAGAAAATAATTTCTATTTTAAACCTATATCTAGGATTATAAATATTGAACATAAACTATTATAAATATTTTATATCCGTGAATTTTGGTTTTAGTCGGCAAAAATGTCTCGAGTAAGTCTATTTATTTCTTAATTTTCATATTGTCGAAGGTAGGTAATATATAATAATAATAATAATAATAATTGTTTTATAGTCCCTTGCTTTATATATGCAGCGACAATTTCTATTGCCCACAAGGTTACCATGTTCGCTTCTATTTATACCTTCATTTTTATTATTCTAGGCCATTACACAACTAACATAAATGTTGTGCACATTGTAACAATCTCACTTTACCATGAAAAATCATTAATTTACTTCACATGCTTTATCAAAATGCAAGATTACACTAGAAACACAATAAATACATACAATGAACCAACCCATCAAGAAAAATTCCATGTGTTATTGTTCGTGAGAACATCTTCCTTCTTCTTCTTCTTTCTATTTCCTTCAAGCAGGATTCTTTAATTATTTTGGTTTGAGATTTCTTCATGGTTATATTGTACATGATTACCTCATATTGTAGACATGCCACTTGCTATTTATTTTGGCCCCTAGCTTCACTTGAGGGGGTGTTAGAGTAGGTATTTACCTTAGATCATGTTCACCTAGGTACTTTATTTACCTTTATTGTATTTATCCTCACCCACTTATGTGTGTGGATATTTTTATTTATTTATTTATATATTAGGGGATATTATATAGTTGTTAGGTATAATTCTTTCCTTGATATGATATGATATCGGCTAGTTCTTTCCTTGATGTGTAGTTATTTCCTAAATCTATGGTCTTACTTGTTTTTTGATGACCAGTTCTTTCCTTGATTTATGGCTTGATCTACGAACCTAACTACTGGTTCTTAGATTTTATTCCTTTCCTATAAGTAAGGCCCATTCTCATTGTATTTCATTGAGTTCCATAATAATATATGACATTGGTGCTCATTTGTTTGCAAAGGTTTATGTAAAGTTATTCTAGTGAATTGCTTTAATTTTCTTAATCACGGTGTTTGATTAGCATCGTGTTTTGGCTTGTACGATCTGGTTATCATTCCTTTTATGGTATCGAGCACGAGATTGTTGTTGAAATCCATCTATAAATTTCATTTTGCAAGCATTATTTGTCTATTCTAATATTCGAGATTTGTCCGTATTTTTTTGGTGCATGCCCATTAAAAAATCGTTAGTCATATGGTATGGTCATATGAGGGATTAAAAATTGTGATTCCTACTAGGTGCTTAACTCCATACCCCTTTCATTTTATTTTTGTGGTGAAGGAAAGAGAATTTTATTTCTGTTTTAGTTGCAACTAAAATAAATAAGTAGAGCATAATATTGAAAAATTGTAACTTTTGATCGGTAACTCGGTTTTGAGTGTCATTTTTGCAAAAGTGCTTGTTTTTTCATACTCTTTCCATTTTTTTTTTTTTGTGAGAATATCACTATAATTATCAAGTTCCATATTGTAACATGCACTCATTATAAAGTTCTAAAATATGGGGGTCTGTTGTTGCATTGCTTGGTTATTGCATTTATTTTGGTGATTTTTGTAGGATGGCATCTACGTCTTCATTAGATATTTTGAGCCATTAACAAAACATAATTACCCCACATGGAAGCCAATAATGGAAACAATAATTAGCCGAAAGGATTATCGGCTTTAACTTCTTCGTAACAACTAATTTTCACTAGCGAATATGTGAAATTTTAGTACCAAAGGCAAATTTGATGAGTGTATGGGTTTGATAGGAACTTATGTAAGTGACATTCTTTGTTTCATTTAGAAAATGTGAATCTTCTTTCAAAATATGGCAAAAATTAGAGAATTTATTTGGTAAATTGAATCATATGAGAGTCATTCAACTTGAAATTGTGATCACCTCTCTTAGTCCTAAAGATTTCCAACAATTATAGACTATCTTACCAATTTTAAGCATTTTTGACACAATCAAGGGGAGTGGAAGAGATAAGATAAATGAAGAGTGTGTTTACTTGATTGTATCCAAGTTGAGAGGACCATTTCAAATATTTTCTTCTACCTTTCTCTCTAGCATGGATTCCTTAGGTGACAAATTCAAAATGCCGAATTAGAAACATTTTGTGAAATACTTACTAGGAAAAATCCAAATCGTCTCACCTTGAGTCGTCCACCTCTCAAAATGCATTAGTTGCATATAATCCTTATGGTAAGGGAAAACCAAAAATAAAACCAAATCCACCCCTCTCCATCTCAAAATGCTCCTAAACCCAAAGAAAACAACTCTAAACCCAAGGAGTATTCTAAATCAAAAATAAGTCTAGCCTTCCATGCTCTTTTGTGGGGGTAGTGGTCATGAAGAACACGTGTTATAAGCGAATGCAAGTGTTATAAGATGCAGTCATGAAACAAAATTTTTTATCAAAGGAATGATACCATAAAAGGAATTATAACCAGATTGTACCAAGCCAAGAACAAAGATGCTAATCAAACACCATGATCTATAAGATAAAATAAATTCACCGAATAACTTTACGTAAACCTTTGCAAACAAATGAGAAATAATGTCATATATTATTATGGAACTCAATGAAATACAATGAGAATGGGCCTTGTTTATATAGGAAAGGAATACTAATATAAGAACAAGTCAAATTCATAGATCAAGCCATAAATAAAGGAAAGAACTAGTCAAGACCATAGATTTAGGAAAGAACAACACATTAAGGATCTAGTCAACACCATAGTTCAAGGAAAGAACTATACCTAACAACTAGATAATATCCCCTAATATCTACATAACTAAAAATAAATATCCAAACACATAGTGGGTGAGGATAAATACAATAAAGGTAAACAAAATATCTAGGTGAACATGAGCTAATACCTACTTTAAATACGAGGCTAAACATTATCTATTTACAATAAAATGTGTGCAGTTTTCACTTTATAAACTTGTGTTTGAGAAAAAAAATCACTAAAATGGAGATGAAGAACATGTTAATTAGCAAATGTTTGGATCAAACAGAGATGAAACTAAAATACAACCCCCATAAAATAGTGCTACTTCATTTATAAATGTTGTAATAATCTTATTTCACTATGACAAATCATTAATGTGTTTCACATACTTTTATTAAAATGCAAAGTATACTAATAAACATAATTATTGCATATACTGAAACAAACATTTAATATCAAGAAAATTTAAGTGTAGTGTCATCCTAAACATTATCTCATAGTCTGAAAAATGCTACCACTTATGATATAATATTTGCAAATGTATATGTAAAATTTGAGATGTAAAGATAGAACCTTTAAATTTAATACTTCAACTATATTCCTACACTTTGAAAATCAATCACACCCCTTATCAACATAAACTAAAAAAGTAATAACTATCCCTCTAAATCAAATAACATATACCATTAAGTGTTCACATGGATGTGACCGTACACATGTGATTTAGTAACAATAATAATAATTATTATTATTATTATTTTTAGTCCATGATGGCATGACATATGAGATTACCATGTAATCCCAAAGATGTTAAGAGGCACCTAATCGTGCTTTAAATATGAGGCATACATACCCTACTAGTAAAAGATTTGAAGTTGTGACCTTTCTTCAAGAAAACAAGTCCTTCAACATAAATTATGGCATATTTTTTCAAACATTGAATGGTTTTTTATATTTGTACAAATATTATTTTTTTGATATGTGATTAGTGGAGAATTAATTTCCTAACCCTACAAGACTAATTTCAAATTAATTTAAAAAAGAAATTGTTAGACTTCTTATAGATTTAATTTTGTTTTTTCTTAATAAAAATGTAAGATTTTTTGTTTGGTTTTAACGAACTATAGGTTTTTAATGCAATGAATGTATTGGATCATACAACTTCTATACAAATTTAAATACTTTTAATTAAGGTTGTTCCTATTGAGTTGTGCATCTTTGATCCTACCCCATCTACAAACAAATATATTCATGGGAATGTTAGTGGATGTGATTTTTTTGATGACACCATTCATAACTTGTATACTGATTATAGTTAAACCATATTCAATGTTATATTAGGTGGGGAATTGAAACCAATGGTGTTATGGGCATAAATTGCTTAGATAACCAAGCATGTATTGTTTAAATTATCTATATGATATGGAACCTACTGCAATCATTTTCATTGAATAAAATTAAAAATCATTGTGGTGCATATTGAATAAAACAACCTCATTAGTGAATGGAAATGGTTTGATTTATTTGCATGTATTTGAATTTCCATTGTTTTCCACATATAGAATCTGTTGTTTCTCATGTTCTATGCTTTATTTTAGATTGTATTTTGTTTTTTCTTTTTCACATTTTTCAAATGCTATGCTTAAACTAGGAAAAAGATTGTCTTATAATGAGATGATTTATTCCATCTAATATAGAAAATAATTTGTTTTTATTTCTTTTGATACATTTTTAGAACTATCAGTGTTATGACAATATTTTTCTTTTTTGTGTATTTTATTTTTCATATTTAACCTAGGTTGATACGACTATCTAAGTGGGCATACATATATTTTTTATTAAAAATTAAAAACCTTTTTTAATGAAAAACCTATGATTTCTTAGAAACAATGTTTCTAAAATATTGGTTTTGGGTTGGCAAGATATTCTAAATACTACTTCGTGTAGTCTATAGAATATGCACTTATTACTTTACTTGCTCTATTTACGTCTTCTATATAGAATTTGCATCTTTTCATCTAGTCTCATGGATCCATGTTCCTATCTTAATTTAGTTTATGTTTTCTTTACTTAAATATACTGCCCAAACAAGATAGTAGCGCCCTCATGCTAATGTCCTTGTGGGTGCTTTTGTTCTATCTATTTGATTTTATTCCAATTAGTTTTATTTCACTTTTGGTATTTTCTTATCTCCTTTTCATAACCTAGGTTGTCTTTTTTTATGTCATATGTTACAAATTCAAACAAATAACTATGTGTGTGTGTGTGTGTGTGTGTGTGTGTATATATATATATATACACACACACACACACACACACACACATATATATATATATATGTACATATATACATATATGTATATATGTACATATATATATATATATATATATATATATATATATATATATATATATAAAACTACTACACACAAGAACAACACAAGTGATTGTATTTGGGGGTTGCACTTTTCACCGAATAAGGGAGGCCATTTTGAATTCCATACCAGATAAGTTTCAAGGGAAAAAGTAGTTGTAGTATACTATTCTTTGTGTGCAACTAGCACTATGGAATCATATACATATACATGTGTGTGTGTGCGTGTGTGTGTGTGTGTGTTGTGTGTGTGTGTGTGTGTGTGTGTGTGTGTATCTTTGTGTGTGTGTGTGTGTGTTTGTATAAACACACATATATACATACACACACACACAAACACATATATAACACACCCTACTAACTATTCTAAGTGTAAGTTGAGTGATCATTTTCTATATATACTACACACAAAGAGAAACACAAGGTATTGTATTTTGGGTTGCACTTTTCACTAATAGGGAGGCCATTTTGAATTCCATACTACACAATTTTCAAGGGAAAAATTAGTTGTAGTATACTATTCTTTGTGCAACTAGCACTATGGAAACATATCTCAAGGGACACACTTTCAATCATATAAAAAAATAACTACATATAATTTGAAACATAGTATCAACACTTGGCAACAAAATCACATTAGGGTGACCGTTGAATTCATTTAACTCTCTCATATGAATTTTTCATTTAGTCTAATGTACGCTTGAGTCTTTTGTAATTATTTTTTTTGGAAGTACATACATGTGCGATAGAGAAAAGTGCAACAAACCTGACGTGTGAGCTAAAGGTGACAAGAAGTGACACATGAAAAATTAGATCCTATGTAGTCTTACGGACACATGTGGCTAGATTCAATACTAGTGCCCATGAAGTCGTGTCCCCAAACATGCACTTTTTCCTCTGAAACCATCATATGCTAGTTTCATAATCAAATTTTAAACCTTCTAGGATATGCCTGTTTAGATCATTTACCAACCCAAAATCATTCCAAACATATAGTTATAAGCCGAGTCATTCTCTAAATCCTATATATCATTATTACTTGTATTTCCTTTTCTTAATGCTACTTATTTACTATTTTATCTATATAATCAGTAGTGCCCTTACATTCGATATAATTTAATTAAATTACTTTGATTATTTATTTTGGATTGTTTGGGTGTGTGTAGATAAAAATCTATGCTCTTGGGTACATTTATAGGTCCTAAAGCATACTAATGTATACATCATTCCTAATCAATAAAAATAGTGGTTGACAACTTATTTTCATCCTTTTTTTTATCTCTTGCTTTTTTATTCACCTTACATACCTTACAACTCTATTAGAAATTTATTGATTTATCCTTTACGGCCTTGGAAACTAGCACCATTAGGAAAAAGGGTCCAAGCATTCTTGTCCTCCTCGGTGCTCTTAACACTCTCTTTATTCTTCTTACTCTATTGGGTATTTCTACTTCTTGGTTAACTTTTTAGTGCTTGGGTCATCCTTCTAGTTTTTAGTTACATGAAATTCAAATAACGAAATCATATATATACTAAGTTACTTATTCTAAATTAGGGGCAAACATTATACAAACTATTCATCATCACCTAAGCTTACATCAAAGGAACAAGACCATTATAAAGGCATAAATATAACACATCCATACAAGGGACAATGGTTGTATCACTCTACATACACAACATAGAGGGGAAGTTCAGTTTATTCCATTTAAAACATTTGCATACTTAAAGAAATCTAGATCTAACCCATTATCATAGTGTAAGCTTGCACAAGGGAAACCTAGGGCATCATTACACACACATACACATAGAACTACATGGAGTCCGACATGCAATGTAGCACTCGGTCGTAAGATAACTCTTTGGGTGACCATCGTGCTCATTCCTCAGTGATATCTATTTTGATGTGGTTTGTGGGCATGTGTTACTATCTACAGTTACTATCACGACTAACGACATTGAAGTGAAAATAAAGCAAAAAAGAGGACCAAAAATGAATATTTTTATCTCATAAAAGATTATAACCTTACATCTGAGTGGAAACTAGCACGTAGTTCATTCAATAGTGCCCAAGCACTCCTATCCTCCCATGGGTGATTTGATCCTGTGAAGTTCTGAGTTCCAAAATCCTTGGTGAGCCTTGAAAAAACAATTTTTAATCTTATTCAAGTAGTTTCTTAGTAAAGATCACCTACAGAATACGTGAAACCAGTTAAGTCATCTCTCTCTCTCTCTCTGTCTTTCTTAGGGTTTTATATCTTTGAATGCTTATTGCTTGACCATTTACTGTATATTATCATTTGTATATCATTAGTTACAATAGTTATTTTGAAATAACTTTTAATTCAAATTAAACTAAATCATTTAGTAAACTTGACATGAATCAAATACACAATCTTAGATTTTTCACATATTTTTACATGATGCACGATGGTCGAAAAGTCCCACCGAGGCTCTTGAGGGTATCTATCTTTTTACTCTAATATTCCAAACATCATAGGTCCTATTTACAATATCTATTACTTCTTATCACTTCATTTTTTTTGATATATACATGCTTTGACATACTACTTATCTTTCTAACATGCTAATGATTACTTCATGTGTAACATTTACCTTACAATATCAATACAACCGTGGTTATCTATCATTTATTGCTTATTATTATTTATAGGCTATGCCTTATGTTATGCTTGATCATTATTTTCTATTGGTTGCTTTGTCCCTAATTGTCTTTGTGACTTTGTGAGTGATTTCCCACATATACATCCCACTTTTTTTTTGTTCTATCTATTGTCTTCATAGTTTCTTACTACAATGTACTCTATTACATGATAGCTCTTATTTACTTACAATTTTTACTACCCTATCTAGTTTACATGTGCCTTGGTTTCCATCATGCATATTCCTTACCCCCGATGGTATCCACTCTCCAGATATGCATATCAGCATCAGGTCTTCTCTTTTGGTCCAAAAAAAGGGCATATATTAGATGAATAAAACACCCTTCAATATCTCCGAGCTCTAGAAAAGAACAACATAATACAAAATTACCAAAAGCATAATTTCACACAGAGGTGAAAATTTAGACTTGGATCGAGACACAGAGTAAAAACTAGTGCCCAATATTAGACAATAATAGTGGGCACTTGTGTGCCCCCTAGGAAATTTTATCCTCGGGAAAAAATGCATTTTCTTAGTTCAACAAGTTTTCACCAATTTACAGTATAATTCTCTTGTATCGAACTTACCTTCATTGCAAATGCATTCTATCATACAAATCGATTACAATTTGGTTACAACAGGATACAATTAGTTACAAATAAGGGATGTGCCATATGTAGTGGCACTTATTTGAGAAGCATCATGTAAGGAGAGAAAAAATACGTCTCTCCTAAAGACTCTTCTCTTGGCATGAGATCGCCAAAATACCTCACCATCGGCAACAAGGCATTCAACTCAAGAATCATATAATAAAACAACATGATGACTTAATATCCTTTACTCTCTCATCATTCTTTCCTTTTACACATATTTTCACTTACTTATACATACATTTCTATTATTAGTCATATACATGACTTTGACACGCTCCTTTATCTTATTTTCAAGTCCCTCCTTATATGCAAAAAAGAAGCAAATCACATTAGTGAGGATAAAATCCAATAGCATGCTACTACACACATAATTCACCCTTATGACCTACATATTTCTCCTAGTTTCCATGTTTCACATCATGATCACTTCATACTTCACTTGTCCACTCAAGAAACTATCTAAAACAAACTCCTATACAAAATTACAAGGTACACATATTCTATCTAGATTATGCTATTGAGTATTGGATCAACAACATAAATCGGGGGAAAATGTATACATGTTGGTGATAAAATTTGTTAGTTGGGTAAAATAGGTGTCTCCACCAATGTTCACGGGCTATACCTCTCTACATTGAATGGTGCAACTCCCATTATTGAATAAATACTAATTTAATCATATCTATCAAGCTATGAGTTGGAAAAAATGGTCAGGATCACATACATTTACTTAGAAAAATTTAGTTGGGTAAAATTAGGTGTCTCCACCAACACACAAAATCTATGCACTTGGTACATTTCTAGGTCCTAAAGTGTACTAATGTATAAATGATACCTAAGAAAGAAAACTACTTGTTGATAACTTCCATTTGGACTTCTTTAAGTAATCTCAAGTGCACTTTTATTAGCCTTAGACACCTTACAATCTAGCAGAAATTTACTTATTTATCCTTTATAGCCTCGAGAAACTATAACATAATTATGACAAAAGTGCTAAAGTGCTCCTATCCCTCATGGGTGCTCCCGACTCTCTCTTTCTTATTCTTATTGTTTTGGGTATCTTTTACTTTTGGTCATCTTTTAGTACTTTGGGTTGGCCTTTCAATTTTCAATTACAAAATTGAAACAACAAAATCATATATACACTTAGTTACTTCTTCTAAATCAGGTACAAACACTAATAAAAGTATTTTTAAGTGATAGAGAAAGTTGGGATCAAGGGAAGTTATTGAGTTCTAGAAGGATAAATGAACAAGTTAAGATATGGACTGGATGAAGACTTTCCACTTAGAGTTAGAAGGAAATGCAAGATGTTATAGGTGATAATATTAATAGGTATTTCTAATGTTATATGTTTTATGACTTCATTATTCGTTTTGATAGGTCAACCAACTCATTTTATGGAGAAGAAGGTTGCTAATTTTAAGGACAAGATTGTTCACACTGAAAGATTGAGGTAGATAAGGCATGTAATGGATTAGTTTATTCTTTCTATCCATTTTAGAGTGAAAAGGGATTAACATTTTTCCTATTTAAGGACTTTAGAAGTCTTGAAATTGATAGAAAAGGTGCAAACCAATTGAGTATGTAAAATGGATTTATGGGAAGCTCAATTAAGTGAAGAGAAAATGTGGTGGGGTTTGCACATATGTATGTGTCATGAGATATATAATTCATGGATGTGATCAAAATTTAAATCAAATTCCAATCAGTGGTTATATGTCATAGTTATGTTTTTCTTTAGTGGTTTTAATTCCCAAAGGTGAATATAGGGTCTTAGAAAGAACTGTTTTGAGAAGGATGATAAAATTATTGGTTGTGTTATAAATAATTTGATTGTTTAAAGATAATTAAAGACAATGGATGACGTTTTTTTGTCATATTTGACATGTGTGGTGAATTTTGGAGTTTGACTAATCATGTTTATGTAGTTTGTGGTTTTAGCTCACCCAAGTTATGGGTTTTGAGCTATTTTTAAGCTAGTTTGGTGCATTTGGGTATGAAATACCTATATGGGTCCAATTAATGAATGTTTATAAGTTTTTAGTTAAATTTTTAAGTTTTTATGGTTGATAACATGCATTATAAATGACCTATCTTGTGTTTGAAAGAAGAGATTCATATAAAAGTGAGTTGTGAGTTCAAATTTGAACTAGTTCTTTGAGAGGGAAAAATATGACCTAGTTGAGAGTGGTAAGAAGATTATAATGCATGAATCTAGGGATGACAATATTGTAAAAATCAAAAGAAGGATAGAGATCATGTTTGTAAGAGATAGAATCCAAATCAAGGCATGAAAATATAAGTTTGAGTGAGTTAAAGGAATGAGGGTTTGAAGGTATGTATGTGAGCTAAAATAGTGATCTCCATCAGTTGTGGTAGAAAAAAATTAAAATATCTTCATCTTCACATGGTTCATTTGGCACTTTATCATCTTAGGGGTTGTAGTCTCCTTCTAGAGTGGGTCTTAACTAAATTAGTGGATGGTGCTCTTTTAAGGTTGGTGATCTACTAAACTAGGGCTTGGTGCTCCTTGTGAAATTGCTAATTCAATAAATTTATTTTATTTATGTAATATAAGAAGAGTTTCAGTGGGTTTTCTTCCCCTTAAGGGTTTCACACTTATATATTTTATTCATGTTTACTCTCTCTTGGTTGTTCCTATGTGGTTGATTGTTTCATGATGTTAATATCACATTAACGGATGGATGAATGTTAATGGTGCATATATATTAATATGAAATTATTTTATGGTTTTAAATAACTGATTCAACCCCATTTAATTGTGATTCTAAAAATTGGTATCAGACTAGGTCCTAGTGAAGCAAGTTTAACATCTTGGAGGAGATCCTAGAAGCACAAGATGGCTAAGAAAATCAGGAAAGAGAATCAAGAGTTGAGAGCCATGGTAAAGAAGGATGAAGAAACCATAAAAATTATCAAGAGTAAATTGGAGAAGGTTATTTCAAATTTGAGTTCAAAATAAGAGGAATATGAAAGGTTGAAAAAAATGTCCTATGATTATTCTTTACATAGTCAAGATGACCTTACAAAGGTGGTGATGGATCTACAAGTGGATTTAGCATTCCATATAAAGGAGAACATTAGTTTGAAGTATAAAATCAAAGGTATCAAAGATATAATCAAGGCCAAATAAGAAGAATATGTTAATCTTAAGGAAGAGATTTAAATCGTAAATAAAAAGGTGATGAAAATCCCAACCTAGTAGATAAAGAAGTTGGTCCTAGTTCCAAAGGAAGTGAAGATGAAAGTGTTGATGGCAAGAAGGATTATTTGATGCCTAATCTGATTTGGCTTTCAAATGGTATGAGATATGTAGAATTTCATGGTCATTTTTATGATTTCAATGGTTTTGGTCATAGATAAAGTGATTCTAGGACATTTTCTAGTTGTGTGTACCCTTGAAGCAATGGAAAATATCACAAGAGTCATTAGTAAAGAGGTATGCAAGAGGTCATTTACAATAAGTGTCATCTCAAGGGTCAAATTGCAATGTTATTCTATAATGAATCATCTAGTAAATTGAATAAGATTGAAAAACTCAAAATGATGGAATTTTGGATGCCAAAACTTATCAATGGAGAATCATACCCAGTAAATGTGAGTGATCAAAAGGTAACTAAGGATAAATGAAGATCAAATAAATATGACAAGAGACCTAATAATGAAAATGAGGTCAAGAAGATTATGTCAAGGAATGAAATAAAGAAGTCTCTTGTTGAGAATTTTAGATGGCTAGGAGTGTGGGATACCTAGAGAGTTTTAAGGTATGTGATTTGATTCATGCATGCTCTTTGAGTTGTTGAGAATAGTAGTTGTTTGAGTTCAGGTGTAGGTCATTATCTATGGTGTGTTTGTTAGTTGATATGTTTAGTAGTAATAAAACATTATCTTTACATAGTTGGTCTAAAGTATATTATGGACATGCATTCAAGAAACATCTCTAGTTGAAAGAGAATTTATTCATAATCTCATGGTGATGATTGAGTCTTGATGTTCAAGAGTATAATGTAAAGGATGTTCAAATTTGTTCCTTGTGTTAAATATTTGTCTAACTATTTATAGTTGGTTAGGAGTCATCCATGTGTCAAGTATGGTCTATGTAAAATGTATATTGAGTACAAGAGTCTTATGTAATTCATAATGTTATAAGCTCTATCACAAAGTGTAGCTAGTTGACATCATGGATCTATAAAGAGAGAATCCTATGTATTAAGTTTCTAGAAGTGTGTGAACTATGTTTTAGATAAAAAGTCATACTTGAGAAGTCGATGTTTAGTCTTGGTGTGTCCCTTATAAAAATAAATGGTGTTATCCATGAACTAATGTGTCTCATAAGGTTGCATTGTTGTCTATAATTTTATAGTGTGCATTTTACACCGAATGCTCTTTCAAGAAAAGGAATAGATATAGAAAATTCTAATATATTTGTGTTTTTATCAAGGTGAGTCAATTTCATGACTAATCGTTATTCAAACTCCAAGAAAGATAGTGCTTAAGTGTGTGAAAATTATCAAATAACAATGATGAATCCTAGATGGTGTGTTCTCAAGTGAATATGTATAGTTACAAGCATATGTATGAAGGTTTGGGATCCAAAATGATATCTCGAGTTAATATGAAAAGGGTCAAGAAGGGTTTCATATTGACACTTGTTAGATATGACATATATGATTACAGGGTAGATGAAGTGTGACAAGAGTATATTTGCACCATTATAAAGGTATGAAGAAGCATAATTTTGAATTAAGACTGTAAAATGAAAGGTGTATCTACATTGTCTTATATCTATGGTTGGGGCCTAGTGCCTGAGCAAATGGAATTCTATGGAAAAGTATTTCAAGTTAAAACTGATATTGATGGTTTATAGATCTCCTATGGCATGCTAAAGATGTGAATTTTTCTCTCAAAGTCTCAGTATAGGTGAGTAAATGATTATGAAGACATCTAAATTTTCAAAGGAATCTAAGAAGAAAAGATCGTGAAATCACTATTTCTCAAGTTCATCGAGAGATAAGGATTTTGTGTATCTACATCATAAAAATGTTTTTGTTTATTTATGTGAATTAATATGTTTGAGGACTAAAGTGATGAAAAATAATCTATAGGAAAGGTAGGTAGGTATAACATTAAAGGTTTAGTTATGTCCTTCATCAAAGATGAGGTGGTATGAAAAGTGGACTGTATAAGATTCTAGAGATTTTTTCCCAAAATAGAGGTGGTGTCATAATTTCTTCTAGGAAATCAAGTGAAAAGGTAACCATAATTATCATAAGTATACAAAGATATACATAGGGATTATTAAGGTCTTACACATTTGTGAAGTCATCAAAAGACAAAACAAAGTAACCAAGATTCATAGAGCATCAAAACATGAAAAATTCATTCAAGGTCATAATGAGAAAAGTAAAACAAGTTTTCTTGATTTATATTGAAGTTATGCAATGAAGGTACCTGTATATTGTAATCTCAATCAAATGGGCCTTTCTAGGGAAATATTTTAGTCATGGTGAGTTAGGAGTCGGGGTTCTTAGGTAGAAATTAAGTTGCTCTTCTTATTGGTGTCTCGAAATGATTAAGGCTTAAAATATGAGTTGTAAGAGATTTGAATGTTTTCAAGGTTTGTTTTAGATGTAATTATTATTATTATATTTTGTACCAATGTAATGAGAATATCAAAGTTGTCAAGATGCTTGAAAAGGTGGAAATTTAGTATATAGTGTTATGACTTAGTGACCTACAAGTTAGTAAGGGTTGCTAGAACATGGTAAAAATACTTGTAACCTTCCATAATGAGTGTAAGGTGGTCAAGATGGTGTCCAATGGATTATTGACCTAAGAATAAGACTTGATATTTGTTAAAAGGGACAAGGGCATAAATGATTCATGACAAGGACTCCATAGAAGTGAAATCTAAAGCTATAGGACTTTGTAAATCTCATTTAATGTTAAAGACATGTGGTATTGGTTTATGTAGTCACATAATCATGCACATAATATTACAATTATAACATAAAGTGTGTTGTTTTATATATAGATCTCGCATAAGAAAAGTATTCGATAATGGTTTATCCCCTATTCCTATCATCAGGTTAGTCAGTCATTGTTGTTAAGTGTCATGCACAATCATTAATTTTTATATAGTTTTGGTCATCTATTAGGGAGTATCAGATGTCATTAATTACTTAGAAATCATCTCTATTATTTGAATAGGGATCCTAGGGAGGGACTGGGGTGCCCATGGGTGCCCCGGTCCTTTTTTTTAGGAGCCCTAGTTCCGAGTTACACTTGGGTCTCATTTAGAGTTTCGAGGTTAGAATTTATGGTTCTTCCTCCCATTCCCTTAGGTACTAGTTGGAATTTCAGGTCATTAGTTTCAAAATTTGAGAAAGAGATCCGTATATAAACACAACATACTTACTATCTTATGGGTAGACTATTTCTACTAAGGGCTAGCTATCTACTAAGGTAAGGGAATGCATTTGGGCACTATTTACATCACACACATTGCATAGTAAAGATAATTTTATTCTATTCCATCTGCCATTTTGTAATCTATCTAGCTATTTTCTACTATCTCCATGTCATTGTTGTGAGGGAACCCTAGGCACATCACTTCACACAAAATTCACAAAGAACTACATTATGTCTGAAATGTAGTGCAATGCTTAGCTATAAGACCACCATTATGGCCACTAATAAAAGTTTGACCCCTTCATATGAATCTTTCTTTTTGGATTTTGATTCTTTTATGGGGTTTTCTAGGTGAATATTCATTGCGGGTTTATAGCATCATCAATGAATCTAGTGCAACATCAACATGACAAAAGGTGAATAAATTGGGAAGATTTAAAAACATTTCAGATTCAAGTTCTAAGTTTTTATGTAGACCGGGGCACCCATACTATAGGTTAGGGAACCCACATGTACCCTAATACTCCTCAAGGTGCCTCGGTCTAGTCGGATCCACCACTTATGCAATTTTTGAGGTATTTTGTGTCATATTTGTTCATCTTCTCATCATCTGTTGGTCCCAGGATCACATATGAGGTAATTAATTTTTAGGTTAGTATTTTTCCCCTTCTATTTCAATTATTTCATTTTATATAATATATCAAATAAAATTTGTTAGTTGTTACCATTTATAATCCGGTTTATATAAGTTATTTCATTGTTGTACTACTTAGATTAACTTCTAAAATTCATATTTTAGTTAATCATTTTGGTGAACCCATACTTTACAATATTTTTCCATAGGATTTACTTTAAACCCTAATGGCTAAGGATAGTTCATCTTCTTCTCGACCCATCATGTATCATTCTAGTGTTAACCCTATTAATGATGAGGTTGTCATCCCTGAGCTCACGAATCTCTATAGTAATCATATTATGTCAAGCTGATATTAAAAAAATATTAGATGGCCAACAATATGTGCCTACTGATGTTGAAGAATCTCCCATTGGCATTATTATTTTTGAGGATCCAGTATCCTTCACTCGTTGTATACCATGCTATACGTATACTTGCGATCCTCCTTCTGATCTTTCTAAGGAAATTATAGATGATTCTCTTATGGATTACTTGGTATTGATAGTCACTCACATGTGCATACCGATTCTTCTCCTAGTCAAACCACTACTATAATTCCATCTCACGATTATCCTATTTCTAATATTACTTCTCATCATTCATCACATACTAGTTCTTATACACCTTCATAATATGTTGATGATCGTATCGATAGTATGCTTAATGAAATTCTCATATATGAGGCCTTAGAAGATATTGATGATACAATTGATAGCCATGATTCTCCTACTTTTCATTCTACTAAGTGTGAATCTCCATCACCACTTTTTTTGAGGTTTCATCTAACATAGTTCATGAGTCATCTCCATCCATGGTTTCTTCTTCTCCCACATTATCTACACCTATTAGTCCATCTTCTCCTATAAATTTGTCTCAATTGATCACTTCACCTCCTAGGGATTTTTCGAATGTTACTCCTACCTCTACTATGGGTTTCCATCTACATCATATACTATAGCTTCTTCGGAACCTACTCCTAGTTTTCCCTTAGCATTGAAATATCCTTTATCTTCTATTGATATTCCTATGAATCACTCACAATGGCAAGTTACAACCGCTCAATACATTATTTCCATCTTCTACTATTCCTTCACAGGATATCGTATCTCTCATACGTGCTATAGGTCAACTACAATCTTAGGTTTAGTCTCTCACTCTAGAAAGTAGGGATTACTATGATTTCATTAAAACTCATTACATAGTAACCCTCTTCCAAAGAAGATTCATAACTCTACATTTGGAAGGACTCTATCGTGCCTTCATTCACATGTTTTAATGGTATTGGTGACCTCATGCCCATCTCCTACATTACCGCATGGCTAAGACCTCTTATTCTAATGATAGGTTATTTGCATAAGGCCTTCGATATAGTCTTATGGATGAGGCTTTAAAATGGTACACTCATCTTCCATTTGGGTTCATTAGTACTTACCAAGACATGGAGGACAATATTCTCGGTCATGTTATCACCAATAATTTCCTAGATTTACTTATGACCACTTACCTAATTTACATTAGGGATCATCAAAATATATCAAGTATTATATCTTACGTTTCAATTCTTGTATGCATCAACTAGTATTCCAACCTATAGACCTTGAAAATCAATTCATTTTCATTGTGGTTTGATTCCAAAGTGCTTAAGAAAAGATTGGAATATGATACATGTGATTCATTCATTATTTTATGTTATAAATTCATATACCTAGAGCAAGATCTTCTTTCGATACATATCATTGATCCTCCATGCATATATATTATTGTTGTATCATCTAGTTCACCTCCATTGACATCAGTTGAGTATCCTACATAGTCTCCATCTCAACCTAGAAAGCAATATCAACCCACCCCATCACATAAGCATAATTCTTCTCCTCCTCCATGATAGGATACTTTTCCTTCCACTCCATCTATATCGTGTGAGCCATTACATTTCTCTCATCATGCTAGACCTCATGATGTGCAACATGATTTAATTAAAAGCATATAATTCACTTACCATCCAACCATGATCATCCACAACATAGACTACAATGTCAGCCTAGCCAACCTTATTATAATTATCATCACATCAACAAAAATAGGGAAAATGATTGTTTTTCCCTTCACGATAGATTATGTAACAATTAGAGGATAAAGGAATCATCTCATTTGGCTCTCACTCACATGAGAGATCCATCTCTCCTCTACCTTTTCATAGAAATTCTACTACAATTGAGTCATCTCCTCCATCAGAGTTGCTTTGGTAAGGGTGTTTCCACCACCGTAATTTTAAGCGATGCATGCTCTCCACTCATGTCCATACACTACTACATCATCACATCCATTGCATCCACTTCATCCATCTTATCCATTGCATCATGCCATTACTTAGACTTTGCCTTCATGGACCTATGCATTCATACATCCCACTTTGTTTCTCCATATGATATTTAGTTTGGCTCATATGGTCACATTGCTTCTTTGCTACATGCTTCCATCGCTTCACACTACCTTGGTCTTTGGTAGGTGATTATTATCACCTTACCCCCTGATGACACACTTGTGTTCTTATGGTTCTTAAGTAACCATTAACGATTTTTGATATAAAACCTTTCATTAGGAAGAAAATCACAACATGTCAAGGTGGTCTCAGTTTGGTCTTTAAATGTAAGGTATACTATCTCTTAGTCCTATTAAATTAAAATGTGTCTCTATTTGATAGACATTATACTATACATGTATGTGACACTTTCAAGTTAAGATAAGTGAAACATGAAAAGGTGTTATAATTCCCATAAATGTCCTATGTATCCATGTATCAAAAAAAACCAAGTATAAAGTGGCTAAAGTGTGAAATGCCCTATCATGTCAAAGCAAGCTATCATTGTCTATATATGTGTGGATATCATCATGCATTGTTAAGAGTTTTAGTATACTACGAGGTCATGAAAGATAAAGATAGGAATTGTATAGGTGGTCCAAGAGGCTATAAAGGCTGAAAAATATATATGATGTGCCTCTCAATTAGGTGGTCAAGAGACTATAAATGCCAAAAATATATTTGATCACAAAAGTGAAGGCCTAAGACATTGATAATACCTTTAGATGTTTAATGAAGAATGGAAGGTTCAGTAAAGTGTCTTGGTAGAGAATAGGTATGAAATTAGATGATTTTAACTCTCAAATTGTAGCTTGAGGTGTTTAGGAGCTTGCAAGGAAAAATAAATAATGGATTTCTAGTACTTCTTAAAGGTAATGTTGGTGACTCAAAAAAGTATAAGAGCATGCAAAATAGGTTGAAATAACTGAAAAAGTGTCTGGGGACTATGATAAGAGACTAGAGAATCTTCAAGGAATAAAATAAAGCTATGAAGTCATTTTTTTTTGTTCTCACCTAGATATAGACAAGTATGATTATAGGGTGAGCATTTATAGGATGATGTACATGATTGGTATGGCTCTATGATATTGAGAATCTTGTCAAAATTTGTCTAAAGAAGTGGTTTAGGGCCAATGGTCCTACAAGATGCAAAGGTATCATTAAAGGAAGATTTGGTTATTTTTGCATGGTACAATCCTAAGAAGTGATGTCACACATGAATGAAGGACAAAAAAATAGTATCTTATTAGGGTGATCTTATTGCATGATTTTAGCAGGGCCATGGATCGGTTTTGCAGCTATTAGAATCAAAGAAGATCATGTATAGTCTAAGTGGAGTCACTGAGTCAAGTAAGTTGTGTTTTTGCATTTTTCCCATAGTGTTTAGTCATGAGTTGTCTATTCCCTTGTAGAATTTTCATTGTATCCTTTTTCATAGATGTCAAACAGGGATTGTAACATCAAAACATGAAGATGTGGTCATATGAGTATTTGGTCTTTTTGGTTGACATCAATTTTTTTAAGGTGGTTGCCATTCATGAAAAATGGGGAGATTGTTGGCCATTGTGTGTTAGTTTTGTCATTTATGTCAAATCCATTGATGTTAAATGGTTTCATGAGGTCATGTGAATCCCCATGAGGTGTCATTTAGTGTCTAACTTGAAGGTTGCAGATTGGTAGTGACCATGTTTGCTGATGATCTATGAGGTCCTAGTGCATGGTTTAGTGAGCTAAGTTGTGGTTTGAGTCCTCCTATGTGAGTTGAAGGTTGTCATGGGTTCAAGCATAGTCCTATTGATGTGTAATAGGTTTCTAAGAGTCTGCATGATGTCATCATGGTCAGTTCATGAGTTGTCATGGTTGAGTCACATCTTTTAGTCCTATTCCTAGCCATATAGCATGTAGAATGAGATGGAGGTATGATATTTAGATTCAATCAGTATTTTTGTAGCATGGTTGTATTGTATATGATGTGTATGGTTAGTTTTGGTTCAGTTCTTAAAGGTTTGATAGTGTTTCATGGTCTTTGGGAAGCAAAGCGGGTAAAGAATAGACATGATGACATATGTAAGTATTAATGGATAGATATTTTAAAATTTATTTGGGATAGATGGTAAGTATGGAAATTTATAGGATGTTTTCATGATGCTTTGTGACAAGTTTTAGGTCAAAGTGAAGAAGATTTTGTAATATATTTTTGTTTTAGAAAAGCTGGGTTTTTCTAGAGTGAAGATTTGAGGTAAAAGTTGACCTTTTGATGCTCATTTTGAATTATATTATTTGGATGGAATAAATATAATTTTAGGCATGTTTTTACATAGAACTAATATGTTTTAGTAAAAATAATGAGGTGGTTTGATAGTCACGTTTTTATGAATGATCATTAAGAAGATAAGTTGCTTTGAAACCCTAACTAAAAGTGGCTTAGAGAAAGAGAGGTATAATGAACGTTTTTTATTATTTTTGGAAAATAAATGATTGAATATTTTAGAGTACCCCTCCATCTTTCTAGAAATGTGAACTAGTGATTGTGACACTATGTGGGCCCCACTTAAAAAAATTGTTTATGAAGAAGTTTAGTTTGTGAAGAAGATCTCCAAACAAGATGATGAATAAATTAACATTTATTTTAGCACTAGATTTTTAATATATTTACATCATATTATTAGATCATGGTTGATATTCCAAATGGAAAAGTGTGTGCTTTTATGAAAAGTGGTTTTTGGGGTAGTTTGGAGTAGTTTGTGGTAAAATTTGAATTGTAGGAGTTAAAGGTGGAGTTAGAACTTGATTAAAGTTGTGTTGTGACCTTGATTTAGAGAAATTTATATTGATATATAAAACTTGTGTATTTGATATGGTATGATCAGTTCATGACTTGTTCTTTGAGGGTCAAATATGGAGGATGCTTGGTCTAACAGGGTCTCAAGTAGCTTTATAAGACAAGATGATTGTTTGAATTTTTTCATGTTTATTGAATGATTTTGAGTGCTTAGAAAACATATATAAATTTTTCCATGCTTTGGTTGAGTATGGAAGTGATTTTTAAGTGATAGATAAGTTGAGCTCAAGGCTATTTTTTGAGTTCTAGAAGGATAAATGACCAGTTTTAGAGATGGACTTGGTTGAAGGCCTTCCTCTAGGATTTTGAATTAAATGTAAGATTTTATAGAAATAGGATTCATAGGTATTTCTAATGGTTTATGGTTTGTGACTTGATGATGTGTTGTGTGAGGTCAACTAGCTTTTTTGTGGAGAAGAAGGTTGTTGATTTTCTGGACAGGATTGTTCGGATGAAATATTGAGGTATATGAGGTATGTAATGGATTAGTTGAATATGGATGAATTTTGTTTCTATTTAATTCCTTCTAATATTTTTTTATAGGAATGTCCATCCATGCTTAGGATTTGAGATAAATTCTAGTCCATTTAGAGAGCTTTATTGCATGTGCGACAACTAGAGTTTCATAGCAAAAGAAACATATAAGCACATGACCAACCCAAATAGTTGCTAGTGTAGAAGAAAATTACATCAAAGACTATACGGAAGGGGTAAACCATACAATATAGTCCTCACTAAATGGTATATATGGTCTTGACCCGGGTGGTTTGTAATTACATTCTCGAGTTTTAGGTACTTCTAATTTCAAATATCCTTGTTCTAGTAGTGTGAACTCCCATACATTTCCATAATCATTTGCAATCAACTAAGTTATTTTATTCTGTTATGTTTTCAAATTTATATCTTGTGTTGCATGATCTAGAACACTATTCTAATATTGCATAATTAATGTTGGAAGTTAATTAATTAGAATTTGTATTAGTCTCTAAACCTTACTGTATTGAACCTAATTAAATTATATATCACCCATATGAATAATTTAAGTAAGGATAAACAACAATATTAAATATTCTCACATGTGGAATCTTAATAGTCACTTTATGACACTAATTTGTACAAAGTACAAGTATGGACATGTACCCACTTGTTCTAGTGTCATAATTAATTATATTTTAGGGCCACCTCCCTATTCTAGCCACATGAATAACCCCTATAATTTTTAGTATATTGTATGACTCATGTTTTAGACCGATCGCAAACAATAGTGGCCCCATGGAACTCCTAACCATGCACATATCACTATATTCGAAACACTTTAAAGTTTCATGAATATGATAATTCTATCAATCCATCAATAGTCAAAACTTACAAAATAACTTAATTAAATTGTCCAAATAGCGAAAACAATAGTTGTTATGAATTATGGACCAAACCTTCTCATTTCAAAAAATCATCCAAAAGGATCATATACCATGGGTAAAACCATTTAGGGAGGGAAGAAACTATCCCTAACCTAATGGCTCTACCCCCTAAGAAAAAGATAGCCACCACTACGAGTTAACCTTATTCTACTAAAACACAACCAATTTTACAATTTTACAAAAATATAAAATCTATTCATATTTTCAACCAAAATAACATTCTTTTGGTACTCGTCATATCCCCATGAAGTTATTTTTAGATGACTGTGTTGGTTAGTGCATGACATGTTGTATCACTCAAATATTAGGTTAATATTTAAATGAAAGTACTTTTGTTTTTGTACTTTTCTATTTACATTAAATTAACATTTTAATCAATTACTATACTATTTACTCAATTTTCAATTAAGCATTTAATGTCTTTATTTTGTCAATTGGATATTTTATATTCTTACTAAGTTAGTTGTGTTATGATAAGGTTACTATACCTTTCACTTCAACTTTAACAAGTTATTATTAAATATGTTTTCAACCTATAAGGAATTAATATTTTTTCTTACATTAATTTTTAAAAGTTTTAAAATTTGAACATGCTCATTTTGTACCCAAAAAATCTATAAAATATATTTATGTAGTCTATGATTGGCTAAAAGTTTTTACCCTTTATTGCCACCTTCCCTTAAAATTAGGCACCATGATATCATCACGGGGTTCCCCCTCTTCTCGACTCAAGTTTCAAGGAATGAGATTTAGCCAAATATGAATGTGATGGAGGGTTCATATTGTTTCTTCCGCGGATGATTTGATCGCTGTGAAGCACCTTCGCAAATATGAGGTAGCTAAATTTATTTCTAGCCTTGGGGACACTTCGCACCGTCGTCGATCCATTATATTCCTATAAATTTTGTCCATAATTACGCACATTCTATGGGAAAAGTCTCTTCACGGGGCTCCGATGATTTTCGACGACGCCACGGTAGTTTGTTCATATTTTGTTTTGCTCCCACAATCGGGATGGCTTCCACATTGTTCATATTTTGTTTTCCCCCAAATCGTGGCTTCCATTATGAAAATAGGTGCTTCATTGCAGGGGTGGAGGAGTCGGGGAAGAGTGAGCGCATGGTAAGAGAGAGGAGTGGCAGAAGTTAGACTGTCCACAATAGCATATTCAATTTGAGCAATTACAGAGGTGGAAGGGCCGTTAGGAGGAGGAAGCCCCAGGGGCAGGGAGTAAGCGGCAAGGGCAGGGGACAACATCCGGAGGCAACGCTTGTGAGGTGAAGTCACAACATACACTGTAAATCCTTCCTTGGCCCTAATCTTGCTCACTATTTTAAGGGAAATCTCAATAGGAACAAGGTGGAGACACCCAGAGTCCTGATCCTCTGCCCAGGAAGTACAGACTTATCAATTTTCAATGTAGATGTTTTATATACCCGCGTGTGGACAATTCAGTATTGACTGAGGAGAATGTCGGGGCCACGGTTTTATTATGAATCAACCGCCCGAAGAATCCATCGTCTGCTTCTGCTGCTGCTGAGATCAGAGAACTAGAATGGGGTAGAAAAACAGAGGACTGGGTATTCAGTGATTGCTGCTGTGTTTTCTTTTTTTACACGGAGTGTGCTTTTAGTCACATTACAGCAATGGAACCTCTGGTGGGAGATAAATACAGATTGGGGCGCAAAATTGGTGGCGGCTCATTTGGAGAAATTTATCTGGGTCGGGTACCTCTGAATCTCTGACAAATCAATATTTTCTTTTTCTGATATATGAATGGTTGGATAGATTTGGGTTTGTGGGTGACTCTGAAATCATCAAGTTCGTACAGTTTTTCATGGGTTCAATAACTTTATCTTTGTGGGCACCTCCGAAACTCAGACAAATAAATTATTCTTTGATCAATACACATGTTTGGATAAAATTTTCTTTGTGAGTGCCTCTGAAATTCTGAGAAATGAATCAATTCTCGCAATTTTTTATGAGTTCAGTAACTTTGCAATTTTCACGAGTTCAATAACTTTACCTTTGTGGGTGCCTCCAAAACTGGGAGAAATTAATTATTTTCTGCACAATATGGTTTGTTTTATCAGGGCTTTTGGATGAGACATGCTCAACTATGAAAACAATCTTGAATTTCTTTTCTTGGGGGCTTGTGTTTTGTGTATAAAGTTATGTTTTAGAGATGAACACCATTGAATTGAAGAAAAGCATTTAGTTGCAACCACTAAAATCTAAGAGATTCTTTCCAGATCCATCACTTGGGGGATTGAATTAGTGTTATGACAAGGTGGCTATGATAGCTGCAACCATTAGATTAGGCAGGAACCAGAAGCCTCAAGGTAAATGAAACTATGTTCTACCAAAAAGAACACCTTGAATTGTCAGCTCATTAATGAGATACTGTTGTAGCAAATTCCTTGCAACGGAGATATTTGATATTCAGCTTGAGCACCCGCTGGAGAGTTAGATTGTAAGAAGTATTCGACTAAGGTTCTGCTTGATAGATAATAAGTTCCTATTTATGATTTAACATTTCCAGGAGGACACTTTTTGGCTTAGAAGCCAAGAATTGCAGGTGATCCATCCTCTGGACTATCAAATTCGTTTAGTACGATAATTTCAATCTTAAAATGGAAAGAATATGGTCTATAGAAAAATCTCAGGTTCTATCGATAGTATAGTGTGCATACAAATTCTGTAATTAAAAGTATAAAATTAGTGTAAGGATGTATATGATTGTTCCACATAACCTCTCTGTAAGTGTGTTTTTTTTTGCATTCTTGTCTGTAGTTAGTTGCGAAAAAGGTTTCCTGGGCACTGTTAACTGCAAAAGCGCTTCCTGCTGGTCATAATTATAGCTCAGGCATAATATGGGCTTACATATTATATCTACTTTGGAAGTCAAATGATATATCCCGACAACTGTTAGATAACTGTGGGTTTTGAACTTTGAATGCATGAACTATTGAACTAGAATATGTTCTGTTATGTGTTTGTTAGTTTATGTCTTTGAAACATGTTATTCATGATATAATCTATGGCTTATTTTCAGGAGTCAACATTCAGACTAATGAAGAAGTGGCAATCAAACTTGTATGTCCATCTTATCCTTTTTCTAGGCTCTGGTAAAAGTTAGATTCAGTTAATCTGTTAAACCACTTATGGAGATAATTTTGAGTGCCTTCTAAAAAACAATTGTCACTTCTTATGATATGCAAGTCTTATTTGCTACGCCACCTTTACCAGAGATGTGGATTTCATGCAATTATGAAATGTAATCTTTGACTACATTTCCGCAATTAATTTATCATGTCTATGCTATCTGTCTATAGTATATGATACATTTTCTAAATTTTCTGTTGTCATTCTTTTTAACCATACATGTGGATCATTTTCCTTTGCATTCATTCTTTTGCATATACGTGCCATTCAGCCTTCTTGGTCCTTGCTGCCCTCTACCACATCTTGATAGATTTCGATGAATAATGAGACTCCACATCAATTTTTGTGTTGTATTCCCGAATGGCAACATCAGGAGTCCATGTGCTAGGAATTTATTTGGGCCGAATGGCCATTTTTACTATAGAGCAGGTACATTCACTAATTTAATATAATGAATCATATATTAGCAGTTTTTAATATATTGAATCTTATATAAACATTGTTTAGTATATTGAATCTTATATCTTTTTATTCTCTGCACCTCTGAGCCAATCCTTTACCTAGTTAGCACTGCAATTTTTCTTTCCCACTGATGAAGATCTAGTGTACTTAAGCAGCTACTTTGAGGTATATAAAAGTTTTGTTGTTGTACATTTTTGGAATATAAGTAAAAGGGTCTTTGCTCAATTTTTTGTTGAGACAATGATTATGGGAGGAAAGTTGGTTACATTGTCAACCGTGGGCCATCTTTCCAACCATCATTTACGCTAAATGATGATGGGCTAAGCGTGTAAAGGGTGATCATTCCCATTGTATTTATTTTTATATTGGTCAATAGGTAAATAGTTAGGGTTAGGTACCCTAGATCCGCATATGCACAGTGGATGCTCTGATTTGCAGGAAAATGTAACGCAGAAGAGAAAGATGGAATTCAGGCTCCTGAACTACGTTGCTTATGCAAAATCCTGGTTTGGACGATGGGGTTACAGATTTGGCCGTGAAAGCTTTGGGGTGACTCAACAAATGTACACCAAAGTCATCCCGTGGAATTCCTTTAACGCTCATAGTGCAGCACTTTGAAATGGCAGATGTTCAAGTGCTCGGAATCGTACATGGCTACCAGAGAATTAGTGGGAAGCCGCTGCAAACAGTTAGAGATTTCAATGTAGTACGTGTTCTTCTTGCATTTGTCTTTCTACCCACAACATGGACATTCCTGTAAGTGCTTTTTTTCTTTTCATTTCATCCCAATTTCATACAATTTTCCATTGCTATTATATGGAAGTCAATTCAATTTTTCTTTTCATGGAAGCAATGTTATAATAAGTTCCTGGGTGCCCTGATTTTCAGTGGTAGCAAAATTTAAATGTTTCCTCTTTTTCTTTTCTTTTTTCTTTTAAGTTGATTTGTTGTTTCAGAGTTCTGTGATTTGATGTGGAAGTGGTTCTTTATATATATTTTATACTTCTTTTTCTCAGTTGGGAACCTCTTTCAGAGTTTTGAGTTTTGAATATTATGTATTGGCCAAGGGAAAACTAACACAAGCATGGTCTGTTTTTACTTTGTATCCCGCGGTATGGATTCCCTTTCGCCCTCTTTTATTATCCTTGGGGTTCATCGTTGTAAATCTGTGTTATGTTAATATCTCCAACAAACTGAATAGTAATATAATTGATTCTCTTCGTTAGAAGTAGTCCTAATAAAGTGCAGGTGCAGAGAGAGTATGAACAAGCCAACACAGAAAGTAAGAGTCTTGGCTTTTCTGTAACTTAAAAGGGGTTGTTTACATTTTAGTCTCTTGGGGAATTTCACAACAACAATACCGTGAACAATTTGTTTTTATGAAGTTATTCTTCATTATTGTACCTGATTCATTGATCCTTTACTTGTAAATGACTAACTAGTTGCAAAGAATTTTGGAAGGATACAGGTACTGAAATAATTAGAAACAAGCCTGTTTGAGGCATCTGTAAGCTTCTGACGAACTCAGTTATGGAAAAATAAGCCGCAGCTGTGTAACTGTAATATAATTGGTTTAGTTTGGAAGCATGCTCAAAGTTAGAGTTTGTGAAGAAAATTTTCACGGCAGGCTAGATACTGTTGCATGAAGGGACGTGACTGTATAAACAAGTCTGATTTACAGTAAAGTAGGGATTCAAATAATTCCATGGCTGCTAGCCTGCTACTGATTTGCATGATATATGTTGGGTGAGTGGGGCACAATCAACGCATACCCCACCCTATATAAGATATTGTCTCATGCATTGAACTAATTCCACGTTTTGAGTTTGATCACAGTTTTGGGTGAGCAAAAACAATAATGCCTTCCTCGTCCACCAACCTTTGTTGTGTAGGTCCAATACAGATCTTAATAATAGTGACTATCCAACAACTCAAAAGTGGACGTTATAACTAATGCCATTAATTAAGGAGCTCCAAATCCCATGCCTCACAAATTCTAATTCTACCACACAGGTCTTTGAATTAGTCATGATGATGTTGCACTCTCCCACCCACCCATAAACTCAACTACCTTGCTGATGCACAATACTACTAGTACTTATTATTAGTAATCAGACTGTTAAATAGAGATGTTTCTCATCAATCTACCAACTGCGACCCATGATCCATCAAACACTTGATTTTTTTCAAAAATATAACATGCGGAATAAAAATAATTTCAATATGTTATTCCCACTGTATCTTTGATTAATCCACCTTTTACATCTGATTTAATGTAGACTTAATCTTTACACAAAATTTTAAGTGTTTGAATTTGTATAGTTCGATAAGTTATCGATTGATATGGTATTACAAAATTTGGCTACTGTATATACTTCATATCTTCTCAATTGTAACAGTATTGTATTCTTTTCCAAATAGCTTATTTTATTTTTTATACAGTTCACTCACTTGGAAGTTATAGGTATCCTCCCTTGGGGCTTTTTTCATGCATTAACTGTTGATGGAGAAGGATTTGTAGTTATAAGCACCAAGGGAGGATATATGACATGGGCATATATAGATACAAAAAGTCATATTTCCAGAGCATATGATTTGTATCACCTCATCTAAATTCAAATTCAAATAGAACCACAATAATATCCATACATTAGAGTTGTCAGAATCCATCCTTCTGTAGCAGCCTTAAAGGCCTATATATGGCCTTGATATAACTCTATCTATCATACTAATGCGTTGGTTCTTGAGGTGGGGAGGAAAATGCCCTGTTCTAAGTCTCCCATTTTGAAAGAGGCTGAGAGGATGTTGACAAAGGTTTTGGCCTCTGGCTTTACACTTTCCGATTGCATTTTCCTGAAAATCCCCAAGGCCTTTTCAACAGACCCATTTTTTGCATATCCCATGATCTTTGCAGTCCATGAGACCACATATCTTTTAGGGTTTTTTCCGAACAGTTCACGTGTATTTTGTATGCCTCTACATTTTGCATTCATGTTTACTTGGGCACCTACCTACATATCTAAAAAAACTGCCTTCCATGATGCTTCGATGGACGTCAATACGCTGTTCTAATTCTCCCGATTTGGCACATGTTGGGAAGACAACAGTAAATGTAGTGGGGTATGGCTTCAATCCTACATATTGTATTTTATTGAAAGGTTCCAACACAGTTTCGAAAAAATCATTTTTTGCATATCCTGTAATCACTGCAGTCCATGAGTCCACTAATTTCGAGATGAACATGACATGGATTGTGGAAACCAACTATATAGATGTTGGTCAAATGGAAAAAATTTCTATGTCAAATATACTACATTAGAAGTATTTGTGTTCCTTTCCAAAACCTCCAAATAAATCCTTCAATTGGTTTCCTGTGACTCCCAATGTAACCTATCTCTTATTACTTTGGTTTCTTGATGGTAATTTTAATAGCAGCAAAGAGCTTCTGAATTTTAATATCTCATGTGATACACAAGGAGTGCTTACTTAGAAGGTTCAATCCATCCCTTATCGTGAAACTATACAATGGACCAGTGAAAATATTTTGATTGGCCTGGCGGTGTCCTGTATGTTTGCTTGATTCGAATTTGTGACGACAACGATCTTTTTGTGTCTGTAATTCAGTTGAGGAGACTTTTAAGTGGGATGTATGGTCTGCAGGTTAAGCTTGGAATAATGATGAGATATGATGTTGGTAGTAAAACACCCAACCGTATCAGGTATGTCATGTTTATTTTATAGATTTTAGTTGTGTATTACAGAATAATTGACAGTAATCCTAACTTAATTTTGAACAGAACCCAAACGCATCAATGATTGAATTGAGAAGCATGTGAGAAATCTTAACTTAAATTTCATCTGCTTTGTATTTTTAATAAATAATTTATTGCTATTTTGTATTGTTACAAAGTGTATATTTTACATTTATTCATCTACTAAGTTTTGTTTTAAACAGTTCTTTTCAGGATTACCATTTATCAGGATTTCTACCAGATTTATGCAACTTAGAAATATTGCAGATATCGTGAGTGAAGTCTAATCAGATCACTGATAACGGTTTCAGAATTTTTAGTTTATTTATTTTTCAATACTTTTCATTTTTGATGTCCAAGGTTCACAGAAAATAACAGTTCTTTTGACATGTTCAGATGTATTCAAAACAACAACATCAGTGGTGTCATCCCAAACTGTCTATCCTAGTTGAAAAACTTGAAGAAAGTGTTATTTTAGTAAATTTTATTATTTTTTCTATTATAGGTTCATATCGGCTATATGTGTAAGAAATTGTTAAAATTACAATAACAGTTATGTTGTTTCATTTGAATTTTTTGTTTTTTGCAAAATAAATTATTCTTGCATGACTAAAGAATTCCAACAACATTTTCAAGCATGTATTACAATCAACTGAACTATGATTTTAATAGAAAAAATGGTCAGCCATATGGGCGAGTTTCAAAACATTAGGTTTCTCCTTTTCCATATCCAATCCAAGGAAAACTACTTTTTTCTGTTTATGTATTATTTTCATGTTTGGATTTCAAATTTGATTTCTATAAATTTTCATGTAAATATGCATATGTTAGAAACTGTTCAGCTGTAAAGTCTTTAACATTAAAATTATACTAACAAGGAGGCACATTAAACAAGATTAAATTTGCAACCCTGATCTTTGGACCTGTCTGCTCTAGTTGTTTGATGTTCTTGCATATTCAGGGTCGGTGTAACCAATGGTACCCATAACACTGGTAGAAGTTCTTTACAGTGTTTTGTGAAATCACCTCACCAAATCTCACAAACAAATGCCCATCAGAAGTGTTGGTTGTGCTCCCTGTAACATCTCTGTGCTTACAATGTCAAGAGAACCTGAGAGGCTCTAAAGGATGCACAGTCCTTCATCACGGGTATGTTGTGGTCTTCTTTCAATGCACTTATTAAGATGGCAATTACTATTTTTAGGATCCTAGTAGAGCAGTCCTACCTATTATTGTTGAACAGAGTGTTCATTTTACATTGAAAGAAATGCAATTAAGCAACCAACTGCCAACTGTTGCCTGGAACAGAACAATCTTGATTCAAGTTAATATATATACCCACACCAGTCTTAATATTCATTATGCAAGTTTCATCACACCTCACATGCATAATTTGATTGACCTTGTCAGGAAAACCTTGGTGATGTAGGTACCTCTACCAACTGAAATATTAAGATATAGGACAAAAAATATTGATAATTTCATGCAGCAAAGGAAAAACATGGAAAGGAGATTTAAAAGTATAGGGGTGAATTCAGGAAAACATGCATAAGATGAACACATATATTTCAATATATTTTATATCCACTGTTATTAGTTCAGGTGTTTCTCTTTGTTTTAGGACTCCAATTCAAGGCATTGGGAAAAAAGAAGAAGGAATTCTATTGTAATCCCAAAGAAAGGAAATACAAATAGAACTGATGGCCACCAAAGACAAGGGATGACACAGGATCAAAGAAGCCGATATTACAAGGTCAATCTCCATCACAGTCAAAGAGTGACTGAACATCAAGAGACCAAACTGCCATGCTCAATTAATTAAAAAAATAAGGAGAGTTCAACACTTCTTTTAAATCAAAATCACTTCGATCTGGTAATGGGGGAAAGCCCAATTGAGGAAATGTGGTCTGGAAATATTCCAGCAACTGCACATTGATTCAGTGCAACCATCATTAGCTTCATTCATATAAATTCATCTTTACACCTTAAATATCAGCAGGTATAAAGCTTTGGTATTTCAAATAATTTTCACTGTTCTGAATAAATATCAGTGTTTATCTTTATTCATGCAAGCTTGAAACTTACATTTTCCAGTATAGGATTACTGTACAATTCAACAAAGTTCTCCCTGAGTATCTGGTTCATTTTGTCCACATCGCACGCATGTGTCCAATATGAATCTTGTACTCCTGTACATGAGGCATTGAAATAAGATCTAATTTCTAAAGAATGCAATATTTTCATGGATATTTCTATAACAATCAGGCAAGCAAGTTACCTGCAAAAGTTAGGCCTGCTGCATTGCAGGCGATAGCTGTCATCATCGTATGAGAACCATCAAGGGAGTGCACAAAGTTTGGAGGGAAAGCAGATTTTTGCCGATTGATCATCACCTGAATAGGAAGCATAAGAAAAGAAAAGAAAAAGTATAATTATGAGTTCAATAAGCAACACTTCAAAATGCATCATGCAGGTTCAGAGATGGCAATGTCTATAGTGTATATGAAAACATGTAACAGAAACATACAAGTTTACATTATTGACTATGGAAGCCTTAAATCTTTAATTTGCTTGAACTATTTCACTTATTCAAACATCCTTTTGCAGTTAATGTTTTCCTTTTCAAAACTGTAACAAACATTTTAGTACATTCCTTTAAGAATTTTGTTGAAGTTTTACTTCTTTTGTAGTTAAAGCTCAGGCTATAACTTGTAGCTAGTGCAAAGTAGACCGCGTGTAACATAACCTTGCCATTTCTGTTATGTAAGGTTTCTTTTATTGTGAAGGCAGTCTTCTTTCTACTGAAATCCATGTATTTTATGTCGCTATTTCAGGAACTTAGTGCTATTGTTCCTGTTCGAGAAAGACAGACAATTGTTAGAACAGCTGTGAGCAAGGTATGTGGTTGGATTTTGTATTTTGTGTGCTAGCCTCAATTCAAGAAAATAAATAGCGAAGTCGCTATATTTTAGAGACTTCTGAGGATGGCAAAGCTTTTTACTTGTATTTAATTCATACTTTTATGCCATATGGCAATTCCGAGCAGCAATTCAACTGCAGTTTGATTTTCATCGAGCAATTTATAACTTGGGGACAATGCTGGTATTTACTTTCCTATGCTTCAATACTAATCTTAGAGAAATAGAATTATCATTTTCCCTCTATATGAGTAGGAATTTGTAGGTTTTTAAAGAAACAAATCTTCTCAGGGTATTGCAATTGCCTTTTGGTTCGTCCAATTCTTCTTTCTTGAAAGTTTAGTAACAACAATTTTCATGTACCCTGTATCATTGACTTCATATATTTTGCAGTATGGTTTGGCAGAAGACACTTTAAGAAGTGGGCGGAAAATGAACTCAAAGGAGATGACACCAAATGAGCTTTACAGTCAATCTGCCATCTATATTGCTGCAGCCCATGCTTTGAAGCCAAATTATTCGGTATATGAATAGGGGCCTACTATCTATAGATCTCACCCGTACCTAACCAATGTAGAGATCTGATCTGGGGGGGGTGGGGAAGTTGGCCTAATTATAATATTTTTCTACATCTACATTCCATCAAAATTTCATGTCATTCCAGTTAAAAATGTCACACCAAAGTTGTCTACGAGTGTTTTCACATAATGACTATGGTAAGGTGAAATTTGGTCTGGGTAAATTTATGTTGCATTGGAATTAAATTGAAAATGCCTTTAGCCTTTCGGCATTGTCAGAAATTACTTTAGCTTCTTTGTCATTGCACCACATTATTTTGATATATTTAATGAAAGTGAAATCCTACAAAGTTAGGTAGGAAAAAGATGTCGATTCTACTTTGTGGTGGCCACATGAAATATTTTTGATTTCCCAATATTTTTCATGTTGACATTGTGCCTTGAATTTTACTTTTTCAATTAGCCAAATTTTAAACCTTCATCTGCTTACTAGAAATAATATTTTCCTATCTGTTTCTTTTTTTTGGGTAAAATCGTGCATTGTGACATCCTGTTATAAAGGCTGCATATAATTGCTAATATGTGAAGATCTCTTACCCTAGCTGTAAGGACTCCTCTAAAGTTACAGAAAATTATTTTGCTTGCTAATTTCTTCATGAATTTGCATTAAATTTATAACATTCGCTTTGATACAAGAAAGTGTTCACATAATTGAAAATGGTTTGTTCCCTATTTCAGGCTTAGGAACCTACCGTTACGTAGGATTCAAGTATGCTGTATTGTCTGTTGATAAACCATCACAAGCTTCTTGGCTTACAGAAGTTGTCTTGCTCAACAGTCACCAGGTGAACTCATCAGGCTTGAGACCATTTGACACATTTTTCTCCTATTCTATGTGCTTGTAGATAATATATATCTCCATGAATACCATCCATTATATGTGACAACTCTATACTTAATACTTGAATGGAAATATTATTTTTCTCGCTCTCTAATTCTTAGCCTTATCTTGATGATTACGTTATTTTATTAAAGAGAAATATATATAATATCCAACTCTTCCTCCTTTAGATTCTTATTAATATTTTTTCAAAAGGTAAAATTAATTCCATGTCAGTGTTTATGTTGACCCATTAAATGAAAGGTTTCAAGGATACTATGAACAAGGAATGCAAATATATTAAATCCACAAATATCATTATATGTAGTTATTCTATTTTTACATGTTAAAGAAAGAATTGTTTTTTTATTTATACGAACTTCCAAATATAACTAGTACAAATGAAAGCATCTACAACATAGCATACATCAAAAGACAATCTTGTAGGAGCTTGTTGCAGTGAAATTGTATTATGTGATAACTTACCCCAAGTATTTTGGTCATTTCCTGTAAACTTACTGCAAAAGTTAGAATACATGCAAACTTTTGAATGGTAATAAAATATGTAATGGACGTACTGAAATCTTGTAGCTCCCCACATTAATGTTTTCTCTATGCATTTCTTTCAATTTCCTTCTCCATACTCCCTTACTTTAGTTTCGGCGTTTTCATCGCACACTTCACGTGCGATTGCTAGTAATAAAAATGGTAGGGATTGCGGTATTACGGTTGAAATTCTCTACATATCGAGCTCTGAATGACCATTTATGTTGCGGTCATAGTTTCAATCGTGTATCTTGTTTTTCCGCACTCCTCCATTTTCACTATAAATATGCTCCGTCAATTGATTTCATTATAACTGCATTCCAGAATTGAGTCATGCAGTTATAACAAGTTGTTCATTCATTCATTTGATCGGGTTTTTCTCATGGCGCCCCTAAATTTAAGGGTTTGTGAGGACACATTTCCTCTTAAATTGCCCTGAATACATTGATATTATGGATCTTTACACACATCTTTGCATTCATATCCGAGAAGATGAAATCTTGCTAAGATATTTTATTTTAAAACATAATATCCATCAAAGCAAGACATATATAACCGATTTTGTAAAATAGTTTATGCAGAATGCACCACTTCTTCGCTAAGAAAGGATAAAGGAAGGTAGAAGCCATGGATTTGGTGAGGTTTCATTGTTGAATGTGTGGAAGTTTTTGTTTCCCTGTGAAGTTTTGAATCAGGCATTCTTGCCTTGGTGAAGCTCCTGTAGGTCTCTTCAAGAAGGCACGGAGAAGGGGAGAAAGATGAGTAAATCGGTGTAGGGGAAACAAAATCCTTATGACAATTTTGACTCATGTGAATTGTTGACTCCAAAACACAATAATGTAAATGCTCCAATAAATGACCGGAATTGTGCTAAATCGAGAAAATTTGGGAGGAAGTTGTAGGAAATACTTGTGATTGATTATTCTATTTCTATCTATTAACCCAAATGTGAATACATTCTTAAGAAATTCTTCTACTCTTTAAATAATATCTTGCAATTTCAGAACTATTAAAGTTACGCTTTCTTTCTGGACTTTCAATCGTAATTTCACCCCATTTTTTCCACATGTTTATATAAATGTGAATAAGTTGTGATATACGCACTCTTAGAGAAGAAATCCCAACCTTGTATGATCTAATCGAAACCTTAGCAAATATGACCTAAGGCCAATTTTGCCTAAAATTTTAAATCTACAAATATAGACCCTAAACTAGTTGCATGATATATTGTTGAAATAATAAAATTCTTCTCAATTCACAACCTTGATCCTTATCTTCAAAAAGTAATGGACATGATCATGGAAAACAATTGCATTCCTAATAGCTCCACAACACTTATAATTTTAGACTTTTTTTCTTCTTTTTAATTTCTCTATTTTTTATTATTTAATGTTAATTATTTAAAAACAATTCAATGCTAATTATTTTAAAACAATCCCACAATTCAATGCTAAGGCAGGGACTAGTCACATTGCGACTCTTGTTTCACTTACTTTTGCACCATAATTTGATTTCACCTTGTTTGACAATATTGATGGTTGTGTTCCCTTTTATCTATCTAACCCCCCTCTCGCTCTCTCTCTCTCTCTCTCTCTCTCTCTCTCTCTCTCTCTCTCACACACACACACACATTGGTAACATACATATATTGGTAAATAGTTTTTTGAAAGGGACTATACCCTTGTACAAGAAGGCTCAAAATCCATATTTTACAATTATAGAAAAACAAAAATGATCAAAATCAAGATAAAACATGAAATCCCAAAACACAAAAATAGTCAGCTTTCAAAAATGGCCAAAGAACAATAACTTATCAAAGCACAAAAACAAATTATATATAAGTGACCAAAGCTGGTAGTACAACAACACCAAAGTTGTAACAAGTTCTGCGCTTCTAAAAAAGATAAATGAGACACTAGGGAACAACAAACAATAGTAGGGAGAAAAATCATCTAGGTGGAGAAGTGTTATTCTTAGAAATATATTTTTTCTTTTTACGCACTGTTACCCAACTTGTTGAAACCTCCTCGATTGGAAGAATGACCTCAATAGGAGGAGTATTTCCTTAGCCGCATTGTCTCTAGTTGGGACAACAATATTGTTAGCCTGGATAATTTTTTTTCCTTAGGCGTATTGACTCCAACTGGGACATCAATGTTGTTAGCCTCAGATACATCTTTTGCATTTTATTTTCTGCCAACAATAGGAATTTTAGATAAAGGGGTTTTTGGGATAAAATTGGATTCAACTTCTATATCTGCATTTGAATCTAGATCCTCACTAGCTTAAAAAATTAGGTGTTCCGGGAGGGTTTCTTTCCACCAATTGAGTCTCTCATGTTAGCAATTTACCATCCCACAGTCAGTAGGGGTGTGGCCTAAACAGAAACACCTCCTACACTTACATGATAGGCCTTCATAAACACCTCTCTTCTATATATTATAAAGCAATATAATCACCATTATCATGCTCTAAGGACTAACTTATTGTGTTATAAGTTATCATTTCTGTTTTACTTCAACTAGTAATATCAATTTCTTTTTGTTCAAATTATTTCACTATGTTTAGTCCCTTTCACCGAAAGGCAAAAAAAATGGGCATGCTATTCAAGCCACCTTCTTTCATACAAAGAGAGAATGGTCAAATCCAAATACAAGGGTGAACATAATATTAAATTAGTAAAATAAAAATAGAAGCACCACTACATTTATTGCAAATGTGGGAGAAAAATTAGCATATTAACAATTACAATATTACTTTCACTATGAATACCCATTAAATGCACTTTATAGGGGCATGTTACATCATCCCTTTAAATTTTTCTAGATTTTTTTAATTTGGGACCTATATCCTTCTATAGTGGTGTGGTCTGTGAGTGGAATATTTTTGGTAGTTAAAAATCAATCCTTATAGAAACCTATCTTTCACTTTATTTTGGGAAGGTATTTTTAGAGGTTACTAAAAATCCATGTGACATAATTGTTTGGTTCCAATATTCCAATTCCCTCATAAATATAATTTACTTATTGGGGATTATAGTCATTTTTTATACCCCTAGACCAATAGTCTAATCCCATGCGTGTCAAGACCTATTGCCTAGTGGGAGGCGGGAACTCACTTATGGCACACGCGGGCAGTCGAGTCTCTCCTTTATGTGAGTCTTGTAAGAATGCATCATATTATAATAAGTTTTCAAATGGAAATGAGAAGAAAAGAACAATGCAACATTCTAAGAACCTAGAGAACGAGTTGTTATCTCATCCTATTAGAAAAGAGAAATAACAAGTAACATATGGAAATGGTTCATACAGAAAGGAAATGCATAAGTATTATACTCTTGGACACATAGATGATTTATAATAGAGCATTCGATTCATATTAACAGATTCAATAACCACATTACAATCCCTTAAGGTCATGAAAAACCCTTCTCTAACAATACAGAGCCAATTCATGCATCAAAACTACATTATGCTCACCATATTGAAAAAATGAATGCAGACCCACCCCTCTAAATGCACCATGATTCCTATATTTACCTAATCCCTAACCTTTAGGACCCTCCATTATATTTTTGTAGAGTTTCGCCTCTCTTATACTCTTCTCCTTCCCTTGACTCTCTCTTCCACACACCTTCTTCTATTAGGCACTTACATTTATAGCCTTAGAAACCACCGCCATGCCTTTTAGAAGTTATAGATCAATTGCCAAGTGTTAAAGTGGTCCTCCATGGAAGAATACCTTCTCAGATCCAAGCTCTCCACTCTTTGCAATGATGTCTTCTGGAACCTTCCATCGGATACCTAGAATATTCCCTTTTCTATACCACGGTTCTGCAAAGTGGCACATTATCCACAAGGGTCATGCTTTTTCCATGTGTTAGCTGGGATGCCGAATATGGCTAAGAACAAAACCTATTTTTCCTTGCACATGCGCACCTTATGTTTTTCAACCTATTGCTAGAGTCCTTCCTTGCGTGCCTTAACCCCGTGTTCCTTTCTTTAAATACAGTCTCACATGCCCACATTCCTTCTTGTACTTAGGTGATATTTTGGGGCCCAACATCACCCCACACTACACCTATTCTCCATCCTTGGAAACACTCTTCAAAGAATAAAGAATGGAAGATCCTTACAAATGGTTGGAATGCAAGAATAAAGAAATGGGGAAAAGAATGAAGGAATGGGGAACTTTCTTATCTAGAGGAGGAGAGGGAAATCCTTCCCTAAATATGCTTCTAACTTTCCCCAAGTGTTGACCTCATTCTAAGCTTGCTGACAGAGGTCACCCACCAGGGCACTCACTTCCTCAAAACTCATCTCCTCTCCCTTAGTGCTCATCATCTCCATGATCTCCTCCAGTTTTTCCCAAATCCTCGAGCGCGTCCATCCTCTAAGTGATTTGGGGGTATAATTCTTTTTTGGTTCTTGATTGAGCCCTGCAAGGTCTCAATGGATTCTAATTTCTTTTCTACTTCGGATAGGATTTTGTCTCACTCATCCTTGTTCCCCTTATTATTTTCTTGGAATTCCTTGAGTTCTACTTCATGGGTAATAACAAAGATACTTATCATTCTATCTCTATCGGTGTAGTTATCATAGGCAACCTCAGAACTTGCCTTGCACAATGACTTTTACATCGGAAAGGATCTTGTTGTACTAAGAAATTTATTTTCCACAACCTTCATCTTATTTTTTTTCTTGGCATGTCAATGCCTCTTCTACAGGATTCTAAGGTAAGCGGCTTCCTCTCCATAGTGAGTATGTAGGTCAAGTCTTGTAGGCATTATAAGGCTGATCCATATTTTTGTGCGGGTGGTGTTAAGTCTAAATGCTTCAAGAAAATGACATCGTGATCATCTCTATTTTATTGTTTTCCTCATGCACCCTTCCCTTCTCATCTTTTAACTCACACCTTAGTTTGAGTGGTGATTAGCTCTTCTACTTGGTCCTTTCTTTTCTTAAATATATCCTCCTCCTTTTTCTCCATCTCTACTTCTACGAACTTCACCTTGTCATTTCTTCTGAAGATTCTAGCTTCAACCTCAACTGAAAATTTGTTGAGCCCATTGCAGATTTGTTCATCTGATAATCATTGAGCATTCACCAAGGGGTTTATCCCTTTTGTTTCCTACACTTTCATTAATTCTCTTTAGCTTATCTCAAACTTAGGCTCATCAATGTGGGACTCAAATGCCCATGATAGCATTTTCCTTGTTCGAGGGTATACACCTTCCTCATCAAATGAAGCCATGGCTAAGAGTTGTTCCTTTGGTACGGTGCTCTGAAATCGCATGTGCAACACCTTGTTTAGATCATCTATGTATCTCATTCCTTGAACTTGTGGTACTTTTGTGCTCTTCCTCCCTGTGCGTGCAGATTTTGGAAAGCTTACAGCCAAACTAGGATCTCCCCCATGCTGCCATATTCCTTTCCTATGCTTTCATCCCCAACTTCCTTCAATACCTCATCCGTGTTGCGTTCTACCTCTTGTTCCATCAGCTTCTTGATAATTCCCACCACTTCTCTCTCTGTGGCCTCTTCTATTTGTTCCTTTATGAGGCTTGGGGTCCTTTGATCCTTTTTATTTACTTCTCCACTCGCCCCCTTTCCCTGAGCCTCAACCTCTTCTTTGGCATTCTTCTCCTCATCCTCTTCATTATACTACTCATCTTCATCATCATCAGAATGATTCACCTCATAGACTAGATGGTATTCATCTCCTTTGGCTCATTATCATCATCCTTGTCACTGATGTAGGCATCTAGACTTTTTGTTTCTTCGTAATCTACCTCATCAGTCACCTTCTGCTTCTTTCTCACTGAGGATTCTAGTACATGAGATTGTTCTTTTTATTTTTTGGGTGATGTCTTCATTGGTGATTCCTCATGGGTGAGGGGATCTTCGTGCTCCAGTGCCTCTTCTTCTAGGGTCTTTTCCTTGACAGGATACTTCTTTCTCCGTGTGTAAGTACTAGGCTTAGTGCTTGCTTCCATCACACTCACTGTTTGTGTGGTTTGAACACTTGGTGCCTTCTTGCACCTCTTCTCTTTCTCTCTTCCTAGGTGCGGCCTTCTTCCTTCCTGTAGAGTCTTAGGGATGGAGATATCATTCTCCAAGGAAGCACCCTTTTCAAATTTTATCCTTAGCCACAGATACACCCTTGTTGTGGTCCTTCCTACAATCGACAACGTTAAAGGCTTCATCATTTGTATCTCATGGGAGATGTATCTCTCCACATACACACTTCTTTGGGTAAATAGCTTCTTAGTAGGTTGTAGTGGTCTATATCTACCTCACTAAGGTAAAACCTTAATATCTTGGCCTCTTTGAACCGATTGACTCTATCTTGGAAGTATTGTGCGGTGAAAGAGAAGGGTAGCTTGCACCATGGACTCATATTTCCATCTATCAATGTAAATTTGCCAATGCAAAAGTGTTGGTATGCTACAAATTCTACCTCTCCACTCATGAGCATAGGAAACTACTATGGGATCCTCCACTCATCCTTGAATGCATCATGCATTCACTTATATCACTTCTCTAGGTACACTTTGTGTGTAGTCGTCATGGTTTCACAAGTGTATTTCGTAAACCTTTTTAAGGTGAGGGATCCTCTTCTGGATATTCCCAAACAAATTTTTTGGCCCATTGGGCACTCCAATCTCTGAAAATACAATGGTGAGGAGGACGTTACTAAAGAGTATCTTCTCTCCCTCCTGCACATTGCTTATAATCTCATCCGTGATGAAATTGCATAAGTTGTAGATGGTTCCTTAGATATCTTCCAACATACATTTAGTCATGCCTTGTTTACTTATGTCCATCGTTCTTGATCATTGAGCTTGGTGACCAAGCATGTGACAATCTTGATAACAAGGTCTTGAATTTTAGTGATGTCAAAGTATCGCGACCTCTTTTTGTAGTCATATGTGGGTAAAGTCTCTTGATAGCCTCTTTGTCACTTAGATCATCATCTATGCTATCTCCTTCACAAATGAGGCATGTGAACTTAGATATCAGTTTTGGTGTGATGCACATCTTACACCCTACAAAATAAAAGTGATCCTCATGCACACGTGACATCAACCATTGATAAAGGTGCTCAGGATTTCCAAAGTAAGGAAACTCATATAGTTGTAACTATCCAAGCCTTCTCCAATTTTACCTTTACCAAATCATTTTAAATAGGCATTCCATCTGTGTCCTCTTGTTAGATGGATGGATGAAATCTAATGCTATTTCTTTCTCAATTGTTCTCATGTGATGGTTATAGTTACTCACGGCCATATTTCGTAAGTGTGAATCTCCCATTCTTTTCCTAGAAATACCCCATCCGGGTCTATGTATTTCCATGTATCATTCTTTGTTTGAGCTTGATGACAATGCACTTGCTATCCCTTTCCCTTGCCCTTTTTTTCTTCAAGGAAATAGTTGGTTTCTTGGGTGCCATATTTCTATCGGGATCAACTTGTGGACTTCTAACTTTAGTTTTCTACTCGCTACACTCCAAATTCAACTCTAAAGCTTCAACTCTGGAATGAATCCTTCTTTCTCCATTCCCTAACTACCAAACCCTAACTAGGAAAACCTTCCACAAGACGGTTTTCTTCACAACCTTTCCTCAAGTTTGTGTACTCCTTCCTTTGGTTCGTAGATATAATCTAGATCGCACACTCAAATTTCTCATATTCTTATTCCTTCACATAAATTTCTCTCTAGTTTCCCTAGTTCGCAAGATCTTTTTTTCACTTTGTAATCACAAGGTCACAAATGACTTGCCCAAACTTGTATTTATAGCTTTTCCTTCTTTCCAATATTAAATGTTATACCACCTACCACCGTACTTAACACTAAATGTGGATTTTTCCTTTAAACTGACCTCAAGAACTTTTACCCACGCCTAATCCTATATGAAAAACTCAACAACCTTCTGGCGCGTAAAATTCCAAACAGACTCAAGACTCTTACGCACGTGTCGATAGCGAAGGCACTTCTTTTGTCCTTTACCCAATTTTTTCCCTCGCCTACCTCATGTTGTTCCTATGCTCTTCCATCTAATTTGTACGTGGTTTCTACAAATCCTTTTGACACCAACCATTCTCGTCCACCTCTCTTCTACGTGCTTTGTGCTTTTTTATCCTTCAATCGGGCCATTCACCATAACTTCTACTACTAGCTCAAACTTGTATTATAGGCCTATACTTTGTATCACTCCACCCCATACTAAATAGAAGTGCGGTCCTCTACACATACACGACCACGGAAAATAATGTGGTTACCGAGAAAACAAGGTGAAAAAACAAAACAAAAAGAAAGGAACAAGCAACGAGAAAGGAAACACAAGAAATAAAAGCATAAAGGGAAATTCTAGCAATATTGACTTACTAAAAACACCAAGAAGACTTATTTATTATAGCACTTCAGCCTACTCCCATTGAAATGACCTAGTAACCTCGTCCCATCCATTACATATAATTGGCAAGTACCTAAATCAAGAATGTATGAGATGATGTAAGGTCCCAACCAATGGATTTCAACTTCCCAGGATGGCGTAGATACTTGGAATCATACAACAACACCATCTACCCAACCTCAAACTTCTTATTCTTGATATGATGATCATGCCATGCCTTTTGTCTTGTTTTTTCTATCTTTTGACTCCATCTAACAAGTGATCTCCTTTCATCTAACTGCATCAACTTATCAATCCTTTCTTCCAATGCTTTTTCATCAGCTAACCCTCCTGTGTGTGCTATATGCAATGATGGTAACATGAATTCAATTGGTAAAAAAACTTTTGTGCCAAACACCAATTGAAATGGTGTGGCCTTGTTCAACCTCTTGTAGGTTGTCTTGTATGCCCATAGAACGGATGATACTTTGTCATCCCAATCCTATCTTCCAATGTCACAGATCTTAGTCAACATGTGACTTAGTATTTTGTTAAATGCCTCAGCAGTTCCATTCACTTGAGGGTGATAAGGGGTAGTCTTATGATGGGCCACCATAAATTATGCTAATAGAATCCTGACTATTTCATTGAGAAAGTGTGTACCTCTATCACTTGTTAAAATTAAAGGACAACCATATCCATTGATTATGTTCTCCCATAAAATCTAGTAGTTGTCATTGTGGTGCAATCCTTTATGGTCTGCCTCTTCCCATCGTGTTAAGTAATCAGTGTAAGTAATGATATACCATGAACCAGTCCTTTTCGTGGCTGGCGAAATTGGCCCTACAAAGTCGATTTCCCATTTTTCACATGGTTCAATGCTAGCTATTGGTCACAACGACATTTCATCTCTCTTTCCAGGTTTTCCAAGGTGTTGGCAATGGTCATAGGCTTTGCAAAACTCAATACAATATTGTAGATGGTTTACCACTAAAGCCCTTTAGTAAACTCTTCTTCGTGGTAGCATTTCCTACATAGTGTCCTCCTATAATCCACCATGCACTTCTTCCATAAGCCGCCACACGCTCATGTTCCAATATGCATCAGCGTTAAACCTTATCACAATGTAACTTATATAGGTCTCGCTAATTAACATGTAGGGTGAAATGCGTATTTCCAAGCTGCTTTCTCTCCAGAGCCTTCATCCCTTCCGGCACCACACCTGTTTTTAAAAAAAATGCAATATCTTCCAAGTCGAGGCGTGCACCAAAACCTAAATAGTTATGCATCTAACATGGTATCCTAAATGCTTTGTGTTTCCTCCTTGAGTTAATTCTTGATAATTAGTCGAGGTCCTAAATTGATTTTTCCATTGTGAACTACAAATTCTTGAAATAATAGGACCTAATGGCATATGCACTCTTGTAAAGCATGGGTTTGTTGACTAAGTACTCAAATGCCATGTGGTCCGTGTAGAATAAAATAGTGTTGCCAACAGATATTGTCTAAATTTGTGTAGCATAAGATCATAGACAATGCATCGCGCTCAGTACTTGTGTAATTTTGTTCTACTAATGTCAAATTTCTACTTGTAGAGCACAAGGGATGGTCAACAATTCCCTCATCGGGTTGTGTTAGTCTTTGCTCCCATAGTTGTCCACTGGGGCATCAACATGTACATGTAAAGTCTTATCCGAAGAAGGAAAAATTAATATGGGCACCATGACAAACCTGTCATTCAAAGTGTCAAATTCCTTCTGTTGCGCCTCTCCCCAATGAAAGGAACTCTGTGTTTTAACATATCCTCCAAGGGTGTGGATATCTTGGCATATCCCTTGATGAATTTCTTATAGTACCTCATATGCCCAAGGAAGCCGCACACTATGCACTTTGACTAGTAGGCTCCCCTAATCCCACAATAATTACAACTTTGGTGGGATCCACTAGTAAGACTTCTTTGCATATAATATGTCCTAACATGGTTCCAAATAGAGTAGTAAAGACACATTTCTTAATGTTGAGGGATATCCTTAATTTTTGACATCTATCAAACATCAGCTTCAAATTGTCACAATGGTCTTTCACCAATCCATACATAGTCTAGTCATCCAAGTAAACTTGAAGAAATTTATGGATGAAGTCCTGAAATGCTTGTACCATGATGCATGAGAACACATCGGCACATTTTTCAATCCAAAAGGCATCACCATGTAGGCAAAACTTCCCCACTCAGTGGAGAAATTTTCTTTCTTTGGTCTTCCTTTGCAATCCTGACTTGGTGATACCCTGAGAACCCATCTGTGAAAGAGTAGACTTGCATCTAGCTACTCTCTCAAAAATTTCTTCAATAAAGGGGTTAGAAAAGGATTGATGACACATACCGCATTTAGATCTCTATAGTCAACCCATATTCTTATCCTCCCATCTTTTTTGTCTTGATGACCATTGGGCTTATCCATTCGATTCTTCTACTGCCTCAATGATACCATATGCTATCATCTTTTCTATTTCTTCCTTAACCTGTACGCGTAAATTTGGATTCATCCGATAAGGCCTCTTCCACATCGGGCGTGCACCTTCCTTCAAATTGATCTTCATCTCCCCTAAGGAATGGTGAACACATTTGATTTGAGGTACCTGCGAGGAAACAAATCACCGGAACTCACGCAACAAATCAATGACCTTTGAAACTTTTTTTCCGACCAATAGCTCTCGATGATAGATTCTTTAGGTTTTGTTTCTATTCCAAATGTTAATATTCTTTGTTTTCAAGGGCTCATGGTAGGTGCGTGCTTTCTCATCAGCATTGTCTATGACTTCACATATACCTTCTAAATGGTTAGCATCCAAAGTCTCCATCTCTTCACCGTCTACTACATAGACCATTTTTCCTTTTTCTTTTTCCATGCATGTGCACTCAAGTTGTACTTCCTCTTATTCTTCTTCATTGAGGTGCATCTCCAAATAAGGCTCACCTAGCAACTCTAGTAGCCTATCCTCTTCCATAGCACTATCTCCCATCGTAAGGTGTTTGATCACCTACAATGCCTTATCTACTGATGGCTTGGTACTCCTATACTCAAAATATTGAATGAGATAAACCACCAACTCCTGCTAATTACCTGTTTGATGATGCATATCCAAATGAATATACCAAGTGCATGCACAACCTTGTAATGTGGAATATAATTTATGTTCCCATAGTGAAGGTAGTAATTCTTTTGTGCTTCCCATCCATGCCTTCTCATATGCTTGGATATGAAATGAAGTGGTCTCTTTACCGTGGTAGTCTTGTATGACAGTGGGCACGTTGCTCCTCAAAACCTTATAGAAAATGAAATCCTTATCTCTCACCACTCTAGGAGATTCTCTTGATGTGCATCCCACCATCATGCATACAGTTATGAGTAGGTTATAGCTGAGCATTCCTCTTCTCTTGTCCTCATTCTTCCACTGAGCTTTCATGTCCCCAAGAAAATTTCAAGGTATGCTCCTCAGAGTATCTTGGTAACTTTCTTCCCCATAGGGCGCTTGAGTGAACTTTTTTCACCCTTGTTACATATCTTCTTAATTGTCTTCCTATCAACTCATAAGTTCCATGCGCCCAATTGTCACATGCCATACTAGTAGTATCACTCAAGGAATTATCATCTTCAAACTAGATGACTCCCTTCATGGGATGAATTCTCTCGGGATATTTGATGGAACACACATAGATTTTTCAAGGACATATTCTCCCAAGGGCTCACTATAGGGCGCTAAATTCCCATCTATCAAAGGAATGATCACCCTTTCTTCCATTTTTTCAAAGCTGATATACCCTTTGTTAAACCATAGGCCAACATTATTCTTATAACACCATGAGAATCAAGCAATGTTGGAAGGTTGTTTTGCCTTGGTGAGCACCAAGAATTTGAAGTCTCTAATGAACTTGTCCCTTGAATGGTGATAAGCGCATCCTTATAAACTCAATGGAAATTTCCTTAGTATTGTTTGCCATATACAACATATTTGAAGATGGTTGTAATGCATGCCTTCCCATCTAATCCTAGGCATCTAAGGTAAGAAAATTTACCTCTACTCATGTGTGGATGAGGATATTACTCAGAATCCATCCATCAAAACTACATTCAAAGTAATCTCCTTATCATAGTATAGGTTGTGAGGAGGAAGGTTTACATAAAAGACCTATCTTTCACTCTGCACCAATACGAGGTACATTCTCTCTCAACCATTCTTCTAGGAAGGGAATTATATTCTCTTATCTTAACATTTTACCTACTTCCTTGACCTCATCCAAGTCTTTCCTAGGAACCTTGGCATCCTTCCTTTGCTCCACCTACCTCGATTTTATTTGAGATATTGGATCTCCCCTTGACAAACTTTGAATCACGTCCATAGTCTCTAGGTATACTTCCCTACGATGAGTGGGGTCTGGATACTTTCCATGTAACACTTCCTCTCTTAAAACTAGTGTCCTTTGTCTTGACATCTCTCGCTCACGTGCAACCTCTACTCACATCATCACTAGCACTGAGTTCTAGCCCTAACTCACGCACCATTCTTTGTATTCACAATGAATCGGCCTTCTTGATTCTCACCATCCAAACACCTTTTTCCTTCCCGGTTATGCTGGTTCATATCCTCATATATCTCTTGAAATTCCTTGTAGTTATCTTTCTTTGTGCACCATGAGTATCGTTATGAGATCAAGACACTCACGTTTGTAATGCACTATAGATCCACAATTATAACAGGTTCCTCATTGACAATACACTTCATCCTCCACCATGGTTACTGTCAACCAATAAATCCTCCATGAAAACCTCTTCTATGCACTCCTCCATCACGTGAGATCTTCAAAACAACAATCATCATCCTTGGAATTTATGGTAAGGCTAGTGTGGTGCACACCTAGATCAATAGCATCATGGATTTGATCAATCAGTCTATAATCCTTGGTATCATTGTTTGTAGAGGTAATGTTATCACCGAATCACACCCTTGTGTTTATACAAGCATATACTTGAACTCACGGTGTGATTGGATAACATGTACTATCTCCAAGTTGTGGGACTTGCTACTTGAGATAGACCTCCGAGAGAAAGTGGTTCTTGCTAAACTCACCTTACAATCTACTCTAATGGAAGATAAGCTAAATGTTCTAACCTAAATTTCCAAGGGACCGTGGAGAGAGAATACATAAAATGAAAGCCTACACTAAAGCGGTGATACACCGAAAAGGAGGATGTGAGAGTAGTCTCCAAATGTGTGAAATCTGACAGAGGCAAAGTGCACACTAGAAGAGGTGATGATAGTTCTCCATAATCTAGCAAAATGCATCCAAAACAATATTCCAAGCATACACAATGATAATGAATCTGCAAGAACATAATAAAAGACACAATATTCTTGTAGAAAGATTAAAGGGAGACAAGAATGCAAGAAAACACAGGGGAAGATACATCCACCCGATATTTTATTGCTTCATGATATTTGAGCTATTACAAGATAAGGGCCTGAATCTATGCAAGGAGTCCACTACAAGGGCCATGCAACACACTGGATTCACAAAGCAATTTTGATAGAGCTTTGTACCCAAAACTCTCTTCTTTTCAATGAGCCCAACACTCCAATTTATAGAAAAAATGAGAAGGAGAAGAGAAGGGAGAATGGAAAGAAATCGTCCTTCAACCACCTGTAAAGAGGCATTAAATTGAGTGAAATGGTTATACATTACTTCCAAAAAGGCTCCCCATACTGTCCCATGTGAGAATGAGAGAAAGAATGATGACCATGCCTCTAGGATGCACTCCCAACTACCAAATAAAACAACATTTCTAAACCCGCCACGTTTTCTTAAAAATATCAATCAATTTCGATCACTGGAATTTCTTGATTTCTATGCATCGGGCTCGGAACCACAATTCCAATGGTAACAATTTTGTGCGATTTCTTTGAGAAATGTAAAAGTTATGGCCTTTCGAGTGCGGGCAGCTATTTTGGGCCTGGTGGCGTTTTCTCCATTTGACGGGAATGAGCATTAACCACTGGATGAATATATTTTCTTATTTAAATATATCTACCCTCATAAAAATAAGAAATCATTTTTGTGGATAGAGGACATCGTCTCGTTAGTAAAGTCCAATTTTGTGAAAATCGGAGCTCGGAGTCAAAAGTTATGGCGTTTGAAGACCAACGTTGACTTTTCTTCCACCGCCTTGGCCGCTTTTGTACTTTCGCATCCCACGCGTCCCTTTGTCCCAAATGTCCCAATGTTGTGCGGGACAAATTCTTCCGAACCGCCCGAAATGGGCTTCCATGTCCCTTTTCTGCCGGTGACACGTGGCGTGATCTGATTGGCTTTGGCTCCTTCGGCTATCCGCGTCCCGCGCGTCCCTTTGTCCCATCTATTCTGAAGTTCCTGCTATGAATACCGGCTGGTTCGTGGGCGCATCAGATGTCCCATTTGCTTTCGGATTGCGGGACAAATTTTTATCCGAGTCGCCCGGTTTGCCGGTTATACTTTTTATTTCGGGCTGCCTTGACTCATTTGGCCGATCCGGTTGGTTAAAATTTCTTTTTTTTATGGCCAGAAGTGGGACACTCGCTTTTTGCTTGATTATGGTTCGCGTGACTTTTTGGTGCGGTGTCTTAGTCTATCACCATTTGATGGGGTCATACTTGTCCCCTTTTGTCCCTAGCGTCCCTATGCGTGGGTGCTGCCTTGACTCATTTCGCCCGGTTCGGCCGGTTCACGTACTTTTGTCCCAATGTCCCAAGGACCGCTGGACTAGGACTTAGCCATTTTTCGTGATTTTTCCTGGCCCGAGCTTGTTTTTGCAATTTTTTACATTTTCTCGGAACTTGCTCTCTTCTACTTAGGGAGTTAGAAAATATGAGGGACCTAGAAACATGAAATTTTTGCCCTGACTCAATCTATTTGCATGGGACTTGAGAATTTGATGCATGTTATCAAATTTAGTGAATTTTGGATAACGGTAAAAATATTACAAAAAAAAGAAACATTCTTGCGGGGTATGTCAGAAGAGGGCACCTACTGCGTCATGATCCCCATGGCTAAGATCTCATAGTCTACCATCATATCGTACGAATTTTTGAGAGGAAACCGGTGCATGTCCCTCCACTTCAAGTCTATATACCAAATCCCACTATGAACCTCATGCACTGAGTTTGGAGACAACTTCTCCAACTGCTTGGCCACTATAGAAATTTGAGCCTCTAAAAAGGACTCCACCGGTATTAACGCTCTCCAAGGGCTTCGGTGAGAAGGGAAACTTCCAATGCCTTTTGTGGGTATGAAATTCTTGTGTGATAAATCCCTTCTAAATGTTTTTATCAATCCTCCAACAAACCATTGAGAATGTTGAGAAGGATGAATGTCATAGGATAGATGACAAGAGAGTTTGAAACACACATCATTCTCCCCACACTCTCCGACATTTCCTGTGGATCTCCTTTAGAGCACCGATGCTCTTCTTCTCAAACTCAGGGATATGGAACTCTACTAGGAAGGAATTCTTCAATGTGGTGTAGTCTACCACCATCTGATGGGGGTCATACTTCCTATACCAACTATGTGTGTGTCCATAACGTTGTTGCAAAAATGAATTGCATTAGCCGGGGTAGTGATCCCTTTCACACGCCATAGTAATTCATACTTGTGCACATGCTCTGCAACATCTTCAATACCCCTATATTCTATGGTAAGTGCAAAGACATCTTGAAAAAAAATTGGGGAGGTGGCTAGGGTCCTTGTCCCCGAATCTAGAGTCTTTGTTTCTAACGGTGTTTCTCCTCCACCAAATCCTTTGGATAAAACCAGTCCTATTCCTCATGACCCACTAGATCCACCTCCCATAGTCAGCAAATGGCTTGAAGTGGTTGTGCCTAGTTTTCCCAATGTCCCACTCAACTATGTGTTGATGGTTTGTGATATTGTCCCACATGGTTGTATGTCCCGACCACTCCCATACGATATCCAATCCTGCGTCTTGCACCTTGTCAAAAGATTCCTCTAAATACCAAGAATGGATTATGCAGCCATGGATGTTCCAAACGAACAATTATATCTCGGCGTACTCCTACCAATACTAGCTAGGTTAATAAAACTTCTCCTTGATATAGAAAACCAAGCGTCATCGGTTTGTCACTAGGTGGGTTCAGATCAATGGATCTTCTTTCTCCATGCGATGAACTCTCACTAGAAGTTGAAGAGGCCTCTCCCGAGCTTGCCAAGATGGGGTAGCACAGGCTGCTCATTGTCCACATCCTCTCGCATGAACCTTAACTCCTTCCCCGCAACGTCTGCCTCCATAGATCCATCACACTTGTAACCTCATGTTGTTGTCTAGTCATCTCTCATCCCTTTCTTTTTCATCTGAAATGTCTTCCATCCTTATCTACCTTAGCTTCCTCTCCCAAAGATTGCTTAGAGAAGCTTAGATAGCCATGGGAAATGATTCTAAACTCAAAGTAATGACCAATATCTTCCATAGTCAAAGGAATAACATGCAAAAATGATCCTCAGGCTCCCTCAAAAACTTGAACACAACAACTTCGGGCAAGAATACGTATAAATGGTGTATTTAAGAGTATAAGGTGAGTTAGCACTCTCTTCCACCGGTGATCATCATCATGCATCCACGTGAGATCTCGCATCCTACATCCTTTGATAATCATCTTGGGCTTATACCGTGATCTATAGTACTAGCTCGATCTGGATGTATATGTTGAAAGACATTCATATAGTTGTAATGGGAATTAATAGAAGAATTTCTCATATAGTTCATGGTGTAGGATCTCTTCTACCCATCTACGCGTATCGAACTCAGGTCCAGTGCTAAATCTTTGAGAAAACCCATTCTCCTTTTTCTTGAGCCATCCTTCAACACTTTCAGGTCATATGATTTATCATCATGGATCACAAGGGAAAAGATGCATGCCATTTCTCACAAGAAATTTGAAAAGAGGTCCTGAGAATAGAACCAAGATGTAGTCATTTTTTATACACCTAGACAAATAGTCTAATCCCAAGTGCATCGACCTATCACCCAACGGGTGCTCACCCAAGGCACGCGTGGGTGCGAGTCTCTCTTTTATGTGAGTCTTGTAAGAATGCATCATCTTAAACATGTATTCAAATGGAAATGAGCAAAAAGAACATGAAACATTATAAGAACCTAGAATGAGTTGTTATCTCATTGTATCAGAAAAAAAAACAACAACATATGGAAATGGTTCATAAAGGAAATGCATAAGTACTATACTCCTGGACACATAGATGATTTATAATAGAGCATTCTATTGATATTAACATATTCAATAACCAAATTATTGTCCCTTGAGTTCATAATAGACCATTTTATAACAATGCAAAGCCAAGTCATGCATTAAAACTACATTATGCTCACCATATTGCAAAAATGAATATGACGCACCCCTCTAAATGTGCCATGATTCGTATATTTACCTAATCCCTAACCTTTAGAACCATCCATTATATTTCTCCAAAGCTTTGCTTCTCTTCTACTCTTCTCCTCCCCTTGACTCTCTCTGCTACACACCTTCTTCTATTAGATGCTTACATTTATAGCCCTAGCAACCACCGCCATGCCTTTCAAAAGTTATAGATCGGTTACCAAGTGTTGAAGTGGTCCTCCATGGAAGCATGCCTTCTCAGATCCGATCTCTCCACTCTTTGTAATGATGTCTTCTAGAACCTTCATCGCATGCCTGGAATATTCCCTTTTTGATCCCATAGTCGCCAGGTTGACACCTTATCCACAAGGGTCATGCTTTTCTCATGTGCTACCTGGGATTTAGAATATGGCTAAGTAAAAAAACTTGTTTTACCTTACGTGTGCGCATCATATGTTTTGCAACCAAAACTGCTAGAGTCCTTCCCTATGCACCTTCAACCTCGTGTGCCTTTCTTCAACTAGGTATCACACAACCACATGCCTTATTTTACTTAGTTGATATTTTGGGGCATAATAAGGACAAATCACCCTTATCCTACACAATTAAAATTTCAATCTTCATATTTCCAAGCACTTTTTACACCTATAACACCTTTATACACCTAGTACACATTTTTCCTATCACTACACGCGTCAACCAACTACTCTCCTTACTTGCCATGATTTTTTACTCTCTCAACATGCCTACAATTTTCTCTACATTTTCACTATTAAGTACACTTATTTTCACCTTTAAAAAGAAATTTTCATTCTCTAGATGAAATGTAAACACAAAATTTGGCACAAAAACATGATTTTAACATACTTATACATACATACATACATCTTATTATCACATTTTTTATAATTTCACTTTTTTATTGCTTTATTAATTATTTTGTAGATGATTATTTAGATATTTCATATGCTCTTATGTCATGTCACAAGGATATGTGGCTATTGCATCCCATTTTTATCATATTATTCACTTTTATATGGGATTATTCAGCTTATTCCAAACCATCATATGATTTGGTTCTAAGTGAGATAGTCCCATCCTCTTTATACTTTGGGTCCTTTCGCCTTACTGAGTCTCTTTGTTACAAATTTTAATTTTGTATCTTATGTTTACATTCAATGTTGTGAACATCTAGGTTCAAATGTACAAGTAACAAAATCTTATAGACACATGTTTACTATAATTAATGATCATGTTGCAATCACCTATCTATTATCTTGATGCAATAACTAACAACAAGACATTCTTATAGGAAATTTCATGAGCACATCTCAAGGGTTCAATTACTTATTTCAAGTGGTCTACATATTCATAAAAGGATTTCAATTAGGACACTTAGTTTGTCCTCTATCAATGTTGATGCACATGGGTAAAGCAAAGATAAGGGAACTAGTTATACACACATGCACCATGCACTAGGAGAATTACATAGAGGTTGAAATGTAGTGTGGCACTTAGTCTAAATCACACTAGGTGACCACAAAGGCATTTCAACTCCAACACCAAAACTTTTTTTAATTATCTAATGCATGGTTGAAGTGCTTTGTAAGATGCTATGGTTTTTTTTATAAATTTGAGGGTTATAGAGAATATAAATATATAATGGCATGTAGTATACGAGAAATCAAGGCAAACCAATTTATGCTTTGAAACCATACATAAGGGGAGAAGCCCATGATAAGGTCTACTAAAGAGTTGTATGGTTTAGTCTTCCCACATGTAGGTAGAAAATGAGGTATTGGGTACATTCTATATTCTCCAAATACTACTAACAAAAAAATCAAGAAAACTTTTGAACTAAGTCATCTCTTAAGCCTCTATTGTACTCTTACTTTCTTTTAATATTGAATAATCATGTTCATAAAATCTAGTTTTGAATCTTAGAACTCAATATACATTATTTGAATTGATTTATTATTTCTTGTTGCATCATAGTCTTATAGTAGTAAATAAATAGATTCATTTATTAAGTTTTGGTTGAATCATTATAATACTAAAAATATAAAAGTAGATCTCATTATAACTTTTTCCTGAACTATTAAATACAAATTTAAAAGGTTTTTATATGACAAATGAGAAAGAAATAAAATGTTGGATTAATTGCAAGTATTTATGTTAATTGAAAGATGTCACAATTAATTATTGTATCTTTAATATATTAACTAATATAAATATCTTAAATGCATCTATCTAAAATACGTTGAGAGAAATCAATCACGAGGCACCGCATAGTATAAGTATACCAAATAAAGTAACAATTAAAAATAATTATAATATAATTTAATAAGTATATTATAATAAATGTGTCTATATGAAATACATCAATAGATATCAATTTCAAGGTTCTTAGGTATGATATTTTACATACCTCTTTAATCAACAACTTCATTAAATTATCTATAAATTTCCCATTGATATGTGTCAAATAGAATCATTTATCAACGCAATTGTGTTGGTCTCAAAAATATATATTCAAGAAAAAAGGACAAACCTTTCTACATGACCAAGATATTACTATTTTTTATTGACTACTTCACGAAAAAAAAAAACCAAATTTTATGAATGATAGTCCAATACAAATCTAATTTATAAATAAACCGTGGATAACAGTCAAATGAATATCAAGTTTAATGTCACAAATAAAAGTGAACAATACACTCTATTACACCCTTACTTATCATTATAGAAGACAAGTGGACGTAATTAACATTGATGTAAAAGAGGAAAAATAATTTTATTATAAACATTAAATAAAATAATAACAATTATTCAAATAATTGAAACGTACAATATGTAATTAGCAGGATAAAAAAACCTCTTATAAGCACTCATAATCTTACACGTACTCAACTGAAATAAACCAAATATTATTAAAATATTTCATACTGAATATTTAAAGAGGAATTTCAGCGAGAAGAGATTAATATATGACATTAAAAAACCAGCATAGTCCCACATTTAGGAGAAAACAAACGACAAGGCAAAACTTTAATATAAAACATGTATAAAGCAAATCTAAAGTTAAAAAAAGGTAATTATGTGTAGGTTTAAAGTAGATTCGTAGTGTTGCTTTGGCCGTTTACGAATCGTTCGTTATATTTGTTAATAAAATATTAGAGAGAACTAATAAAATTATAGACAAGAACTACCGAGGGAATTAGTGTGGTGTTCGTATTGTTGCAAAGAAATAGGTGGTATTGAAAAGCGTTGGAGTTTAAATAGTTACAATGTAGGTATTCTTTCAAGCGAGATAGACTAAGGTATTTTTGACAGCTTATCATAATACAATCACCGTGTTTAATGATTTGATTTTATTGTGAGTGAGATGTTTCATCCTCTTTATACTTTGGATCTTTTCGCCCACTAAACTTCTTTGTTAAAAATTTTAATTTTGTATTTTATGTTTATGTTCAGTGTTGTGAACAGTTAGGTTCAAATGTAAAAGTAACAAACTCTTATATACACAGGTTTATTATAAGCATTGATCATTTTGCAATCACCTATATATTATCTAGATGTAATAGCTAACAATAAGGAATTCTTATAAGACATTTCATGAGCACATCTAAGGGTACAATTACTTATTTCAAGTGGTCTACATATTCATATAAAGATTTCAATTGGGACACTTAGTTTGTCCTCTATTAGTGTTGAGGCATGTGGGTAAAGCAAAGATAAGGAAACTAGTTGTACACACATGCAACATCCACTAAGAGAATTACATAGTGGTTGAAATGTGGTGTGTCACTTAGTTTAAATCACATGGGGTGACCACCAAGATTAGTTCAACTCAAACAACAAAACTTTTTTTAATTATCTAATGCATGGTCGAAGTGCTTTGTAAGATGCTAGAGTTTTTTAGGTACAAATATAAATGTGAGGGTTATAGAGAATCCAAATATATAGTGGTGTGGAGTATACAAGAAATCATAAGCACACCAATTTATGCTTTCAAACTCGTACATAAGGGGACAAGCCCATGATAAGGTCTACTAAAGAGTTGTATGGTTTAGTCTTCCCACATGTAGGTTAAAAATGAGGTATTGGGAACATTCCATAGTTTCCAAATATACTAACGACAAAATCAAGAAAACTTTTACAAGTTTCTTAAGCCTCTATTGTAATCTTACTTTCTTTTAATATTGAATAATCATGTTCATAAAACTCTAGTTTTGAATCTTAGAATTCGGTATACATTATTTGAATTGATTTTTTATTTCTTGTTACATCTTAGTTATAGTAGTAAATAAATAAACTCATTTATTAAGTTTGGGTTGAATCGTTATAATATTAAAAATATAGAAATAGATTTTATTGTAACCTTTTTTCTTGAACTATTAAATATAAATTTTAAAAAAATTAATATGATAAATGAGAAAGAAATAAAAAATTTAGATTAGTTGCAAATATATATTAATTGAAAGATGTCACAATTAATTATTGTATCTTTAATATATTAACTAGTATAAAGATGTTAAATACATCGATCTAAAATATGTGGAGAGAAATCAATTACGAGGCACCGCGTAGTATAAGTATACCAAAAAAGTAACAATTGAAAATAAATATAATATAATATAATAACTATATTATAATAAATGTGTCTAAATGAAATAAATCAATAGATATCAATTTCAAGGTTCTTAGGTTTGATTTTTTAGATACGTTTTTAATCAACAACTTCATTAAACTATCTATAAATTTTCCATTGATATGTGTTAAATAGAATCATTTAGCAACGCGATTGTGTTAGTCTTAAAAATATATATTCAAGAAAAAAAGAAAAATTCTACATGGTCAACATATTACTATTTTTTGATTGATTTCTTCACAATTTTTATTTTTATTTTTTATGAATTATAGTCCAATACAAGTCTAATTTATAAATGAACCATCACATGATGGTCAAATGAATATCAAATTTAATGTCAAGAATAAAAATGAGCAATGCACTCTATGACACCCTTACTTACCATTATAGAAGGCCTCTCGACATAATTAACATTGATATAAAAAGGAAAACAATTTTTTATCATAAACATTAATTAAAATAATCAAAATTATTCAAATAATTAAAACGTACACTATGTAATTATCATGATAAAAAAACCTCTTATAAGCACTCATAATCTTACACGTACTCAACTGAAATAAACCAAATATTATTAAAATATTTCATACTGAATGTTTAAAGAGAAATTTCAGCTAGAAGAGATTAATATATGACATTAAAAAACCATCCTAGTCCCATATTTAGGAGATAAAAAACGACAAGGTAATACTTTAATATATAACATATATAAAGCAAATCTAAATTTTAAAAAAGGTAATTACGCGGAGGTTTATAGAGGAATAAATGACGATGCTTAAGTAGATTCCTAGTAAAATATTAGAGAGAACGAACAAAATTATAGACAAGAAGTACCGGTGGTTAATTGGTGCGGTGGTCGTGAGGGAAATATTCTATTAATAAAAGGATGGGACTCATCATGGGAGGAAATATATTTGTTGCGGTATTGAGAAGTATTGGAAGGAAATATATTTGTTGCAAAGAAATAGGTGGTATTGAAAAGTGTTCGAGTTTAAATATTTATAATGAAGGCGTTCCTTTAAGTGAGATAGATTAAGCTATTTTTGACAACTTGTTTTGATACAATCTCCAATATAACGTTCTCTCTAAGATCTTCATTGTCCATGTGTTCATTTTCAATTTGTGGCCCTGTTGATGCTCTCAGAAATGTTGTTTTGTTGTCTTCCCAACCTCGTGAAGGGAACATTCACTCAAAGCGCAGCCATATTCCGCTGCTCTGGTCATGGCCTTCCAGTTCTAAATTTCCATCCCGTGCATGGTGTCATGTGAATATTCATCGTGATTTGTAAGGAGTTGTACAAGTTGTTGGGTTTCAGAATGGAACATGGGTTGAAACTATAGTCAGGGGACAACAAGTCCCTCCTCTTTAATGGGAGAGGTTCCCTTATTGAAAGCAAAAAAACAAATGTACAAATATACAACTCTCAATGTTTGGACCCTGATATTCTGGAATGTTTTCATACTTAAAAGATTATCAATCAAAAGGAATGGAAGAATAAAGGGATGGTAGAAGGAAGAAAACAACAATGTTTTTGGGAGATATAGATAGAGTATCTCCCTACTCGCATTGAACCAAGAAAATATAGAAAAGGATCAATTACTTCACCACCGTTGTATATTTGAAGTCACAAAGTTCTAAAGATTACATAGACCAAAACACAAAGTTTCTATTGAATGCAAAAAACAAAAGATCCATTGAATCAAGAAAGGAGCGAGAAAGATATAACAAAAGAAAATAAGAAAAGAAAAGAACTTTTGTATTGAATTACTGAGAATTTACAACCTTCCCGAAAATCAAAATCCCTTTACCATGGCCAAAACCATGTTCTTATAACAATTCATGTACATCCATACTTTGTCCCCAAGAAACGAATATCCGAAAGGAATAATGTTTGTTGCAGATCCGCTTTGGAAAGTGACATGAAACAAATGCACTCATGAAAACTAGAGGTTCAAAAGGTGAATATTTCATTAGTTCGAGCATGATTATTTTATCAGGGGACATCTCATGATTTTCTTCTTCATGTGGTCCTGCCATTTCCACCTTTTAACCATTTCCATAGCACTCAAGTGCTTACTGGTAAGTTTTCTCCCTTTTTATCACGTATGCCCGATAAACTCCATTTTCTGATGATTAAACTTTACATCCCTTCAAACTTATCAATTTGGCCCCATAATAAACCAAAAATGCATCTCATGGGGAAATGACAAGAATACGAAAAAAAGAAAGAAGGATGATCCATTCTTGCATTTTGCAAAGCTCTGGTTCATTAATGGTGTCAAAAACTAGATGAGTGTATTTGGCTATCTTTTCCCCCTTTTACCTTCAAATTTGGACCCTACACGTGGCAAGATCCAAGCAATAACGGCCCTGGGGGAGAAAACTACATTTCCTAACATTTGGGAGAAAAAGCATAATTTCTCATTTCACTTCGCCCCCATAGCTCCGCCTAAAGCCAGACACGTGGTGCCATCTGAGTGGTGAGGAAATGCGGTCCAAATCTGCCATTTAAACTCTTTTTAACAAAAATCTCAAATTCTCAAAAATCTCCTCCGACACGCTTTGACTTTTCAACGTGAACACGTGGCAATACGTGAAAATGTGGCGTGGCCTAATTTGTAAAATTTTAACCTTTTGGTGAAAAAGGCTCAAATTCTCAATTCCCCCCGTTGGCCCGTTGTTTTGATTTCATCCTTCAACACGTGGCATTTCTGATTAGGCGTAGGAATGCGCTTTGATTTTAAACTTTATCCTTTTTTTTTAAAAGGGGAAAGAAATCCAACTTTTTCTCCGAAGGTCCGAGCTCCCCTCTTGAATTTTCAACTTAGGCTAGGTGTCCTTTCCAACTGCATTGCGAGCCCTAACTTAGAAATTTTCCCTTTGCATGAGTGGGGCCGCGGGCCATTTTAGAACTTTTCACGTTTTGTGGAAACAAGGCTAAAATTCCTAAAGTCCTCGCCGGTCCGCCAAAGCGCACGTGAACTGAAAAGCGACCACATGTCCCCTTTTTATTTTTCAACACATGGCATCGCTTGATTGGTTGCAGAGACAAGCTGCGCTTTTTATCTGTTTTGAAGAAGGAAAAATTCCAACCTTTCCCCCAAAAGTCCATGTCTCCGCCATTGACTTTTCAACAAGAACATGTGTCCCTTTCTGATTTGCTGCAAATTTCAACTTGGAATTTATCCTTTCACTTGGGAAAGGCCATGGGTCATTTTATAAATTTTTTCCCTTACTTCGTAATGCCTTAGAGAATAAAATGGATATGTCGCCCGAAATTCTACCAAAACTACTCTAGCCTAATCGGGGACCGGTGGGGATGCGAGGAAAATATGACATTTTTTCCAAAATCACCAAAAGTGATAAGTTCAAAAAGAAACTTTCATGGCCAAATCTAATGGGAAACAAACGCGTACCTTCACCTTTCGAGTAAGAGTTTGATTGGGAAAAGAATGTAGGAAGTTGCAGGAAATGGGAAAAACACCATTTTTGGTCCCGATGAAGAATTTCTTTCTCTCGTAAAGGTTAAAAACAACAGATGCAAGATCCCCACATTCACAACACATAAAATAAGAACTAAAATTCCCATCCATTAAAAATAGGTAAAATGTTTTAATGGCAGCGAGAATGAGGGAATTTGATTAAAAATGCCGTGGGAAATGAAAATGAGTATCGATGAGTTTAAAACATGAATTTCTTCCATGACATACAGGCTCTAATTTTCACGAGTTTAGATTCGAAAGGGTGGGGAAAATTGAGAGGACAACACAAGTCAACAAATATGATTTTACATTTTTTGTTAGGAAAGCATGGGAGGGTGCGGTTGTATGTGGATCATCACCGAGCCTAAGTTAATCCTAACGTGATCTTATTTAGGAATTAGGTGGCCCTGGAATGGCAAATTTCATTTAAGATTTCATATACTCCCGACTCTCAACTCCTTAGAATTTCAAGAGTGAGTATTGTTTTTTAATCGATTTGGTGTTGTTAGATGACCATTTCATTCCTTCACACGCTTGGGGGGCTTGAACCTAGTTCTCTTAAATATTTTCTCTACTCGATGTCATAACGGGTTATAAACTACGTATCTTGGTGAATGTTGATTTTCCTCAAACATCTTCGCCAGATCAAGCGGGTGATGGCTTTCGATTGCATCTTTGTAGAATGCTTTTGTTTTTTATTTATCCCAAGATAAATCCTACATGTGAATTTCTCTCTAAATAATGTTTTGAAATTTTTGTTGGATGAGGTGAAACTTGTTTCATTTACATGATGTAGTTTCAGTTACCAAATGGATTGATTTCTTTAGGAATGTAATTTTTTTTTTGCTTTATTTAGTGTAGGTAGTAACTATGAGATGATCTACATGGAATAACACCGGTTTCCACCTCCAAGAATGACTTGATTTGGAAGAAGAAATCAAAGTGAACTCTAAGAATTAGACTCCATATCGTGCAATTTGTATACTTTAAAAGCTTAAGAAACACATGTTAGGACCATTGTACATTCACACTAGATGTTTAGTGATGTAGTTGGAAGCCCAAACTATGTTGCTCCGGACATGTTATTCTAGAGCATGGTCCAAAGGCAAACACGTAAACTACCGGTGTCACCCTATACAACTTTCATTCTTAATGGTGTTCAACCAGATTGGGAAGGTGACAAATACACTTTTAAGGCATGCCACTAGTATAAATAGTTTTGTCAAAATAGTTTAGGTTTTTGTAATGAGTATATGTAAATATTTTTGTCATTATTAGTAATAGATGCCCAATATAGATGAGAATTTGTAGTTTTGACGTTTTGCAGATGTATTAATTTTAATTTTTGCTACTGAGTTTCATAAGAACACTTATTTCACTAAATTGGGACATATTCTAGTGAATTGAGACTCTAGTATTTCAAGTATTGGAAGAAATCCATCTTTATTTTTGCGTATATTGGATTCCATTTTTGGCTATACTAGATTCCATTATTAGCAATATTGGATTCCATTAGTAGCAATATTGGATTCCAATATTGTCATTATTAGACTTATTCGAGTTCCAATTTCTCTATTATTGGATTCCAATTTCACTAATATTGGATTCCAATTTCCCTATTATTGGACTCTAATTTCACTATTACTAGATTCCAATAACGCTATTATTGGATTCCAATTTCACTAACTTACATAAGCCAAATGACCGCTAACTTACATATGCCAAGTGACCACTAACTTCAAGATAGTGTGTAAGTGATTATTGTCATTTATGCCACATATCAATCTTAATATCATCATACATATACTACTATTCATGCATACCTTATTCAAATAAATAAACATTGATGTTGAAAATCCCTTCCCTAAACTTCCTTGAATGGTGTTAAATTTGATGATTGTTTAGACATTTTTTCGTGATTTTAGACATAACATACTTTGAAATAGTTTATAAAAAGACACATGTGACTCACATGTTTAAAGGGTGACCGTCAATATTTACATAAATAATTTATATGTATATATTAAGAATAGTTAGAAAATATGGAATTTTTATTTTTAAATTTTGTAAGTGGTGTATAAGTGCGAGTGATCACACTTACAAGTGAGATTGGTTACATGTCTAAATGTGAGCCTCGAGTCACACATCTCTCGACTCGCACTTTAAGTGTGAGTATCAACTGACAATTCTAAGTGCAAGTATCGAATCGTACTTTTAAGTGCAAACATTGACTCGCACTTCTAGGTGCAATTCTTGATTCGCATTGCTAAGTGTGAATCTTGATTCACACAACTAAGTGTGATAACTCACATGTCAAACAATTTTTGGGTAACAATAATTTGTCAACACTGCCCTTAAAAATACAAAACAATATTTATTTATACGAATTTTTCTGTATAAATTTTATTATTTTTAATATATATTGATGTAAATTTTTATATATTTTATAATTTATATATAAATCTATATTAATAATTGATGGTTAAATATTAAATATGCAATTCACGTGTGACGTTTATTACAAATATTTGCAAGTATTTTATTACAAATATTTGTAAGTATTTGTAGTATTAATGATAACCATTTTGTAAGGAAAAATGCTAATTAATGTTGTGTTTGCCTCAACATTAATTAGCCATTAATTCAAGCTATGTAAAATTTTCCATTTAAAAGTACATGTGCCATTCAAAATATGTGCACCTTTTGGAGCATGTAACTATTGTTATCCATTAAACAACCAATTAATGAAAAGCAATGCAAAATCATACATGTGCCCTCTTAAATTCTCACTTGCAAATGAAATTGGTAGTTGGATTAGGTTACATATCACTATAAGTAGACATTTATTGAGTTTAGATTTTTAACATTTGCATTTCTATGCTTGATTTTTGGAAACATTTTGATTTCCTCTCCATGAAAAAAAATTGTATGCATTCTCACCTTAGTCCCTCCAAAATTACAAAAAAATGTTAATGTAAAATTTTCCATAGCTGATTATGGATTATATCCATGTAAAATTTTCCATAGCTGATTAGGGCTTATATCCATGTAGGGATTTTGTAGATAATTAAACAAAAGCAAGTTTGTTATTCAATATTTTGTAGAAGGTAGTTTTGTTTATCAAATAAATAATTTTGCAATATAGTAAACATTTTTAGAGAAGTGAAAGAGGATGAAATGGAGCACATCTTAATAGAGAAATGACACAACTTAATATGTAATAACATGAGAGGAAGATTTGCAAGAATTTTAAAAACCAAAAACACCTGCCAAGAACTTGTTTTGTTGAGTCTTGAAAATGAAGCATGGTGGTATAGATGGTTGCTAAATTTTCACAATAAAAATGGGAATATCGTAATTTATTTATGGACATGGTGGTGCGTAGGAATAGAAGAGTAGATGAATTTTATAAAATTGATATTATTTTTTGGCCTTATTGTTGTCCACAAATAGTCATCTACTGCACATAATCAACAAAATTAAATGGCTATGACATCGTTGACAATGTCAAGACAATATTTTAGAATATATTCATGTTAAGAATGATTTTCCATCGAATGTGTTGGTGTTAGATTACAGTGACCTATTTGCAAAAAAATATGGTAATTCAAGAGTAGGAGAACCAAATAGAGTTTGGAAAACAAAACAATGAATACAAATTTGTGAAAAGAGAATTTGTGGAACAATGATACTCTAAGATATTGCTATTATGGAAGCAAAAGCTATCCTCAAAACTTTTCATGAAATATATATTTTCTCTGTTTGCATCATGGCTATGTGGCATTTTGTCTTTTATTACCTATGAGATTTCTCTCTTCTATGTTTCAATGTCATATTCTGCCTTAAGGACCTTTTTGTAAAAGGATGAGAGTCCTTTCAAAAACCCCATATTAACCCTTATACAAAAAATGGACATAGTTTTTGTACATCAAAATATGTTGTTGTGGCATAACTTAGAAGACTCTATGATGATAATATCTTACTTTATTTTTTTAATTCCTATTGATTGATAATATCCAATTACTATGGTGTCACATAAGCTAGTGGACACTAAGATAAAAATTATATTCTTTGACTTGTTAAATGCTAGCAATCCATAAGCTCAAAATTTAATATTGTGGAAGTATTAGGTTACCTTAGTGGGCGCTAAGCTCAAAACATATTACTTAAAATTTCTCCTCAATCCACCAATCAAAATAAAAAATTCTATAACTTTTCAACTTTCTAATGTTTGTAATTTATTTAAATAAGTTTTTAAACTATGAAACTTATTTATATTTCTCTTTAATTCCTACTTAGTATTGATTTGAAAAATATGAGGCCTTCTTGTAACATTGATTTATTCTATTTAATAAAATCACAATTCTATGAAAACAATCACATAACTAGCACATCTCCCATATGTGAGGCATGAACTTGCTGCTCTATCTTGTTTAATTTAAAATATCGTTAACAAAATTACTATTAACAAGGTTTATTAAATATACATGAACATAATGATTGGATACATTTATACGGGGCTTAAGGCACCCAAAAACCTTATAATAGAATAAATTCTAAGCATCACCAAAATTGAAGAAAAAAAAACATGACAAAAAGATGCTAAAGTGCCCACTTCCCAAACACTTTTTAATTTTTATTTCGATATTGTTGACTATACTTATGGACATTATTGTAGCATTTTGCCTTAGCAAGATGATAGATGATAGAGATACTTGGTCTATTATTGGTTTCGATTCATAGTATGTTGTGTGTGGATTATTAGAGACATTTTTTATTGATGATGATATGTTGTTGACATAGTTACATATTTTGACATGCGATATTTGCGTCTTTTTGAGTAGACCTTAACAATTGAACTAATCTTGTGATCCTATTGATATTGATGAAATGTAAGATCGAGATGTTGTTAGAAATTGTAAATGATATCGTTACTTGCCTAGATGATGATTTGATTCATATATAGATGATTGTGGATTTATATTGTATATTTTATTTTGGATGTTTTGATGCAGCCACGAGGCCGAAGGAGGTATTATGTGTTTTGAAGATAAACATATCACAAAAAACAATGGGGGATTGGAGACCAACCATTTTGGAATGCTAGATGATTTCAACAAGGGTCACCATGACAACATTTATTTTTTGCTATGTGTGTGTTTGAATTGTTGTTAGGGGGTCCCCATCCAGGGGATCACCTCCAATTGTGACCAAGAGTTTGTGTGTTATCATTTTATTTAGTTTCCTTTATTTAATTTTGGTATGTGATTTTATAGTGATGTATCCTCCTTTTATTAATTACTTGATTTGTGTCTAGATTAGTAAATTAATCTTTTTACTAAACTAAATATTGGATGGGTCAAAATAATTTATTTATTAGATTATATGGCTCTTGGATTATGTGTTGTAAGTTGAGTGCTTGTGATCTTGAGTGTTGTACACTCTACCCCTTCATGAAAATTCGGATTTGGCCTTAAGGGCCAATTTTGGAGGCTTGTGGGACAAGTAAACTTGTCCCACACCTCTTAAATTACTATACCAACCCTACCTATGGGTTGGGGTGGGTCAAAAATAGACCCCATTATGTTTTGGGAAGAAAAAATGCAAAATTTTATTGCACTTTCTTTCATGTAGTTAAAATTTATTCTTAGGGGGTGTGGGATTGGATTGTGTGTGTAAGTAATTTGTAATTCCTCTCACCCACCAATTTTTGTGCATTATGGTTAAGGTTTGACTTGTGAGGTGGATTTGAGGATGAGTGATGTCGCATCCTACATGGATCCACCTCACCCTCATCTCACCCTTTTCTATTTATTCAAGTTCTTTTACTTGTTTGGGAGTTACTTGATTTCATTGGTGCTCTTACATTTTGGATTTTGAGGATTTTGGAGTGCTTGTGGATATTTTTGGAGCTTTTTGGTGATTTTTATGGTCTTGAAGAAGCTTGTTTTGTGACTCTTGGATCAAGCTCTACCTTGGAAAGGTAGGAGCTATAACTCTTGTTAAATGTTTTCTTTTATATTGTGTATATGTTTATGTTTATGAGTGTTTTGTGTATACTTGTTGGTGTGCTTGGGTAGATTGCTAAGTGTGGAGTAGGAGGGGACTATGGGGATCTTTACATGTAGGGAGGAATAAGAGTTTATTTCATGTTTGGGATGGAGTTAGATTGGGTGCCCCATCTTGGACAAGAAAATGCTTGCATTTCTTACTTGGTTTTTATGAGGGAGACATAAGAGATTGTAGGGTGGCATAAGAGTTGTGTAGGGTTTTGAGATTTATATTGGATGGTTTTAAGGTGGGAACCTATTTCCAATTTGGAGGCATAAGTGACCTCCCATAGATCTTTGCTTCCTTTGCCTTTTGCATTTTGAAGCTTGTGTATATTTTTTAGTTCCTCTTGTGATTGAAGTTTGAGTTTTTGTATTTTTGGTATGGTTGTAAAATCCTTGTATTGTGATGTGGATTTTTTTTTTGTTTCCATGAGTTGGATACATTTTCCATTGCAATGTGGTTGGGGCTCTGAGGCCAATGAGGATGATAGCTTCTTCTCCTCATTGGATTATTGATTGGGTAGAGTGTTGCCTCTCCCCATTTTTTTGTTGATGAAAATGAAGCATGGTTGAGCTCTTTTGGTGATGTGAAACTTTGAGCATTTGTTGGTGTCTAATGTTAAATCTTTTCTTTGAGAAAACCTTCTTGTTATTCCCCTCAAGGTGGAACAATTGTAATATTTTATTTTGTTTACGGTGAAATGTTGTATTGTAAGTTGTAATATTATTTGAAGGAAGTTCATGGAAGAGTTGTAAAATTTCCTTTCTCTTTAAATTGTTTTATGGAAAGAAAAGAATCAAAATGGAAATCATGTGTAAAATTTTTGTTGAAAGTTGTATTGTGAGAAAATAAAGTTTACTTTCATTGTGAAATGTATTATGGTAAATGAGAAAGAAGAAATATAGAAGTTGTAAGATGTTAATAGTGTATACATGGAAAACTTGAATGTGGAATAAAGTTTTTAGTAGTTATTTGAACAAATAAGTTGTAGTGAAAATGGAAAGAGGAAACAAATTTGAAGTATATTGTTATGTTGAAATGTTGCATTTTGTAGTAAGGAAAAATAACAATATTAGAAGTAGATTTAGTTCCTTTTTACTATTGGACTTGAAAGAAAATTTATTAAACAAAATGAAAATGATCTTGTGGTGTTGTTGTTACTATTAAAATAGAAAATTCTTTATAAGGAGTAATTTTACTATGGAATGAATAGATGAGTTAAATCTTACAACTGGAAACTTTAGGTGCATAAATTTAAGTTCAGAATGAATTTTAAGACACTCTAGTGACTTTTGTTTTTTTTTTAAAAATTTAATTTAAAGGTTTTGTTTCTAAAAAAGGGACCACCGCCCTTTATAGACCAAGGTTCGTAACCCCGTTCTCAGCAAGGAGGCGGTCTCAGAACCGCTGCTTCCGATAAAGGCGGCGGTTCACAAATCGTCACCTAGTTGGGGCAAAGGTCCCATGAATGTCATGTGTTACTCTAGGCGGTGGTTCTATCACTTATGGTGGAAAAACACAGATCCGCGCCTGTGTAAATTTTTAACTTGGTCTAATTAAATTTTAATCTTGTAAAATCACATACAAAACTTTCAAATGGAAAAGGATGATTAAAACTCATTGTTCAAAAAAAAATCTTCAAATGGTTAACTAGAAGTGCTAGATCTCATATATATTAATGGAGGTAGGTTTTTCCCTAATTAGAGAACTCAATATACAAATAGTTTTGTAATAAAACCAGATTTGTAAAGGAAATCCCTTCAATCCTTGAATGAAAGAAATTACAATGATAAATCTACAATCTAAACTAAACTAAGATTGAATTCTTTGTAGACTCCTCCATAGTTCTTCCTTTCTTTCTCTCATGGCTTCCTTCTCTCCAACCTACAAATTAAAGAAAGGAAAAGTGACCAAATGAGGAGACTTGGGTAATGAAAAGGATTAAATAAAAATTCATAAGGATTTTAGGGTTAGTTTGGAACCCTAGGATCTAGTGGCCATAATTGAATTGATCCAAGGGTTGAGGACCAACCCTACATTTTTTGGTAGGAATGTGCATTATAGATGTTTTAAATAAATTTAAAGTTATGTGTAGATAGGTGAATGGGGCCATTTAAATACCTTGGTGTGCAAAGTATTTAATTAGGTTCCTAGTATGTTTTAGTAAATTAATGAAATGATGGACATTAAAGCTGATAGGATAATGAAACTAAAATAACTAAGTATATAAAGTTGATTTTTTGGGTTTGAATTTGATTAAAGAGGACAAGGCATTTAACCAAGTAAATTAAATTATGGCACCTCCCTAGTTGAATGTTAATTATTTGACCTTAGAGATTAATGTTTAAATTTTAATCATTTAACCTAGACCTGTTCCATCCTTTGTAAAGTAAAGATTATTGGTGAAAATTAACTTAATGCACTTTAGGGGTTGACACCCTTGTAACCTTTTAAATTTTAAAAAAAAAAATGCCGCAACTTTTGGGTTAAGTGTTTAAGGTTTTAATGTGTTCCTAGAACATTTTTGTGGGTGTTCTATAAAGGGATAAAACAACTTATCCCAAACTACGGAAATAACAGATCAATGGATAAATCGAAAAACATCCCCAATTATACAATCCACAAATAGTTAAACAAAATCTCCAAGATCTAACAAACTAGTTATTATTCAAAAGTTTCATATCATCATCCCTACAGTTTACTCATGATAGGGATGTTCAATGTCTTCAACCTACTCTTCCTCATTAGAACTACTCAGGTAGAGATTACATACGAGAACTTTGTATCTTCTTGCTCCAAATTTGACCACACACCTTAACTCCAAAACAAAAATTTTGATCTCTACCATATTGGCCCTGATAGAGTTTTGGGTGATGAAATTTTTCTTAGATGCATTGATGCAATGCTTTGACACTATTTCCATATCCATTCCTAATTTTTCACCTAAGGAACTCATATCCATTTCAACCTAACTCACCCTAAGAGAAATTTTATCAAAATTCACATTCCATCCAAGCTTCACTCTCTCTTTCCCTTTAGACAACTCCCATTTTGTATCAATCAGAGAACTTGCAACCCTAGTACAAGATTGACATTTCCCTTAGGTGTACCTTACTCTTTTTCTCCTCAATTTGTTCATATGGTCCACAAGAGTAAAATTTTCATTTGAATCCCTAGATTCGAGATCTAATTCCTTTTCCACCACTGGTTTACCATTCTTAAAAAGTAAAATAATTAGTCCATGGTGTATTGGGGTATCAATATTTCCCTATTGAAAACTATGACCGACGTAGAGAGCAACATAAACAAGAAAAAAGGAGGATCATAGAAATCTTATGCCCAAACATATAAAAATAGTAAGATGGTGAATAAATATATTTCTATAATTCACCTCAAGATTAATGTACCTAATAAGGTGGAGGAAGACTATATTCTAAATATTAGGGATGTAGAATCTAGCTATACCATCTACCAAAGTTATGTAAACCATTTCTTTACCCAGGAAGAAAGTATCAATTTCATGCTTGCATCTGGTGTGGTATTTGAATATATTTAAGCCCTCCATCTCCATTCCAGTCACCTACGCTATCGAATCCTCCAAAACCTAAATTTCCATGTTGCATGGATCACCATGTTGCCATTATTCCATGCCTGACTAAACTTCAATGCAAGATAAGGATCAAACCCCATGATTTTTGAGATGAAATTCCTAAACCCCCAAATTTTTAGAATGTGCCACCAGGAGGGGTTTTCATTTAGGGAAGCATAGCTCATGGGATTGGATCTCAAACAACCACCTCCCATGGTTTTAGTTGAATGAGATTGAAAATGGAAGAAATAATGGCCAAAATGAATCATAAGAGAAAAATTAATACAAATCCCGCCATATATCCTACATGTGTAAAGGGTCATGCTAATAATAATTACAAGGATGACATCCCAATGAGGGATAACAACCATGGGCACATCAGTACTTAATGTTCTTAATGAGATTAATAACATTGGTGATATCATCTCCCCTCTCACACACTTTAAAATTACTACCTTTAGCCCCCAATTTGGAAAGATAATCCACACATTTATTACCCTTTCTAGGGGTATGAATAATTACATTTATCAAACTCTTTCAAAAAATTTTCTTTAGTATCTTCAAGGATATTTCCTATGGTCCAATTACTAATTATATCCTTTCGCACATTCTCAATTGTTAAAATCTTGTTTTCTACAGCTAACTAGAAAAACATGTTGACATTGGTGAGTAAATCCTTAATCAAATTTTTCCTCTACAAATCCTTTTCAAGACAACATATGCTTGGACAATGAATATGTTTGGTCCAAGAACTGATATGTCAGGTGTTATACTTGATCATTATAGTCATTGATCTCCATAAATGTATGTAGGAAAATCATTTATGTGAAAACAATTGATCTAGGACATTTAAAAGACATCAAATTATTTTAGAAACATGTTCAATATTTTTCATTCAAACAAAAACATATTATAAGTACAACATAAAAGGTATTTTGTAGTAAGTAACAAATCTTTCAAATAAATAAAATTTTCTTCCTCCAATCTTTACAATTCAATTCTAGTTAAGGAAGGAAGTCTTCATGTTGTTTACCTTGGGGAGTAAATCCTTAGTCAATTTTTCCTCCATAAATCCTTTGCAAGACAACATATGTTTTGACAACGAATATATTTGGTACAATAATTGATATACTTAAGGTGTTATATTTAAGCATTGTAGTACTATAATTTTAGAAACACGTTCAATATTTTAGAAACATTTTCATATGAACAACATTGCATATTATAAGTACAACATAAAAGGAATTTTGTAGTAATTAAAAATCTTTCAATCCTTCCACTTAAAATAACTTTTAACATCCACGATGTTAGTCACACTTCTGTTGGAGTAGTAACAAATTTAAAAAATAGGTTACAAATTTCACTTCAATCCTAAAATACTATACCTTTTTTGTTATATACATTCAATCATCCAACTAGGTGGAAGTTCATTACGAGATTAACTCTGGAGATACTATTGGAAACTAAACTCAACATGTCTTTCTTTATCTTGTTAAATGATAGTGAATCTTTATCTTGAAATATTATATTCTTCAAATACATTTGGCCATTAAGCTCAAAATAGGTTGATTTAATTTGTTAAATCCCAGTGACCACTAAAATAAAAATAATATCTCAATTTATTTTGTTAAAACCTTGAGACCGTGAAGATCCAAATATTATGTTGTGTCATAAGCTAGTGGATGCTACGTTCAAAATATCATTTAGTAACTTGTTAAATGAAAGTGACCACTATGCTCAAAGTAATATAAACAACCAACTGCCAACTATACCTATAAAAAACAATATTGATTCAAGTTAATATATATACCCACACAAGTCTGAAGTGAAGTAAGGGTTTAATATGAAAAGAAATTTTAACATCCATAAGGCTAGCTACAAGATGAAAAAACATATTATTCTTTCCATTTACCTATAATTGTACCTATAATTGTGAATGTAATTACACATGTAAGAGAATACAAACCCAATAAGTATATTATTCTTTCCACGTATATGTAATTGTATCTACATTTAAATTTATCCTAGTTTGAACTAAAAACCCTCCTCTCTGTTGAAAAAAAAGATCTCTGGATGGAGAGGACTTGTGAGGATGCATTTTTTTGAGATAACACCCTCCATGTCCCATTTCACTCAAACATTGTATTGTGAAATCACCTCACCCTCGCAAAGAAATTCCCATCACCACTATTGTTTGTGCTCCCTGTAACATCTTTTGCTTACCCACTTCATTTCCATGTGTAGAATGAATAACCTTGGAGAACCTAAATGTAACAAATAGATGTGTCAATAATGAAATTATAATAAGATATTTATTTTTATTTGTTGTTTGATAATATATACAGTATGAAATCATGTCTATCAATGTAAGTTATTTCACCTTGCTTCATTTTGTTTACAAATTCTTCCTTTATAATATATATTAACTAAATACATCTAATATCGCTAACATTCTAACCTTCAACCTCCAATAAATGTAGTAATTGCATGAACATTAAATAATTAATGTTGTAGTTTGCTAAACATTAACTAACATTAAAATAAAAAAAATTAGGTTATGTTGAGGCATAACCTCTTTTGGTGGCAGTAAGAGGATACAATATTTGTGGGATTTTTGGGCATTTATGGCATTCATAGATTGTGTTCGTGTGATGAGGGGACCATTTAATGACTATTACTAATTACGTCAGATTTCAATTAGAAATATTGGAGACACATGTTGAATATTGGAATGAAGGTTCTAAAAATCTCTATGTAAGCATCGTCTATATTAGGTCTTCATTAAATGTGATTATATCCCTTCACTATTAGTGGCACCATCAAATGCATTGAGCCTTATTCCTATGAGGAGGTCAAGGCTAACCTAGTAGTTTGGAATATTTTCATGAGGGTGGTGTTACATCATTTATGGAAAGACTATTTGGTCACTTTGTCCGAGTGACTAGCAGTGTGATGGCAACTTGGAAGAAAGGAAGAGTTAAAGTGGGAAAAACAAAATTTTTTTTCGAGAGAGTCCATTGTGGGTCTGACAGGGCTACCCACGAAAGGAGAATGTTCTTTTAAATTCTCACTTCAAGAGGAGATGGATGATTTCCTATATCCTTGTGAAAATAGGACAATGTGTCACTCGGACTATGAACCATACTCGATTCCAAAATGTTGGGATAGGGTTGCTCAGAAATTGAGGAGGTACTTCATGTTGTAGAAATGCTACAAAGTGATTCATGGGCCACATATTTTTCTTCTTGTGCATCTTTGACATGATCGGAAGGTGAAATTTGTGGATTTTTGTGTCAATTGCTTGAGATGTCCCTTAAACTAGCTAGAGAAGATGAAGGTCCATTTATACACCAAAGGTCTTTTTATTTTCTCTTTAAACTTGAAGCTTCCCAAAAAGAAATCTTGTGCTTCCCCTCTAAGCTTGATAAGTAGTTTCATGGACCCACTCCCATTCCGTAACCATCTCCTTATTTCTTTTGTCATTTTCATCGTCGCCACCCTCATCTCTCCCTTCCGACTCGAATTAATACATGAAAATCATTAGCCCTAAATATTTCACTCTTTTACTCCCTCATCTTCTCCGGGCAGATATTAACCCTTCGGAGCACCTTAGAGAGCTCTCATAAGGTCTTTGAACCTCTTTTGGACCCAACATCTACTTCTCTCTCCCTCTCTTATGATGATTCTTCTCTTGCTTCTCCTCTCATCTCCTTGGACATTGTCATGGCTACACCTGACTCAACCTACTTAATCATGGAAGCATGTGTTTCCACCAACCTCATTTTTGTATGGAAGTTAGTGAGGAATCTAAAATTCCTAATGTGTTGTGGGATCTCTCCTCTGTTTACCCTCTTTATCCTCTGTCAGAGAAAATGCCCGCCCACTACAACTTTGGAACACCATGAGAATTTAGATAAGATCTCTCTTGATCCACACAAGGACATTCAAGATTATATTACACTCAAGGATCTCGATATCAAGGAAAATAAATTCACAATGACATGATTTGTTGGATGAAAAGAAATGAAGACATCTGGAAAACATTAAGGTAGTGGATGTCTTTGGTTAAGAAGAAGCCTCTAATGCGATGCTAAGGATGAAGCAACTACTCTCATAAATATCCATACAATGTAATTTGGATTTTTTTGGTTTGGGAGGTTTTTGTTTTATGTTACATATGGGATTGTTCTCTTCTTCTTTCATTGTAATACATGGTCCGCTTCAATGAGGTATTTTTTGTGTGAGTATGCGGATCATTTGGGAAAACTCCCTTTTACTCTAATTCCAAATAGTATTAGGTTTTGGATTATCATAGTCATGGCTAAGATCCTAATATGATAATGCATTTTCTTACATCCTTAAGCTCTTTTATGCTATGCTCCAAATTTTATGTATTGGTATAATCTAACGGTTTCTTAGATCATAGTATCCTACTTTATTTTTATAAAACCTAGCATTGACCAAGATGCTCTACAAGTTTAGAGTGTGGAATAATGTACCAATTGTCTAATATCCAAATATAATTATCTTACTATTTAGGTGCTAACAAAAACTAAAACATGAACATCGAAATCTTGTATCATGGGTTTAGAACTAGAAAAGTTATGAATATCTACCTCTAATTTTTAGATTCTTTAAATATATCAATTATGAATTATTAAACCCTAGTGATGAAATCACCAAATAACATGTTTTGGTAAAACCTAGTGGCCATGAATATCAAAATAATATATTGTTTAAGTACCTAACGATTGCTAAGCTCAAACTATGTTGATTCAAATTTTATAAATCCCAATTACCATTAAAATCCAAATATTATGTTTTGGCATAACCCATTGTCACCAAGCTATTAAATATCTTATTTATTTGTTTTAAAACCGGTGAATGTCAATCACCAAATTTTATGTTATGTCATAATCTAATGGACTCTAAGCTCAAAATATCATTCGGAACATGTTAAATGATAGAAACCACTATGATTGAAATAATCTATTATGGAAGTACCTAGTCTCCGCATACTTCAAAATATGTTAATTTAATTTTTTCAATCATATCATTTGTAACCTCCATATATTATGTCTTTTTCAAAATATCTCCTGTAATTTGTCAAATGGGATTTGGTGAAATACCAGGAATTTTTTAGGTACATTATAAAATATCAGTAACTATGAATTATTGAACCCTAATGAATTCAATATCCAAATAATATGTTGTGGTAAAGGCTATTGAATCCTTAGCTCAAATTATTTGAAACCACCAATAGTATACAAATAATATGTAGTAATATAACCTAGTCAGGAGCACTAAGCTCGAAATATCTTAATTTCAAATCTTAAATGCATACAAAAAATTCAACTAATTTATATTGGTCTTGGTTGTTATGTAAAGATCTCTAAAGTCAATGGCTTTCTCTTGTTTATTAAATACTATTGTATTTTTAGCTCAAATATTTATATTCTCAAGTTATTACTTTTTTTGTTGAAACCTAGAGACGGAAGTTGACTTTATGATCCTAATATTATGTTTGGCATAACCATAGTGGCCGCTATGTTGAAAATATATTAATTTAATTTATCAAATCCTAACCACCGATAGTTGAAAATATTGTGTGGTGGCATAAACCAAGATGGACACTATGCTCGAAATATCTTAATTTGAAATCTTAAAATCATACAATAAATTCAATTAATTTATACAGATCTAGATTGCTATACATTTCTCCAAAGTTAACATGGTTGATTAACTTGTAGGTCGATAACTTCAAAACAACTTACTTGAATTGGTCAAAACATAGAAACTTATAAGATTTTATTAAAAAAAATTAGATTATTCTACGAGGGTAACATTTTTTTAAAGGAAATAAGAGAATAGGGCATCTACGGCTTTAATGGTAATTTATGACATCGATAGATTGCATTCATGCGATAGACAAAATAAATTAAAGGTTATACACACACGACATTTAAGATGGCATTGGGAATTTAAGATTTTTAATGGGAAGCATGATATTTATGATAAGGATATCTCGATGGATGATCTTAGATATGATCTTCAATAGCTCACATAGTTACCTCACTTCTTGTGTTGTGTGTTAGTAGCTTTATATCTTCGTGGGAGTTGACTAGACATTTCACTACCCATTTCCTCTTTTTATCTTTGGTCGTTATTCCTATCTCTCTATGATGATGACAGGGGTGTTTCTTGTTTCTTAGGTAGCATGGAGTGTGGTCCTATTAGGAAGAGGTGAAGAGCTTTGAAAGGAAAGAACATCATGGAATTGTTTACTTCTTGGATGGATGGGAAAATTTAGTATGCAGGACATTCAATATGCGGAATTGGCTCGAGAAGGTCTCAATGACATGACTTGGATGATAGAGTGATTCAAAGAATAATATGATAGTGATATTTTTGAGAGCATGCACAAGCTAATGCTTTACCCAAACCATTCCAAAGGGCGGAGGAACATTTTTTACAAAGCACAAGTGTTAAGCTTTGAAAACATACTATCCAAATCTTTGGGGCATTTTATCTTGCTTAAGGAGAATGAGAAGTTGGAAGAGAATCTAAGTTTCGTAGATCAGCCTTCGATTATCATGTCCATGCCTTGACCAAGGGTGGAGATGATTTTGCATGGTCTGGAGGTAGTTTGAAAAATCAAGGTATAGAACTCCTACTACGCTAAAGTTAAAATGCCAAAATTTTGTGTCGATTCGTCCTCCTCCTATGATCGAGTTCATCGACTTTGCTTCAAGGTGGAGCCAAGAGGCTAAACGGCCTAATATTTGTAACCTGGAAGCATTTTTCTTTAGCTTTTGGGTAATGTAATGGAATGGATGTTTGTATAGAAAATTTTATTGATATAGTAAGTATTTTTGGGTGAAGTGAAGCTGATTATGGATCTTCCCCATATATATTTAGTAAGATAAGTTGCTTGTAATCACCATGGAAGTCCATATCGCTAGAATAGTTATCATGGACTGGTTCCTCATGTAATTTTTCACCGACTCATCATCTAAATATCCTAGTTTAATATCTTAAAATAATATAATGAATTCAACTAATTTATCTATATCTTGTTTGTGATACATATAATGTTTGGGATACATAAGATAGTGCATTAAATACCCAAATACTATATTGTGTGCTTAATATAGTGGGTGCTAAACTAAAAATAATTTAATTTAAAATAACATATCATGTCTTCCATACATAAAATATATAATTGAATAAATAAATACTATGTTGTGGCATAACCTGAAGCATGCTAAGCTAAAAATAATTTAATTTAAAATAACATATCATGTTTTCCATACATAAAATATCTAATTGAATAAATAAATAATATGTTGTGGCATAACATGAATGCTAAGCTCTTAATAAGTATTCACTAAGATCATATTATTTTGTTTTGGCATAACCTACCCGCCGCTATGCTTATAATATCTTACTTTCTTTTACTAAAACCTGGATATTTCTAAGATCCAAATATTATACCCCAACCACCTTTTTTCATAAGATTATGGCGGTAGGTGAACGCTAGTTTAAAAATATAATTGGGTAATTCGATAGATTATAGCACCTAGTAAGCTCGAAATATTATAGTGCGGAAGTACCTAGCACTCGCAATTATCTTAAAATATTTTAATATAATTTATTTATTCCAATAAACTCTAAGGTCATAATTCTATACAATGATATCGATATCTTTTCTCGATGAAGCCTAGCGGCCACTAAGTTATTCTTATTCATAAATAAAACAATCACTTGACATCTTCCGATCTAAAAAAATTGTGTTGCCTAAAAATAACTAAGCGTTATTTAACACAAGAGAAAAACAAAGTGATTTCTTGACATAAATAAATACGTTTCCTATAACAAAATCCACCTATCCTTGAGTCCACAAAGGGAAACAAAGACTTTATCCAAATAAGAATTTTATCCTAACTGGTGATTCTTATGAGAGTCGATAAGCCAATATTTTTCATTTAGATTGTATAAAAAAAGGATTTTATATAAACAATAAAAAATAAATCTTGAATTTATATATAGTATACGTATAGACTTGGACTCATTGTTATAACACCTACTAAGCTATACTTAAAGGCAAATATATCATGTTGATAATGATATAATTTAGTAAGTTTATAATCGTGTTTTGCATGTGTTAAACGGCTATACGTCTAGAATTCTATATTTCTTGTAATATTTTGCTCTAATATTTTTACATTTAGGAAAAGAAAATAAACCTAGACTAAAGACGTAAAGAATTTATACTACAAGTTTTGAAATACAATGTTTGGAAATACTTGGCTCGTGGGTGTGTCTTACCTTGTGCAATATAGCGGTTGCCTCCAAAGGGCGGAGGAACGCACAAAAGCAAGGAGGGCGCCACATTTAAAAAAAAAAAATCCATGCCTTGGCATGGACATGAGTACCCACAAGTGAGTCGGCTAAGGTTTGTTTAAAATTTTACAAAAAACAATTGATATTAAACTCGTATCCATCATAGTGGAGTCCCCATTACAAATTTTTCACGTAAAGTCACACCTTTTTCTTTATCTTTTGAGACTACAATGTATAGTTTGCATTTGATTTTTTACAGATCTCTCAATCCCCTGCATAAGTTGCTTTTAATGGCCTCGCTGTGCTCGGACCGTGTTGGTTTCTATTTTTGCACAATTTGGTTTTAAAATTTAAAAAGGGGTCCTTGGAAGCTTTCAAATGGTTTGTGGTCACTCTAAAATATTTGCAATTAACCCAAATTAGGCACATCCAACAATCATTGTTTTGGCATGTGAGGCCGCATTCCTTAAATGAATTATTTTTTCAAGATAACATGCTTAAATGTATAATCTAATCAATGCTTCCACCTCGAAATATTTGGCACCATCTTAAAGGGAGTATATTTAATCAAATAAAGCAAATTTTGTGGAGTTTGGATTTATGCATGTTAATTACCTTTTATTTGAATGAATCTAAAATCTAATCAACAAACCCATTTTGTGCGCCTCTAATAATCATTGTTTTCCAAAAGACCAAATTTTATTTTAGCATTTTGTTGAACAGATCACCTACCAAGCATATGCGTCCACATCTTTTTAATCTCTCATCGTAGCATTTCATTTAGATAATAAAAAAGGAGTTTATATAAAACTAAAAAAAAATCTTCATTTCCATGCTACTTTGGTGTACCACACCCAATCTAAGCTCGCTTAAAGGGAAATATATTGTTGGTAAGTTTATAATCATGTGTTTGGGACTATACGCCTAAGTTCTATATTTCTTGTAATATAATTTGGCTAGGCGCTGGAAACCTTAATTTAGCCCCGAAATACAACGTGAAATACTCGTTGCACCTAAGCCACCAAACTATTCCTAGAGTGTATTCAGATAGGATAAATCATATTGAAAAGCTATAAAACATAACAAATAAATATGGTGTTTATATAATGGATACATATAGATACGTGTAAAATATATATTTAATATGTTATATAGATAAACATATAGTTTTATCTACTTCTTATAAGATTCGGAAGAATTTTATACAATTATGAAAATATGGAAACTTGGAATTGTGTCGAGAATCTATAAAACTAATTTTTTTACATACAAATCCATCTACTCATTGCATCCTAAAGTATTTCCTAATCTATTCTTAAAGGTAAATATATCATGTTCAAAATGAAGTTGTTTTATAAATCTAAATTGTTAATATTTGCAAATATAAGAGTTGAGAAAGAAAAAAGTGATCACTAGGGCCAACAAACGTTGTGTTACTCGTATAAAAAAATTGATCCGAGGTGCCAAGGAAAATGAAATCTCTTTCCAAATTAGAATTATAACCTAGCATACACTAGGTATACAAGTTTTCTTATGGTAGAGTTTATTCATAGAAAATAAATCATATTGAAAAGACACAAATTATAACAAATAAATCCACAATTTATATAATGGATATATAAATATACATGTAAAATCTTGTATGTAATTCAAAATAGAATTGGGGTTTTGTCAATAGGTTGTCAAAACAACCAATTATATCATGGCAGCCTCAAAGCTATGTTAATTTTTGGCATAGATTAATGGGCTGAAATGGATGAATGTATTAATTATAAAATGCATATTGATTAAAATTATATTTAATAATATTATTGCATATATAATGTGTTTAACTTCTAATGTATGTACCATAAAAAATGATGAGGACATTACATTTGGTTAATTTTACATGGAAACACATATATAATTGGAAATAATTATCATACAATTGAATTCTTAATATAGTTTTATAATTTTGAATTAATATTTTAAAACTCATATATTTTCCTAAATTATCTAAGCAAAAACCATGTAAAAAATGTAATATTCATTAATTAACGAGGTTTCTTTGCATCATCTTGATGAAAAACATTAAACTATTTTTTGTTCTCCGATAAAAACAAAATTAAAAATAAGGTGACTATTGGAGAATCTATCATCATCTTAAATAATAATTTCATGGAGGAGAATGAAAAAATGAAAATGAAAATAGCCAAAGAGAGACATAGAATGACAGAAATGGGAAAGTGTTAAACAAAGATAAATAATAGAGCAGAAAAGTGATTAAATTTTTTTCATTAATGCACAAAAAAGTGAGTTTTCAAGAAGAACAAGGTAGTTTGGCATGGAGATATAAAAATTGGAAAGAAAATATTGACTACGGAGCATGATTCAGTAGGACAAAGCAGGGCTTGTATGGATCATGATTGGACTACCATGAAAAACATAGGAACCAATCAACTATAGAGAAACTAATAGATCCCATAATAAAAAAGGTACACATTTACTATAAATACTTGGTTTAGTAATATTTGGAATTATTTCATGCTTTATGCTTTTTGTGAAACCTCCATTTACTATCTCATTCAAACAATCATCGTGATTCTTTTCACAACCTATGTTACTTATCCTCCTTCATGTTAGACCTTTTGTGCATCCTGTCTATGATTTTTTTTTCCTTTCTTTGTGAACAAGATTATAATCACATGAAAAAAACAGGATTTGAACACTCAACCCCACAATCTATGGTCTACGTTTTTTTTTATTTTGAAGACACACTTTTTCGATCGACCGAAAAATACAAAACCATACTTAATATTTCTTGAGGTATTTAATAATGTGTTTAGCACATTCCATGAAATAAATTTCAAAAAAAAGAAAAAGAGTGGGATACTTAAAATTTGATAATTTCACTTTCCCCTCTAAAAGCATAGGGCGGGCTATTGAAATTTCAAATATCCGAAAATGTGGGGAATTCAAATTTCCTATTGTTATTTTCGTATGGTTTAAAAACTAGAAACTAAATATTTTTCATTTTCTATAGCCTATAATAATATAAACATAATAAAATATATATTATGCAACATAGAATTGAAGCAAGCATAAGACAAAAATATATTTAAAAAACAAAAGAAATAAATCCTATTTCATTGTTTATAGATTATAATAATATAAAAATAATAAAAATATATTACACAACATAAAATTGAACCAAAAATAGAAAAAAATATTTTAAAAATATAGAAGAAGTAAATCCTAATTCATTGTGTATCGATTATAATAATATAAACATAATAACAAATATATTATATAACATGTAAATTAACCAAGCATGGAAAAAAATATATTTAAAAACAACAAAGCGAACTAAATCTAATTCATTTTCTATAGACTATAATAATATAAAAGTAATAACAAATATATTATACAACATATAATTGAACCAAACATAGCAAATAAATATATTAAAAAAACAAAAGTAATAAATCCTAAACATAGTTTTGAAGATTATTAGAATAATATACAGACATTTATGTTCCAATCTTTATCAAATTGGATTTCTACATTGTTGGATATAGTGTGCACTAATTTAAATTAATAATCCAATTAAAATGTGCCACGTGGCAAGTTTTAACAAGCTATTTGGGATACATAATAAGGCTAGTGATCCAAGACTATACGGACAATGTTACTCTATGGCTATTTTCAAAATAAGAAATGTTTGAGCCTAGGGTTTGATATGTCATTTCTGTCAATAAGTAAATGAGCATAGTGGGCACTAAGCATTTTATTTGTTAAGAAACGATGTGAAATATGTCTTGAAAACCATGTATCTTATGGAAACTACATACTAAACCTAGCGATCCACAACTTTACAGATAACATTTAAAATGAGAAGAGTTAAAGGTAGGAGCCTAGCGGAAGCTAAGCTAAACCGTGATTTATTATTTTGTGCCTACTTTCAATATAAGAAACTTTTGAGCCTAGGGTTTGATATAACGTTTTTATCAATAAGTAAAGGAGCTTAGTGGTCGTTAAGCATTTTTTTGATAGGAAATGATGTGAAGTATGATTTGAAAACCATGTATCTTATGGAAACTACATACTAAGCATAGTGATCCACAATTTTACAAATATTTTTTTAAATGAGAAGAGGTAAACATAGGATCTAGCAGCCACGCTAAGCTAAACCGTGATTTCTTATTTTATGCCTACTTTCAAAATAAGAAACTTTTGAGCCTAGGGTTTGATATGCCTCTTTTTCAATAAGTAAAGGATCTTAACGGGTGGTAAACATTTTATTTGATAGAAAGGATGTGAAGTATCAATTGAAAACCATGTATCTCATTGGAACTAGATACCAAGACCAGGGATCCAAAATTTTAATGATACAGTTTAAAATGAGAAGAGGTAAAGGTAGGAGCCTAATAACCACTAAGCTAAATTATGATTTATTATTTTATGTTTACTTTCAAAATAAGAAACTTTTGAGCCTATGGTCTGATAAGTCATTTCTATCAATAAGTAAATGAGGTTAGTGGGCATTACACATTTTCTTTGATAGGAAATGATTTGATGTATAAGTTGAAAACCATGTATCTCATTGGAACTACATACCAAGGCTAGAGATGCAGAACTGTAAAGATACTATTTAAAATGAGAAGATGTAAAGGTAGGAGCCTAGCATCCATTAAGCTAAACCAGATTTATTATTTTATGTCTACTTTCAAAATAAGAAACTTTTGAGCCTAGGGTCTGATATGTCATTTCTGTCCATAAGTAAATGAGCTTAGCGAGACACCACATATTTTATTTGATAGGAAATGATGTGAACTATGAGTTGAAAACCATGTATTTAATTGGAACTACATACAAAGGCCAGGGGATCCAAAATATAATGATAGCATTTAAAATGACAAGAGGAAAAGGTAGGAGGCTAGTGACCACTAACCTATATCATGATTTGTTGTTATTTTATGGCTATTTTTAAAAAATAACTTTTTAGACTATGGTTCGATATGTTATTTTGTCAATAAGAAAAGGATCTTAGTGGTGGCTAAGAATTTTTTTATTGTAAATGAGATAAAATATGAGTTGAAAACTATGTATCTTATGGGAACTACATATTAAGGCTAGTGATCCAAAACTATAAAGATAGTGTTTATATTTATAAGAGGTAAAGGTAGGAGCCTAGTGACCACTAAGCTATACCATTAAATTCAATAGGTTATGTTGTTCCACACAATACATACAAAATATTAGTGATTCTTGCTATGCATTTTCTCTCGTAAAAACATATGTGAATTATATGTTACAAAAAATAAGACTTGTGAGAACTACATAATAGATGAAACACAAGAATAACAACCCAAAGCTATATATGTATGATATTTATAATGACTTGTAGTAATGGTGGGATCCTAACAATAACTAAACTAGAGCATGATCTTTTATTTTATCTTTATTTTCAACTTATTAAATTGTTGAACCCAAAGTGTCCACTATGCCCTTACTTTCCATAAGAAAATAATTCTTAGTGTTCGCTAAGCATTTTATCCCACAAGATCGATGTGAATTATGTGTAAACGTTATCGATGGGAAATACATAAGGCTTGACCCTCATGTACCTTAATCACTCTAATAAATACAAATATAGGAAAAAAATATGAATTTTTTTACCTAAATTTAATATTGTAGGACCCAAAAATAGAAAAAAAAATTACCTACCTCTAATATTATACCTTAAACACTCTAAGAAATAAAAACATATATTATTGTTATCCATATTCCCCCCTAGGAAAAATATTAGATCATCCACGACCCCGCATAGAAGGAACATGAGAAATATCATTTAGATCTTGTAAACAGGTCACATAAGGACTCAACAATGGAGTGGCAGGAGTTGAGAAGGATTAAACGGCCCTATGCAAGAAGAAATGACTCTATCGAGCCATTTCCAAGTCCTAAATCCATCTTGAAAGCTACGGGTGGACTTAACAATGGAATTTCAGTGTTAGAGAAGGAGCGGTGCCACAGAGGAACCGGGGAACAAGAAGGGGAAAAAATGGTGAAGTTTCAAAGTTTTCGGGCTTGAAATTGTTCAGGAAAGAGTCCAAAATCAAATAAGTAAGGAAGAGCCGCAGAAAGAGCCACATGTCATAATGATGCTTCTCCAAAGATGAATCCATAAAGGGAGGCTCAAACAAGCGCCGCATCTCCACGTGTCCTAGGCCAAAACGAAGGCAGGGTCAAATGGTCAACAGAGTCAAAAGGAAGACAAAGAAGGTGAAAAATTGACTAAGTATAAAATGTAAGAAGAGGTCGTCAAGTGGTGCATCTCTAAGAGTTAGTCCAAAGGCAGAGGCCCAAATGAGCACAAGCTCACCATGTAGCCCATAGTTCGAAAGAGAAAGAGGGACTGGTGAAAATACATAGACCCGCGAGGCTGCGCCAAGTGTAAACTCGATGCTCCTTCAGAGGAAAATTTTGAATTAGGATTTCAGTGAGAGTGGTGCCTCCATGTGTCCAGTCTCAAAAAGGGGTAGAGTTGGTTGAATAGTTAATGCATGGGGTAGGCCGACGGAGGCTTCAAAGTGTCTAAATGGCACTAATTCAAGGAATAAATAGAGAGAGGGTTTCTAAATGACGAGATCCAGTCTGTCGTGTTTCTCGGGTCAAGAGATATGACCCCTGCTAAGTAAAAGACTTAGCCAAAAAACATAGAAATTGAGTAGGTGGCGGAGGAAGTGCCACGTGGAAAGCCTAAACTAGCATCGCTAAAGCGGGTCATCATTAGGGGGAAAGTTGTTTTTTTTCCCATTATTATTCCAAGGGTAGAAAATTTACAAAATGAGCCGTAACTCCCAAAGGAAAATTCAAGTGTTTGAGCCCAAGTCAAAGTCAAAGTGGGGAGTTAGAGGAAAAGGTAAAAAATTTCCTTTTATCAAAAAGGCACATGGATAAAAATTGAAGCGCATCTCCCTAGCCAGCCAAAGGGTGCCACATATCCAAGTGGAGGGCAGGGCCATGGGAGTTTTTTTGGATTTTATCTTTTAGAAAAGGGGAAAAGATAAATTGTGGACTCATAAACCCAATTTTTCCCTAATTAGGCTGCCACATGTCCCATATTAAAGAAGAGGCCCTTTTTTTAAAATCGGTTTTCCCCACTTCCTTGTACGGATCTGATATAAATATCAAAGGGGCATATCTTTTGACTCAGGGCTCCAAACATAGATAATCCAACACCCTTGGAAAGATCTCAGCCTCGCCCATGCCATGAAGGTCTAAAACTTTAAATTTTAGGAGGCCCGGTACATAAAAATGGAGAAATGTCTTCGAGCCTTTAATGCGGGTTCTTTTACCTCAACAACTAGATCATATTCGATCTGCTCCACTATTTCCTCCTCCTTCAAGGCGTCCAAATAAGGATTTGATGTAGTCAAGACAAATTTGGGACAAATTTTATGGGAGACATTAAATAATGGTGGTTGAGCTTGGATCTGTTTTCCCATTTCTCTCTTTTCTCCCATCTATATCTAATCTATATATATAGGCTCGGGACTCATTGTAAAGGGTTGGAAATTCTTGCTTTTGTAGACTCCCTTTCTTTCTAGCAAGGAACTCATGGAATTCATACCTTCCATTAAAACTATAATATGTTTCTCACTCTTGGTCATTTTAATGTATTGTACCAATCGATAGATCAATAAAATATGTTTTGTGATAGATTCTAAATCCTCTTTTGTCTTATTTTCTCTCATCTAGTCTCTCATTATAAATCTTGTTATTTGTGCTTGATTTTTGTATACATTTTATTTGGTTTGTGTCTCTATCGGTAAAAAAATGTTCATCATTCCTTGGTGCATCACCTCGTAGTTTATATTTTTTTAATTTTCTATTTCTATCCATGTCTTCTTGGTAAAATTTAGATTAGGTTAGGAACAACTCCTCTGTAAGTTTCTACGTATGCACCCAAACAGAGGAATATGAACCAAACTTTAATCTAGAGATATTTTCCATTTGCAAGGTCCCACACCTTGGGGAAATTTCAATGTTATGTGGATCACACCATATGATTCTTTCTTAGAAAAAAAATCTATAGAACTCATTTGAGGGTGCTATGATTTTACACTAACATTTTGGAATGGCCAATGGGACCAAGAAGTATCAATCATATTACAAAGAGGATTGATGTGCACTTGTTTTGATTCTAACTTTAATAGGTTTTAAAATTGTGCATTTGGTGACTCCAGAAAAGAAACAAATCCACTAGTTTCAGTGAGTCCAAACAAGTTTATGAGAAGAATACAAACTAGTTCAAGAACTAGAGAGGAGGGAAAATTTTTACACATACACTTGTCTCAAGACAAAAGGAGAAGAGAGAGAAGAGTCCAAGAGGTCCCTATCTCCATCAAACAGAGCCTTATAAACACCTCCTCTTAGTAGGCCATTGTTTCAATCAAGAAGAGTGCTCGAGGCCAATTAGGATGGCTCAACCAAATCCTTATTTCAATTTCACCTTGGCAATAGCCACTTTCTCTTAATGCAAAAATCTAGTTCAGTGGCAACATTAAAGATCATCCCATACTTCACTAGAGAAAATCATACTTCTTTCTCGTGACCATATTTAGGACATTGCAAATGTTTGTATAATCCATGAGATCACTGAAATGGATATTGCAATCAAATTTCTATCCTCTTCACTCAAGGGAAAAGATTCACAATGGTTTATGAGCTTAGGAGCAGTCTATATTCAATCTTAGGACCATCTATGCACATCTGTTCATAACTAGTTTGAGAGAATGGGTATAACTTGTCCTTATTGGAACAATTGACAATAATCAAAATTGCTCCTAATGAGCAATTGACAAATTTCAACCTTAGGTTTTAAAGGACATGGGATAGGATTCAAATAGTAGTAAAGTGAACCAATGAAGGTGCCTTCTTATAATTTCTTAGAGCTTTAAATTTGATATTTCTTTAATGATTCAAGTAAATGGGGGCACAACCTTACTCGCAGCCTATAGCTTATCCATAGGAGCTGAAAATTATTTAATCCAGCTAGCAAAATTGCTCCCACCATCCATGCCTCTATACCCCAATTAGGGAACCCAAGTACATTCGAAACACCCACATTAGCCCTTGTACCTACTACTGGAGTCAAAGCTCAGCTAAAGCCTCCACCTCATCATCTAACACCTCCAAAGAGCTTCAAGAAGTCATAAAACAAGTTCAAAATCTAGGAAATGAGTTAGTAACCATAAAAAGGTAGCAAGCTTAGAATTCTAGGCCATATCATCCTCAAGCTCAGTTTCAAGCTAGACTCGAGTATCAACAAAATATACCACAATCTTAGACTATAAATCATGGTCAAAACTAAGGACATCCTCAAGTTGCTAGACCTTTCGGTTATATAATCCAAGTATAACTTTAACATCAAGGGCATTGGTTCCAGCACAGAACAACATGGCACGACAATATGGTTGGTTCTTCCCATGCAATCAACCACATAACTAATAAATGTGCTTTAATGGTGCACTAACCTAGGATTTTATGGTGCAAACAAGTATGATGTCATAATAACCTAGTCAAGAAGAAAATCATAGTAAGGACCTCAATAAGAGGGACCTCCAAGTGAAACTATGCATAGTTGGAAAGATGATGAATTTTGTGGAATGAATCATTTCCCTTCTTAAAGTGTAAATTTTGATACATAGTCAAAAAGTGAAATATTGGAGAAGGTCAACCACTAAACTCAAATAACGCTCAACCTTCCATCACTCCACAAGGTTTTAGTGCTCCAAATGCAACTTCCCAACATGCAGAGCCAATCCAAGCCACCTTAAATCCACTCAGAGGCTGGTTATAAAAACCCATGTGCAAGAAAAAAATGTGACAGGGAAGAGGAATAAAAATGATAACTCATTCAATATCATTGAGAAAATGAAGAGGACAAGTATGAATATTTCACTATGGAAGTCACTAGCCATTCTAGGGAAGAGGGATCATGTGGAGAATTCCATACAAAATTGGTCAAGCTCATATCAACCCCTAACATAAGAGAGAGTTATTTCCAATGCAACTCAACCTAGGAGGAACCATGGAGAAAAAAAGCTAAGAACACGAGACCTCCTTCATTCTATGTTTCATTGATTATTGGGGACAAATTGGTGCACAATTATATGATTGATTCTAGATCAAGTAGTTATATAATGCCCAAGTAAATATCTGATTAACCTGGGTCTCCAATATGAAATCATCTCTAAGGGTAGTTAATTAGATGGGACAATAGTGACAAACTATTGGAATCATCAAGGATTTGAGCCTCACTCTACATATATGTCTACCCTAATGTAATCATATTATAGAATGTTTCAAGTAATAGACTTACCACCACATTTTACTTTGTGTTTGTCCAGGGACTTCACTACCAAAATTGGAGGCTATTTGTCTACTGATTGGTCACATATGCTCTTTAGAAAAAGGTATGGGTAAAAGGCCACAATCAGATCTGAGCCATTGATGATTATCTTATTGAATCTTATGTGCCTATCCCAATCAATTCCAATTTCTCATCTTTTGATAAAAATACCTCCTAATCACTTGTGAAGAATACCAAGGTGGGATGTATTCCAGACTTGAATATCGATGAGTGGGAAAACAAAAGACATGATTTTGATCCCTATAAGAAGATGGAATAATCTGAGCTAGGTGTCTAGTGTTTGTATGAAGAGAATCATCCTCTTCCGACCTAATTAAGCCATAATATAAAGATGACAATGAGGTATGACAATTGTTTTTGATGGCTCAAGGAGTAGACAAGAGCTAGAGGGGGGCTATGATTGTGTCCCCCAAGGTATGAAATATTATTCATCCTTAATATTTTAGTTTTCCTACTCAAATAACACTTGTTGAATATGAGGATTTGGTCCATGGTCTTCATTGGGAAAGGAAACTATGAATCAATAACTTGGAAGTGTTTAGTGATAGTGAACTAGTTTCCAATCAAGTTAGAGGAATTACTACTACCAAGATTGACCTCGCTCAAGAACTACAAGAGTAGGGTATGGGATCTCATGGAGGACTTGAGGCCTTCAAAATTGGCCCTACCTGGGAAAGAGAATGCAAGGTGTTGATTAGCTTGTAGTAGTTGGAGCAACATTTGATGTGGTTGACACTATCAAAAGAGATAAGGGACAACCACATATCCATGATGTTGTGAGGTCAAGAGTGCAGATAAAAACACATGTCTTTGGATGGTGTTTGAGAATGATCATCAGTATCATTAATTTTTGCAAGAAGAAGTTGAATTTCACCTAGAATTCAGTGGTAGATTAGAGAAACAATATGGGAATCAAATAATGCAATTGCATAAAAACAATCTTCCCAAAGGCTTAGTGACATTGCATTCTATCCTCAATCCTAATGATCTGTTTAGAAAAGAGAAAGCTAACATATAGATTAAAGGAGAAGATTCGAGTCAATCCTAGTAGGAGAAGGCAAAACACTTCAAATTGGTAAAGTGGCCACCGAGAAAGAAAGGTATAGATTCATACAAATTTTCCAAATGATGTATTTTCTTGGAGCTATGAAGACTTAATATGGTTCAATCCAAAGCTAGCACAACACACAATTAAACTAGACCCGGATGTTAAGCCCATCAAAAAAGAGAGACTAGTCAATCCACACATTAATCCTCTAATGAAGAAAGAGCTCATTAAGTTGATAGATACAAGTATCATATTTCCAATCAAACATTCAAGATGAGTTGCAAACTTGGTCCTAGTCGGGAAAAAGAATGGAGAGATTAGGTTGTGTGTAGAATTTCGAGATTTAAATAGATCTTCCTCAAAGATCATTACCCACTCCCTTCAATGGATAAAATATTGCAAGTGGTGTCTAGATGAGAGATATTTTCTCTCTAAATGGCTACTCATGGCACAACAAGATCATGGTGAAAGAAGATGATCGGTTCAAAAAAAGCTTTCACCACCATGAAAAATGCCATTTGGATTGTCTAATGCTAGAGCCACTTTCCAAAGGGCTATGGATAGGGCATTCAAAGGGATGATCAATAAAATAGTGTTGATCTAACTGGATGGCATTATCATGTTCTCCAAAAATTTAGTAGACCACCTTTTTCACCTAAGGCAAGTATTTCAAATATGTAGGAGATTTGGGGTATCATTGAACCCTAAAAAATTCATATTCTTGGCCCATGAGGGTAGAATTTTAGGCCACATTGTGTCAAAGGAGGGTCTAGAAATCGACCCAAGAGAGAGTTGAAGAAATAAGGACATTGTCATTGCAAGCCACAAGAAAAATCTTCAAATATTCTTAGGAAAAAGCAATTTTGTTCAAATGTTTGTACCAAACTTTGTTGCCCTTGTTAAGCCAATAACGTTGATGTTGAAGAAGAGCTTAGAATTAGGTGGATATCTAAAGGAAAGGAAATATTTGAGGCCATCAAGGAAGCTATATCACAAGCCCAAACTCTCATGAATCCATATTTCTCTAAAGACTTCATACTATATGCCTTTGGAGGTAGTGACACAATTTATGCAATCTTAGTTCAGTAGAACAAAGAAGGTACAAAACAACCTATTGCTTTCTTCAACAAAGGTGGAATAATATGAAGTGAGGTAATCCATTGAAAATCAAGTCCTAGCAATGATCAAAGGATTAAATAAGTTTAAGCATCTGGTTTCAAATAATAAAATCCAATTGTTAGTCTCCCATGTAGGAGTTAAAGACTTCCTTCTCAGAAAGGATATGAATGAAAAACATGCGGGGGTGGATCACTCATTACATGGAGTATGACATTGAGATCAAGGTCACTAATTTTTTCTATGGGAAGGGTTGTGTGGTGAACAATTAGCCTTAGGTCAACAAGAAGAAACAAATAGTGAAAAGGAAGTTGTTTTTGTCTTACAAAATAATCAAGAGGAAGAAAATGTTGATGTACCTCCTCCTTGTTGGACTCAAGACATGATGCATTTCCTTCAAATAGGCATGTGTCCTCATTGGATGGGTAAATAAAAAAGAATACATTTCAGATTACTGTGCCATCCTATATGTTCTTATTGATGGTGTTTTTTCAAAAGGGACATAAATGGCATTTGTTAAAATGCATTGGGACATATCCCCGAAAATGTGATAAATGAGCACAACCTTGCAGGAAAAGTTGACTTGAGCATAGTACTAATGTATATCTACCACCCTCGTAAAATTTCGGTGACGATCCAACGGTCGGATCAAAAGTTATGGCCTCTACAAGTTATGCTCCCGCATCATTCTCCCCTGGTTGAAAAGAATTCAGCTCCTGCAAATTCTGTTGACGGAACTCATCTAATTTTGCACTGTCAATTTTCCTCAACTCCCACTCAGGAATCCAAGTGTTTTCTTCTTGTTGCAAACCTTCCCACTGTACCAAATATCTGTTGTAGCTCCCATGTCTAGTAGTGATTGTCTTTTGGTCCAAGACACGCATTACCCTCTCCTTTTTCTCCTTCGGCATCTGTTTCTTCCAGTTTATTTCTTCCTCCTCTGTAACATTTTCATCATGACCTGGAAACTTATATAAATCAGAAACATTAAAAACTAGTGAGATAGCAAAGTTTTGTGTAGCTCCACCTTGTAGGCATTATCACTCATTTTCTTCATAATCCTACATGGCCCAATCTTCTTATACTTGAGTTTATTATATGTTCCCTTTGTAAACCTCTCTCTTTCTAAGATGAACCATCACCATATCTCCTTCTTTAAATACACTTACTCTCCTACTGGCATCTGCAGCTATTTTATATTGTGCATTACTCACTTTCAGTCTTTTCCCTCACTTCATCTTCAGAGTTCAGAGAATGTGTTCTGCAAATGCTTCTACATCATCACTAGTTTCATCTTCACTGGTAGAACAATCAGATCAAGGACCCCCTTCGGATTCCTACCATATACAATCTAGAAAGGATACCTCCCTATTGACTTGTTTATTGAGCTATTATATGCAAACTCACTTGAGGTAAAGCTAAGTCCCATTATTTTGGATTTTCTCCAACTATACAACGTAGGAGATTTCCCAAGCTTCGTTCACTACTTCAGCTTTTTCCCATCCTGGGGTGATATGCACTACCGAATCGTAGTTGTGTCCCAATTTCTTCCACAGAGTCCTCCAAAAGTGACTCAAAACTTTGTGTCCCAATCTGAAGTGATCGTTTTGGAATTCCATGCAATTCTAACCACTTCGAAAAAAACAAACCGCACTCCTGGAAGCATCATTAGTTTTTTTACAAGAAATAAAATGTGTCATTTTAGAGAATCTATCAACCACAACAAAGATAGAATCATTCCCTCGCTGTGTGTTAGGAAGCCCTAACACAAAATCCATACTCAGATCAACCCATGGCCCTGTAGGGATAGGCAATGGCATATACAACCCAGTATTTTGTGCATGACCCTTAGCCATTTGACACACTCTACATCTTGCTACAACCCTACTGATGTCCCTCTTTACCTTTGGCCAATAATACTTTTCTACGACAAGAGAAATTGTCTTACTTATACCAAAGTGTCCAGCCAACCCTCCACTATGCAATTCTCTTATAATATTTTCTCTCATTGAACCAGCAGGGATGCACAATTGTTTCCCCCTAAACAAATAACCATCCTGTATCAAATAATCAAAAGAATCACTACCTACTGTAGGCTCCTTAAGCTTTCTAACAACATCACCAAAATCAGGATCACCTTCATACAATTCCTTAACTACCTCAAACCCTAGGACTTTATTTTCCATTGTTGTCAAAAGGGCTACACGCCTACTCAAGGCATCAGCAACTTGATTATGCTTACCAGACTTATGCTTTAAAACCAAAGTATATTCTTTCAAAAATGAAACCCATTTTACATGCCTACTATTTAGTTTCTTTTGTGTGTTTACATACCTCAAGGCTTCATGGTCAGTGAAGAGTACAAATTCCTTAGCTACAAGTAATGTCTCCAGTTCCTTAATGCCTGAACAATAGCATAAAATTCCACATCATAAGTAGAATATTTCATCCTGACTTCATTTAGATTTTCACTGAAGAATGCCATAGGTCGTCCTTCTTGACTCAACACAGCTCCAATCCCAACATGTGAGGCATCACAATCAACCTCAAAGACCTTGCTAAAATCTGGCAATACCAAAATAGGTGCTTTTGACACTTTCTTCTTCAACAATTCAAAACTATTTGTTGCTACCTTGGTCCATACAAACTCCCTCCCTTTTGTACACTTTGTTATGGGTGTAGCAATGCTCTGAAATTCCCGATGAACTTCCTATAAAAGTTGCCAATCCATGAAAACTATGAACCTGTCACATTCCTCGAATAGCCATTCTGTAACTGCCTTTACTTTTTCCTCATCCATCCTCACTCCATCCCCTGATATGACAAATCCCAAAAAAACAAGACTCTTCTGAAGGAATCTACACTTCTTTAAGTTTGCATATAGACTCTCTTTATGTAACAAGTCTAGCACCAATTTCAGATGTAATAAGTGTTCTTCCACTGTCTTACTGAATATCAAAATATCATCAAAATAGACAACAACAAACTTACCATTGTATTCTTGGAGTACTCTATTCATCAACCTCATGAATGTACTGGGTGCATTAGATAGCCCAAATGGCATCACCATCCACTCGTATAATCCATCTTTTGTTTTAAAAGCAGTTTTCCATTCATCCCCTTCACGGATTCGGATCTGGTAGTAACCACTCCGTAGGTCAATCTTGCTAAAATATCGGGCTCGCTAGCACATCCATCATATCATCCAATCGCGGAATTGGAAACCGATACTTAATTGTGATCTTGTTTATGGCTCTACTGTCTACACACATTCTCCAGTCTCCATCTTTTTTGGGAGTCAATAACGCTGGAGTTGCACATGGACTCATGCTTTCTCTCACTAACCCTTTCTGTATTAGATCTGTCACTTGTCTGTTCAACTCTTCACTCGTGTTGGACTCATCTCGATAGCCGCCCTGGTTTGGAAGGGCCAATCTCGGGATCAAATCAATATGGTGTTGAATATCTCACTTGGGGGTAACCCATCTGGTAGCTCATCTGGTATGACATCTTTGTATTCTTTTAGTATCTTTTCTCACTGCAATAGGTATATTAAATCCTTCTTTCTCTAGCTTCTTTGACATTAGTGCATAACAACATCCAGCTTCTTCCATTTCAAGAACAAACTCTTTTCAGTAGCCAATAAGCCCTCACTCTTCTCTTCTTCCTTGAAGGGTAATAAGACCACCTTTACACCATCCTTCCAAAAGGTATATGTATTTTTCCCTCCATCATGTGTAACCTTTCTATCGTATTGCCAAGGCCTACCCAGTAATATATGACATGCATCCATTGGGATAACATCACACCACACCTCATCCCTGTAGGTATTCCCAATTGAAAACTTTATAAGGAATCTTTTATCTATGGTTACTTCATTTCCTTTCTTGAACCATGATATACGATAGGGATATGGGTGCTTGTCATAGCTCAGATTCAGTTTATCAACCATTACAGTTGAAACCATATTTTCACAACTACCACCATCAATAATAATTTTACATACCTTTCCTCCAGAGGTGCATCTTGTTCGAAATATATTTGTTCGAAGCCACGAATCAGCTCCAGCAACATCACGTTCTTTCTCCTTCCTTGGGAAAATCATCATCCTCCTTATCATGAGGGTTTCACCCAAGTCTGCAAAGCAACCTCCCTTTCCTCTTCCTCTTCACTTCAACGATTTACTCGTGGTTTTTCTCCTTGCCATCTATCCTGTGTAGGATAGTGCGAACACTCAAAAGATTTGTGCCCTCTTCACCACATCGTAACATGTATATTGCCTTTGGGGCTATTCCAGCCCCGTCCTCCATTATAACCTCTTCCTCCGAAATCCCCTACCTCTTCGTAGTTACCATGGCTTTGACCGTAATCTTCATGCCCTTCTATATTAGAGGATTCACCTTTTGTAGATTCAAATCTACCCCTGCCCCTCATTGGAGATGATGATGGACCTCTCTTCACACCTCTTCTAAAATTACTCCTCTTGTTCTTTTCCTCTGCCTTTAATGCAAGTTGATAAGCATCATCTAGGCTATGGATCTGGAGCATACTTAGCTCATCTTGTATGGTGTAACTCAACCCATTTATGTACCAGTGTAGCCTTTTGTTCTTCAGACTCTCCCTGTTCCACCCTGATTGATAACTTGTAAAATTCATTAGTATACTCCTCAATGCTGAGATCCTTCTGCCTTAGGTTTTGGAACCTTCGAAAGAGTTTCTGAGCATAATCTACAGGAAGAAACTTTTCTTTCAGCTTCTTTACCATTTTATTCTAGTTTCGGATCTTGCCCTTTCCATTCCTTTGTCTTTCATTTTGTAGGTGATCCCACCATATCAATGCATGTTTGGCCAACTTAGTGCATGCAAAATTAACCTTCTTCTCCTCTGAAAGGTTTTTCCACTCAAATAATTTTTCCATGCAATTTAACCACCAATCAACTCCTGGTCGTAACCCTCCACCATAATCAGGAACATTAATCTTGATGTCGTCATTCTTTCCCTCTAAAGCCTTGATCAATCTCTCCTCAAATGGTCTCTCATTCAAGGTTTCTTCGTCTCTCTCATTTTCTTCTTCATCTCCTCCTTCATTCATTAATGGAGGCTCTTCTTCAATATCACTATCTAGGTTTGCATCCCCATTTGCATGTCTCCTTCTAAGGCGGGTAACTTCCCCGTGAGCTCAACAACTTGTCTTTCTGTAGCTCCTGCATATGCCTATTCATCTGGGCATAACCTCCCCTCCCGTGTCTAGCCATGGTTATATAAAACAGAGGTAAAAACTACACATAAAAATGTAATATGTTACCTTAACTATTTCCGCAAGATCAAAATCCAGCTCTGATACCAATTGATGTGAATCCAGCTACAAGAGGTTGAAATACCTCCAAAAACACACATAAAAAGCTTTGCAAATAAAACCAGGAGTTTCAAAATAGCTTACTTCTCATTCTGGAATTCACACTGATCTATTACATCATTACAATTCTCCTTTTATTTCAAGACTACTCTAAAACCCTAAAATGCCAAAAACCCTAAAATGCAAAACAACTCAGATTGACCCCAAAATTTTCATGCCAAATATGCATTCATAAATTAGGGCTCACGTGAAATTTGGACTTATTCTGACAAGCACAACAAAAGTTATTAAAGTTCTAAGACCTAGTCAAAAGCGGAAAAAACATTCGGAGCCAATTTTAGGCCACTAGATGACGGAATCTGAGCCCGAAAACGTGCCAAAATGAGCACAACCTTGTAAGCAAAAAGTTGACCCAGCATAGTACTAATGTATATTTACCACCCTATAAAATTTCAAGACGATCCAACTGGTCGGATCAAAAGTTATGGCTCTCGCAAATTATGCTCCCCATCATCAAAGTTGAGAGAGTGTTACAAGAATTCCATGTCAAGCAAATGGAAGTCATTTTTCTCCAAGGGTGATAGCACTCAAAATCATGAAGGTAGGTTATTATTGGCCCAGAGAGTGTTTAGTGAATACTATGCATGGATCAAAAGGTGTAAGAATTATGCATTTTTCAAGGGCAAAGAAAAGCTAGCAAAGACTTCCATCAGAACCAATCTCAATTGACCAACCTTTCATGCAATGGGGATTGGATTTCATTGATTCATCAATCCAAATTCAAGGCATGACCAAAAATGGATTATGATAGCAAAACACTATTTCACCAAGTGGATCTGAGGCAGTGGCACTCAAAGAAGCTAATGAGTCTAGTATACTAGATTTCGGTGAAGGGATAGTAACCAAATTTGGAGTGTCACCACTATTATATCGTAAAATGTGTTTGCATTCATAGGTTTCAAGATCACAAGATGGTCTATTAAGAATGGGACTTACTTGGGCACTTCATCAAACTATTACCCTTAAGGTAATGGGCAAGTTCGAGACTATGAAGAAGAACTCCGCTAAAGATCATCGAAGAACCCTTGATGAAAATCGAGAGCTTGGCATACAAATCTCAAATCAACCTTATGGGCTGATAGGATAACACCCAAGAGATCAACAAGAAGATCTCCATTCAAACTTGTTTATGGAAAGGAGGCAAGTTGTTTCTATATCACTAGGGTCACAAAGATTGGAAGCTCATGAAGCAACCGGAGATGTCCAATTCAAACCAATGGAGGCTAGTTATGCGGAGATGATGGAATTGGAAGAAAATAGAGAGCATGCATTCCAAGAAATAGATAAGGATCAGACCTCAATCAAGAGATGCTTTGACAAGAAGGCAAAAACAAGGACCTCCCAGAAGGAGACCTAGTTTTGAAATGGGATGCAGATCGAGAAAACCAGAAGGCATTCTAATTTTGATGCCTTTTTGAGTGGCCTCTCGTATGGTCACAAGATATAGGAGAATAATGCTTTCCAATTATCTACATCGATGGTGAGGAGTTATAGATTCCAATGAACTGAATCTATCCTAAATACTTTTACTAGAAGGAAGGTACTCACCTTGTACATATTAGTTTAGTTTCTTTTCCTCTAAGTGCTTATGCACATTGTCTTGTTGTAGTTTAGGTTACTTTTTCCTAAGTTCTTTACATGCTTTGCATGTTCTACTTGAAGCATGTATGATTTCTAATATTATATATAGTTGTGGTGCTATTTTTTTCTCAGTATGTAGTCCATTCAAAGAAAAAGATGAAGCCCTGTCAAAACAATTTTCTACTCTCATAAACCTTCATTTTGAGATTTCTTATGAAATTGAGAGTGCAAATAGTCAGGATCATAAATCGAGGTAGTGAAAAAAGATGATACCGTCATTCTCGAATCCATGCCCAATGGATATGACAAGGCAATTGGTCTTTTCATCTAGCAGGTAGATACCCCTGGAGTCGCCAAATTGTTATCCATATTTCACCCCGGGAAAAATATTGGATCAGCCACAACCCCGCATAGAAGGAACATGATAAATCTCATTCAAATCTTATAAAAATGTCATGTAAAGACTCAAAATGGAGTGGCAGGAGTTGAGAAGGATTAAATGACCTATGCAAGAAGAAACGACTCTATCGAGTCATTTCCATGTCTTAAATCCATCTTACAAGTTACTGTGGACTCAACATTAAAATTGCAGGGTTAGAGAAGAAGGGGCAAGTGCAAAAGGAACCAGGGTAAGAAGGGGGAAAAATGGTGAATTTTTGAAGTTTTCCAGGATTGAAACTATTCAGAAAGAGTAAAAAATCAACTAATTATGGAAGATCCTAGCGAAAAGATCCACGTGTCATAACGACGCTTCTCCAAAGATGAATCCATAAATGGAGGCTCAAACAAGTGCCACATCTTCACATATCTTAGGCCGAAATGGAGGTAGGTCAAACGGTCAAAAAATCAAAAGGTAGACAAAGAAGGTCGAAAAATTGGCTAAGTATAAAATGCAAGTGGAGGTCGCCAAGTGTCAGCTTGGCGCATCTCCAAGAGTTAGTCCAAAGAAGAGACCCAAATGAGTGTGATCTCGCCACATAGCCCCTGACTCCAATAGAGAAAGAGGGACCATTGAAAATTTCACAAACCCACGGAGGCTGCCAAGTGTCAACTCGACTCTCCTTCGAGAGGAAAATTTTGAATCAGGCTTTTAAGTGAGCGCGGTGCCTCCACATGTCCACTTCTCAAAAAGGGGCAGAGTCATTTGAATAGTCAATGCATGGGGCAAAGCGGGGGAGGTTTCTAAGTGTCTAAATAGCACTAATTCAAGGATTAAATAGATAGAGGGTTTCCAAATGAGTGCAAGATGTCACGTGTCCTTGGTCAAGAGATATGACCCCGCCAAGAAAAAGACTTAGCCAAAAAAGCTATAAATTGGGTAGCAAGTGGAGGAAGCACCACATGGCAAGCCTAAACTAGTAGTCGCTAAAGTGGGCCATCGGGGGTAAGTTTTTTTTTCCCTTGTTATTCCAAGGGTACCGAAGTTGCAAATGGGCCGCAACTCCACTCAATGGAAAATTCAGCATTTGAGCCCAAGTCAAAGTCAAAGTAGGAGTCGGAGGAAAAGGTGAAATTTTTTTCTTTCGTCACAAAAGGCACAGAGATAAAACTAAAGTACATCTCCTAGCCATCCAAGTGGAGTGGCAAAGTGGAACCACGAGAGTTTTGTGGATTTTGTGTATTTTGCAAAAATGGGGGAAAAGAGAAATTACGGACCTACAAACCCTATTTTTCCCTAATCAAAGTTGTTACATGTCTCGTATTAAAGAACATGACCATTTTTTTAAATTGGTTTTCCCACTTTGTTCTACGGATCTGATATTAATTTCAGAGGGGAATATTTTGACTCAAGGCTCGAAACATAACAAATATAACATCATTGGAAAGATCTCAGCCTTGTGCACGCCATGGAGATCTAAAACTTTAAATTTTAGGAGGCCTCCGTAGGTAAAAATGGAGAAATTTCTTTCAGCCTTTAATGCAGGATCTTCTTGCCTCAACAACCATATCAGATTTTATCTACTCCACCGTTTCCTCCTCCTTTAAGGAACCGAATAAGGATTTGATGCAGTCAAGACGGATTTGGGAAAGATTTTATGGGAGACATTAAATAATGGTGGTTGAGCTTGGAGCTGTTTTCCCACTTCTCTCTTTTCTCCGTCTCTATCGAATCTATAAATATATGCTCGTGACTCGTTGCAAAGGGTTGGAAATTCTTTGTTTTGTAAGTTACCCTTTATTTATGGAAAGGAACTTGTGGAGTTCATACCTTCCATTAAAACTGTAATATGATTCTTGCCTCTTGGCCATTTTAATGTATTGTACCAATCGGGTAGAGCAATAAAACATGTTTTGTGATAGATTCTAGATCCTCTTTTTCTTCTTTGCTCTCATCTAGTCTCTCGTTATAAATCTGGTTATTTGTGCTTGATTTTTGTATGCATTTAATTTTGTTTGTGTCTATCAAGTAAAACAAATGTTCATCATTCCTTCGGGTACATCACTTTATAGTTTAGCTTTGTTTTAATTTACATATTATTTTTATCCCTATCTCCTTGGTTAGTTTTAGATTATGTTTCGTAATAGATCCTCTCGCAAGTTTCTATGTATGCACCCAAATAGAGGAATATGAACTAGTGTTTAATCTAGAGATTTTCCATTTGTAAGGTCCCACACATTGGGGAAAGTTCATGTTATGTGGATCACACCAAATGATTCTAGCATAGAAAATCATATTTATAGAACTCATTTGGAGGTGTTGTGATTTTTCACTACCAATTACTTCAAAAAAGAAAACAAAAGAGAACAAGTGTACGTCCAAGTATAGATAAATATGTAGGATTTTTCCTAGTCATTTTTCCCTTTTAGCAAGAGGTTGAGCAAAGTTGTACATGATTTTTAGAAGAGGAATAGTTTGAAGGGTTGAGGAAAGATTTCGCCAAAAAATTTGGTCCTTTGGGTCTTTCATTGAACAAAAATGAGAAGACATTACAAATGAGACTGCAAGAGATTGAAAGGGTTTGAGGGTTATCGTGAAGATCATTGTACAAAATTATTAGGTCAAAGTTACAGTTGTTCCCAACATAATTTCCTTGGTGATTAAATCCCTGAAGGAACTTGAATGTGATATGAAAAATATGAAAAACATTAAACATGCTGGTAACATCTCATTAGATGATTTATTAAAATTGCAAAGGTCATGAAGCCCCTAATCTATGGCTAAACATCTTCGAGAATGTGAAGGATATTTTAGGTACATGTGTTTCTATTTGGCACACTATCGATGACAAGGATCCTAAGGATTTACAATCAGAGATCAATGAAGGAGAGGTCGAGATTCCAGAGGATTGATTGAAAGGAAGATATTTTTTTGGGTATGTTTTATTGAGTTTTAGTGTATTGGGTATTTGTTTGTTTTTAAGGTTTGATTGGAACAATGGCTTAAATATTTATGGGTATTTCATTGAATAAAAAGGAGCACGCCAAATTTGGTTATAGTGGGTTTTGTTGCTTATTTAATGTTTGTGTATTTTCTTGTTTAATGTACTCTATATTTGTAGGCCTAATTTACTTAATAAACTGAATTATTTTTGTAATGTTAGATTGTAAATATCAACTGGAAGCATTAAACCAAAATAAGAAGTAACGTCTAGTAAGATATTTATTAGCTAAGGTTTGTAATAATTTATTTTCACTTTACAAGACAAATCTCGTTTCCTATGAATTTGGGGCATGAGGCTTAACTCATTGACAAACATTCTCATAGGTGGTGGTGGAATGGCTACAACAAGCATGGGGTTTGGAAATCTGGAAAATGACCCAAAATTTGTGATGGCTATGTTGAAGGAAAGGGATTTCGCTAGAAGTTGATGCTAGAGATGTTAACTTGGATTACGTAGTTTTGAGGTTTAAGGCTGATGTAAGACCATCTATAATTCCATTCCAAAGTGAGATTTCACTACAATAAGATGAACGATAAAAATAATATTGATGACGGGTTTTCGCATCAGAGCGAGCATGATGAGAGCCTAATGACTGCTAAACTACAACATGATATTTTATTTTATCATTGTGTTAGTACCTGAAATTAAACCCCTTATGGCCAGGAAATATCAACAGATGAGTAGATGAAATTTGAGAATGGAAGACTATAAGTGTATGTCTTTTGTAGCCAAGGAAGATGTCTTGTAGACCTATTTAAACCTAAATTTGATGGGATCGGGTGACATGTGCAAAGGGGTTGACCTTCCTTACCATTTTAGGCCCTACCTTCAACCAGGTGAGAGAACCCACTTTGTAACTTGAATTTGAGAAAATGATAAGTGTAATCAAGTATTCTTAGTCTTTTCTTTGGAGCTTTAGTATCAGTCCTCAGTGAACATGGTCAATATATGCACAATTTAACTCCTACAATTTGTCACACTAAATGGTGCAAATGTCACTTGAGTAGGACTCAGGATACTCTAGACAATGGGAATTTCTATTGGTTCCTGCATAATTATGAAAGGGTGAAGTGAAATCTAGGTTTCCTTTCAATAGTGTTTACACATGTTATAACAAGATGACTAATATGATATTTTTGTTTTGTGATGAGGCTAAAATTTTGTTTTATAATGATGGGGATTCAAAAAAATAATAAATCTCTAGATAACACTACTCACAATACTTATTCAGACACATATGTCATTCCAAACAACATGGAGCAATTCATCAATTTATCACAATTCTCACTTACAAAAATATTTAGAGTAATTGATACCCAAATAAGAAAAATATTTCACGCAATCCTCAATATAATTAGTAAAAATATCATGGAAGTATCCAATGAATTATTTCTTGCTTATAATCCCCATGCTTAAGATACACTCAAAATATTACAAAGATCCATCAACAAAATGATTTCAGTAAGGATTTTATAATCGCATTCAACATTGTAAAGTAAAGGCTCACAATACAATACTAAAAAAATCACCAAAACTTAATCACTAAGGACAGGCCTAGTGTACTTCAAAGAAATAAAGAAACATAGAATTGCAGTAAAAAAACAATTGATCAACAAAGTGTTCAACATTTAAAGTCCAAGACATAAAAACCGAACCCATAGTTAGACAAATTTCATTTTAAAATTCATCAAATTCTTGACAAGGGAAAAAGGTAATACTAAATCTCAATGCCTGCTAATGACTATACTCTGTAATCATCTTAACACTTGAATTTGAAATATTAAAACTCAAAATATACTTCTAGGAAACAAATAAGTAGTATCTCGAAAAAATATCAATTCTTGTTCTTTGCCAAAGCTTTGAAAAAAAAACCCTCCTTTTAGTATGAGGACAAACCCCTCATACTTATACTTTTATCCTATTTGATTTTCCCCCCAAAATGTCCTTCAGGAAGGCCTTTGAATCCTTACTCCATGTAGTTCAAAATCTACAAAGAAAATATCTATTAACTGAAAAGATTCCCTTTTTTTTTTGATTGGGTTGAGTGAGAACATGTGGTGACATCTAGAGGAAATAAAAGGATATTCTCTTATTCCCAACAAACCTTTTCATTCTTCCTTTCACTTTCTAGGGACTTGGCTTGAGCTTTCTCCTACCCTATTTTTATAGGCATCATACCTTTCAAACATTTGAGTTACAACTTCTTCATCAGGTCCTGAGTGGTAGTTGAAAATTATTTCATGTTTTGTACTTATTTCATCAATCTCATTGAAAACTTCTCTTTCCCTTGTTAGCTTCCTTATTACTTTATCAATTTTTGTCTTAACACCTACCCAGTCATTCATGAGATTCACATTGAAATTTCTCATCTCTCCTAGTTTACCCATGACATGTTCCTAAAAATTCTAATCAAGTTTTCGATGCTTTCCACACTAATTTTCTCTCCAGTGTATTTTCCAATCATTCTATTAATCAGATCATGAATATAATTGATGTAATATGTAATTTTATGTCTCACCTTCTTAAGGATTTTAAGAGAATTTTCCAAGACCTATAACCTTACCTTTGTCATGTTAAGATACAATTCCTTCTTTAGTAATTATTTCATCATCTAAATTCATGATGACTTCCATTTTATGAAAGATATCCTGCCACATTGTCTCGCATGTGACAAATACGTTAGCTCGGTCTGTGGTCTCACATTTGTCCAAGTAATTCCTGTTTATTTCTACCTTCTCAAAGATGCGGGAATACTTCTTTACAAATTCTATAATTATGACTAATTTGCACAATGCCTCATTTTAATCATTTAAATCTCTCTTTGTTCCTTTAAAATCATTAATTTTCTAGAAAACACCTTCTACCGCCACTTGTTGGTGGTTAAAAAAAAAAATCATATTTCATTTCTTCAGTAGAGGGATTACCTAAAGAGACCCTAGAGACTTGGAAGTCTGATGGGGATGCTTCTACTTGAGGAACATCAGCTTTAGGGGTTGCAATGTCTATGAACCATTCTCCTTTTCTATTCATATTTTCCTAGAGATGATCTTCTCCATTTTACGTAGTCTTGATGGAGTGAGGAGATTTAGTCTTTATAAATAATCATCATCCAAGTGTATCTCTACCTTATTATTCCAATGAAGAGTGGTACCGATACAATCTCTTCTATAAGACTCATGTTCATCAAGTAATTGTAGAATAGGGTTCCCAAGTACAATTGTAAGGTCCTTAGAAGAAGATGAAGGTATTAACACACCTTGAAAGTATGAACACAGGATCCTTCGAACACTTTTTCCTACAAGGCCATCCTAGCTTTCAAATCCTTCCATAGGATCAGATTGATATTTTGTCACTTCAATTTCTAGGGGTTGTTGATCACTGCTTTTATTTTCTATTTTTTCCAAGATTTTACTCAGAATAGGAATGGTTTTACTAGGTCCTTGAGTGGTAACTTCAAATGTGGGAATGATATCTTTGAAAACTCCTACATCTTCTTCAACATTACGAGGTTCCCTTACAACTATAACATCTTCCATTTCTTCCTATGTTGTTTGCATTGGAATTATCTCAAGATGATGCTTCATACGTAAATTTGATTATGGGTTGGCCTTAACATGTTGTTGTGGTTTAATTGAAACATCAAGCACAACAACTTGCATGAGGAGTTGTTCTCTAGTGAGTGAAGTAAGTTTAGTTGTTGGGATAACGAGGGTTTCTATCATAGGTATAAGTTTTTAAATAGATAAAACTATAGGAGACTAAACAACAATAGATAATACACTAGGAACCTCAAGGTTCTCTACCTGTTCAGGAATCTCCATCTCTTCCAAATCCACCCATTCAATAGTTTTAGTTATTTTCCTCTTTCAGAGCTGAAGTTGCTTTTCCTCTTCTATTTCCAGGACAATATGGCGAGCTTGACATTTTTTTCTTCCTTGGCCTTCTTAAGACCAACTTCCATCACTTTCTCATTCCCTTAGCTCCCGAGGTAGAAATTGCGATAGTCCTTGTAAGGGAATAACATGAAAAATAGGGCTTGCAAACTTACCTTCCTGAGGCATTTCTCCAGTCCTTCTTGATGTTTGAAGAGGGAGAGTTTTGAATTTTCTTGGGCACCTACATCACCTATCATTGGTAATGAATATAGGTTCTTAACCTTTTTCCTCCATGAAGCATTTGTAGTAGCATAAACCCATTAGAAAGGGGGAAGAGTACCATAAACCCATCATAAAGGGGAATAACATTATTGATGAGTTGACTCTTCATGTAATCTCTTAAGAGTGGGGTTTGGTGGTAACTTATATCCACTCCTTTTGAAAACAACCACCTTATGGAAAGTCAAATAGGGTGGGTAGTTTTCTCTTGATTTTAATTATTCTCAGTGATTTTCCAAATAATTAGTGGTGAGGGTTGAGAAGCAATGTTGTCATGGATGTATTCTTCACTAATTGTATTGTCATCCTCCTCTAACCCTTCAGGAGTTTGGATAACCCCATAGTCAACTTTCTCAAAGAAAGTCATTCTTCAAAACTATCTTCATCCAAATCTCTCTCATCTTCACAGTTCATCCAGAAGTCCTCATAATGAGGCTTGTGCTCTACCTAAGTTGGCATAATACTATGTAAAATATGTTTTATTTTATACTTATTTTTATCTAAAACCTATCTATCATAAACCTATTCATCTCTCCCTCCAAAATTTTTCCTTTCTTGATATTAGGGAAAGTATAATTCCCTATGACTATAGGGAATTTTATTCGGGGGCATCACATTTTTTGAGGAATGATCTAGTATATCGATAAATTTTTTTGACCAATTCCATTAACACCAATTTGTCATTGACACATTTGGGCAACATATAGGGTTTCCCATCAAAACCACTAACCTTGATATATGAATAAGTTCCAAATTGGATGAAGTATCACCTGTAATAAGAAATTACTCTTTTAACATCAAACATGAACCTTTCATTTTCCCAACTTGGCTGGTACAAACAAATTGCAGGTGCAAAGAAGTGATTAGCAATATTTATGTAGTGTGCATCAAAACTTACCAATTTCAACTGATAGAAAACATCATACACCTTTGAACTATCAAGTTATCCATCCATTAGTAATTCAAGAAATTCCTATGAAAATAAATATTATAGACAAGGTAAGAGGTCATGAAGAATTCACCCATTCCAGGATTTTCTCCTCTCACTTATCTGGGAAACTCCCATCATTTTCTCATGAATACTGGTACTTATAATCTCATCCCAAGGGAGAGGATGTTTGTTAGCAAGTATGACCTAGATAAATTTGAACATCCATTCCTAAAATAAAGTAGTAGATTCCATACCCATTACCCGGTTCAATAGTGTGATCACATCCCCAACTTCCTCAATAAATTCAGCCCTATTCAATTTCTTTGTCATTCTGTGGGAAAAAGTTCGAGGACTATTCAACCAATGGTCATTCATATATTTCATCCATTTCTTTGAATGAATATTCCAAGATTATCATGTTGAATCCTTAGTGATATCCCCCTCTTCCCTTGTGGGAGGAAAACCCAACATTTATTAAAAACATGTTCTTGGAAAGACAAGACCAGCTCTCCTCTTCTATCTCATACTTCTTTAGTTTCAGGATTGTAATTTTGGGCACATACCCATACAAGTTCTAGGCATGGCATAGTGGGAGGGAAATAAACAAAGAGGTCAATGCAACTATTAGCTATTTGGGTCATGGCATCACTTCTTTCATGGGAATATAACCTCTATTTAAAGTCCTCTAAGTCTACGGATGTGATATCAGAGTTTGTAATTCTATCTAGAGGGGAACTAAGACTAGAACTTGTTTTTGAGGGTGTTACAAAAATCTTCATAATTTCAGTTTAGTTCTATCACACCTCTTTGGAATTCCTAGACCAATTTTAAAATATCACAAGAAATAGGGGGGACTAATGAACTCACCTTTTGACAACTCTTTGGAATTTTTCTAGAAAATATTCTGCAACTCAAATCTGAGCCTTGAGTTCAGTTCTTACTTTAACTATATTTTAGTATTGTCACTTTAGAATATCAAACTTTTTCAGGTGTTTGTGTGCATCTTTAAAACAAGTCACCTTATTAAACGCTTACATATTTATGCATTAATGCCAAAGATGTGCACTCATGGGGATTTTTTGTAATTCTCAACCTCTTAAATCCTTATAACCGTTGCAATATTTTTGAATCATATCATTCACATATCTATCTTACAAAAGTCCTCTACATTAAGACGATTTACTCATGTATGATTTTTTTATTAATGAACCACCTCCTTTACCACCAATGGGCTTTGGGATGATTCTACAAGGTGATCTACACACTGTAGTTATAATATGAGAGATGCACTTATTTTCCTACCCCCATGCATAGTATATACTTGGTCCATGTTCTCAAGTATCTGGATCTCAAAATGTTTTTATCAACTACACAACTTGAACAACGATGAGAATGTATTCAATTTTTGTCCTACTTTCAACCTTCCTCTCCACATACTACTTTCCTTTTACTTATTGAATTTGACCAATGAGATGACATGCACCCTCTTTTGGGTTTCAGACTTACAACTTCATCTTGCACTTTACCAAGTGTAGAATGCCCGGGAAAGTAGAGTCCCATCTCCCCATTCCAATAATATCCTTACATGTGTTTTCCTTTAGGGAATGGTGATGATTCAACACTTATCATTGTGTTTCACACGAATGCTCATCGTGGTAATTTTATCATACCTTCAAAAAATACATTCTACCTTTCCTATTTACATTTCCATCTATAACATTCCATATTAAGTCTGATATATCAAAGAAAACCAATGATTCACCATTATTTTTCAGATGTTGGGAAACGAGGTGTAGTCAGAATAAGGTTTTGACAAAATATGACATATTGGGGGCTCTTTTCAGGGATTAAAACAACTTTATAATAGATTTTCATATGGTAGTTAGCTTTGTTGGTAAGACACTAAAATTTTTGGAGGCATACTTTGGATTGAAAATGGGGTGAGTTAAAACAAGATTGAACATGTCTCCAACTCAAGGATGGGCACCCCTTGTGGGTGTCAGAAGAACAAAAAAAAAAACATTGGATCAATTTTCACTGTAGACAAGAACCTTGAAAAATGAAACAAAAACAAACAAATAAAAACTTTACACTGTACAAAAATTCATACCTCACCATGTGAGCTTAATCCAAAAAGTGTTTGAGATGCATGCCGTTGACAAGAAATTTTAATAGATCTCCTTCTAGGTTCTTTAATAAAAAGGTATGCTCCCCAATTATGATATCAATAGAGTATGGCCCCATCCACAAAGCATCAAATTTTCCATGTTTTCCCTTTTCTTCATGTCTACTATCCCACAATAGGACTAAATCTCCAATGTTAAACTCTCTTGGAGTTACTTTCTTATCAAAAATATTTTTGATCCTTTCCCTAAATTTCAGGTGCTTTTGATGAGATTCTCTTCTTTCTTCATCTAGTTCTAGAATTTGGTTCATCCTTGCTTCATAAGGGTTCACTTCCCCTTCATCTCTAAGTTGTTACATGAACTAATACGAAGACAACTGTGTATGCAAGGAAAAAGATCCTGAACCCCATAAACTATCTCAAAAGGAATTTTACCAGTTGCTCTTTTAGTGGTAATTTGGTCTACCCATAAAGAAAACTTGAGTTGTTCACCCCACTTTCTTTTATTAACTTTAAGGGCCTTCGAGTATCTTAAGAAAAAATTTATTACTTTATTAAGCTTGGTCATTTCTTTGTGGGTTGTAGTTTGATGCATAAACTAAATTAACACCAAAGTCTGTGCACATAGCTATCAATGGTTTAGCTCTAAATCTCATAGCATCATCGAAAAATATTTTGACAGGTATTCTAAATCAGCAAATTAGTTTTTTCAAGATGAAATCCATAATTACGTGATGAGTTACTTTTTGGTAGGAATAACTTCAACCCACTTAGTGAAATAATTAGTAGCAACTAGGATCCATCTATTCCCAACACTTGAGGAATATGACATTTCTCCAATGAAATCCATTCCCCATTACTTGAAAGGAGTTTCAACTGATACTGGTTGTAATGGTAAAGCACCCACAACTTTCAATATTCTAGAGAAACGTTGGAAAATTTTGCATTTCCTAACTAGTATAGTTGTATCCTTGAATAGTGTGGGCCACCAATATCCTTCTCTCAGAATCTTATGTGCAGTTACTCTTCTAGCAAATTTCCCTCCACACACTCCTCCATGGAATTCCAAAATTATTGTGGGAACTTCCTCTTCAATTATACATCTGAGTAACACACCCTCTGGATTTTTCCATGCTAGACCAAAATCAATCATGACATATTTTTGGGATGCCAACTTGAGTGTTCTTCTCTAATTTTTTTCTAGGTGTTTGGGGCATTCCAAATTCCTCAAATAATAAATTACATCCTTATACCAAACTGAGTTATTCACTTTTTCATGAGGATTCATACCATCCTCTTCAACAACATTCACCTCCATAACCTACAAATTACTTTCAGCCATCAACTTTTCTAGTCCCATACCTCTAACCAATTTGGTGGTCTATATCTCCATATCATATTCTTGTAATTTATTCACCCAATGACACAATTTTTGCGAACTTCCATTTCTATCAATATATCTTTAACCATCATATGGGGAACATAGGCTACAATCTTAGAACTTAAGATATAAGGCCTAAAAATTTAGTAGCTCTTACCAAATAAAAATATTACTTTTCCATGATAGTGTACTTTAATTCAACACCTTGTAGGGCCTTACCAAATAAATCAATCTAGGATTTTCATTCCCATATTCATCTTTTTGAATAACACTTATGCAATAGTATTTTCAAATGCAAAATAAAATATCTAAAAATCCTTTTTATAGTTATTAGGCATGTAATCACCAAGGAATTCTTTAATGCTTCTTTAATTCCCTGAAATCTTGAATAAATCCTTCTTCCCATTTAATGACCTGATCTTTTTTCAACATGCTTGTTATAGGGATTTTTATCTCAGCAAAATTAGAGATAAATCTTCTAATAAAATTTATTTGGCCGAAAAAAGATTGAATTCCCTTTTTAGACTTAGGGATAGGAACCTTACCAATTGCTTCCACCCTTTCAAGATCAATCATGACCCCTTCCTTTGACACAATATGTCCCAATAGTTTAGCCTTTTGAACTCCAAAATGACATTTCTTAGGATTTAATGAAATCCCATATTCTCTGCATCTGAGCAACATTTTCTCTAGGTGTCCTAAATGGTCACCTCTTTTCTTGGAAAAAATTATTATATCATCTTGATATACAACTATAAAATCATTAATAAGTCCTAAGAAATCCACATCCATAGCTCTCTAGAAAGTTTCTCCCGCATTCATAAGTTTGAAAGGCATTCTGACATAAACATATGTCCCCCAGGGGGTAGTGAAAGTAGTCTTGAACTATTCAGTTTTCTTGAAAACCACTTGATTGTATCCTGAGAACCCATCTAGTGTAGATAATAACTCATATCTTGTAACAAGTTGTAGCATGTTATCCATATTTGGAAATGGATAATTATCTTTAATAGATGCCTTGTTAAGATTCCAAAAATCCACACAAAGCCTTATGTCTCCATTTTTCTTTCGAATGACACAAGATTAGCCACCCATGAAGAATACCTGATAGGTTGTATGATTCCTCCATCTCTCATCTTTATCAACTCTTCTTTCATATTGAGGGAAAGGAGGGGATTGATGGGTCTTTGTTTCTTCCTGAAAGGTTTGGATTTGGGTTCAAAGGTATTTCATGTTGAAATAGATATTCTCTATAGGATTTCAATTCATAATATGACTAGGCTAAACAATCTTGGTATTCTCTCAACAACTTAGTATAAGATTTTTTTCTTCCTTTCTCAAATTATAACCAATCCAAAAATTCTTAGGGTTTTTATTCTTTGCATTCTTTAACGTCTATGGAAATAGAAAATAGGTTTGTTGAATATCCTATCAACATTGTCAAAATTTGATTCAATCGTATTTGGATGACCATTCCCCAAAGAGAGTTTCTTTCCCATTACAATGTTCAAATAGTATTTATGTGTTTTTAGATGGATCAATTCTTTTCATAAAGAGAGTTTCTTTCCCATTACAATGTTCAACCATATGTTATAAATCAATAATGTTCATTTGAGAATTAATTTTTACTTTCTCATGAACAATATTTATATCCGATCATCGATCCCTTCCAATACTTACCATTCGTTGATTTTTTTTGACATTATCATAATTAACTTAGAATCTTATTTAATGGAGGTTCTAGCCAAAACCTCAACATCATAGTTACATTCAAAAAATGGATGTGAGATCTATTCCATCTCCACTGCTAGGGCTCATTTTGATCTCACCCTTCTATCTAGTATATACCCCAAAAATTTGTATGTCTAGTTTTCTCATATAAAACAATGTGCATTTGAAGATATAGTAATGGTGAATATGTATGTGAGTCTTATGTTTAGGAGTGAATCTACTTTTCGATAGATAAACATAATAGATATGTTGCCCTAAAAACCCCGAAAAATTATCCCCTCTTTCCTTCTAGTGTTCTTTTTGTGTTTTGCAAAGGCTTAATTTTTCCTAAGTGCGAATTGGGCACAAAAGGTATCCACGTGTCCCTTTGGCACTTCTTTGGAAAGGTGCAAATAATTAGAGACTCTCAATAAGTGAGTATGAACATGTGGCACAAGCATACAGCAGGAATCCTAGGTGGTCTAAAAAGTCAAAGAGAAATAATAAAATATTGGGCCTCCACATGTCACTCACCACAAATTCATAAGAAGGAGAGAGAGAAACCCAAGGATGCACAGTGGTCTTCACATGTCATGGGAAGTGATCACCATCGGTGAAAGGTCCCAAAAATAGGTATAAGACTCGGTGTTCTAAAAAGTTGATCGCGATTTTAGGTCCCGAGGGATGTAGTTGAAAGTGTGGCTAAAAATTAGAATTGAGGCTCTTAAGTGAAGATAGAAAAGTGATGGGTTGACAAATTCATGGGCAAAATTATATGTAAAGTGACGGTATTATTTTTTGAAAAATATTGAATCAAACCTAGGGTTATTAATTAAAAAATCGAAGAGAATTACACAAAAAAGAAATAAAAATGCATATATGAATATTGATGAGAAAGACTAAACATCTTTTCCTAAATATTTATTTTATCTCATTGCAATTATTATTGTTTCATGAAAATTAAATATCACTTTGGAATAAGTTTAGACATAGATCAAAATTGGGGTTCTATTTGGGGCCCCAACCAATGATAAGGAAAGTTCCATACATATTTGGAAGAAAGGACACAAGAAAGAAATAAGGACACACGAATAGAAACAATGCTTAGTTTTTTTCACTTCCACCTTGAAATATCCTCCTAGAGGAGGAATCTTGTTTAACAACTTGTTCTTCCTTGATATGAATTCATTTGAATCCCGAGCTATCTCAACAAGTACAATAACCGACCCTTCCAGATCCCGGGACATCCCCATATCCATCAATGAATCAAGGGTCATTCTAGGACCATCCATGATATTCCCCAGCTCGATCTTCTTCTAATAAGAAGATACCCACTCCAAAAGATCTAAACCACCCATGAAAAACATTGTCTTCCCTTTCCCCTTGTGAGGAGTAGAATTATTAGGAATAGACCGAGGGGGAACATCTTGAGTAATCGGATGAGTAAGTATTCTATACTTTAAACCTAATGGAGCAAGATCTTCAGTAACTAGTGCACCCTTGAGATTCCTTGTGAAATGTGGGTGCTCTCTTCGAAGAGGAACAAGCCAAGGCCCGGATAGTGTCTTCTCCATCAAAGGATCATGTTGTGCTGGAATGGAAAATTAGAGGGTATACTTTCCCTTAACCTCCCTGGTAATAGATAATGATGCTTTGGAATGACGAGGAGATGAAGGACCCATTTATTCTTCATCCAAGATGTTTATTGGGGTTTGGGATCTTGATTACCCATCTTATTTCTTGAATATGGTTGGTTTTGGTGCTGCCATGGTGGATGTTAGGGGTGACACTAAACTTTCCTATGCACTTTTTCTAAAGAAATGATTCTTCACTCCAGCTCACCATTTTATAAGACATTGGAGGCACACTATCAATGGGAGACTTATCCTATAGTACTCGTAAGGTTCCTTGGAAACCTCTTTCAACATAAACTTCATTATATAGAAAGGGGAACTCCTATTCAATCATGCCTATCACAACACGGCTCCCTCTATATCAATAATTTCTTCAGCTTGTATGGAAATTTTGATGTTCCTACTAGAAAAGATGGTAATAAATAATTTGGAAGGATGAGAAGACATGATTGATCTTGATCTCGGAGTGAGGCTATTTAGTATCCCCTAGGTCTAAAATATCATATAAGTCCATAGCAAAGGTTTCATTAGGACCATGTAAGTCAAAGATTTGATTTAAATCTTCTGAAGAAATATCTATCAAACTGTTCGCTAGAACCATGCTCACCATTGTGATGATAAAAGCTCTATAAAATTTCTTCACTTTCAAGATTGGAAGAGTGATGCATGTTGGGTAAAAGGTAGAAGAGATTTTATAATGAAAATGACACAAAAACCGATTCGAGTAGGATAATTTCCATAAAATGAAGAAATATTTTTTACTCATCTCACAAGAAGGAAATAAATTTCAAAGGAATTGGAATTGTGCTAAAAATGTTTTTGATTGATATGATGGGATCTATGTGGGTATAATTAGTTTTCAAAGACTTGAATGCAAGTATGCACTACCCGAGGGTTGGTTCTCAAAAGGTGAAAAGGATTGCATGTCACATCCAACCATATGTGAGCACCTAAGAATTATTAAATGGGGATTTCTTACACGCCAAAAAGAAAGAAATGATTAAACAACTATAAAAATGAGATAATGGGGCATCCTAGTCATGCTTAAGGAGGCCAAAATTATGATTTTCTCATAACTTCTCCACCTACCAACAATAGATAAGATATTTGTAATAGAAGAACAATAAATTAAGTTGTATACTATGAGGAATATTCTCTTAGAGATTCATGCTTTTGGGGTAATGAGTGAGAGAGTGAGATTGTATAAATGCACCGAGAATACTCTCACATATGGGGATTAAAATTTTATTAAATTATTTTAGAGAAAGGTGTAAACTAAGAGAAACATTTTTTCCAAGAACTTGTCTAAGAAAGTTGTTAATTTTATTATCCTTCAAATTCAATCATGTTAATTTAGTTGCGAGTGTACATCCATTGATAAACATTGAGACTGTAAATGAAACTTTCCCTTGCCGATAAGTTTGATGAGCCCTGAGTTAATTGTGTTAATCATAAATGTTTTTGTGTCTTCCTTTATGTTGATATGTTTTCAAGTAGTTATTCATGTTCCCGTTGCAAACTCATGTTAAAAATTCCTCTGAATCACATAAGATCTTATCCTTCTGGTATTATTGTGGTAATTTAAATTGTGTTATGAGAAGATATTTCATTTCATTGTGCAATAAATAGTTTTAAATTCACTTTACTTCCATTTTGTTGATACAGGTTATTTGTTAGTCTATGAGTGTATCTTAGGTGTGATAGATCAAGGATTCTTGATGTTTAATTGAGTCTTTGACATGATCTTTTATGTTTAAATTCTCAAAGAATGTGTGAAACCATGTATCTTTGGGCTTCCATGGGTGCACATCTTCTGGTTGAAGGTTCATTGTTGGTTATTTGAAGTGTTTTCATCATCTTATTTGGTAGATCTTCCAACCTTTGTTAAAAGTTCCCAAAAATTTTGTATAATCAAATTTATCCTACTTAATTCGCACAACAAATCCATCCAAAACTGATAAATCCTACAAGAACCACCCTTGTTTGCACTGCTTATCCATAAATACTAAGAATATTTGTTGAATTTATCCATCCTTTACTCAAAATATGCAGGAGAAAGCTGGTTTTATTGTTGTCTTTAGTAACATAAACCTTATCTAGGAGGCATCTCGCATTTTATAGGGTGCCAACGATGAGAGATATATTATATTCCATTGACCATGTCTTCTCAAGGTTATTTCTCAAATTCCCTAAAAAGGAGAGTCAAATATTGTTGATCCATTCATTTCCCTTGCAAATACATGTTACAAAATGGGTCCTCTCACCTTGGTTAAAGGCAGAACCTAAAGTAGTAGGGTAGGTCAAACCCTTAGCATAGTGTTATCCAACTTCTCCAAGATCAAGTGACAAAGATTCAGTTATACCCTTCCTCGGCTACAAAATGACTAAATTTTCTATCTATTTGTCTCTAAGCAATCTACTCATCATGTTGATGCTACTTGGCTTCAAAGGGATAACTGATTTGGATACCAACACCGCTCTAAAGTCATTTTTGGGGAACTATCTATGGAAATACTAATAAATACTAGCCTCGGTAATGTGTTACATATGTTTCAATGCAAATACACGATCTATACATCATCCTTTTTTAGCATCAAGATTTGTTGAAATTTATCAAAAAGTTATAGTTTATAAGTCATTTACAATGATTTATACATCTAAGCTATAAGGCCTAGTAGGGAAAATCCACTTTTAAAAAAAATTGTAATTACCTATCCCTCAAGCTTTAATAATTGAAATATGTCATTCTATATGTAAATATTGATGGAAGGAGATTATTCTTCAAGATAGATGCTACTAGAAAATTGTTTCTAGAGTTAGGAAGGACAAATCCAACTAAGAAACAAGTCTGGAGAGCATTGGGAGATCAAAGGTAGAAGAGAAAGTAGTGCCTGTGGTTGAAAGTGATCAACCTTTGATAGAGGATTATTCTAGCTCCTCAGATAGTTCTAGATCAAGCAGTCCCTATACAAATCTATACACTCCAACTAGTGAGGGGCCTTCATTTGCAATTGATATAGGTATTCCTCATCTTCCTCTTTTATCACTTAGAAGTAATAGAGCATCCTATAAAACTAAATCATTAAGTCATCAATACCGTGAATATCATACTCCATTATTTTCAAGTCCCTCACTTCCTCACCATTTTAATCCACTTGTTACACCCCTCAAAATAATATGGCACTCCCACCTCCTAGACCCCCATTTTTTGTTAATGTATATAGACCTATAGATTTCATGGGTATGGTGGGTTATCCTAATGTAGTCCCTAATGATGAAAGGAATAAATTACCAAAATTTCAAGGGAATAATTCCATTACTGGTGATCAACATTTGATAATCTTCCTTAATAACATGGAGGATTTTAAAATAGAACATGAGGATGTATATGTGAAGTTGTTTATTCATACTTTGGAAGAGGATTATTGTGATTGGTATAAAGATTTTTCCGAAAATTCTATTGATTCATGGGTAGAAATGAAAAATTCCTTCAAATTGCAATATAGGGATAAGACTGATCCAAGATTCCTTCTCTCAATGTTTGGGAATATAAAAAAGAGTCCAAATGAACCTGTCCTATATTTTAATGCTAGAATCAATAAAATCATGAATAGACTACCTGTAATATTAAGGCCAAGTGATCAATCTTGTTTAATAAAATATTCTAATGCATTTGAAAAAAGGGCAACTTACTATCTAAGAGACAAGAGACAAGAGACAAATTTAGGGTAAGCCTTCAACATGGAATTAAAAATAGATAATAATATCAAGGCAAAGTAAGAAATCCTCCTATAATGGAGGGTGTCAAGTTAATCAACCCTAAAAATCCTCAAGAAAGTAAAGGAGTGGATCTAGAGGAAGTTGTTAAGACTCTAGTAGGAGTAGTGAAAGAGATCTTTTATAAAATGGATAGAGAAAAAAGGGGATATGAAGAGTTCTCGGGGTCAACACTAACCTTAAGTTCAAGGTATATTTTGTAATCATCCTAGAGGTGATCATAGACCAAATGAGACAATAAAAGGGCCTATATGTTATAAAGAAATAAACAACAAAGAGAGAAAAAAATTGGTCTCTAATGTTTTAATTTCTAGAGTTTCTATGGTGAAAGAGAACCATGTTATTGAGTGTTTTAAAATATTTCTTGCCACACTCCCCATGTGATCCTAATGAGGAACATGAAGAGGGTGATGACAAGATCGCTTATGGTGATGATTGTATGATGGAGAGTCCCGATGATTCATGGCATGGGGTTTCCTCCTCGAATTAATAAGTGCTTAGGACTATGGAATTTTTTTGGAACCGCATAAACATGATATCTCCTTTTCCTTCTACAAGTGATTTGGAAGTTGACATGTTCCAAGATTTTGATTTACCCAACCATGAATTTTAGTACTTAAGATCTCTAATGATTAAGAGGTATGATGGAGGAATTCCTTCTGAGGAGGACCAACAACTTCTCATGAATGTGGTAGTAGCTCAAGAGAAAGAATATAATATCAAAAGTAGAACTCACAAAGGAGGAGTTCCACAACACAAACCAAAAATCCCCTTCTCACTAACATCCCAAAGGATCCTCTAAGAAATATACGCCTAAAAAGGTTCAACTATTCTAAATAAATCATGTACCCATGTCACCGCAAAGTGATGAAGGGTCTCATACCGCAAGAATGGGCAACTACTATCCCTCCCAATGTAGTATTACCCAAATATATTCCCTGTGATATTGCCCAAATTTTGAGTTATATTAAAATCATGGTACCTATTATTGAATTTCTTAGATCCCCGAACATAGGAAAAGGGCTTCGAGTATTTAGGATTTAAGGAGGAAGTAGTACCCTCGGGTAAGGACATAAACTATATGGACAATCTCCCTATCATCACAGAGTTGGAGGTGCTATGGGTATTAGAAAACATTGGAGTGTCTCTGAAGTGTATTTGGGTACTTCTCTTGTTGAATCCCAACTTGATGTTGATCCTTTTTATACTACTTTAATCACCAAGGATAGACTTTTGCACAATTATATGTTTGATTCAAGGGCTTCATGTAATGTGATGCCTCTTGAAGTAATGAATGAATTGAACATCAAGGTAATAACAACCTTTGCAAAAGGCAATCGCTATGGATTCAAGATAAGTACCAGTGATAGGGTATGTAAAGGGATTAGTTATTCCATTAGTATCTTATCATGATAAGTAATTTTTCGTGAATGTAATTATTGTGGATTTCCTTGCTAAATGGGGTATGTTACTTTAATAAAGTTAGCTTCTAGTGTGGATAGAAGTTTGTGGATAGATATTTCATATGCCACCATACCAGTAGAATGGATCCTTGTCAAGTTTTATGAGAGAAAAATATGTTACATCTGATTGAAGACCCTAACAATTCTTTTTATGAAGTATTATATACAGAGATGTAGATGTCAATAGATTTGTCGGTTAAGCTGATTTTAAGGAACATTGTATTATTGAGAGTAAATACTTGAATAAAATTGGTGTCCCCTGGAATTTGATGTTTGATGGATATTTCTCCAACTTGGGAAATGACACTAGAGTTGTCCTTGTGTCTCCAAGTCAATAAATTTTAATTTCTCCTTCAAGCTTAAATTTAAATACACAAACAATATCAAAAGTATGAAGAATTACTATTAGTTTTAAAGATTGCTTGAAATAATGGCATTAAGGACATAATTCTTAAAGGAGAATGCAAGTCGGTAATCAAACAAGTTAGAAAATTATATGCTACAAAAAATCAAAGGATGAAATAATATAATCATGCGGTATGGAATTTTATTTATATGTTTGACTCCATTAACATATTCTATCATGATAGAACGTGGAATGCTATAGTAGATAGGTTGATAGTGCTTGGATCTAGATTTGAAAATTGTACTATGTCTCCTTGGTGTGACTCGATATAGAAGTGTAGTCAAGAACATCTATCCTTAATAATGTCAAAGATTGGAAAGTATATGAAAATGATGTCCAAGTTTAAAGGTTCTTGCAAAATGAAGGAGAATTTACTGATCAATGTATGGACTAGGAAACAATGGTTTCTATTTGTGATGGTAAGGAAAATCTCTTTGAAAAGGACATTATTTAGTTAAAAACTAATACCATTCCAAGAGGGTTGATTTCTTTAGAGTCAATTTTCAAAAATCGATTGTGGTAATACATAGACATATCTTTTCTTTAGTATATGTGGAAGAGCATAATCTGGGGATTGAAGAAAAACCTAGGAAAGTATATCTAGGTAGTAATTTGAGTAAGGAGGAAAAGCAATCCTAAATTGAGTTATTAAAAAGGTATCAATATTTCTTGGCATGGCATTCCTCAAAATTAAAAGCATATAGGAAAATCTATTACGACATGAGATATGGTTAGAACCTAATGCTAAACAATTCGGGAAAAAATAGAGGCCAATTAATCCACTCCTCTTTCTCAAGATGAAGGAAGAATTGAAAAATTTAAGGGATGGAGGGATCATATAGCCAACAAAATATTCTTCATGGGTGGAAAACTTGGTGCCAGTTAGAAAGAAAAATGGAGACATAAGGTTGTGTGTTAATTTTAGGAACTTGAACAAGGCCTCAATTAAAGATAATTATCCATTGTCTAATATGGATAACATGTTGTAATTGGTCACCTGATCTGAGTTTCTTTCCACATTAAATGGGTTCTCGTAGGGTATAACAAGGTATTGATAAAGCAATCAGAAAGAATTAAAACCACTTTCACTAATCCATGGTGTACCTATGTATATGTGAGGATTCCATTTAGTTTGATGAATGCTTGTGCCACATTTCAAAGAGCAATGGATGTTGCATTCTTAAGTTATATAAATGAATTAATTGTAGTTTATCAAGATGATGTGAAAATATTCTCCAAAAATAGAAAGGATAACTTTAGTCATGTAGAATAAATGCTTATAAGTTACGAGATAGTATGACATCTCATTGAATCCTAAAAATTCCATTTTAGGGTTAAAAAGAAAATCTATCAAGGTACATTGTATTGAAAAAAGGGTTCATGAGTGATCCTGAAAGAATGGAAGAAATCAATAAAGTTCCTATCCTAAAGACTAAGAAAGGGATTCAATCACTTTTTGGTCAAATCAACTTTATTAGGAAATTCATTTCTAATTTTTCTGAAATGACTATCCCTATTACAAGCATGTTAAAAAAGGACTAGATTATCAAATGGTGGGAAGGATATCTACGATATTTCACTAGGATTAAATAAGAAATGAAAAATACTCCAGATTGACAACCCCTAATTACAAAAAGGACTTTTAGATATTTTTCTTTGCATCCGAGAACACTATCACATCTATACAATTATAAAGATGAAGAAGGAAATAAAAGACCCATTCCTTTTTTATTGAAGCCTTGCATGAGGCCGAATTGAAGTATAAAAGGCCCATTCTTTGCTAAGAGAAACTAAAATTTTCAGGCCCTATATCTTGAGCTCCAAGATTGTAGCCTATGTTACCCACACTATGGTCAAGGACATCTTGTCAGAAACGGAAATTTGTAGTGAGATATATTGTTTGGTGAACAAGAAGAAAGAATATGACATGTGCATATAGATCATCAAGATGGTTAGAGATCTATACCTCGTAATATTGATGGCCGAAAGAAACCTACAAGAAATGGAAGGAAATGAGATTGAGGAAGAAAATATGGATTTCCATGAGATGTTAATCAATTCCACATGATATAAGGACATATTATTCTACCTCGTGAATTTGACTGCTCAAGATATTTAGATAAAATTAGAGGAGGACAACCAATCTAGCCTCCCAAAGGTATATCATCATTGATTATGGGTTTGCATGGAAGAATATTGAAGGGGTACTTTTTAGATGCATCACAAAGAAAGAGGCTCCTAAATTGATTTAAGAATAAAAGGAACGATAACTAGATCGTACCAAGCGAAGAACAAAAATGCTAATCAAACACCATGATTAATAATATGAAAGCAATTCACCAGAATAACTTTACATAAAACCTTTGCAAACAAATGAGTAGCAATATCATATATTATTATGGAACTCAATGAAATATAATGAGAATGGGCTTTTCTTATATAGGCAAGGAATAACAATCTAAGAACTAGTCAAGGTCATAGATCAAGCCATAAATCATGGAAAGAACTAGTCATCAAAGAACTAGTTAAGTCCATAGATTTATGAGAGAACTAGACATCAAGGATCTAGTCAATACCATAGATCAAGGAAAGAACTATACCTAACAACTAGATAATATCCCCCTAATATCTAAATAAATAAAAGGAAATATCCACACACATAAGTGGGTGAGGATAAATATAATAAAGGTAAATAAAGTACCTAGGTGAACATGAGCTAAGGTAAATACCTACTCTAACACCCCTTGTCAAGTGAAGCTAGGGGAAAAATAGAAGTCGACATGTCCATAGTATGAGTCTCGACAACTAGGCCCGATGAGGTACTCATGTACAATATATCCATGAAGAATTTTTAAACAAAAAGAAGGAAAGAATCGTACTATAAGGAAAGAGAAAGAATAAGAAGAAGGAATATGTTCTCACGAGCACCCCCAAGAACAACTTCCAAAACCCCAAACATCCCATGAAACTCAAGGTAATGAGGTGATACAAAAGTCTTCATAAAGATGTATGTAACTCCGTTGTTGAGTCAGGGAGGTACTCAAGCAAAGAACTCCATCCCGAATGTGCTACCAAATGAAGTGAATGTGTATCTCAATTTTCTTGTCTTCCGTTGGTGCCCAATGGGTTGAGAAATGTGAATTGGACATTGGTTTTCACATTAATGTATAGTAATGAATCCTATGGGAATCCAAATTCTATCAATAATCATAAGCCAAAGAATCTACTTGACTCACTATAAGCTGTTGCCCTATACTCTTCCTCGAAGATGAACGTGTAATAACTCGTTACTTTTTGCATTACCAAGAATCGGAGAAGAACCAAGATAGAAAAGATATCCACAAGTGGAATGCTTGTCATCAATAGAACCTGTCCAATCTGAATCTATATACCCAACCAACTGAGTAGAACCCGTAGTGTAGTGTAGGACAAAGTGGGAAGTGCCCTATAAATAGCGCAAAATCCTTTTAGCATCCTGTCAATGACTACTATGAGGAGAATGTGCAAAATGAGATACAAGACCTACTATAAATGAAATATAAGGGCGAGTATGGGTCAAGTACATGAGACTCCCAAACAACTACCTATACAATCTAGGATCACAAAGTGGTGTCGTACATGTGGAAGTAAGAGTAACCTCGGACTCGAAAAGGAGATAGACTTGGCTTGCAATGAGCCATAGAAAATCACCGAAGAAGATCATGGGTATATTTTTGCTGACTCAAATGAATCCCTCGAATCTTTGAGAAATATAAAACCAAGGAAATAATGCAATAACCCAATATCTCGTCATTTGAAACTATGTAGAAAGAGCCCTCGAATACTCGAATGTGGGAAGAAGAGTTGCCAAGAAGTAACAAATCATCAACATATAAGATAAATATCATAATATCCTCACCAACATGTTGGAGATAGAATGTATGATCGAATGCAATGAGCAAAACTAGTAGATATAAGAAAATAATCCATCTTCTCATACCAATCCCAAGGGGATTTTTGAGACCGTAGAGAGACCTTGAGCCTACAAATAAGAGAAGAATTCTAAACAAATCTAATTGGCTGCTCCATGTATATTTCCTCTTGTAGATCTCCATGTAAGAAGGTAATCTTCATAGCCATATGGTATATGGTATAACCCGTGATGAAGCAAGATCAAGTACAAGGTGTATAGAATCCATCCTGGAAATGAGTGCAAAAGTCTCAGAATAATCAATGCCTTCAACTTGTGAAAACCCTTTGCAACAAGATGACCCTTATACTTGTCAATGGACCCATCAGTTGTGTATTTGGTTCGGTATACCCACTTCCACCTAACCATATTTATTCCTTTAGGAATAGATACCAAATCCCAAGTATGATTCTTCATCAAAGAAGAATACTCAACTGTCATTGCATCATCCAACTCCCGTATCCCATGAGCCTTTGAAAAATATTGTGGATCCTCAGAAACTACCTAACACAAAAGTTCGTAACTCTGTAGAATGTGTGTGATGATTCCTAGTGGGTGGAAGGTCCCTATGATAGGTGTTGCCTCATAAAACGTAGTACAAACCCACTTAGGAATAGTGAAAAAATCAGTGGGAATAGGATCCTCAACGACATCTATATCCTCCTCATCAATATCCTCAAAGAAAGGATATTAAAGATGAGATGAAGAAGAAGATGAAAGCATGGAAGAGGATGAAGAATCATGAGGAGTGAAGCACTCATCAAACTGAACATGTGTTCCAAAAAGAACATCATGTGTATCAGGATCTAAAAGATGATAAGCTCTCATGTCCTCATAATACCCTACAAATATCAAGGTTTTACTCTTCTTATCTAAAGCTTTCCTTTAATTCTTTGGCACAAAGGCCCAAGTATGGCTCCCAAAGACTCGAAAAAATGAGACATTTGGCTTAGTGTTGGAATAAGATTCCTTTGGAGTCAAATGCTTAAGTGTTTTGTGTGATGTGTGATTCGGATGTAGTTAGCACAATTAATCGCTTCTACCCAATAGATAGGAGGTATATCTCTAGATTGCATCATACAGTTAGCCATTTCCTTCAAAGTTTGATTCTTCCTTTCTACTAATCTATTTTATTGTGGAGTATGAGGAAACAAAATTTGGTGAATAATGCCTTGAGTTTCCAAAAATTTAGAAAACTCATTGTTGAAGTAATCCCCCATTATCGCATGAAAGTTCTTTATGCAACTAGAAGATTGTTTCTTAACCAAATCCTTGAAGACTTTGAAGTGTTAAAAAAATCACTTTTGTACTTGAGAAAATAAACCCAAGTATGCCTTGAGAAACTATTAATAAATGTAAGTGCATACTTAGCTCCATTAAAAGATGGGCTAAGAAAAACCATCGAGTCACTATGCACAAGCTCAAGTGGTGAATAAGCTCTCTTAGAAAAATTCTTAGGAAATGGATCTTGGTGTTGTTTCCTAATGCACAACCATGAAAAACTCCCTCAAGACAATAAACTCTAGGAAGACCATCTACCATACCATGAGTTCTCAACTCCTTCAAATATCTATAATTGAGATGTCCAAATCTCTCATGCCAAAGCTTACTCTTTGAATCTGCATGAGAAACCAATCATGTCCCTATAAAAGAAGTGTCATCAAAACCCTCAAAGTGATATATTCTAGAACTATGATCAACAATACCCTCAACAACCAAGTGAATGAGGCTCCAACAAAGTTTGTACTTTGCTACATGTGGTGTAAAAGTCACTATTTTTCCTTGACTAGAATGAAAAATTTGATATACAGAAAGTAATTTTGTAGTGATGTTAGGAACATATAGTGCATCTTGGATATTACCACCATAAAGTTGTATATCATCTTTTCCCTCACCAAAAAGGAAGAAAGAATCTCCAACCTCAATTTTGGAAGTAGAACTCAAACCTAGAGAAACAAAAGTCTCCTTGGAAGAAGCCATGTGATGAGAAGCACCATAAATAATGACCCAAATTTTTGCAAGTGGTGACTAAGATATCCCAACAAAATTAAGTGCTTTTCCATGCTGATTAGAAGGAGGTGGCTTGGAGATAGAATTTTTGTGTTTCTTGACTGCATCCTCCGAGGCTTGCATTTGCTTATAACACCTATGTTCTTCATGATTACTACCCCCACAAAAAGAGCATGAATGAGTAGACTTATTCTTGGATTTAGAATAATCCTTGGGTTTGGAGTTGTTTTCTTTGGGTTTAGGAGAATTTTGAGATGGAGAAGGTGTGCATTTGGTTTACCTATTTGGTTTTCCTTGCCCTTAGGATTAGATGCAACTAATGCCTTTTGAGAGGTGGAAGACTCAAGGTGAGACAATTTGGATTCTTCCCTAATAATTCTTCGACAAAATGTTTCTAAGTTAGGCATTTTGAATGTGTCACCTAAGGCATCCATGCTAGAAAAAAAGGGTACAAGCAAATTTTTTTGAATGGGTCCTATCAACTTGGATAGAATCAAGTAAACACCTTTTCATCTTTCTTATCTCTTCCACTCCCCTTAAACTATGTCAAAAAATGCTTGAACTTGGTATGATAGTCTATAATTGTTGGAAAATATTCAAGATTAAGAGAGGCGATCTCAATTACAAGTTGTATGGCTCTCATATGATCCACCTTACCAAATAAATCCTCCAATTTCTCCCATATTTTGAAAGGAGAGTCACACTTTTCCAAATGAAACAAAATACCTGTCACTTACATAATTTCCTATCAAACCCATACACTCATCAAATTTGCATTGGTACTTAAATTTCCCATATTCTCTAGTAAAAACTAGTTGTTTTGAAGAAGTTAAAGCCCATTATCCTTTCCTCTTAATTATTTCTTCCATTATTTGCTTCCATGTGTGTAATTATGTGTGTTGTTAATGGCTCAACATGATCTAATTCATAAGTAGATAAATATTCCATCCTCAAAAAATCACCAAAAGAAATGCAAGAACCAAATAATGAAACAATAGCCCCCAAATTTTAACACTTTATAATGAGTGTGTGTTACAATATGGAACTTTATAATTATATTTCAATTCTCAATAAAAAAATTTCCAATGGAAAGAGCATAAAACAACACACACATTTGCTGAAAAGACGACACTCGAAAACCGAGTCACCGATCAAATGATACAAGTTTTTCAATATTATGCTCTACTATTTATTTTAGTTTCCACTAAACTAAAATATAATTAAATACTTCACCACACAAATAAAATGAAAGGGGCTCAAGTTAAGCACCTACTAGTAGGAATCAGAACATTTAAGCCCTCATATGACCATAGCATATGACCAGGGGTTAATGATTTACAAATATTTCCATGGGGGAGAATATGGATGTCACATTACTCGAAGAGTTACTTCCCATAAGATCATTTGGAGTACTTGTAAAGATAGTTACTAACAATGCGATGAGTTTTAGAGCTAAGCCATGGAGTAAATATGTGCCAAGAATATGGGATAAGTCTAACATATGCATCTAACTATAATCCTCGGGGAATGATCAAGATGAATAAAAGTAACAAGAATTTACTTAAAATTATTAAAATAACATTGGATGTTAACAAAAGGATGTGGGGTGAGTAGTTGAAATTTTCTTTATGGGAAGACAAAATCACTACCAAAAGAGTCACTAGAAAGAGTCCATTTGAATTATATGATGGATTCCAATTTATTTTACCCCTACATATGTAGTTATATTCTTACCAGTTTATACAACAACTTGAGGATGAAGAGGTGAACCCCTATGATGTTAGGATTAATCAGATAGTTGAGTTGGATGAAGAAAGAAGGGAGTCTCATCACAGATACCTAAGTTTTAGAGAGAAACTCAAGAAACTATTTGATAGAAAGGTGACTCACAAGAATTTCAATGTTAGAGACCTTTATCCTACCTACGGTGGGATAAAAAAACATGAAGATAAGGGGAAACATGGTAAATTTTATGCTTTATGGATGGGTCTTTATTCCATTAACATAAGGATTGGTAAGAAAACCTTTTTCTTGATGGAACTAAATGGAGACTTTCTTGAATTTCATGTTCATGATAGGTATCTCGAAATACTTCCTGGATTGATTCACACAAGGTACAAATCATTGTATAGTGTATAATCCATTGGACTTTTTTTATTTTTATTTTTTTCCCTGTTTTGTTTTCTTGGTTGGTAGTGACCGATTGCCGTGGTTTCTTAGTTGGATTTTTGTGAAATGTTGTTTGACCTTGTGTGTGTTTCTTATGCAACTCCACGGCCTAATGGATTTTATGTACTTGGTATATTTATGTTTGGTTTGTATGATGTTTGTTGCAGAATCGGGTGTTCCCATCCATGAGTAAGAGCCTGTGTTAGGAATCATTTTGATCTCACCTTTCTATCTATTATTTACACTTGAAATTTTCCCTCTGTCTAGTTTTCTCGTATAAAATAATGTGCATTTGAAGATATAGTCATGGTGAATGCATATGTGAGTCTTATATTTAGGGCGTGAATACTATTTTTCAGTTGAGAAATGTAATGGTTATGTTTCCTTGAAAACCACTATGAAAATTTTCCACTTTGTCCTTCTTGTGTGCTTTTGTGTTTTGTGAAGACATAATTTTTCCTAAATGCAGAATTGGAAGCGAAAGGTATCTACATGTACCTCTAGCACATATATGGAAAGGCGCAAAGAATTAGAGAATCTCAAGAAGCAAGGATCGACCACGTGGCATAAGTGTAATAGGGCACCAGGTGGGATGAAAATTCAAAGAGAAAGAATAAAAGCTAGCAGGCCTCTACATGTCACTCAGTGCATATTCATAAGAAGGGAGAGAGAGAATATCCAAGGATGCATGAGTCTCCACGTGTCACGATAAGTGGTCACCAATGGCGAAAGGAAAAAGAAAAGAAGAAGAGTACTTGCTCAAAAAAATTGACTATAGATTTGGTTCCCGAGGAATGCAGTTGAAGGTGTGGAAAAAAATTAGAATTGAGGGTCATAAATGAAGATAGAAAAGTGGTGGGTTCACAAAATTGTGGCCACCATTGGATTCACACAGTGATGGTATTCTTTTCGCAAACAATATTGAATCAAACCCAAGAGTTATGAATTTAAACAATAGAGGAGAATTGCATAACAACATAGATAAAAAATGTAGATATGAAAATTAATGAGCAAGACTGGGCACATTTTCTGGATCATTCTTTTATCTCATTTCAATTATTCTTGTTTCATGAAAATTGAATATCACTTTGGATAAATTTTAGACATAGATAAAAATAGGGGTTTTATTTGGGGCGCAACCCATGATAAGGAAAGTTTCATACATATTTTAAAGAAAGGACACAAAAAGAGAAATAAGGACACACGAAGACAAACAACGATCAATTTTTTTTTTACGAAATCTTCTACCAATGGAGGAATCTTATTCAATAGGATATTCTTCCTTGATGTGAATTCATTTGAATCTGAGTTGTGTCGAAAAAATATAATTGACCCTTCCAGATACCAAGAAATCCCATTATCTCTTAATTACTCAAGGGTCATTATGGGACCGTCCATGATATTCCCTACTTGATCTTCTTCCGATATTAAGATATCTAGTCTAAAATATCGAACCACCTATGAAAAATTGTCATCTTCCCTTTCCCCTTGTGAGGAGTAGATCGAGGTGGAACATTTGGAGTAGGTAGAAGAGAAATTATTATGTCCCTTGGACCTAATGGAGCGATAGGTTGAAAACTAGACATGCCCCTAAGAATCCATGTGAAAGGTTGGTGCTATCTTGCAAAGGAATAGGTCAAGGCCCTAATAGTGTCTTCTCCATCAAAGAAGCCAGCTATGCTGAAATGGAAAATTAAAGGGTAGACTTTCCCTTACCCTCCCGGTGACATATAATGATGCTTTGGAATGAAAAGATACGAAGGAACCATTTCTTCATCGTCCAATATGATAATTGGGTTTTGAAGCTTGTTTCCCCCTCTTATTTATATAATATAGTGTTAGTCTTTGGTATGGTGGATTCTACGGGTGACATCGAACTTGCTTTAGCCATTTTATCAAGAAATGATTCTTCACTCCAGTTTGCCCATTTTATGAGACATGGTAGGAAAATATCAATGGGAGACTTGTTGTATAGTACACAAGATTCCTTGGGAACATCTTTCAACATAAAATCTTCATTGCATAGAAATAGACACTAGTATTCAATAATACCTATAACAATAGGCCTCCTCTCAATCCATAATTTCTTTCACTCTTCTAGAAATTTATGATGTTCCCACTAGAAAATATTGTCATATATAATTTGGAAGGTGAATAAGACACGATTGATCTTGATTAATCTTAGAAGGAGTGAGATTCAAACTTGGTGATATGTCATGGGCCCTTTAGTATCAATTGGGTCAACAATATCAAATAAATCGCTAACAAAGGCTTCATCTCGACCATGTAAGTTGAATATTTGGTTTAAATTTTCTGAAGAAATATATTTGAAATTGTTTTCTATAATAACACTCGCCATTATGCTAACAAAATATATGTAAAATTTCTTCACTTCAAAGATTGGAAAAGTGATGCATCTTAGTAAAAGGTAGAAGAGAATTTATAATGAAAATGAAACAAACAAGTTGAGTCAAGTAGGATCATTTCCATCAAATAAAGAAATATTTTTCACTCACCTCACATGAATGAAATAAATTTAAAAGGAATTGGAATTGTGAAAAAAGGTGTTTGATTGATATGTTGGGATCCATGTGGGGGTAAGTAGTTCTAAAAGACACAAATGTGAGTACACACTACCGAGGTTGGTTCTCAAAAGGTGAAGAGGATTACATGTCACATCCAACCATATTGGACCACCTGGTAATTATTAAAACGGGATTTATTACACACAATAAATAAATAAATTATTAAACAATTGTCAAAAAGGGATAGTGGGGTATCCCAGTCATGTTTGAGGAGGTAAAAATTATGATTATCTCATAACTTCTCCACCTAGAAACAATAGATAAGATATTTGTAAGAGAATAAAAATAAATTAATTTGTATGCCGTGGGGAATGCTATCTTAGAAATTCATGCTTTTGGGGGAAAAGATAATAATTGAGGGAGTGAAATTGTATAAATGTGATTAGAATAATATCTTATAGGGGGTTAAATTTTTTTGATATTATTTTATAGAAAGACGTAAACTAAGAGAAACTATTTTTCCAAGAACTTGTCTAAGAACCCCGCCATTTTCCTTAGCCTTCAAATATAATAATGTCAATTTGGTTCATGAGTGTACAACCATTGACAATCATTGAGATTATAAATAAGAATTTCCCTTGCATTTGATAAGTTTGATGAGCCCTTAGTTAATTGTGTTAATCATAACCCTTTGTTGTTCTGCATTTGTTTTGAGATTTTTTCAAATAGTTAATCATGTTCATGTTGCAATATCATGTTTATAATTCTTTTTAATCACAAAATATCTTATCGTTATGGTAGTATTGTGGTAATTGCAATTGTGTTATGAGAAGAGATTTCATTTCATTATGCAATAAATAGTTTTAAATTTACTTTACTTCCATTTTGTTGATATAGGTTGTTTGTTAGTCTATGAGTGTATCTTAGGCATGATAGATCAGGGGATTCTTGATGTTTAATTGAGTCTCTGACATGAGATTTTATGTTTAAATTCTCAAATAATGTGTGAAACTGTGTATCTTTTGGATTGCATGGGTACACATTTTCTAGTTGAACATTCATTTTATATTATTTGAGGTTTTTTCATCATCTTGTTTGGTAGATCTTCCAACCTTTGTTAAAATTTTCAAGAATTTTTTATAATCAGCTTTATCCTACTTAATTCCCCCATAAATATGTCCAAAACTGATAAATCCTACAAGAACCAACCCTGTTTGAACTGATTATCCATAAATACTCAAAATATTTGTTGAATTTATCCATCCTTTACTCAAAATGTGCAGAATAAAGTTAGTTTTAGTGTTGTCTTAGTCTTTAGTAACCTGTACCTTATCTAGGAGGCATCTGCATTTTTCTAGGTGAAACCTCATGAGAGTTATATTATATTACATTGACCATGTCTTCTCAAGCTTATTTCTCAAATTCCCTAAAAAGGAGTGTCAATTATTTTTATCCATTTATTTCCCTTGCAAATACATGTTACAAAATGGGTCCTCTCACCCTGGTTAAAGGAACAACCTAAAGTAGTAGGGTAGATCAAACCCTTAGCACATTCTTTATATAAATTCTCCAAGCTCATGAAAAAGAGTTAGTTTGACCATTCCCAGCTACAAAACAACTAAAATTATGATTTATCTATTTTTAAGCATTCTTCTAAGCTTGTTGATGATGCTTGGCTTCAAAGGAGAACCAATTAAGATACAAAAATAATCCCTATTGTAGAACATGATTGATCAAATATCATGGTCCAAGGAATATCATGATCTTGTAAATGAGTAATAGTATTTATACATTGATCTTCAAAATAAAAAAATCCTATAAAATTATCCAAATCAGTGTCAACAAATAATACCTCATAAGAGTAATTCATAGGATCTTCAATGATATGGAGCATCTTTTTCTCTCCATGTAATTTCACCAATTTTCCTTCTACAGGTATGGTGGCATACGACATATCCATATGTACACTACCACCCACACTTGCAGCCCATTTTCTTGATAATAACATACCCCATTTAGTAGGGAAATCCACAATAACTATGTTCATGGTCAAATACTTTCCTGGATAGGCAGCCAACTGAACAACTAGCCCTTTCACATATCCAATAACTGACACCTCTCTTGAATCCATGGTGTGACACTTTCCAAATGCTTCTATTATTTTTATGTCCAATTCATTCATGACTTCCAGTGGCATGATATTGCATGAAGCTCCCAAATCAAACATACAATTGTGAACAAGTCTATCACCAATAATCAAAGAGGTGAAAAATGGATCAACATCCAATTGAGATTCCACTAAAGAAGTACCTAAGTATATCTCTAGGGATTCCCCCATGCTTTCTTGTTCTTGAGGAACTTCCACTTCAGTTATGGTAGATGAAACATCCACATTATTTACATCTTTGTTCACAACCATTGTCTCTTCTTTGAATCCCAAGTACTCAAAATCTCTTTTTCTATGCTCAGGAATCCTAAGAAATTCAACAATAGGTACTGTAATTTTAATTTGGCTCAAAATTTGAGCCATGTCACAAGTGACATACTTGGGAAAAAAATATATTGGGAGACAGAGTAATGGTTGTTTTTTATGGGATAAAATTCTTTGCTATTAGAGTAGCATCAGTGGTATTTAGCCTATTGGCAGGCACACGACCTTTATTTGGTATATCTTTCATGGGGACATTATTCAAGCCCGGTACTTTGTTTTTGGAAGACGGGGTAGTTTCTTTGGCTTGATCTATTATGGAGGTTATAATCCTTTTCTTGAGCAATAACCGCGTTCATCAAAAGTTTCCTATCTTCTTTAGATAGGTAACCTCCATTGTATTTTTAATCATTCAAGCCTTCATATAGTCAAAATCATGCTTAGGAAATTGAAAATAATATTGAACCATGTCTCTATCAACACTGGTAGTAAGAAAAGAAAAAAGATACTAATTCCAAACAATTCGAATGATTCAATGGACCTAGAACACATTAATTCGAGATTTAGCCCTTAATTATGTAGTATCAAAACATTCTAGCATGAAAACATCACCAAAAAAAGCTTCATTAGTAGCATCATCATCAATATTAGAGTTACAAGGGGAATGTGGCATAAAACATTTATCACACCAATCAATGACATGATCTTCTTCAACCAAAGATACCCTAACAGTTAATGGATCAGGTACCAATTTATTTTCTCTCTAGTTTGGATACTTATTCCCTGACCCCATGGGACCCTTTCCTATATCATCACCTCTCTGATCACCTATGAGGTGGTTCACAAATATTTTTTTCCCTAAGATTTATGTTTAGCCCGACGGTTTTCCCCTATGCCATTCTCAGCTCTAGCAAGCTTATAAGAGATCTCTTTAACTACCTCTGCTAGGGTTTTAACTACTTCTTATAGATCTAATGATTTTCTTGGATGATATTTTTTTGGGTTTAATAGCTTGAAACCTTCCCTCTTTGGAGGTTTTCTAGTTGCTTTGATATTATTTTCAATCTGCACATCACCATGGTAAAAGCTTGCCTTAAATTTCTAGGATTCTTATCTCTCAAGATAGTAGGTTGCCTTCTTGTCAAATACATCGAGTATTTAATCAAACATGAATCATCACTAGGTCTCAAATTCATAGGAAGTCTTGCCAAATTTTTTCTAAACCTAGTATTAAAATCTAAAACCAGTTCATTAGGATTTTTCTTTATGTTCTCAAACTCAGACAGAAGGAATCTAGGATCAATTTTGTCACCATATTGCATCTTAAAGGCATTTTTCATTTCTAACCATGAATCAATTGAATTATCAGGAAATAATTTATACCATTCCCTAACATCTTCATCTAAGGTATGTATGAAAAATTTTACATACACATCTTCATGTTCAATTTCAAAATCTTCCATAGCATTCAAGAAGAGTTTAAGATGTTGATCCCCACTTATAGCATTATTTCCCTAAAATATAGGAAATCTATTTTGGATTTCATGGGGAAATTCATTTGGGTAACCAACCATTCCATGAAAATCTATGGGTTTGTAAGTATTCACTACAAATGGAGGTCAGGGTGGATTTTCCATATTATTTTGAGGAGGTGTTCCAATTGGAGGGTTAAAACAATTGGGAACTGGGGGTCTTTGGTGTAATGGAGTATGATCTTCAAAGTATTGATCCTTTAATGATTTTGTTTCACAAAGTACTCTATTATTTCTAATCAATAAAGGAGAGACATGAAGAATACCCTGATTAGTTGTAAATGAAGGACCCTCCTGAGTTGGTGAGTACAAATTAACACATGGAATAATTGATTATGAAATCTCTCGAGGTATAATATTCCACCAAAGTTTGATAACTTTCACCAATATGTACAACTTTCTCTTCTGACCTTTGATCACCCAAGGCTTTCCAGATTTTTTTTCTTCTTGGATTAGTCTTTCCCAACTCTAGAACAATCTCCTAAATGGATCATATTTAACAAAGGATATTCTCCCTTCAATATTGACAAAATATTCAAGGCACCCAAGATTTAGATATTTTGCACTAGTTCTAGCAAGAATCTGTTATCCAAAATTCACCCCCAGGGTAAATTTTGATAACATGCATTAAATTCTCAAGTCCCAGGCAAATAGATTGAGTCAGGGCAAAAAGTCATGTTTCTAGGGTCCCCTCAGATTTTTTCTAACTCCCCTGTCCAAGAAGAAGAGAGAAAGTTCTGAGAAAAGGTGAAAAAATTACAGAAAACAAGCTCGGGCCAAAAAAATCATGAAAAATGGCTAAGTCCTAGTCCTCGCAATAGTCGGGACATGAGGGACATCTGGGTGCAAATGTGCCCAGGTGAAAGGCTGCCCGTGGTGGCCTACGTAGCATTTGGGACGAGTTGGGACAAAGGGACGCGCGGGATGCGGAAATCCGAATCGGCGAAAAATGGAAAAAAATTGACTAAGCTGTTAAAAAAGCGATGCAGGACATCCGCGGGCGATTAGTACGCGAGGAGGGCCGCAAGTCGGCCGGAAAAGACTTAAGGCAGCCTGAAATAGTTGGGCCGAAGGTACGTGAAGTACGCGAACCGGCCGGATCGGCCGAAATGAGAACTTTCATGACCGGGACAAGTGGGACAAGAGTACGCGAACCGGCCGAACCGGGTGAATCGGAAGAATTTGTCCCAAACAGTCCGGGACAAGCGGGACAAGAGTACGCGGCGGACGCGAACCGGCGGTTGGTGCCAAACAGAGGAATTTCATATTGGGACATCCAGGCCAAAGGGACGCGTGGGACGTGAAAAGCCGAAGCGGCCGAAGGAGAAGAAGAAAAGTCAACGTTTGGTCTGGAAACTTCAAACGGCCATAACTTTTGACTCCGAGCTCCAATTTTCATAAAATTGGACTTTCTGGAATGAGCACGACGTCCTCTACGCCAAAAAAATTGGATTTATTATTTTTAATGAGGGTAGATATATTTAAATAAAAGAAACATATTTTTCTCCGGTTAGTCAATGCTCATTCCGTCGAAAATGAGAAACCCCGCAGGACCCAAAATAGTTGCCCAGACTCGGAAGGCCATAACTTTTGCATTTCTCAACGAAATCACACAAAGTTGGTACCGTTGGAATCATGGCTCGATACCCGACACAAAGAAATCAAGAAATTCCAGATTTGATGAGATATTGATCGATATTATTAACAAAACGTGGCCGGGTTCAGAACAGTGTTTTATTTGGTAGTTGGGAGTGCAATTAAGAGACATGGTCATCATTCTTTCTCTATTGCAGCACATGGGATAGTATGGGGAGCCTTTTGCAAGTAATTTATAATCATATCACTCCATTTAATGCCTCTTATAGGTGGTTGAAGGACAGATTTCGGGATTTCCATTTTCCCTTCTCTTTCCTTCTCATTTTTCTATAAATTGGAGTGTTGGGCTCATTGTAAAAAGAGAGAGTTTTGGGTAGCAAAGCTCTGCCAAAATTACTTTGTGAAGCCAATGTGTTGTAGGCCCTTGTAGTGGACTCCTTGTATGGTGATCCAAGCCCTTATCTTGTAATAGATTGAACTGTGCATATCATGAAGCAATAAAATATCAGTTTGTGGATGTATCTTCCCCTGCTGTGTTTTCTTGCATTCTTCTTGCCCCTTTAATATTTCTACAAGAATATTGTGTCTATTATTATGTTCTTGCAGGGATCCATTATCATTGTGTATGCTTGGAATATTGTTGTGAATGCATTTTGCTAGATTATGGAGAATTGTCATCACCTCTTCTAGTGTGTACTTTGCTTCTGTATTTCACACATTTGGAGACTACTCTCACACCCTCCTTTTCTGGTGTATCACCGCTTTAGTGTAGGCTTTCATTTTATGCATTCTCTCTCCCTGGTCCCTTAGAAATTTAGATTAGAATAGTTAGCTTATCCTACATTAGAGTAGATTGTGGTAGGTAGTTTAGGAGAAAGAACCAACTTTCTCTGGAGGTCTATCTCAAGTAGCAAGTCCCACAACTTGGAGATAGTACCCATGTTATCCAATCACATCGTGAGTTTAAGTATATGCACTTGTATAAACACAAGGGTGCTGTGATTCGGTGATAACAAGAACCCTCGTAAGGAACGGAGCCTCCACTAGGTTTTTACACCCTAGATGTGTTGATTACTTGAAATTACTCACTAGAAGATAGATTTACACATAAATGAACAAAGCTTCACAAATATTTACAATCTTTTTCAGGATTTTCCTAGTAAAGTCAAATTTAATGGAAATCTCACTTATACTAGGGAAATATAAAGCAAAAAGATATAGATTAGGATATATTTTGGAAAATCTCAACAAAGCAATGTTTTTAAGACATGGATTTAAAACAAATAAGAAATAAACATTACGAGAGACATGAATTTTACTCAATTTTTTAGAAATATTCCTTGAAAATGGTGCTTTAGAAGGGTGTTGGTACCGAAATTACACCCCCTAGGGGAGAGGTAATATCAATAGATGAGGTGATGAACTTTTAGAAGGAAAGACTATAAATGTATTGTCGTTTGTATCTAACGAAGATATATATCGGACCTATTTGAACCTTAATTTTATGGGATCAAGTGACACGTGCAAAGGGGATGACCTTCCCTACTACTTTAGGCCCTACCTTTGACTAGGGTGAGAGAACCCATTTTGTAACCTAAATTTGAGAAAAGGATAAGCGTAATCAAGGATTATTAGTCTTTTCTTTAGAGCTTTAGTATCAGTCCTGAGTGAACATGGTCAATATATGCACAATTTAACTCCTACGAGTCGTCACACTAAATTGTGCAAATGTCACACTTTTAGGACTCAAGATACTCGAGAAAGTGGGAGATTCTATTAGTTACTTCATAATTATGAAAGGATGAAGTAAAATCTAGGTTTCCATTCAATAGTTTTTACACATGTTGTAACACGATGAATAACAGGATATTCGTGTTTTGTGATGAGGCTAAAACTTTATTTTGTAATGATGAGGGATTAAAAAAATTATAATTCTCAAGATGAAACTACTCACGATACTTATTCATACACATATTTCATTCCAAACAAAACGGAGCAATTCATCAATTTATCACAGTTCTCACTTAAAGAAATATTTGCATTCATTGATACTCAATTAAGAAAAATATTTCACACAATCCTCAAAATACTTAGCACAAAAGATCATGCAATAATTCCAATGAAGTGTTTCTTTATTCTAATCTCATACACTTTGGATACACTCAAAAGCTTACAAAGATCCATCAACAATATGATTTCGGTAAGGATTTGATAATCATAGTCAACATTGTAAGGTAAAGGCTCACACTAAAATCTACTGAACAAATCACCAAAATTTAATCACTAAGGATAGGCCCAATGTACTTCAAAGAAAGAAAGAAACACATAATTACAGTAGGAAATGTAATTGATCAACAAAGTGTTCAACATTTAAAGTCCAGGACATAAAAATGAACCCATAGTTAGACAAATTTCATTTTAAAATTCATCAAATTCTTGACAAGGGAAAAAGGTAATACTAAATCTCAATTCTTGCTAATGACTATACTCGTAATCATCTTAACACTTGAATTTGAAAGATTAAAACTCAAAATGTACTTCTAGGAAACAAATAAGTAGTATCTCAGTAAAAATATCAATTCTTGTTCTTTTCCAAAGATTCGAAAAAAAAATGCCGTGTTTTAGTATGAGGAAAAACCCCTCATACTTATACTTTCATCCTATGTGATTTTCCCCCAAAAATTTCTTTTAGGAAGGATTTTGAATCCTCACTCCATGTAGGTCACAACATTCAAATAAAATATCTATGAATGGAAAATTTTACCTTTTGCTTCGATTGGGATGAGTAAGTGTTGGGACCCCAAAATCTTTGGCTAAGTAGAAAAGGTGTGTAGAGCACACAAGGAAAAGGTGTGCGGGATAGGGTTTAAGAAAACATGTGGTGCGCATGTGGACAAAGCTAATGTTACATGACTTAGCCATTTTGGACCTATCAGGTAGGACGCGAGAAAAATGTGACCCGAGTGGATAAGGTGCTAGCCTAGTGACAAGATGGCCTAGAAGGAATATGCCCTGCGATAGAGGATTCTAGAAGACCATCATGGGAAGGAGTGGTCAGCTTAGGCCTAAAGGATCATGTGCATATGGAGGACCACATTTAGGCACTTGGCGATGGATCTAAGAAGAAGGATGAGTTGGCACTTGATTTCCTATAAATACAAGTGCTCACGAGAAGAAAGGATGAGAGGAAAATTTAAAGAGTGGAGCTATCCGAGAATTACTATGAGAAATTTGTGGGACTGGGTAGAAGCTATAGGAGAAAGTAATGTATTAAGCTCTTTAGGATATAGAATTTTTCTTTGTATGGATGACATGACTATGGTCTACCTTTCTGTGACATTTTGTAATGGGCCCAATGAATGTAATGAGATTACCAGTTTATATGAATATTAATGGTCATGTTGCATATATCCTTCTTCATAGTTCCTTTTCATTTATGTTTATAAACTAAGTATGAATGTTTTTACAATTTCCTTTCTATTTTGGTGGAAGTTCTATAATTCGTTAAGCATTTTTAAATGCCAGAATGAATGCAACGATCTAGAAGCCATTTTGAGCTCTATGGTGCTTGTAGGTTTTATTTCCTCTCAAATATCTTAAACTCAGATCAAATATGATGTTTCCCACTAAACTCACATAAAAGGGAGACTCGGCACCTGTATGTGCCTTGGGTGAGCACCCGGTGCCCGCTAGGTGATAGGTCAATGCGTATGAGATTTATTTCCTTTGTGATGGGTGTAAATATGACTACATCTTGGTTACATTGACAGGACCTCTTTTGAATTTGTAGTGGGAAATGGCATACATCATGATCTGTGGGATGAATAATGATAGAGCATTTAACTTCATAAAGTTTTGAATCATGGTTCAAAATCATAGAGGATGAATTTGATTAGAGATTCAACATTGGATTTGATTTTAATGCATGTAGATGGGTAGAAGAAACCCTCTACCATGATTTGTAGGAAACTATTTTCTGTTGCTTCCTAGTAGAGCTGTATGAATGTCTCTCAACATATGCATCTAGATCAAACTAGCATTATAGATCACGTACATGGATCCAAGAAGAATACCGAGAGGCATTATGGATGCAGATCTAACGTGGACCCATGTTGTGGATCATTAGTGGAAAGGTGTGTTGGCTAGCTACACTCGGAATACGCTATTTCTACATATTATTTTCCGGTGAAGTTATTGAGTTTGAATTTTTATGGGATCCCGAGAGGGTCATTTATCCATGATATCTTTTTGGAAATGAAGATCTTGATTATTAGCTTCAATTTAGAGGCATTTATAATGGCCACCTAAACCATTCTAGGAGTTGGGTGAGGAAGCTAGGGTGGAGAAAGATGACAGATATTATGACAGAGAAAGAAAGGTAAGAGAGGCAACTCAAGTATAGTGAGGCACGTGAAAGGGAGATTTCTAGACAATGTGAGGTTACAAGTGTGATGGATCTATGGAGGAAGATGTTATGGGAAGGATTTGAGGTTCACATGGAAGACATGAAACTTGAGTAGTCTGTGCTACCCCATCTTGGAAAGCGCATAAGAGAGACCCCTTGACTTATGATGAGATTTTATCACATGGAGAGAAAAGATTCGTTAGAGCACATCTGAACCCACCTAGTAACCAAACCCTGGCACTTAGTTTTCTGGATCAAGGAAAGAGTATTGCTGACCCTGTTGCTATCGGTGGAAGTGATAGATCGTACCCAAGAGATATAATTTTCAGTTCCCACTTCTATGGCTACGTATATTCTAGTATTTATAGGAATATTTGGGCAAGGAGAAAGTACACAAGCCCTCGATCTTATGTGCGAGAGTGGCATAGGGTATAATAGTTGTAGTGGGGCATTATCACGGATCGTTGTGAGACTTTTCGGTGGAAACTTGTGGACACTTGGCACTACCACTACATGACTTTGTGGATCTAGTGGCTCACGAGGAACATGATCTCATGGTTTTGGTGGATCTTGTGGCTCGGGAGGCATAGGACCTAGTGGATCTAATGGCTTTGGCGAGTGGAGGAAGCACTAGAGGGAACCAAGAAGCTTAGGCTCAAGATGATATAAGGGCCCCAACCACCCCCTCAAGTATTCTTTGAGATGTCTTTACATTTTCCTAATTACAGAGGTATTTAAGATGATACAAAACATGTTCACAAGTGTGAACTATTATGGCATGCAAAAGGGATCACAACCCGGAACGTAGAAGGCCATACGGTTTGCAACTAAGTTGCAGGGGTGCACACATAGCTAGTATAGGAAATATGACCCTCATCAAATGGTGGTGGATTATACTACTAAAAAGAACACCTTATTTGTAGAATTCCAAATCCTCGAATAGAATAACATCTACACCACTGAAGGAGATTCAACAGGGAATGATAGAGAGTGTGCGGGAATATGATGTGCACTTTAAAACTCTCTTGTCTAAATTATCATATGATATTCACCCTTCACAACATGCTTAGTGGTTTTTTGGGGGGTTAATCACACCTTTTAGAAGGCCTTATCTCATAAAACTTTCACAGACCCGTGTGAGGTGTTAGAAGATTATCTACACTCGAGGATGTTGGAAGTTACGATACTAGTATTATACCATTTTTAGAGGCTCAAATTGTTTATATGGCTAAGCAAATGGAAAAATTATCTATGAACTCAGCCCATGAGACTCACATTGGTATATGGTGTATAGATTGTGAGGTAGAGGTGCATGTCAGGATAATTTCCCCTAGAGGATAGTATGGCTTTGTGAAAGTAGACTATGATATTTTCCATGGGGACCATGATGCAAGTAGATGCCCCTTGTTACAGTGCACAATTCGGAAGAATGTGTCTTTCTAATATAAGATCTCGGACCTCTATGACCCATGATGCGAGGATTATAGGCTTATTGACCATATCCATGAGGCCATTAATCATGGGTGCCCCAAACCAGCATTACAAGTAGTTCTAGGGTGATGATCATGGTTATGAGGAGCACGTAAATGGAGGCATGCATGGAAGGTGATTTCACAGAGGATTCTATGGTTGTGGTAACCATGGAGGAAGAAGTGAGTTCCCACATGGAACTTGTTTTAATTGTGGGTCTACAGAGCATTACAAATGAGAGTGCCCAAACCTATTGCAGTGCTCATGGTGCGGGAAGAAACACAAGTATGAGGAGTGCCTGAGTTGTTTGAGCACATGAATCAACAATAATGGAAAGACAAGGGCACTGCAATGGTAAGCATTAAGAAGACGGACACACAATGGATGCCATGGTAACACGTGATGTAGGCTTAGAACTTGTTTTAGTAACAACAAGAGTAGAGGCCATGCGCACAAAGGAAATACCAAGGTAGAGGACTCTGGTTTCAAGAGAAGAAGTGGTACATGGAAAGTACCAGATCTTGCTCATTAGAAGGAGGTATATCAAGATATCATGGATGTCATCTGGATTTACAAGGAGAAATACATTGTCTAAAGGAGAATTCCATGAGGAGGAGAAAAGAAGGAAGGTTGAGGTGCTAAGAGATGACTGGATGAGGTCAGGGAAGTATGTAAAATGCTAAGGAAAGAGAATATTATTCCCTTGCTAAGGGCATGGTTGAGGAGAAGGTACCATGTGTCGGAGAAGAGCGTGAGGGGAAAGTCTTGTATGTAAACCTCCCCCTCACAACCTTCACTATGATAGGGAAATCACGTTAAATGCGGTGGTGGATGGATGGCTACTGAGTAATATCCTCATTAAAATAGGTGCAAAGGTCAATGTTCTCACATTGGATGCGTGACATCAGATGGGAAGGCCTACATTACAGCTATCTTTGAATGTGTTGTATATGGAAAACAAAACAAAGGCAATGCCCATTGGTGTCTTAAAGGATGCAGCCATCACCATTTAGGGAGATAAGTTTACTAGGGGCTTTGGGGACTTGGGAAAATTTCCCCCATGGTGCCCATGGTGTTGAGAAAATGTAGATATTTGGTTCAACAAAGGGCACATCAGCTTTGAAAATAAGGAGGAATGATTCATCATACCCCTGGCTGATGGGAAATCAACACCCTATACTGAACCTTTGGGAGAAGAGGTCTTGGATAGAATATATGTGCGCTCAATCAAGGATCTAGAGATAATCCATCCTACCAATGGAGTTATCTAGTTTGAAGATGCTCATTCGGTAAGTGACACCACTAGTCTAGCATGTGATAATTGGGTGCATGGGACCTATAAATTGATCGAGATGACATTTAAGAGGATCGGTGACAAAGGTGTGCATAGTTAGGCACCTAGGAGGAAAAGAGCTACCTAAGTACTCAAGAGGAGCCTCCCTGAGGTCTTTTTGTAGAAAATGGAAGCTCAATGGAAGGAGGAAAATGAAATGAAGGGGATCTTAAGTTATGTCTTATGATGGACTATTACACACTAGTGGGAAACACATCGGGATAATCTCTTGTAATGACACAAAGTGAGAATTTCCTTCTCTGTCATTTCTCTAGAAGCAATGCACCCACCACCATCAAGGACTACCATGGTAAGGATCCTACGTCTCTTTCCACATCCAAGCCTATGAGAGAACCTGGAGGGAAGGCATGAAAGATTTTCCACCATCCCTTTGGGTTCACAAACTATATTCTACATTGCATGGTTGCACACACACATGGTTCATACATTTGGAGACACACGCCATAGGGAATTTGAAAAGAACTAGTAGATGACCTAGTTCAAAATTTTGGGTGTTGAAGTACTAAGACGTCGAGTTGATAAGCCATTGTAGGTTGTCAAGTGCCTTACGATGGGGGATAGTCCATGTCAAAGGATTGGCTGCTAGACTTACTTGGTGAACCAAGTTTAGAGGAACACTTTGAAGAATAGGAAACAAAGGAGGTTCAACTTGAGCGTGCATGTGTGAAAAGGAGAAAGGAAGCTTGTATATGTGATTGATGGGGAGGAATAAAATATTGAATGTTAACCATTTTTAGGGATGCATGAGGTAGTGGATAGTAATGATACTCACACATGTGCATACTATGAACCTTTAAAAACTAAAAAGGTTAACATTAGCTCAGGAGAAGAACCTAAGGAAGCTATCATTGGAGATTACTGGTTGGAGAATAAAGTCTCTAAGAGATCATTTATCTTTTGCATGAGTTTGAGGATTTATTTCGCATGGGTATCATGAGCTCAAAGGCATCCACCATTCCTTAGGGGAGATGAGGATAAATTTGAAGGATGATGCGCACATGGTTAGGAAGAGACCCACTTGGATGAATCCCAATTTGCGCGTGAAGGTAAAAGAAGAGATAGAAAAATGATAGCATCTAGGATCATTAAAGCTATTGAAGAATTAGAATGGATAAGTCCAATGGTAATCAACATCAAGAAGGATGGGCAGATTAGGATATGCATGGATTATAGGGAGTTGAACATAGTTTATGTCATCGATCCTTTCCAAACCCCCTTCACTGAAGAAATTTTAGAGGGAGTCTTGGGCATGAAATCTATTCCTTTACGGATGGATTTTTAGGGTACCACCAAGTCTGGATTGCAAAGGAAGACTAGGAAAAAACAACTTTGCCCTTTGAATGGGGATTTTTGCATACACGGTCATGTCCTTTGGGTTGAAGAATGCACATGTTGGTTTTCTCGCAGAGTGGTATGCATTCTAGGAATTCATCCATAAATTTCTCTAGGTTTATCGGATGATCGGATGGAGTATGGGTTAGTGAAAGATCATTGTGATAATTTTAGGTTGATGTTTGAGAGGTGTCGGTAATTAAGGATATCCTCAACATTAAGAAGTGTGTCTTTCTACCCCCTTTGGAATGTTACTAGGGCATATCATATGTAAGGAGGGTCTACTAGTAGATCTTGCCAAAGTTGCAGTTATTGTGGGATTGGGGGAGTAAACAGCCCAAAGCGCAGTGCGTGGATTTCTTGGGCATACGGGTTATTATAGGAAATTCATTAAGGGGTATGCCAAGATTTTGTGCCTTTAGAAGAATTTATATAGACATAAAAGTTCCTTCCAAGTGTGGAGAGGCGCGATGAGAAGGCATTTGAAACATTGAAAGATATGCTTGTCACCATGCCTATATTACTATTCCCCTCTTGGGATAAGCCCTTCCATGTTCATGTGGATGCTTTGGAATTGCCATTGGGGCATTGTCTTGCATAACATGGAGGGAATTGTTGATCACCCCCTATGCTTTGTAAGAAAGAAGTTGACACCAGAAGATAAAAATTATACCATGACCGAGCGTGAGGCATTTCAATGATCTACACACTTCATAAGTTTAGAAAATATCTACTACCAACTCCTTTATCTCTACACATGACCACATGGTGTTAAAGTACTTGGTGAACAAGCCCATTCTACAAGGGCATATGTCGGTGGGTGTTGTTATTTCAAGAATTTGAGTTCACGGTAGTTGTGAAGCTTGGAAAGAGTAATTGTGGATTGATCATCTGTCAAGAATTAATTCAGGGGAGGATGTGCAAAGCATTAAAGAGACTATGCTAGATGTGCAACTGTTTAGGTTGTGGTGTGCACCCTCAGATTTGGAGGAAATTTTAGTATTTCTAAAGGAAGGTGTGGCACTAGAAGGGATGAAGACATTAGAGAAAAGAAACTAGCCATATACATCATGCCCTACATGTTGATCAGTGGGGACTTATAAAAATTAGGGCATGATGAAGTTTTACTCAAGTGTGTACTAGAGCATGAGCACCTCGCCATCATAGTGGAAGAAAACAGAGGAAGTGCAAGTGGACATTATGTACAGGAAACACCATCACACATAAAATATTAATGTTAGGATTATGGTGGGAAACTTTGTATAAGGATTACAAGGACTATTGTAAAGAGTGTGACCCTTTGTCAACGCATTGGAAAGACTAGGAAGGAGAGATGAAATGCCTTTATGCCCTATCCCTAGCGCTGAAACTTTTGAGAAATGGGAAATATAATTTGTAGGCCCTATTACACCAGCAACGCATAGGAATGGATCATGCTACATAATCACTCACATGGACTATTTGACAAGGTGGGCAGAGGCAGCCCCAACTAAAGATTCTTTGCAGCTACAATAGCAAGATTTTTATGGGAAAACATTATCACAAGGTATGGATGCCCTTTAAGTTTAACCAATGATAGGGGTACACATTTCTTGAATGAATACCATGAGGATCCTATTAGTAAATTTGATGGTGGATCATCACAAGACTACACTTATCACCCCAAGCAAATGGAATCGTAGAATAATTTAACAAAATACCCGAGTCATACCCTCTCAAAATTTGTGATGTTGGAAAAATATTAGGATGAAAAGGTATTAACTTTATTATGGGCTTATAGGACAACTTATAAAAGGCTAAATAAAGTCCACACTATTTCAATTGGTGTTTGGTGTGGAAGTTGTTCTGTCGGTTGAGTTCATGTTACCTTCTCTACGAATAGTGTGCATAAGAGGGTTGGCTGATGAGCAAGCACTAGAAGAAAGAATTGATGAATTGATGAAGCTGGATGAAAGACGATCACTCACTAGGTGGAGCCAAACAAAAAAAAATCAAAGAAAAAATCATGGCATGATCACCACATTAGGAACAAGAAGTTTGAGGTTGGGAAGATGGTCTTATTGTATGATTCTAAATTTTACACCAGCTTGGAAAGTTAAAGGTCCATTGGTTAGGTCCCTATATTATCTTGTACATCCTTGATTCAGGAACATGCTAGTTATAGACGTTGGATGGAATGAATTTCCTAGACACTTTAATGGGAGTATGTTGAAGCCCTACTATAAATAAGTCTTCTTGGTGTTTGTAAATAAGGTAGTTTTTCTAGATAGTTTAGAATTTCCTTTATGCATTTCCTTTCTTGTGTTTCCCTTTCATGTGTTGTTTTGTTTTGTTGCACCTTGGGCACCAATAACCTTGTCACTTTTTGAAGGTTTTGAATGTGCAGAGGACCACACATTATTTTAGTGTGGGGTGGAGTAATGTGAAGGAAAGCATGGGTGAAGTTTCAAGGAGGATTGTGTTGGAAATCCTGATCGGATGGCCCTATTAAAAGAGGTGCATGAAAGAAAAGGTGGAAAATGATGGTTGGTGTCAAGATAAGGCTACTTCTAGATCCATATACAAAAAAGGAAGAAGCGCATAAAAAACACGAGGTAGGCGAGAACAAAAATCATGATAGAAGAATTTCCTTTGGTGGTGGTTATGCGTGTGCATAAGACTCTCCTTTAACATGGGTTAGTTATGTTCAAAAGGTTGGAAGATTTTCTGCAGCAAGGTTGGGTGCGTGAGTTAGGGTGCAAACATCAAAATTTATTTGAAAAAGACACATTAAATGTTAATAGTATAGTGGTAGGTGAAGCATCATTTAATGCTTAAAAATGGGAAAATTTATAAATAAGAGGTTTGAACATTTCATTATTCACTTTGCGTATACAAAGAGGAGCTTTCACAAACTAGGGTTTCTAGAGTTGATCTGTATGACGAAAAATTGCAAGAATTTGAGCGTGAGTGACCATTTTAGATTTATAAACTACAAAGGAAGTGATTCATGAGCATGGGAAGAGTTGTGAAAAAGCGTCATCCGGTGAAAAGAGATTCTAGTTAGGGTTTAGTATCTAGGGCACGAGGTTGGAAAGAGCTTCTTCACCGGTTTGAGATCTAAATTTGGAAAGGGTTGTAAAATAAATAAAGTGAAGGAGTTGAAGTTTGAACATAAATAATAGCACCAAGAAACAGTGGGAACCTAAGAAAGGAAAGGGCAAGCGAAAAGTAACAATAAAGACACTTTCATGGGTATAAATGAAGAGTGGTATGCAGAAATGTAGTACCCAGATGGAGTATTGCTTGGGCGCGAGTGGGAGTCCCATTTAAAATATATATCAGTAAATGATTAAAATCATCATTTGACCATGATCGAGAAGGAAATGGCACTAGTACTAGTGTGCCTGACAAATGAAAAGGACACTAGAAAGTTTTCCCAAATATAACGATGATGTAAAAGTCAAGTTGGAGAAGTCAGGATTATTTCAACTCTTTGAGTTGCCCTACTTTTGGGAAGCTTGACACCTATATCAATGGTTGATGTCATGTGTGCATGAAGATTACTTCCACTTCGCAGGGTGTAAGATGCACATTACCCCTCATCTTCTTTAACATTTCACAGGCCTCGTCATGAAGGAGAGGGTTTGGATGATGACCTAAGAAACAAGGAGGAAATTAAGGAAATTAGTCATTAATTATGCGTATAAAAAGTGGTCAAGGTAATTTGATATCATGGAAATCAAGAACCCGGTGATGAACATGGCTGCACACCTTGTGATGATGTTAAATGGCCAGGAGAGATGGACCCAAGTAAACAAGGCTTGGTTGAATGTTTGTAGGAGAATTTTAGAGGGCACCATCTACAACTTGTCTGCATTCATCATGGATGAGATTATCAACAGCGTGAAGGAAGGTGATAAAATCCTTTTTGGTAATGTCTTGTTAACCATTGTGTTTTTCAAATATTGGAGTGCCGGATGCAAGCAAATAAATTCATGTGGGAGTACCTTGCTAAAGACCCTTCACCCGCAAAAAGGTTTGAGAAGTACACCTATGATAGTATGACGGCCATGCATAAGGCATGCCTGGAGAAGTGGTACACGTGCCTGAGAAACATATTCGGGGTAGAATGGAGGATCCCTGAACAACTGCCAATGACCACCAAGGAAAATTTGAGTTTGTTGTGTACCAAATTTTTGCCTCGATAGGTTTAAACCGATAGATGAGACATGGATCCCATGGTACAAGCTCCCTTTTGCCTTCACAACTCAACACTTCCAAGCAGAAGTAAACAGGTTCAAAGAATCCCAGAAGTGGAAGTTTGACTTTGGTAATCTGAACCAGGACCATAGATAAATGTGCAAAGGGTTGGTCTACACCAACAAAATGTGCACGTACGTGGAGAAGTACATGTCGAATGAGGTTCCAAATGGTTAGACCCATGACTTTTCCCATTACATGAGGGTCCATCATGACGCGAGTATACCTACTTAAGACCTAAATTTGAGAAGGGTGCATATCTAGAAAATGAGATGTCCATTCCGAGGACCCAATAGAAGGAAAAGACCCGCACCCAAATGGGAGGAAAAGGAACTAGAGAAGAAAGTACCAAGTGTAGTGGATACATAGAGCAATAGGTACCCCTGGGACAAGATCCAAAAATAAGTATGTATTTTAGCAAGAAAAATTCAATAGTCAAAGAGAAGACTCCAAAGCCAAAGGAGCCGTTGTTTCTAAAGGAGTCATGAGAAGAAGAAGAGACAAGAGTCACCTACACCATAATCATCGATTGGGAAGAAGTAGAAGATGACAGAGGAGTCAGATTTTGAGTACACTAAGAGTTTGAGGGCCTACCAAGGTGAAAGGGATGATGATGAGGAAGATGAGCTTGAGGTAAACTAAGAACAACCTATGTTTAGTATACATGACTTAGAGGAGGGAGAAGGAGAGAAGAATGAGTTCATCTTCTTGAGATAAATGGGAAGCCAGGGAGGAGGAGTGAAGAGGTAAACAAGGAGGTGGAAAGAGAGGCTGAGAAGGTCATTGAGACCTTGGTAGAAGAGGGGTTGGAATGCAGTGTTGAGATGGTAATGAACAAGGATAAGGAGAGAGCGTGGGGGAAAGGACCATAGAACACTAAAGGCCCATATTTAGCTATAAATATTCCTAAGGGCATGCACATGGGAGGAAAGCATGCAGGAGGAGGAGAGGCCATGGTTGGGTTATATTGATGACCCCAACAAAGTGTTGTGCACATGGTTCCAAAGCATGATTCTAGTAGAGGAGCTCATGGCAATGTCATATTTTGATAAGGAGGCTACATACCCATGGACAAGGAAGATGCTCTCATGGGAATTTGAGTCCCATCTTGATGAGCTAGAATTTGAAGTAAGCCATGGGGCAATAATAACATTGCCATAATCAAAAGGAGATAACCCATTGGTGAATGCTCAACAGCTCTCAGATGAAAAACTGTGTAACATGCTAAATAAGGTATTCGTTGAGGTCCAAGGTAGACTCTTTTTGGCGAATGATAGAGTCAAAGATGTGGAGGATGAATTGGAGAAGAAAAGAGAGCTTGTTGCGAGGACAAAGGATATGAGTCAAGAAAATATGATCAACACGCAATTACAGTGTGAATTAAGGGATAAGAAGGCTAAAGTACATGAAGTGTGCAAAAGTTCGAGTCCATTATAAGCTGCCATAGTGTTGAACATCATCTGGACCTAACACTTGTTGTGTAGAAGTATACATCTTCCCTGGAATGCCTGGAGGACTTAACATGAATCCTCACCATGGAGAGGAAGCCACTAGCCTTGGAATCTAGAAGAAGTGGTGCATGGTTAGAAAGGAGGATAAATTGAGGGTCGCAGTGCTCATAGCTGATTACAACAAGGTCCTTGCTAATGTAAAGATTGCTTCTGGACTGCGAGGTTGTGTCACGACAACTACACGGACAAAGACAAAGTGGTAGAGCATGCTGGTCACCAATGATGAAGAAAAACTTAAAGAGTTCAAGAGAGAATATGTGTGTGTGTGTAGACAAGGGGAAAACAAGGGAATAGATGAGTGAGAAATGATCCTAGCTAAGGTAGAAACTAAATCATAAGCTATTGAGGTCTTATGGGGCTCGATTAAAAAATAGGCTAAAGGAATGTACCCAGTAAATCATAAGAAGAATGGATAAACTTGAGGACTTGGGAAAACAACTTGGAAGGGGTAGTTGGGGCTATAACTACTGGAGATATGGGTTAAGCTTTAAGAGGTGAACACTTTAGTCGGTGACCTGTCGACATTAAAATTTTCCTCGTGATTTCTATTTTATTATGTATGTATTAGGAATAGGATGTTGTTAAGTATGATTAGTAGTGGCGTCTGATAGAAGATAATGGCGCCACAGTAATACGATGCCACCAATAAAGTAGAGTACGGTAACAATCAAAGTACAATAGGAATGTTTTGGTAAAAGTAAATATTTGTTGTAAATGGTCCGGTAATGTTAAAATGTCAACGTTGGGGTAGGTAGAGAAGTAGGGTCTACATGATTGGGAATTAGAAATATTATATTTGTAATAAGGACAAAGAGTGATGCCATAAATATTTTGTGTATTTTATTTGTGGAAAATTCTAAAAAGGTGGAACCTATGTGAGATGATAAGGTTTATCTTATCTTAGAAGATAAGCCTACATGTAAAGGCAAGAGTTTAGGCATGGAATATGATTGGCCGAAAGAGATTTCCTATTCTATCTTAGAGATGGGGTGGATAAGCCTGAATTCCTATAAATAAAGAGGCCACCCCCCTCATTTAGCATAGAGATAAGTAGTGAGAAATATTGTATGAATAAGTATGTAAAGGAAGCCATCATTTTGAAGGTGTGTTAAAGAAGCCATTAAGAGGTGTAATTGTGAAGTTTCTCCCATAGTTATTGTTGGAAGGCAAGTGAAGCCAGTAACACTTGAAGTACCTCATGGGTGAGATTGTAACAATTTCATGTTGATATTATAATTTACACCTATATTTTCAGATTTATCATCATTCCTTCTTATCATAGTCTATGGTATTCTTGTGTTATGTTTGTTGTTGTGTTTCCAGATTCCATCCACCAAACTAAAAGTTGTGCATTAGTAAATAATCATAGCATGAGGAGTTCTCGGAAAGAATTGTCATAGTGTCGGATTGGTGATGATATTTTGGGTCCGTTGCGAGGACCATTCCTGTTGGTGGATTTTTTGGAGAAATATTCCCCCTTAGTCGAGAAATCATTTTGAGGGTAACCTTGTTTTTCTGTGTGCATAGTAGTTACCATGGTAAAGTCACTTTTTACCTTGAATAGTATTTACCACAAAGTAACTTTAGTTTTTACCGTGAATAGTATTTACCACAAGTAACTTCACTTTTACCATGAATAGTGTTTACCACAAGTAAAGTCGGTTTTTTACTAGTAAGTAACTCAAGTTCTACCATGGGCATTCCTATTTCTTGTAGAAAGGTGTAAAGTCACTTTCTATTGTGGTGAGTCCAATTATTTGTGCACACAAGTCTTGTTGATTGTACTTGTGAATTGGTATTTCACTATGGTTACTTTAAAAATGGGTAAGATTCCCATTTTTTTAGCCCAATCTAATGAAGATGCTTCCTCTTTCATTCAAGAATTTAAATGATCTTGAATTTTTAATGGCCTCATAAGAAGGGAACAATGGACTGAATTTTTTCCTACCTTTTTGGATGGTTCAACTCTTAGGTGGTTTGAAACACTAGGTGATAATGTGAAAAATTCATGGGATTTATTAACTGGAATTTTTCTTGAATAATTTGGTGAACAAAAAAATATGTAGATCTCATGATCGATATCACAAAGCTATCCCAAGGAGAGAAGGAGAAGATAAGGGATTATTATGCTCGTGTTCTAGAGCTAAGGAGGAAGCTCAATGCCCGAGATCGGAAGGAAGGATTAGCAGATGGGTTGATGAATGGTATGGATAATCTCCTGTCACGTACTTCATTCTTGGGATGAAGCTTTGAAGATTAGACAACGAGTGAAGTATGACCGCCCAACTACCATTGAACAAGCAAATGCTATTGCAAGAAGGCAAGAAGAAAGCATGGAAGAGGAGCCCAAAGAAATTGTTGCTAAAGTAGAGCCTACACCAACACCTTTGGTCCAGAATCCACAACCACTCTCGATGAGCACAAATCTTTCTCCTAGTACATCTACTGAGTATGAAGATCTGCTCAGGAAGATGGGCCAATTAACTATTAATCTTCTTCAAGGAAAGGAATTTAGTTCTCAGGGAGGAGATAGAGGTCTAAAAAGAAATATTTCTGAAGTTGTATGTTATGGTTGTTATAAAAAGGGTCATTATAAGTATAATTGTCTAGATAGAGCTTCTACATCTGGTACAAGAGATAATGATAAAGGAAAAGCACCTGTGAATTCTTTTGATGTAGTAGATAAGAGCATAAATAATGAAGTAGATGTGTTTATAACAAAAAGAAAGAAAGAAAAAGATAACCAAGATGGAAATGATCCTAAGAAGATGAAAGGAGAAGCTATTAAGAAACATACAGGAGAAGAAATTGGGTGTGTAGGATTTTTGATTTCACGGGGACAAGGACCATACTCCATCTTAGAAGATCTATCCAAAAGGCTGCAAATATTACATATGGTCAACTCTTGGCTATGTCCTCTGCGAGAAGAGGCGGAGCTGTGAAGTGGACTCAATGCTCGACGAAGGAAAGAGGTTGAGGTCCTTGTTTTGGAGGCGAGGTAGATCCCTATGCTCCACAAGTTGAGGTATTATGTAATGGTATTTCAATTCATGATGTCTTAGTTGATGGAGGTCTTTGCAGTTAATGTAATGACCGAGTCTCCAGTAATGAATATGTTGGGTTTAAAAATTAATCGCCCCTCAACACTTATGTCAAGGTCATTAAATAAGGGAAAAACTAAACCGAAGGTGTAGTTTCAAATGTGGCAATATCTCTGTTATGGGTGTTGTATGTGTGGTAGACTTTCAGTGATGAAAAATGGTATGCTTATTGCGTACCCAATGTTGTTAGGAAGACCATGGATAAGGATATTTCATGTAAAAACTACATGGACATGGTAGAGAGAGGGTGAAGATAAATGTGATTCCTTGGCATCATAAGGTAGAACACTGTTGATTTGATTGATGAAGCTCGATGATTAGACATCCTCTAATTACTATAGTACTAGTGAAGTGGACATCGAAGATGAAGAAAGTGAGGTTGATGTTTTGGTCATGGATATCCTTCCGATCCACGCTGACTCATGACCCCATAAAATTATCTAAAGAAGAAATTGATGATCATCTCCAACAAATAAATATTGGTGATCTTTGTGATGGAGGGTGAGAAGAAATCCTACCTCCAACTTTTTCGAAGGTACATACACATATTCACTTTTGATTACAAGGAAATCCATCAAATAAGTTGGGTAGAACATTCTATTGAGCTGGTAGATGGTGCTAAGCCCATAAAGCAAATTTCATAGAGAATGAATCCTAATTTTTCCAAGACTCTAAAAGAAGAAATAGATAAGTTGTTTTATGCGGGATTCATATTTCTTGTGGAGAATTCGAGAATGGGTTTCTCCCATTGTGATCTCAATAAAAAAGAATGGGAAGATATGCATTTGTGTTGATTATAGGAAGCTCAATAAGGAAACAAAGAAGGATCATTACCCTATTCTATTCTCAAATCAGATCTTGGATGAAGTAGCTGACCAAGAGTGTTATAGTTTTCTTTGATGGATATAGCGGATACAACCAAGCTCGTATAGCAGAAATATCATCTCAAGACCATGTTCACCACTCCTTGGGGAACGTTTACTTATAGAGTTATGTCTTTTGGGTTGTGTAATGCTCCACAACATTCAAACATTCGGCGCTTGATGAATAGGGTGTTTAAACCCTACATTGGGAACTTCATCGAGTATTTACGGATGATTTTTACATCTATGGGAGAAAGATGGACAACCCGCACTTGAGATGGAGACAAAATTTCAAAGGTCAAATGAAGCACAAGCCTCACTAAACCCTACAAAGTGTGTCTTTGGATGTTCTAAAGGCGTTTTGTTAGGGCATGTTGTATCCGAGAGATGGTATTGGTACCGATCCGATAAAGTTTCAAAAATCAAAGAGTTATCATTTCCTATGAACAAAATTAAGTTGAGATCATTTTTAGGCCATGTGGGCTACTATAAAAGGTTCATCAATAATTTCTCAAAGATTACACACCACTAACCCATTATTGAAGAAGAATGTTACTTATAAACTAGGAAATAAGGTGCATGAATATTTTGAACAACTGAAGGAAGCCCTAGTGTCTTCACCTATTTTAAAGAATCCAGATTGGAGCAAGCCATTCATTGTGTATACTGATGCCTCAGATGCAACACTAGGAAGTACTTTGAGCCAAAAGGATGAAAATGGGAATGATCATCCAATTTACTTTGGGAGTAGACAAATGAGCAGTGCTGAGGTAAATTATACTGTAACTAAAAAAGAGGCTCTAGCTATCAATTTTTTGTAAAGAAGTTTAGAAATTACTTGCTAGGGCAGAAATTTATAGTTGTAACAGATCATCAGGCTCTAAAATATATTGTAAATAAGCCTAACCCATCAGGGAGGATAGTAAGATGGATAATTTTGCTACAAGAATTTGAATTTGATATTATAGATAGGCCAAGAAAGAAGCATGTCAATGCAGATGCACTCTCTCAATCCTATGATGGTTTAGGTTCATCTTGTGATGATGATGTTTTCCCAGATGGAACATTGTTATCCCTTGACATAATCTCTAGTGAATACATAGATATTTGGAATTATCGAATAAATTCAAGTTTCCTGATGGTGCCAATGCAAAGACTAAGAGGAAGATTACTCAAGCCAGTCATCCATATTCTATTATGCATGGAGTATTATTTCAAATAGGACCTGATGGACAGTACAAGAGGGCAATTGGATGTGATCAAAGGAAGGAGTTGATAGAAGAATTCCACAATGGTACATGTGGAGGACACTTCTCTGGACAACTTACAACAAGAAGGATCTTGGATGTAGGTTATCACTAGCCCACTCTTTTTAGAGATTTTTATAATTATTGTAAGACATGTGATATTTTTCAAACACATGGTAACCGTAAGACTTCATCAACTCCATTATGCCCTATTCTTCCACTTGGTCCCTTTGAAAAGTAGGGAATAGACATTGTAGGTCCACTTCCAACTACCCCACACCAAAATAAGTATATTGTATTTTCCACTGATTATTTAACCAAGTGGGTTGAAGCTAGGCCATTGAAAACAACTTCCATGGATGAAGTGGCAAGGTTCATATATGAACGCATTGTCACTAGATTTGGTTTCCCATTAGAAATTGTAACAGATCAAGGAAACCACTTCATTAATGAGGTGGTAGAAGCTCTAGTCAACAAGTTTTCTATTAAGCATAGGAAGGAAACAACATACAAGCCAAAAACAAATGAACATGTGGAATGAACAAATTTTGTGTTATGTCAAATTCTAGCAAAAGATACAACCTTGCGGGTACATAAGTGGGATAAAAGGATTCATGCAAGCATTGTGGGCATATAGGGCAACATCAAAGTTAGCAACATGATACTTCCCATTTCAGGTTGGCTTATGGCATTGATCCAGTTCTTCCTATTGAGTTTGATATTCCCATATGAGATTTATACAAAATGAAAGGATGGATGAAAGTGATTGAAGAAAAGAGAGGTTGGTGCATCTTAATTTGCTAGAGGAAATGAGGGAAATAGCGAAGGATACAAGCTATAAGAAGAAAATGAAGCGAAGGAATACTTTGATCAAAAGATCCGTTGGTCTCCATTTCATGTGAATGACTTGGTTCTAGTATATGATTCCGAGATACAAAAAAGAAGGCAGAGAAAATTTCTTCCCAAATGGATGGGGCCCTACAAAATAGTAGCTGTGCATGAAAATGGTACATATCGATTTGGAGGAATTGGATGGTACTCCATTACGAAATGGGTCAACCATGAAATGTTAAAGATTTTCCAAGCACTAGAATAGTATACTTGAGACGGAGTAGAAGCTAGGAAGGGGAAAATGTTGACATTAAAATTTTCCTCCGTAATTTCTATTTTATTATGTATGTATTAGGAATAGGATGTTGTTAAGTATGATTAGTAGTGGTGTCTGATAGAAGATAACGGTGCCATCAGTATGGTGCCACCAATAAAGTAGAGTACGGTAACAGTCAAAGTACAATAGGAATGTTGTGGTAAAAAGTAAATATTTGTCGTAAGTGGTCCAGTAATGTTAAAATGTCAAAGTTGGGGTAAGTAGAGAAGTAGGGTCTACATGATTAGGAATTAGAAATATTATATTTGTAATAAGGACAAAGAGTGATGTCATAAATATTTTGTGTATTTTATTTGTGGAAAAGTCTAAAAAGGTGGAACCCATGTGAGATGATAAGGTTTATCTTATCTTAGAAGATAAGCCTACATGTAAAGGCAAGAGTTTATGCATGGAATATGATTGGTCGGAAGAGATTTCTATCATATCTTAGAGATAGGGTGGATAAGCCTGAATTCCTATAAATAAAGAGGCCTCCCCCTCATTTAGAATAGAGGGAAGTAGTGATAAATATTGTATGAGTAAGTGTGTAAAGGAAGCCATCATTTTGAAGGTGTGTTAAAGAAGCCATTAAGAGGTGTAATTGTGAAGTTTCTCCCATAGTTATTATTAGAAGGAAAGTGAAGCCGAGAACACTTGAAGTACCTCATGGGTGAGATTGTAACAATTTCATGTTGATATTATAATTTACACCTATATTTTCAGATTTATCATCATTCCTTCTTATCATAGTCTATGGTATTCTTGTGTTATGTTTGTTGTTGTGTTTCTAGATTCTATCCACCAAACTAAAAGTTGTGCATTAGTAAATAATCATAGACGAGGAGTTTCGAGTAAAGAATTATGATAGTGCCAGATTGGTGATGATAGACCTCTTCTAGAAAGTTCATAATTAAGTAGATACATGGAACAAGTTTTGGAGGACGACACGAAAAGGGACTTCCCACCTCTTGCAGCAATAATTACCCTCCCATTCTTTTATCCCCTTATTCTTACTCTTCCCAAATTATTTTATTCTTCTAGAACATATTTTAAGTCTTTATTCATTAGAGGACTGTTCATGTAGATGGAGAAACAGGCATAGTGTTGGGTAATTTTGGGACTCCAAAATATTGGCTAAATATAAAAAGGTACGTATGTGCACAAGGCCTATTTAAAGAAGGGCACGTGAGGAAAAGGCAAGCAGGATAGGGTTTAAGAAAACTCGTGGCACGCATGTGAACAAAGCTAAGGTCCCAAGACTTATCCATTTTGGACCTATCAGACAGGACACGAGAAAAACGTGACCCGAGTGGATAAGGTGCCGCCTAGCGACAGGATGGCCTAGAAGGAATATGCCCTACGATAGAGGATTCTAGAAGACCATCATGGCAAGGAGTGGTGAGCTCAGGCCTGAAGGAGCATGTGCCCATAGAGGACCACATTCAGACACTTGGTGATAGATCTGAGGTAGCAAAAGTATGAGTTGGCACTTCAGGATGCCTATAAATACAAGCGCCTGTAGAAGAAAGGAGGAGAGGAAAATATAGATAGTGGAGCTCTGTAGAATTACTGCAAGAACTCTGTGGGACTAGGTAGAAGCTATATGAGAAAGTAATGTATTAAGGGGCTAGGTTATAGAAATTTTCTTTCTATGGATGAAGGACATGACCCTTGCTCGATACATGATTGTGGTCTACCTTTCGTGTCATTCAAGAATTTTCCCAATGAATCTAATAAGATTACTAGTTTATATGAATATTAATTGTCCTTCACATACATCCTTCTTCATAATTATTTTTCATTTGTGTTTATAAACTAAGTATGAATGTCTGTACAATTTTCTTTCTGTTTTGGTGCAAGTTCTATAATCTCTTAAGCACTTTTTTTTCTAGAATGACTGCAAGGATCTAAAAGCCGTTCTGAGCTCTATGGTGCTTGTAGGTCTTATTTCCTCTCAAATCTCTTAAGCTCAGATCATAGATGATGTTTCCAACTAAACTCACATAAAAGGGAGATTCAACACCCACACATGCCTCGGGTGAGCGTCTAGTGCTCGCTAGGTGATAGGCCAACGCGCATGGGATTTCATTCCTTTGTGATGGGTGTAAAAATGACTATAGTAAGAACATGTGGTGACATATGGAGGATACAAAAATGATATTATATTACTCCTAAAAAACCTTTGCGTTCTTACTCTCACTTTATAGGTACTTGGTTTGAGCTTTCTCCTACCCTTTTTTTATAGGCATCATACCTTTTGAACATCTGAGTTACAACTTCTTCATCAGGTCCTAAGTGGTAGTTAAAAATTCTATCATGATTTTTACTTATTTCATCAATCTCATGAAAAAAATCTCTTTCCCTTATGAGATATCTTATTACATTATCAATTTGTTCCTTAAGCACATGCCAAGTCATTCATGAGAGTCACATTGAAATTTCTTAGCTCTCCTGGTTTACCCATGACATGTTCCCTAAAAATTCTGATCAGATTTTTGGTGCTTTCCACACTAATTTTCTCTCGAATATTTTCCAATCATTCTATCTATCAGATCATGAAGACGATTGATGTAATATGTATTTTTATGTCTCACCTTCTCAAGGATTTTAAGAGAATTTTCTAGGACCTCCACTCTTACCTTTTTCATGTTATAATACTCATGTTGACTGCCCATAAAATTAGGAGATACAATGCCTTCTTTAGTAATTATGTCATCATCTAAATTCTTGATGACTTCCATTTTAGGAAACATATCCTACCACATTGTCTTCTCGGCCTCACATTTTTCCAGTAATGCCCGAGTTATTTCTAACTTCTCGAGCATGCGGGAATACTTCTTTACGAATTCTATAATTATCATTTCATCTCTAGTGACCAATTTTTTTCCCATTGAATGGTAGCTTCCCCTCTTTCACTCAAATCACTCACCCTCCTGATATCTTCACCAGTGATCTTTGGGGTCTGAGTCTATCCTTCTTGGTGAGTTCTAGTCAATTTTTGACTAAGTTGGACAATGCCTCATTCTTATCCTTTAAATCTCTCTTTGTTTCTTTGAACTCATCAATTTTCTAGAACACTCCTTCTACTGCCACAGAAAAATCATATTTCATTTCTTCAGTAGAGGGATTACCTAGAGAGACCCTAGAGACTTGGAAATCTTATGGGGATGCTTCTTTCTTGAGGAACATTAGCCTTTGGGGTTGCAATGTCTATGAACCATTCTCCTTTTCTATTCATAGGTTCCCTAGAGATGACCTTCTCTTTTTGGGTAGTCTTGTTAGAGTGAGGAGATCCAATATTTGTAAATCATCATCATCCAAGTGTATCTCTACCTTCTTCTTCTTAGGAAGAGTGCTATTAATCCACTCTCTTATAGGAGACTCATGTTCATCAAGTGATTATAAAACATGGGTCTCAGGTACAATTATAAGGGCCTTAGAAGAAGATGAAGGTATTGACACACCTTATGAAACTACGAACATAGGTTCCTTCTAAGAACTTTTCCTACAAGTACATCTTGTCTTTCAACTCCTTCCATAGCCTCAGATTAATTTTTTGTCACTTCAGTTCTAGGGGTTATTGATCACTATGTTCCTTTTCTATTTGTTTTGAGCTTTACTCGAGTAACATGAATGGTTTTACTAGGTCTTTGAGGGGTAAAATCAACCATGGGAATGCTAACTTCTAAGACTCCTACATCTACTTCAACATTCTGAGGTGCTATTCCAACTATAACATTTTCCACTTCTTCCAGTTGTTGTTTGAATTGGAATTATTTCGGGAGGAAGTTACATAGGTAAATTTGATTCTAGGGTGGCCTCAACATGTTGTTGTGGTGTAATTACAACATCAAACACAAGATATTTCATGAGGATATTTCCTGGTGGGTGAAGTAATTGTAGTTGTTGGGATAAAAAAGGTTATTATCATAGGCGTAAGTTTTTCAATAGGTAAAACTATAGGAGACTGAGCAACATTAGAAAAGAAACTAGGAACCTCAAGGTTCTCTACATGTTCAGGAGTCTCCATCTCTTCCAAATCCACCCATTTTGTAGATTTAGTTCTTTTCCTTTAGTTCTTTTCCTCTTCTATTTCTGTAGGCTAATATGTGGGACCTCAACCATTTTTTCTACCTTGGCCTTCTTAATACCAGCTTCCATCACTTTCTCTTTTCCTTTGGCTCCTAAGGTAGATGTTGGGATGGTCCTGTAAGGGAATATAATGAAAACAGGGCATGCAAACTTACCTTCTTGAGGAAATACTCAAGTCCTTGATGTTTGAAGAGGGAGAGTTTTGAATTTTTCCTAGACACCGAGATCACCTATCATTGGTAATGAATCTATCTTCCTAACCTTTTCCTCCATGAAATGTCCGTAGTAGCATTAAACCTACGGAAGGGGGATAACATCATCGATGAGTTGATTGTTCTTGTATTCTCTTAACAATGGGGTCTAGTGGTAACTTATATCTACTCCTTTTGAAAACAACCACCTTATGAAAATTTAGATAGGGTGGGAATTTTTCTCCTGATTGTACTTCTTCTCAGTGATGTTCCAATTAATTGGTGGTAAGGGTTGAGAAGCAATGTTTTCTAGATGTATTCTTCACTAACTCGTATTGTCTTATTCTTCTAAAACTTTAAGATTTTTGATAACCCCATAGTCAACCATATGAGACAAATTCATTCTTAAAAACTCTCTTCATTTGACCTCTCTCTCATCTTCATAGTTCATCCAGAAGTCCTCATAATGAGGCTTGTGATCTACTTGAGTGGGTGTAATATTGTGTAAAATATGCTTTATATCATACTATTTTCTATCCTCAAACCTATCTATCATACACCTGTTCATCTCTCCCTCCAACATTTTTTCTTTTCTGGATATTAGGGAAAGTATAATTCCCTATGACTATAGGGAATTTGATTGGGGACATTACATGTTTTTGAGCAATGATCTGGTGTACTAATAACAATTTTCGACCAATTCCATTAATGCCCATTTGTCATTGACACATCTAGGAAGCATATAGGGTTTCCCATCAAAACCACTAACCCTGATATATGAATAAGTTCTGAATTAGATGAAATAACACCCATACTAAGTAATGAATATCTTAGCATCAGGGGTGAACCTTTCATTTTCCCAATTTGGATGGTACAAATAAATTGTAGGTGTAAAGAAGTGATTGGAAATATTTATGTAGTGTGCATCAAAAATTTCCAATTTCAATTGATAGAAAACATCATACACCTTTGAATTATCAAGTTCTCCATCCATTAGTAATTAGGAAAATTCCTATGAAAAGTAATATTATAGACAAGGTAAGAGGTCATGAATAATTCACCTATCCTAGGATTTTCTCCTCTTGCTATCTGGGAAATTCCTATCATTTGCTCATGAATAGTTGTACTTATAATCTCAGCCCATGGAAGAGGTTGTTTGTTAGAGAGTATGAACTGGATAAATTCAAACATCCATTCTTGAAAAAACAATACATTCCATGCCCAAATCACCAACTTCCTCAATAAATTTATCCTATTCAATTTCTTTGTCATTTTGTTGGTAGAAGTTCGATGCTTATATTCAACTAATGGTCATTCAAATATTTCATCCATTTATTTGAATGAATATTCAAATATCCTTGTGCTAACTCCTTAGTGATAGCCTCATCTTCCCTCATGGGAGGAAAACCCTGCATTCTATCAAAAACCTATTCTTGGAAAGACAAGACTAGATCTCCTCTTCCATCTCGAGAATCGTTAATTTCAAGATTATAATTTTGGGCACATACCCATATAAGTTTTAGGCATGGCGTAGAGGGAGGTATTGCAAAAACAAGTTCAATGAAACTATAAGCTATTTAGGTCATGGCATCACTTCTTTCAACGGAATATTTCCTTTGTTTAAAGTCCTCTAAGTCTATGGATGTGATATCAGAGTCTGTAATTCTATCTAGAATGGAACTAAGACTAGAATTTTTTTTTAGGGCATTATAAAAATAATCATAATTTTGGTTTAGTCCTATCACACCTCTTTTGACTTCTTAGACCAATTTTCAAAATATCATAGGAAATAGAGGGGTGATGAACTCACCTTTTTGAAAATTCTTTGGATTTTTTCAGAAAATCTCTACAACCGAAATTTGAGCCTTCATTTCAGTTCTTTCTTAAACTATATTTTAGTACTATCTCTTCTGAATATCAAACTTTTGGGGGTGTTTGAGTCTAGATTTAAAACAAGTAAAATTATTAATGACTTGCATATTTATGCATTAATGCCGGAGATTGCACTCATTGGGAGTTTTTTTAATTCTCAACCTCTTTAATCCTTACAACCATTGCAATATTTTCACGTCATATCACTCACATATCTATCTTACACGAGTCCTCTACATTAAAAGGCCTTAACTCTGTATGGGTAGTGTATTAATGAACCATCTCTTTTTTGCTACCTAATGGGCTTCGAGAAGATCTCTACAAGGTGATCTACACACTATTGTTATAATATGAGAGATGCAATTCTTTTCTCACCCCGTGCATACTATATACTTGGTCCATGTTCTTGGGTATCTCAGATCTCAGACTTATTTTTATCAACTGCACACCTTGAGGAACCATGAGACTTTGTTCCCTTTTTTTTGGCTTCCTAACCTTCCTCTCTACATACTGCTTTCCTTTTACTTATTTAATTTTACCAACTAGATGAAATGTACCCTTTTTCAGGTTTTGAACTTAAAACTTCATCTAGCATTTTACCAATTGTAAAATTCTAAAGAAAATAGAGGCTTGTCTCCCCATTCCAATAATATCCTTATGTGTGTTTCCTTCAGAAATGGTGTGATTTTGTATTTTCATTGTGGTTAACACAATTTCTCATCGGGGTACTTTATCAAACCTTTGGGAAATATCTTGTTCTTTTCATATTCACATTTCCATTTGTAAAATTCTAGATTAAGTTTGATATATCAAAGAAAACCAATGACTCGTGGTTTTTATTTTCACATTAGGAAACAGGGTGTAATTAACACAAGGTTTCGATACAAGATGACATATTGGGGGATATTTACAAGGATTAACATGAATTTAGTGTATATTTTCATTGGGAGGTACCTCGGTAGTAAGACACAACTTTCGAGAGGAATACTGCGGATTAAAATATGTGTGAGTTAAAACAAGCACCAACACACTATTTTAAATGATCAAACTATTGAACCTAAATCCACTATGCCCTTACGTTTGATAAGAAAAAATGCTTATTGTTTTCTAAGATTTTTATCCCACAAGATCCAATGTGAATTATGTGTTTCAAACTATATACCTTATGGGAACTACGTAAGGCTTGATCCCTCATGTACTTTAATCACTCTAAGAAATAACAACATAGAAAAAAATTAGGAAATAAAAAAATATATTGTATGACCCAAAAAACCTTTAATATCCTTAATATTGTAGCTTAATCACTCTATGAAATAAAAAAATATATTACTCAAAAAATTAAAACAAAAGAGAACAACCCTAGCTCAAAGTACAAATAAAGACACATGATTTTCCTAGTCTTCCCTTTTAGTAAAAGTCTGCAGAGTTGTAGAGGATTTGCAAAAGAGGCACACTTTAAAGGGTGGAGGAAAAATTCCACCAAAGTTAAATCCATCTCGAGGTTGTGGAAATGTTCATCCATATGATAGGAGGAGAAGTTAGAGAGACCTCTTCATTGGCCCCTAAAATTGGTCTTTTAGGTCTTTCTTTCAAGAAAAATAAAGAAGACATTACAAAGTGGATTGCAAGATATTCAAAGGGTTTGAGGATTATGTGAATCTCACAAAACAAAATTGTTAGGAAAAAGTTAAAGTTATTCAAAATGTAGTTTACTTGGTTATTAAAGCCTTAAAGGAACTAGAACGTGATAGGAAAAAGATGCTAAAAATTAAACATACCAGGAACATCTCGTTAGATGATGTTGTTAAAATTGTGAAGGTCATGAAGCCCCGATCTATGGCTAAACATCTTTCAAGAACTATGAAGGATATTTTGTACACATATTTCTATTATTTACACTATCGATGGATAAGGATCCCAGGATTACAATCAGAGATTGATGAAGGAGAGGTCGAGATTCCAGGAGGATTGATCAAATGGAATCGATTTTTTTGGGTATGTTTTATTGATTTTTAGTGTATTGGGTATTTTTATTTTTCTAAGTTTTTATTGGAGAAAAAGGATTAAATATTTATGGGTGTTTCATTGAATAAAACTGAGCATGCCCAATTTTGTTATAGTGGGTTTCATTACTTATATAATGTTTGTGAACTTACTTGTTTAATGTACTTTGTATTTGTATGTCTAATTTACTTTAAAAAAATTAAGGTATTTTGGTAATATTAGACTCATAAATATCAGCTTGAAACATTACAAAAATAAAAAGTAACATAAAGTAAGATATTTACCACTAAGGTTTGTAATAATTTATTTTCATTTTTCAAGACAAAATCATTTCCTATGAATTTGGGGCATGAGGCTTAACTCATTGACAAAAATTATCATAATTTGTGGTGGAAAGGCTGTAATAAGGTTGGGGTTTGGAATGTTGGAAAATGGATCAAATATTTATTACAATGTTGAGGGAAAGGGGGTTCTCGTTGGAAGTTGATGCAGAGGAGTCAACTTGGATTACATAGTTTTGAGGTTTAAGGCTAATGTAAGACCATCTACAATTCCATTCCAATGAGATTTCACTACAATCATATGAACTATAAACACAATATCAATAACGGATTTTCAAGTACTAGAACAAGTATGATGAAAGCCAACGACCGCTAAACTAGAGCATGATCTTTTATTTTATCAATGTTTTTAACTTACTAAACTTTTGAGCCTAGCATCCACTATGCCCTTACTTTTGATAAGGAAAAAATGCTTAGCATTCGCTAATCATTTTCTCCCACAAGATCCGATGTGAATTATGTGTTTTAAATAATATACCTTATGGGAACTACATAAGGCTTGATCCCTCATGTACCTTAATCACTCTAAGAAATAAAAACATAGGAAAAAAATTACCTACCTTTAATATTGTAGGACCTAGAAAAATAGGAAATAAAAAATTTACCTACCTTTAATATTGTACCTTAATCAATCTAAGAAATAATAACATATATTACTTAAAAAAATAAAAAAAAAGAGAAAAACTCTAAGTCCAAGTAAAGATAAAGATGTAGGGTTTTTCCTGGTCTTCCCATTTAGCAAAAGGCCATGGAGTTGTAGAGGATTTGCAGAAGAGGCACACTTTGGAGGGTTTAGGAAAAATGTGGCTAAAGTTTAACCAACATCAGGTTGTGGAGGTGTTCATCCATGTGACAAGAGGATAAGTTTGAGTGGCCTATTAATTGGCCCCTAAGAATGGCCCTTTGGGTATTTAACCAAAAGAAAAATGGAGAATACATTGCAAAGAAGACTATAATAGATTAGAAAGGTTTGAGAATTAATGTGAAACTCATCGTAAAAAATCATCGAGGCCAAAATTACAGATTGTTCCCATCATATTTCCTTAGTGATTAAAGCTTTGAAGGAACCTAAAAATGACTCAAAAAATATGGAAAAAAATTAAACATACCGTAAATATCTTGTTATATGATGTTATTGAAATGTTGAAGGTCATGAAGCCTCGATCTATGGCTAAACATCTTGTGGGAATTGTGAAGGATATTTTGGGTACGTGTGTTTCTTCCGAGCACACTCTGTCGATCACAAATATCCCAAGGATTTACAATCATAGATTGATGAAGGAGAGGTCAAGATTATAGAGGATTGAACATAAGGAAGCGATTTTATTTTAGGTATGTTTTATTGAGTTTTAGTGTATTGGGTATTTTTTTATTTTTATGGTTTGATTCGGGAACAATGGCTTACATATTTATGGGTCTTTGATTGAATAAAAAGGAGCACGCCAAATTTGGTTATAATTTTTTCTATTGCTTATTTAATGTTTGGCTATTTTCTTGTTTAACGTACTTTGTATTTGTACGCCAAAATTCCTTAAAAAACCTATTTATTTTTGTAATATTAGACTCATAAATATTAGCTTGAAACATTACACCAAATAAGAAGTAATGTCTAGTAAGATATTTACTAGGTAAGGTTTGGAATAATTTATTTTCACTTTACAAGAAAAATCTCATTTCCTATGAATTTGGGGCATGAGGCTTAACTCATTGAAAAACATTCTCATAAGTGGTGGTGCAAAGGCTGCAACAAGGTTGGGGTTTGGAAAGTTGGAAAATGGCCCGAATCTATGATTACAATTGTTAGGTTGTGGAGCCTATTTTCATGTGATAAATTGTTGAAGAATGTACACTAAGAGTATTGTATAGTTTCCATAGTTGTCTCACTGGGGTTTAGGATAGCCCCACGATTTTTTTTTTGGGCCTTAAAATGTGCCCGATCAATCAAAAATGTTCTTTTCTCATATGGGTGGATTTTTGACCCATGGTTTATGGGATGATTTTGGCCCATGGTTTTAATACCATGGTTTTGTAAAATTGCTTAAGCAGATTTTGTCTACTTATATGGTTTTATGTATATGGTAGGCATAATTTAACATTATAGATGTGTTTTGAATTCAGGTGTGAATTCCATAGAGTTTGTTGAGCATAGATCCAAACATGTCTAGGTATTATATTAAGAGAGAGCTGGCTTATAATAAACTTTAAGCAAGTGATTCTTATTGGATGTAGCACAAATTGGGTGAACCACGTTAAATACTATCTCTTTATGTTGTGTTATTTTATTGGAAATTTTCTTTGAGATCTATAATATTTTTCTTCTTATTAGTTTCTACTATTACAATTATGTGAGGCATTTTCCTCATATTTTATCCCTTATTTCCTAAGAACAATGTTGAGGGAAAGGGGGTTCTCTTTGGAAGTTGATGCAAAGGAGTCAACTTGGATTACATAGTTTTGAGGTTTAATATGAAGATGTTTAAGAATGGTTCATTAGAAAATCATCTAAATGATTTTAATATGGTTGTAAATATGCTAGCTTTGGTTACAATATAATTTGATGAAGAAGTTAGGGTTTTAATAGTTACGTGCTCTTTATTCGAGAGTTGGAATAAGTAATAATGATAAGTAAATTAGTTCCCAAGATAACTCAAAGTTGAAGTTTGAGGATGTTATAGGGGTGATTCTAAGTGAGGAAATGTGAAGAGAAATCTTTGGTGAATCTTATAAATTAGGGAATGCATTGATAGTGGAAAGCTGGAGGGAGACATAAGAATAGAGGAAGGTGGAAAATCAAAGGATCGAGAAAGGTCAAAATCCAAAAGCAAGATAGTATGTTGGCACATGCATGGAAAGTATGGGCATGCAAAGAAGGATGTTTGGGAGCTTCGGACAAGAAAAACAACATGAAGAAAACAAGGAGGAAAATGTGGCAATGGGTAATGTATGTCGGGATGCTTTGATTTTTCTTTGCACAATATTACTAATCTTGGTTTTAGATTTGGGGATTCTTTCCATGCTTCTCCACATAGGAATTATTTTGTTGATTATGTTCAAGGAGATTTTGGGCATGTTTTTCTTGGTGATGATGAGCCTTGCAAAGATAGTTGGAAAAGGTTTTGTTCAGGTTAAGATGTAGAATGAGAATACTTGGCTATTTAAGGATGTCGGATATGTGCCTACATTAAGACGTAATTTGATATCGGCAGGCGGTTGGGAATGATGGTTGTCTTATGATATTTGGTGGACTCTTGGAAGGTTACCAAGGGTGCTCTTGTGGTGGAAAGAGGTAAGAAGGTTGGAACCTTTTATTTAACCACTTATAGCACTAATGTTTGTAATATTTTGGCTTCAAAAGTAGATACGACATTGTGGCATTATAGGCTCGGTCATATGAGCCATAAGGGAATAGAGATCATAAAGAAGGATTTTCCCAAATATACAGAAACAAGTTTGGAGTTCTTTGAGGACTGCATATATGGGAAACATAAGTGAGTAAGGTTTCTCAAGGTTGGACCTACAAAGAAAGAGAGTAAGTTAGAGCTAGTGCATTCTGATGTGTGGGGGTTGGCTCAGGTATCATCTCTTGGGGGTTCAAGTTATTATGTTACTTTTATTGATGATGCAACAAGGAAAGTTTGGGTTTATTGTATTAGAAAAAAATTTGATGTATTTGACACTTTTGTTAAATGGAAAGCCTTGGTAGAGAATGAAATAGGTCTTAAGCTAAAATGTCTCAGGTTAGATAATGGAGGGGAGTATTACAACAATGAATTTGATGATTACTATTCTAAGAATGGAATCCATAGGAAAAAGATGGTTCCAAGAACTCCACAATAGAATGGGGTGTTAGAAAGGATGAACAAAACAATAATGGAATGTGCTAGGAGCATGAGGTTACATGTAAAACTACCTCTTTCTTTTTGGGAAGAAGCGGTGAGCATAACTATGTACTTGATAAACAGAGGACCTTCAAGTGCCTTGGATGGAGGAATACCTAAGGAGGCTTGGTATGGTAAGAAAGTTGATTATTCATTTCTTAGAGTCTTTGGATGTGAGGTGTTTTTCCATATAGACAAGGATGATAGGACCAAGCTAGAGGCTAAATTAGAAAAATGTACTTTCATTAGTTATGGTGGTGATGACTTTGGATATAAATGTTGGAGTATTAAGGACAAGAAAATCATTCGATCTATGGATGTGGTCTTTAATGAGAAAGTCATGTATAAGCAATAGTTGTAGGAAAACAGGGAAGAATCCAAGAAAGAATATACTGCAGAGAGGATCTTTCGAGATGGGAAAGTGACACATGAATTAGTTCAGGAACCTCCTCAACAGAACACCAAACTCCTATATTGAGAAGGTCTTCTATGGTAAGAAGAGAACCTAAATGTTTTTCTCCTTCTCTTTATTATTTATTACTCGAGATAGTAGAGAGCCAAAGAGATTTGATGAAGCAATAAGTAGATGCCAAGTAAGAAGTGGGAGCAAGCCATGAATGAGGAGCATCGAGGCTCTCATGGAGAACCAAACATGGTTGATTTGGTGAAGCTACCCAAAGGAAAAGAGCATTATAGAACAAGTGGGTGTTGAGTCAAAGAAGAAGAAGGAGGCAAGAAAATATATAAGGCTCCGGTTGGTGGTCAAAGGGTTTGCACAAAAAAAGGTATTGATTTTGATGAGATTTTTCTCCTATAGTAAAATGACTTCTATTAGAACTGTTCTAGGAATAGTTGCTAGTGAGAAGACTTTCACTTAGAAAAGATTGATGTAAAGAATTCATTTCTCCATGGTGATTTGGAGGAGGAACTATATATGCACCAACGAGAGAGCTATGAGGTCAAAGGTAAAGAGGAGATGGTGTGCAAATTAAAGAAGAGCTTTATGGCTTGAAACAAGCTCCACATCAATGGTATAAGAAATTTGATAGCTTCATGATGGAAAAGGTTATATTAGATGTCATTCGACCATTATGTCCATACAAAGAAATTTGAGGATGGCAGTTATATTATCCTTTATCTATATGTGGATGAAATGTTGGTTGCAGGTAAAAACATGCAGGAAATAAAAGTACTCAAGAAGAAGCTAAGTGAATCCTTTGTTATGAAGGATTTGGGGCAGCCAAACAAATCCTTGGTATGAGGATATCTTGGGATAGGAAGGAACAAAAGCTGACTTTATCTCAAGAAGAGTACATTAAGAAAGTCTTGGAGAGGTTTAATATGTAGGATACTAAACCAGTTGGGACTCCTTTGGCAGGCCATTTCAAGTTATCAAAGGAGCAAAGTGTCCCAAGATAGAGCAGGAGAGAAACCAGATGTCTAAGGTACCTTACTCATCAATGGTTGGTAGTTTGATGTATGCCATGGTGTGCACCGGCCTGATATTTCCCATGCAGTGGGAGTAGTGAGTAGATTTATGAGTGATCTAGGTAGAGATCACCTGGCAGTAAAGTGGATCCTTCGATATTTGAGAGGGACCATGGGGACATTTTTGTGTTATAATGGATCAGACACCACTTTGTGTGGTTATGTAGATTCAGATATGGCTAGAGATATAGATAGCAGAGAGGAGCACGACAAGTTATTTTTACATTGTAGGTGGGACAAATAGAAGCTAGATTTCATGAATTATAGAAGTTGGTGGCTCTATCAACCACAAAGGATGAGTATGTTGTTTCCATAGAGGAAAGAAAAGAAACGATTTGGTTACAGCAATTACTTGAGGAGTTTGGGCATAAGCATGAAGAAGGAAAGTTACATATTGATAGTCAAAGTGCTATACACCTAGATAAGAACTCTGGTTTTCACACTCAAGACATGAAGCATATATGAGTTAAGGTACCATTTAATTAGGACAACTTTGGAGGAAGAGAAGTTAAAGGTGGAGAAGATTCATACCGGTCATAATCCTCTGAGACATGATGATCAAGGTGGTCACAAGGTAAAAACTGAAGTTGTGTTAGCTTTGGTTGGTCTTCATGGAAACTAGTGAAGGGTTGGGAAGCTTGCTCGGAGGAAAACTAGTCTCCATGTGGGATATTGTTAGGTTTTGGATCCTTTTTCATGTTAGAAAGTGTTAAATACTATACACAAGAGTATTGTACACTTTCCATAATTTCTCGCTAGGGTGTGTGCAACCCCCGGAAGTTTTTTTTGGGCCTTAAAACGTGCCCGATCAATCGGGAAATGTGCTTTTCTCATATGGGTAGGATTTTTGACCCATAGGTTTATGGGATGGTTTTGGCCCATGGTTTTAATACCCACGGTTTTGTAAAATTGCTTAAGTAGTTGTCTACTTATATGGTTTTATGCATATGGTAGGCATAATGTAACATTGCATATGTGTTTTGAATTCGTGTGTGAATTTTCAGTAGAGTTTGTTGAGCATAGATAAAAACATATCTGGGTATTGTATTGAGAGAGCGGTGGCTTGTAATAAAATTTGAGCAAGTGATTCTTAGTGGACGTAGCCCAAATTGGGTGAACCACATTAAATAATATCTCTTTGTGTTGTGTTATTTTATTACGTAATTTTATTTGAGATCTGTAATATTTTCCTACTTATTAGTTTCTACATTGCACGATTCTACGAGGGATTGTTCCATATATTTTATCCCTTATTTCCTAACAACAATGTTGAGGGAAAAGGGATTCTATTGGAAGTTTATTTAAAGGAGTCAACTTGGATTACATAGTTTTGAGGTTTAAGGCTGATGTAAGACCATCTATAATTCCATTCCAGTGAGATTTCACTACAATTAGATGAACTATAAACACATTATCGATGACAGGTTTTTAGTATCGGAGAAAGCATGATGAGATTCTAGCGACCACTAAAGTAGAGCATGATATTTTATTTTATCACTATTTTAAACTTATTAAACTATTGAACCTAATGTCCAATATGCCCTTACTTTCGATAAGGAAAAAATTCTTAGTGTTCGCTAAGCATTTTCTCCCATAAGATCCGATGTGAATTATGTGTTTCAAACAATATATCTTATGGGAACTATGTAACACTTTATCTTTCATGTACTTTAATCACTCTAAAAATAACAACATAGGAAAGAAAATATGGAAAAAAATTACCTACCATTAATATTGTAGACCCAAAAATAGGAAATGGTTTTTTCCTACCTTTAATATTGTACCTTAATCACTCTAATAAATAATAACATATATTACGTTAAAAAGAAAACAATAGAGAACAACCCTAAGTCTAATACAAATAAAGACATAGGTATTTCTCATAGTCTTACCTTTTAGCAAGAGGCCGTAAATTTGTAGAGGATTTTGGAGGAGGGGCGGTTCAAAGGGTTCTAGGAAAAATTATGCCAAAGTTAGACCCATCTCTGGATATGGATGTGTTTATCCATGTGATAGGAGGAGAAGTTGGAACAACCTCTTCATTGAACTCTAAAATTGGTGCTTTGTGTCTTTGGTGAAGAAAATTTGATAAGACATTGCAGGAGAGACCGCAAGAGGTTAGAAGGGTTTGAGGGTTACTTTGACGCTTGATTTAAAAAAATTAGGCTAAGAGTTATAGTTGTTCCCAACGCAGTTTCTGTAGTGATTAAATCCCAGAAGGAACTTAGACGTTAGAGGAAAAAGACATAAATCATTAAACATATAGAACATCTCATTAGATGATTTTATTAAATTCCAAAGGTCATGAAGCCTTGATCCATGGCTAAACATCTTGCAGAACTATGAAGGAAATTATGGTAGGTGTTTTTTTTTCACACTATTGATGCAAAGGATCCCAAGGATTTAGAATGAGAGATTGATGAAGGAGAGATAGATTCCATAGGATTGATAGGAAGGAGGTGATTTTTTTGGTATGTTTTATTGAGTTTTAGTGTATTAGGTATTTTTTTGTTTTTAAGGTTTGATTGGGGAACAATGTCTTAAATATTTATGGGTCTTTCATCGAATAAAAAGGAACACGCCAAAATTTGGTTATAGTGGGTTTTGTTACTTATTTAATGTTTTTATATTTTCTTGTTTAATGTACTTTGTATTTTTAGGTGTAATTTCCTTAATAAAACTAAGTTATTTTGGTAATGTTAGACTCTAAATATCAATGGAAACATTAGACAAAAATAAGAAGTAATGTCTAGTGAGATATTTACTGGCTAAGGTTTGTAATAAGTTATTTTCAATTTATAAGACAAAGATTGTTTCCAATGAATTTGGGGCATGATGCTTAACTCATTGAAAAACATTCTCATAAGTGTTGGTGTAAAGTCCTGTAATAAATTTTGGGTTTAGTAAGTTGGAAAATGGCCCGAATCTGTGATGGAAATTTGAGGGAAGGGGATTTTGTAGGAATTTGATACAATGGAAGTCAACTTAGATTACATATTTTTGAGGTTTAAGGCTGATGTAAGACCATATCCAATTCCATTCTAGTGATATTTCACTACAATCAGATGAATTATAAACACAATATCGATGATGGGTTTTCAATACCGGAGAAAACATGATGAGAGCTAATGACAGCTAAACTAGAGCATGATCTTATTTTTTATCATTGTTATCAAATTATTAAACTTTTTTAACCTAAGCATCCACTATGCCCTTACTTTCAATAATGAAAAATTCTTAGTGTTCGCTAAGCATTTTATCCCACAATATTTGAAGTGAATTATGTGTTTCAAATAATATACCTTATCGGAACTACGTAAGGCTTGATCCTGTATATGGTATGTAGTGCAACTATTGTAATTTCTAGGTACATTCCAGCCAACATGATATAATTATAATAAATGAAAAACACTTGCAATCCAAAGTTATATAGATAGTGTTTACAATGAATGTAATGATAGGAGCCTCACAATCACTCGGCTAGGTCATGATTTATTATCTTATCACAATTTTCAATAAAATATATTGTTGAAATTAACATTTTATGTGCTATTATTTTGATAAGTAATGAAACAAATCCTTAGGTAAATAATTTTTCTGATATGAAACATTGTGAAGACGACCATATTTACGTTTAGGAAAAGTGTAATCCTTCTCGATTGTTTTTGATAGATTTTTGTGGAATTTCCCACTAAGCGCTATGCTTAAAATATCATACTTAGAGTAGTTATAGACATTTGGACATAATGAATAAAGTATGTCCAATATACATATATTTCACATTTTCTTATATAACAAAAAATGATCAACTACCATTAACTCTATTAATGTGATTTGTTGCTCAAATACTCTCCTCAAAATACCAAACCTTAGATCTTCCATCCGCTATCCTTTAAACATGTTCATTAGTCTTCTTAGAGGCATCTAATCCTCACTACTACAGTATGACCGATATACACATAAATCACATAGTCTTGTAAATAAAAATCCCAAGAAACCGCAAACTCTCTTTGAAATACCAAATATTATATCTTAATGTCCTCTATGGTTTATCATTTAAAAAAATTTAAATGGCTTAAATATTATTTTAGGTCGTTCTTTTATATGTTTTATAGAAGTCTATCTCCCACTAAAGTGTGTATTTTTAACTTTCCTATCATGCCATCTATATAATGTTATGTCTTATCTCGAGATCATATGTAATAATTTTAAAAGGTGAAAATGGTTTTGTATCTTTCAATTCATCATAATTAGATTTCATAATTTTAGAAAGATTATGTTATTGTTGATTTGATCCACAAAATATGAATTACATAACTAGTTGAATGATACATTAGATGTCCTATTGAATCCTAGTGGTCACAAACCATTAAGTTAATTACTTTTTTATGAAACATAATAAAGAACTCTAGAATTTGGTGTCGGTTGGGTACTATTTAAATTCCTTAATAGATAATGTAAGAAAAACACTTTAAAGTTCATAAATGACCTAATTATTAATGTATTTTACTCTAAATATAGGTAAAATGTATTCCATTATTCGTGCTCCATTTAGAACAATTTCATTCATTGCAAGTAGTATTTGTTGGAAGAAAAGAGACAAGGAATGGTTTGTGGAACTTAATTCCCTTGAAAACTACCACATTGACCTATGGTTGTTTTTTTGTTATAGATGAAAATCATAAGGAAGTTGGTATTGTTCTATCGTCAAAAGTTATTGATTTGAGGACACTATGTGTCTAGGTGGAATGCTTTGACTTTGAAAATAATAAGTTTCTTATTTTGGATATGGATTTAGATGTTTCTTTTTTCAGAAATGGGAAATGCATGCCTCCATAAATAGAAAACCATATTCTTATTCAAAATATGTTTGGAATTTGGGGATTCTAATAGATTATGACAAAACTAGTTGTTCAAATGTAGAAGTCATTCAAAATGGTATATTTACTGAGCTTTTAGAAATTTTATAGAAGCAGAGAAAATATATTCTATTTTTCATTTTTACATAGAAAAGGATTTCTTTCACCTCCAAAACACACCAAGTTTTTACTATGCTGATGGGACTATATTTGACTAAATTGGAGATAAATCCATCTAAATAAAAATTGCATACGTTGATAAGGACTACTAAAAAGTTTGGGTCTTTTGAGGATAGTGTAATAGTAGTGACATTTGATTCTTTTTTGAGAGAATAAAATGACATAAAAAAATGAGAGAAAATTTTCTACATTATTTGAGAAATAAGCATCCGGATAATATTGTATTGACATCCTATAGTGAATCCAATGTAATAAAAAAATTTAAATTACATGAATCACACTATGTCAAGTTAGGTGAAGCGAAGAAATGGAAAAAGAAAATGTGATTCTCATATTGGGGAAAAAATGACAAAATGGAAAAAGGATCATGAGGTGGAATAAGTTCTTCCCATTGTGTCTCAGAAAATATTAGACAACTATGTGATGTCACTTGGAAGGAAATACACCACCAAGTGTAAAATTCATAGAAAATTTTTCTTCTAAATGTGCATATTCATTCTAGCTTCCATTAAATTTATTAGCTATTCCTTCGACTAATCCTTTTAATGTTGAATGTGTGATCACTGATTTTGTAATTTGGCCAACAATATTTCTTCCGATGTCATAATGGAGCTTCTAATAGTTATTGGAACTAGTGTGTTGGATTGTATTATTATTGTTGTAATATAAACTAGTAATTCAAAAATGTTAAGCAACATAGTATAAAGATACATTGAAAAGGTTAAAGACATTAGAGAATTAATTTGGATGGATGCTAAAACTCTATAATAGTAGAAAGATATTAAAATTACGTGTCTTATGTACACAATATAGTGTTTGCACAACCGTGTCAGTAATAATGATGATTATAGAGAAAAGTTCACTATGGATTGGATGGAGAAACTACCATAAAAATTGGTAACTATAAACAAAATAGGCCTACTAGGAAACATCCATCCTTTTCTTTATGAAATATCGTGTGAGTTCTAGGATGACATGTTCAATCGATGTTGTTCCATAAATTCTTTAGTAGTAGTGATTTATAAAAGTAGTGTCACACTCCATGCATTAGTCCATTCCAAACTATGTGTTGTTTTTATTGTTGAGACACATAGTCAAATTATGTTTCTTAAACATTACTATTTTCATATGAAGAAAGTTTCATCTCCGAAATAACTTCAACAAGTGATTTTTAATGGATTTTAACCTAAATATGTTACTTATACAATTATTATTTATGCAGACAACCACAAAGCTATAAAAGTTGACATAAAATTATTTTACCATGATGCTACATAACAAATTCAACATGGTGTTTTACTTTCAATCATTTTATAAATATTTTAATGAGTTCTACCTTCAATTTCCATTGTTTTCAATTTTTTTGACAAAGTTATAGTTTTTTTGTAGTTCGGATGATGATGTGGAGGATGTGGGCACAATGGCCATGAATACACCATTAGATCTAGGTATGTTAATCTTGTGAATTTACAAACAAAATTCTAATAAGCACCAAAAATTATAAGACAATAAATGATTATGCAGACAACCAATAAGGCCCACAAATTTATAGGAAATGATATGATATCCATGTGTATTTTACAACAAAATTATTTATAAGGCCCACAAATTTATAGGAAATGATAACTAACAGACATTAGTTTATATGTTTGGATTAGGTTTGAAGAAAAGCATTTAACGAAATCCATATGTAAGCTATGAATTTTTTTAAAATGAACTATATAGAAAATATCATACTTATGCATCCATGTTCAATACTGAAATGGTTTGACAAAAAAACTTACATTCATCAATATATTGAAAGGAATGATAATAAAATTGTTCTAATTCATGATATCAAATGATAATAGCACAATAGATTAGATTTTCAAAATAGAAGAGAGCTAAAATACCATATATGGAAATCCATCATAATCCATAATGCTCAATACATTACAATACAATGAATGAATTACTCAATAAGAAATATGTACATATATGAGGAGAAAAGTGCAACTACTACCTATATAAGTGGTGAAGAACTCCCAATAACTTATCTTTGGTAGTTAAGTTAACTCCAAAAGAGTAGTAAACTAACTCCACATAACTAAAATACTAACTCAACACAACCAGTAAGCTAACTCAAAAAAACTAGTAAACCTAAGAAAAATAACCCAACAAGTTAGGGATAAAAAAGTGTAAGAAGTATCCTAATAAATAAATAAAAATATAAATAATAGCCTACACTAACACCCGTGTAAGTATAGCTTAGGTGGGTGTAAAAGTAGGTGGATCCTAAAAATAAGGCCTAATGAGGTACCCACGTATAATAACTCGAAAAATAGATACCGTAGGGTACTCAAAACAATTAATAACAAAGTAAAGAGAGTAAAATCTCACTGCAAGATATTCCAAAAATCTCGGCTCCAAAACTCATACAATGCTTTGAAGAATTTTTGCGCACTGTTGTTTGAATCCACCGCTCGATCATAGAACTCAAAAATAACTAACACTAGGCTTCACGAGAATAGCTCCATACAAGGAGATTCACAATGGAGTGATGTATAAAGTGTAAAAAACACCAAATGTAATTTGATCAACTCTACAAATATGTGTGCCATGATCCAAAAATAACCAAGACAACAAGGCAAAGACATGAGATCCAAATAAATTTAAGTGCCACAATCCAAGAAAAGACAAGGTAACAAGGCATGAACAGAAAAATTGAAGAAGAAAGATCAACTACTACAAATGGGTGTGTCACGATCCAAGAATAATAACCAAGGAAAAAATGAAAGGATACGAGATCAAAATAAATAGGAGTGTCACGATCCAAGAAAAACCAAGGTAACAAGGAAAGGACATGAAATCAAGAAGAAAGATCAACACTTAGCAAGGTAGCAACACAAAACCCAAAGAAAAAGTATCAACACCACATCTTCTTGTATTTTTTAATGGATAGGGTGACACTAAAATTTGTATGAGTTGCCAAAATCAACTACTCAAACATTGAAAAATTAACACTAGGCTTAACAAGAATAGCTCCCCCACAAGAGAGATTCTCAACATGTCTAAAAATTATTCAAAATATAGATATAAAATCTCTCAACAAAGAGATAAATGTTGGCACTTTATAATTAAGTAAGTGTTATAAACTTAAGATTTTAAATTTTTAGTTTATTTCTAAAAAAAAGTTCTAGTGGAACAAACACAAAATTACACACACTTTTGATTAAAAAACACTCAAATAAGAGCTATTGATCAAAAGATACAAATTTATCAAGTTTTTTCTTTAATAAAAATAAATTAAATACCTTGCGAGTCTTCGATTTATTTTCTAGAAAACTTTCCAAATTATATATCTGTAAAATGGAGGAAGAGAAAAACTAGCTATGACGTGAAAAACCCAGAAATGGTTTTCCTAGATTTTTTCCTCTTCGACACAAATTTTGAGATCTCCAAAAAAGTAGCATACAGAATCCTCAAATCCTCAAAATACGGGAACACTAAAAGCCGAATGAAAAATCCATTACCTGAATGTAAAAAACCAAGAAAAAAAAAAGAGATAATTTCTCTATACTTTTTTCCTCCCCAACATTGATTTCCTATGGAATGAATATCCAATATTTCCACATCCTTGCAAAATAGGAATGTTGCAAAGTGGAATAAAAAAACCCATTACAAACCATGTAAAACCCAGAAAAACCTAGAAAGCCTTTTTTTTGGATTTTCTATTTCCATGACACAAATTTCTTCCCTTCGCCCAAAAATGTAAGATTTGTAATTCCCTATGAAAAAAAAAACTTTGATAAGCGGAAGAAAAAAAAACCATTACCAAATTCAAAAAGCTCAAGAACCCAAAAATGGATTTTTTGGATTTTATCGAGTACAAATTTGTAAGATGTCCAGATTCTCGCCAAATAGGAATGTTGCAAATCGAAAGAAAAAAACCCAGTATTGAAGGTGAAAAACTCAAAAAAACCTAGAAACTATTTTTATGGATTTTCTACTTCCTGGAAAAAATTTCTTCCCTTGACATGAACTTCCAAGAAAATTTGTACATGTACTGTGTTCACCTCTACAAAACCAAAATAAAGCTGTCTCCTTGATGAACAATTTTATAGTTTTTCTAGGGTTTTCCACCTTACGAATCTAATGGAATGCTTTTTTTTCATAAAAACACGCGAAAAAAATACTGAGAAAAATCATGAATATATGAATATACCAAAAAATGTTTGTAAAGTGAAACTTAAATACAAATGTCAACAAAAATCTTTTCTCGATACCATAAAAAGAATGATAAACATATCATAACAAGATAAGAACTCATATGATAATCAAAAACCACACACAATAAGATGAAATTAATTTTCCAAAATAACTTTAATAAAACCTTTGTAAACAAATGAGAAACAATATCATATATTATTATGGAACTCAAGTGTATGAGTACAATGATAATGGGCCTTTCTTATATAAGCAATGAAGATGAACCTAAGAACTATTCAAGGTCGTAGATCAAGCCGTAAATCAAGTAAAGAACTAGTCATCAAAGAACCATCATTAAGGAAAGAAATAGTCAACACCATAGATTTAGAAAAGAACTAGTCATAATAACTAGATAATGTATTCCTAATATCTAAATAATAAGGAAGAAACACCCACACATATAAGTGGGTGAGGATAAATACATTAAAGCTAAAGCTAAATAAAGTTCCTAGGTGAACATGAGATAAGGTAAATGCCTACTCTAACAAATCTCGCTAATTTACAATTGCATATTGTCTACAATGTTTCACCGACTCACTATTGCATATTGAATACTTATATTGAATTAACATTATTTTTTCTTCAACATCATAATAAACAAAACTACATATGGCTTGATCCATCTCTTATGTGTGTAAAACAAAACTTGTCTAGCCTTAGTAAAGGTTTTCAAGATAAGTATAGTTTGGTCATTGATGGCATAGCCTAGTGAATCGCAAATCCTCATCAATAGCTAAGGACTATTCTCTCTGAAAAAAAGGTGGTTCAATGAATATAAGAATAAGCTTAACGAATACTAAATTTGAATTATAATACAAATAATAATTGATAATGTACTTACCATATCACCAAAAAAACGACAATGTTTATCCGTTTAAGTTTTCAATAACATGAAATCGAATATGAATTGATTAATGTTTATTTCAAATACATTATGATCACATTTTAGTTAGGAAGAAATAGATTATGAATTGATGATTTTTTATTTGAAATATCTCTTCATCAACGAATCTAGGAGCATGTAAAGGCGATGTATTCTAAGCCACAATCTCAATGGGTAACTTTTATTCGTAAGCTAAAATGTTGTTTATTTATGTTGTAATGGATATGTGACTCGATGAAAATAAAATTTGTTTATTTCCCTGTAGGTAACAATAAGAGTTGTTTTCTTATTTTGGATATGGAGGACTTGCTATATGGGATAAAAAAAACATATAATAGGAAGATGTCATTCAAGTTTGGTATGAAAACTGTCAATTTACGAGGTGGCCTGTCAAAATTTATAAAATTACTATCACCATACTATGAACTAGGATTCTAGTTTGACACTCTCATTTTTAATAATGTTAAAAATATATCAATGAGATTCAATAAAAAAATATCAACCATATTGAATCCAAGACTCACTTGGGGAAATAAACATTGCAATATAGTTGAGGGAATAACAATAAGAGACCTAGAAAAGGTTTGGAGTAGAAATGATTTTTCATATAGTTTGAAAAACACTTTGTGTATTACATTAGGTGCAAAGGGAAACCCTTGAAAATTTTATGGTGGGTATGAAAAGAAGACACAAAGATTGTACAAAATATAAATGGTTGATGGTCGATTTGTACAAAAAAATATCACAAATAGTGTCTCAAGAATTGAATGTGGTAGAGGGCATCAAATACTTGGAGCAAGAAAAAGCTAAATAACTATTTATCTTTTCATAATGTTGTTATGATTGTACTGCTTAACATTGCCAATAATATATACATTCATATGTTATTATAAATGTATTGCATAACTCTATTCTATTATGTTGATATTTTCAAAATATAAGTTGGGAGGATTTATATTTTCACTAATTATAAGATGACAATATGATTGAATAACTTTTGTGGTGAATTATTGGAAAAACTGCCCTTGAAAATTTGTAAAATAGTATTTTTTTAACATTATTCATAAAATAAATATAAAATTATACTATATATACTTAATTGTTTTTAAATATTTTTAATATAATTAATATATATATATATATATATATATATATTAAATCTATAAAAATTGACGGTCATATATAAAATATGCAAGTCATATGTGATAGTTATTTCAAATATTTGCAACTATTTTACAAATAAAAATGATAAAAAAACGTCTAAATGGGCATCAAATTTAACACCACGTTGTGGCCTTTGTTGCAACCATTGAAGGACAAGAGAAGATGTTTTGCATGATGAAATTTGATCAAAACCAAATTTGAGGGAACTTATTTTTTGGAGCTTCACTAAGACAAAGCATAAATAATGCTTAGCAGCCACTATCCCATTTAAAACATAACAATTTTCTGTATATAAAATAGCATAAATAATGGCCATCGACCGCTAGCTTGTATAATGGATTCAAATATTTGATTTTCTATATTCTAATCTATGGGACTTTGGATTACATATAATTCCAATATAGCTGATTTTGGATTCCAATATGTGTGATTTTGGATTCCAATATATGGGATATAGGAATCCGATATGTGGGATTTTGGAATCTAATATGTGTGATTTTGGAGTGCAAATAATTCCAATATTTGATATTTTGGAAACCAAAAATAACAATATTTGACTCCGATATTAGCTATATTTTTTAGTTGTTGAGACTAGGATAAGTCCCAATTTAGTGAAATAAGTGTTTAAGGGAATGGAAATCAAATTACCATTGACATGTTTATACACATCGCATGCTTTACATTTTGTGTGGGTGTTGCTTTGTTGTTGCATAAAGGCATCTCTAATTATGTGAGGCTTACAAAAATTAACTTTGTGAGAAAATATGGAAAAATTCCATTGGTTGTGAAATACCTTTGAACTTGTGTCACATTATAGCTTCTCTTTTTAAAAACTCACTTCTTTTCTTCAACCTCGCAAATTGGATTTTTTTTTTATTCATGTGTTCTCATGTCTTTTTGGGTAGGTTTATCACAACCCAGTGTTGAGATTTGATGCCCATCCTAGATGATTTTATTGAGGATATTATTCCTCAAATTTATCTAACATTTATAAATACAACATTAAAAATATCAATTAATTTTTTAAATTATTAAAGAAAGAAAAGATATTTAACAAAGATGGCGAGCTATTTAAAACCTTTTTAAATCATAGAATTTTGGATTGACGGGTGGAGTGATTTGTCAAGTCCCATCATCACGCCAAGTATGGGGATCAATAATAGGAATGTAAAGAAGTTTAATAGCCCCTCTCTACTACGGTGTTTTCCCCAAAACATTTTTAATAGCGAGTTTATCGTCTTTGTGGAGTTTTAAATTTGGGATACTCTATTCTTATTGGATTTCAAACCGAGAAATTGTGTTGGCCTTGTTGGGTTTCAAACTTTAGACCTCCCAACCAATTTTTTGAAATATTTTCAAAGCTACCCACTGTAACCCAACTCATATTTTCTCTTCTTCTCCCTATATATAATAATATTCCATTTTCTATTCAAAAATACGTTTACGTATGATATTTTTCTATATATGGGGCCTTTCGACAAATCTATGGGCTGACACACCAAATCCCTTAAAAATGCTAGACCAAATATCTTATTCCATTTCTGAATATTTGGAAACCCCAAATAACTAGAAGGAAAAACTTGAAGCTCTTATGTTTTGCCTTGATTTGCTAGGTTATTACTCCTTCCTTTCCTATTTTTTCCACATGATTTTATCAAGGGTTCTTAATGAAAGGTGATGATATGTTTACATGAGTGAAGAAAGACGAGATAAATCAGAATTGTCCACATTTTTATCGCACTCAAAGCAAATTTTTCCGGAAGAAAAATGATGGATGGTTTAAGGATATTTAAATAACTCAAGAAGAAGCATTGGGAAGTGAACATTGTGGGGTGTGTTAAAAAATTTGTGTGTCATGTTGTGTTCGACATAACATGTTTAAATGTGTAAAAACCACATTCACGAGTGAAAATCACTACAAAATATTTTATCTATGTTGAGTCTAAATTTTTATAATCAAATGGGCCCCTTAAATGTGTGCATTCTCAGTGTTGGGATTTGTTCCATGTACATCTTATTCTCATGATGTCATGGGCTTCCATAGTTTCATGTTGCATGAGAGTGAAAAAGAAATCTTGGAAATGCGATTCAAGAGGAAAAAAATTAAGTCTCTTTGCAATTGTATGTTGGTTGATTATCATTCCTAGAAGGGTAACAAGAAAAATGACGGTAACCAAGGAAAAATACAAAGTAATCAAATAAATGTAAATATAAAAAAAGGGAAGAAACTGTTTACAAAACTATGATATAAAAGGATATACATAGGATCTTGGAGCTTGGAGTGGCTTTTCAGATAATTACTCTTTCCATAATTCCTCCATTATAGAATAGAAACTACAAGAAAAAAATATGCTCAAGTGAGGAAACGTCTGGGTGTGATGTATGTTGAATTTGATAATGTTGTCCAAGAGAAAGGTTGGTTATTAATTGAGAAACGTAACATAGATGACATTTAGAAATACGTGGAGCTAGTGCAAGATTATTACTTCGTACATCCATTCCCGAGAAAGAATCACTTATTAATGATTTCTCGACATTTCCCAATCGCTACATTTTCCATGCTAATAGGTTTTATAGTAAAGCATTTATGAAAATTAAAGTATGAGAAATTTTTTATAGGAAAAATTATGGCAACGCACAAAAGACATGTGAATCCTCTCTAAACATAAGTTGTTTTTCCATCTACAACAAATGGATGTCCATCATGGTTAGCGGCCACCTAAATTGACCATTTTCATTGGTGATATTGTCGGTCAAACTTCCGTTGTGGAAGCATAGAAGGTTATTATTTAATACCTTGGTTTTCACACTAATGTTTTATATATTAAAACTTGTTGTGCATTAGTTATGTTTGTTTCCCCTTAGTTTTCATAACAAGGAAAGCTCTCATCGACCCTATTATTATATACAAGTGCCTAAAATGAAAGATTTTATCTCTAAATTGTCTTAACCCCACTAATAAAAAATGATGCATCCGTGAATCATTGCCACAAACACTCATATAACCAACTACAAAGTGTCGATGCAAAGTGTGACAAGAAGTTAACATTGCGGTATATTTTTCCTATATTTTATTTTGGCTTTTTTAAGGGTGAATTACATTCATGTAAATAATGCAAGTGAAATTAAGATGATGAATTATAACACATATAGAAAACATTTTTGGTAGGGAGAAATCTAGGCCGTGGAACAAATGTAGTACATGCATGTATTTAATTCCCATATTTTTTCTCCAACATTTCTTTCATGACTTCATCTTACGTAACAAATTAAGCAACATCAAATCTAAAACTTTGACATAATAATAAACAAAACAAAATATTAACAAAGTTCACTTTCCCCATATTTTTCAAATCAATTTATTTCTTTTTTTTAGTGTTCGGATGATTTATTACTTCCTTTAAACTTATGAAAATATTTATTACATTGATAAAGTGAACCCTCCATATGGCTTAACATAGATGTAATACAATGTTATTCTTAAGCTCGCTCCTATTTTTTATATAGTCATTTCATCATGCCCCATACCATACATTAATGTGAGTTTTTTGAAGGGGAAACCCTATTCACTATCTTATTATCTACAAAAAAACTAAATGCAAATGTGAATGGAATTGATGACATAAGAAACCCAATATGCAATGCTTTTAACCTTGTCACCTATTACATTTTTCCTCTTTTATATTTTGGCCCCTTTAAGAAAAAAATACATTCAAAAAATAATGCTACCAATAATGAGATGACACGAGTGGAACACATTAATAAATTTATTTCATTGTAGACAATTTGAGTTATGAAATAGTTGTGAGTCATGCAATAATTTAAGTCAGTAGTTTTTATTTCCAACTTTCCATTCATTTTTTTCAACTTAGCTAACATATTAAACATTGCCAAACCAAAAAATTTAATGCTTTGAAAGATAAAATAATTTAATAGAAAATCCTCCTTTTCATTTTCCCTTCTTAAATGTTACATTACATTCAATTAGGTACGACTGAATTTATGGTGCCATAAAAGTTAAGGGAAAGTTACTAACACTTTACGGGTTCCCCCTCCATATGTATTACAATTAACATAATACAACATTATTCATAAGGTTTATGTTGCTTTCTACTTCGATGTCTCATGTTACTCATTACTTATTTCATCATGTCTTACATGTTTATCAAAGCTCATTTGTGAATGTTTATGAAGAAACCATAATCACATTCTACGAGATATAAAGAAAAACCATAATCATACACAATCATGAAATTCAAAACATAATTGAACCTCAATACAAAATTTCCATATTTTTTAACATATGTAAACTTTGAGATTGATCCACAATATGTAACTTTGTCTTTCAACTACTTATGGTATACACCTTGCTTTCTAAGATATCTTCATATAACCCTCTTCCTCCTTTTATGTTTTGGACCTCAAAATCAACCTGATCTTAGATTTCCTTCAACGTTCACATCAAAAAATTACGTGCAATCGCTAGTTATTCCATATAAGTTTTTATTTAGGTCTTTAAGTGAAAGGAATTCCCCTATGATAATGAGCTTGTCGTCATTTATGTCATGATTTTAATTTTCATGGGTTTATTAATACCCAAATTTATTCTCCTTAAGAAGTTGAGCGACATCACAAGTTTGGTGGAAGCTTAGAGACAAGCGAGAGCATGTAGTATGTCATTTTGTAGCTAGGGAATAAAATTCAGCCTTCTCTTTGTCACTTAGATGTGGAGAAATGGGTAGCACCTTCAAGAGGATTTGACCTATCCTCACTAATTTATGGTTGTGCCTTTCAACGAGGTGAGAGGACCTTTTGTAGCCTATTGTTTGTGGAGGAGATGGAGATATCATTCTTAGTCAAGTTATTAAGAAGACCTTAGAGAATATATGATCAATACAAAAAAACTTAACTCTCACAAGTTGTCACTCTAGATAGTGGAGATATTTTCTAGGCAAGGTTTAGGATACTAAAGACATTTGGAATCCTAATTGTTTCTACATGTTTTGGTGATAGAAATTATGCATTTGTGCACACACAAGACAAATAGGGGTAGTATGGGTAGGATTGGTTGTTTTTAAATGAATTTTTGTGGGAGGTGAGGTAGAATGAACTTGATTTTCTAGATCTCTGAGAACTCTTACAAAATGGAAAGCTTAGACAATAGAATGCTTCAGAATAGCTAAAATGTTCCTTTAACCAGAATATGTGCTTCAATGGAGGTCCAAGATCAGCACGTTATCACACAAACTTTAAGAGTTCAATATGAAGGCTCAAATTGAAAACTTAACTAGAACATCATCAATCTTTGTTTCATCACGCCTAAGATACCCTGAAAGGATAAAAACAATCTTATAGTCATGATAGGAGTCACGATGATTTTAAATTTTTTATTTCACTATCAAATGAAATATTTCTCGATAAATGAAATTGAAAATGCCACCAAACTATCACAAGGATAAGATCTTGTGTGATTTACAAATATTTCAATGTAAGATTGCAACGAGAACAAGAAAAACCATTTGCAGACACTCAGAAATGAAGCAGACATAGTTTTTCTCAAGATCAACATAGAATAACTCGGATTTGATTAAATTCATCAGCTAGGGGAAAGTTTCTAGAACAATCTTAGATCTTGTCAATGGTTATACACTCACAACCACCTTGACACGATCAAATTTAATACAAAAGAGATAAACAGGTTTCTCAGATGGTTTCTCAGAAAGATGGGCTCTGTCAAATTTTCCTCTTGGGATTTTTCCAACCTCTAACACTCTAACCATTTACACGATAAATTTGTGTAACTTATAACATTTTACCATATATTTTTTCCCCCAAAACCCAAACATTGAGTGTACTAGTGCTTACCATGATCTTGATTATGATTCCTAGAATCAAATCTGCAAAAAAAGATTTCAAGTGCTCAGAGGGAAGATCTCATTGAATATATTTTTGCATTCAACTCATCCTTTCTCGTAAATCACTCTTCCTTCTACTCACCAACCACTTCTGCCCCTAATCTGTCAAATCTGGTTCTTTGCATGCCCAGGAAGGAAAAATGGAAGATCAGATCGAGCCCAAGGGTCAAATCTCATCTTAATGGTAAAAGACATCTCCAGATCTTCCCCACCAAATTTAGATATAAAATTAACTCTCCTCTCTGTTTGGTGTGTAGGAAATATCAATAAATCATGAAGACTCACATCTCCAGATGCTTTTTATTAAAAATGGGGGGTAAATCAGATACAGATGCACAACTACCATTGATCTCTACTTTGAATTTGGGTTGTCCACATGGAATATTCAATTTAAAATGGGCCAAGGGATTCCTTTTGACCTTTTACAACCTTTTGAAAAAATGGAAAAAAATCCCATTTTGCTCTGCCCCTCCGCCTTCAAAAAATGGGCCTGACAAGTGTCCCAATGTGGGTCCCAGTGGAAACGTGCTCTCTTTTTATACTTTAGCTACTTTTTTCATAAAAGGAAAATTTTCCAAATTTCCTCCAAAAGTCCGCACCTCCACCATTGACTCTAAGAAAATTTTGACTAATCCTTTGTCAGGCTTATGGGCCATTTTTATGTTTTAATCCTTTTGATGACAAGAGGAAAAAAATCCAAGTTTCCCCGATGGTTCGCTTCCCTACCTTTTGAATTTTCAAAGCCAACCTTGACCTCCTTTTGTCGGGCTTATGGGCCATTTTGATATTTTAATCCTTAAGAGGAAAATATCCAAGTTTCCCTGATGGTCCACTTCCCCATCTTTTGACTTTTCAAAGCCAACCTTGACCTCCCTTTTTTTGAGCTTGTGGGCCATTTTGATATTTTAATCCTTAAGAGGAAAAAAATACAAGTTGCCCCGATGGTCCACTTCCCTACCTTTTGACTTTTCAAACTACCACATGTCATAATGGCACATCTTGAGATGGTCCCCAAAAGTTGAGACCTTGAATGAGCATGGGCTCACCACATGTCTTGGCCCAAAAAAATTTGTTTGAAGGCTTAAAGCTTAGTGGAAGGCGCCATGTGTCAGGGTCCAAGGCAATCTCCTTTGGCCGTTGAAAATTCCAAGAAAAATGCAAAGTGAGCAGAGGCCTCCAAGTGTCCTCCTAGTGCTTCTTTAAAATAAAACTCATGGGCCATCCAAAACATGCACAGTCTCTCCACATGTCCTAGGCCGCTCAAAAAATAGTTAGAAAATTCTAAGTATGGTAAGACTCGGCGGAAGCCTCCACACGTCCCCATGGTGTAATTTGAAAATGGTGCCCAAGTGTAAGACCCTGAATGAGCATAGGCTCACCACATGTCCCTGTCCCGCCAAACTATATTAGCTGCATAAAAAAAATTCTAATTTAAGAAAAAGTAGTGGAAACATGTCCTCCCAACGCTACTCCAAGGCCAAACCAAAAGAAAATCTTCAAATGAGCGTCATTCTTCCACGTAGATAGGTTTTTAAGTTGAGGTGATTCATAAATTTTTTTGAAGTACCCTGTCGAGCCGCATCCAACCAAAAGAGGCCATGTTTCCTATTGATGCAAGGATGTAAATTTGACCGGGAGAAATGCCCGTCAAACCGTAAAATGTAAAAAAATGACCATTTGAGCTTGGAGATGAAATTTTCTCCAAGGACAGAGAATTTAGAAATGTTACAAGGCTCAAATACATTCCTCTCGAGCTACATCCATTCATTTTTTTCAAGTATTTAGGGAAAAACGAAAAGGAAAACAAATCTCGATTGTGGAAAATGGAAAGAATGAGAGAGCCTGAGTTTTTAGATGAACAGAGAATGGGAGACCCAAATTACAGACCCTTTCCAGATAAATAGAGAAACAAGGAAACAACTATGGATCCATACATGATCCTCGACCAAGGATGGATTGATTATGGAAAAAAGGAAGGCAAAGACTTCTCAGGCACAACATAGGGAGATAAAATATGGCAGAGGCCATAAATTGATATATTTTCAATGGAAAAATGGGGTGAAACTATTTTGAGCACCAACATCAGCTCCAACTCGGGGATGGGCACTCCCTGCAAGTGCCACAAGAACAATGGTAGACCAACTTCCAAAAACATCCATTGGGCAAAGGAGTCACTTGCAGAGTAAATAAATTGAGACATCTCCCAAAAATGAATAGAGAAACCAGCAAAAACATGTCACCAAGGACCAACGAGCAAAAACACAAAAGATAGGAAACAAACAACAAGCTATACACTGTACAAAATATGTTTTACCCGATTATGGGGAATAAATCGAAGAAATGCTTCAAATGCCTACCACTAACATGTAGTTCGAGCAATTCCCCATCCAAGTCATTCAAGAAGAGGGTATGTTCGCCAATCCTAATCTAAATGGAGTAAGGGCCCATCAATAATGCGTCAAATTTTCCATGCATGACTTTATCTTCATGTCTTATATCCCATAAAAAGAGACAAGATCTCTAGTATTGAAAGCTCCGGAAATGAGCTTCTTGTTAAATAATGTCTTCAACTTTTCTTTGAACTTTACATGCCTTTGGTGGGATGCCCTCCTTTCTTCATCAAGCTCAACGATCTGGTTAATGTGAGCATCATATGGACTAACCTCTTGATCTTATAGTTGTTGAATGAAATGATATGAAGATAGTTTCATATGTAGGGGCAACAAGGCCTAAGTTCCTATTATATATATTTACCCCTGTAAATATAGACAACAAGAGAATAAGGAAATATGTCGGAGGGGTCCAAAACCCGACACAAAAGAAATATGTCGAGAGGTCCAAAAACCCGACACAAAGGAAATATGTCGGAGAGGTCCAAAAACCCGACACAAAGGAAATATGTCAGAGAGGTCCAAAAACTCGACACAAAGGAAATATGTCGGAGGGGTCCAAAAACCCGACACAAAGGATTTCAGGTTTCGGGAAACATGAGACATGAAGCATGCGTGCAAGATCACGAGGCATGTCCCAATGCTTGAGATTTATGCAAACCTGAAATACTACCTAGGAAAATTGGGTCTTGGAGTCGAAAACAAGTCGGGAAAGCATGGGGCGAAAACATGTCAAGCCACTTTCCAAACCCGATACATATGCAAGTCCAATTTCAAACTCTGAAACAAAGGATATCTTGGCAATACCGGTGGAAGCGGGTTTCAAGAAAACACAAGAATAAAACACATGTCAATCCATCCTCCAAACCTGATGCAAATGCAGAGGAGAACCCTAAACTCGATAGGAAGAAAAGCCTCGACGCTGGGAAATATTCTTAGATGGCCATAACTTTCCACAGGAGCTCGGATTCATGCAAGGTTGGAATTTTCAGAAAGCTCTCGGTGTCCTCTACCCAACTATGACTAGATATATTTATTTGGGTGAGAAAAAGTTCTTCAAAAATTCAAAATACAGCTCGCCATTTTTTGGGTTTGCTAGGGTTCTCACCTACCGCCATAATGAGATGAATTAAATGTAGTCTAGAGGTGGTTGGGGTAGATTTCGAATTCCTCTCTTCTCCTCTCTCTTTTCTTCCTATAAATTGTAAGGAGGGGATTTTTTCTAAAGGTTGGACATTCTTGTTTTTCCCCTCCCTTCTTCTCTTTGGCAGCAAATTTGTGGAGTTCAAACCTCCCATTTAAATCAGTAATGCAACTTTTCCTCTTGGCATTTTGTAGTGTATTGTATCAATATTTGGAGCAAATAATGCATGTATGTGGATGATTCTCAACCCCCTCTATGTTCATTTGCATCCTCTTGATATTTCACTACAAATTTGGTTATTTGTGCATGATCTTGCATTATATTATGATGGTTTGTGTTTATTGGAAAGACAGTGTTCTTCATTCCTAATGCATCACCTTTGTTAGTTTAGGTTTATTTTTTATGCATCTTCTTACCCTGTCTCCTTGGAAAGTTAGATTAGGTTTTTAAGTAAACCCTCTACATTTTTTATGTGTGCATCCGAGTAGAGGAATAGCAACCGGCCTTCATCCGGATATTTTTCCGATTCGTAAGGTCCCACACTTGGGCAAAGCTCCATGTTATGCAATCGCAATGAGAGTCTCAACCTATCGAGTTGCATACATTTAAGGGTGCTGTGATTCATCATGAACAGTTCCATACACCAACTCAAATGGACTCTTTCCAGTAGCTCTCTTGACAGTGATTCTATCATCCCAAATAGAAAACTTCAACTGTTCACTCCATTTCCTTTTGTTCAGCTCCAAGTTTCTTCTAATAATTTTCAATAAGTTTTTATTATGGAATCGTCTTGTCCATTCCCTTAGGGATTTTATTTAGAAGCATATGTCAATTTAATCCCATACTCTTTGCACATTGCCACTAGAGGTTTAGCTCGAAACTCATGGCATCGTTATCTACAATTTTAACCGTACTCCAAACATGCAGATAATATGGTTCACACTATAAATCCATGAAAATTTTGTGTGTTGCCTTCTTTGGGATTTATTCCACCCATTTAGTAAAGTAATTAGTGGATACAAAAATCCAATTATGGCCAAAGCACTTGAAGGGTTTGAAATCTCACCATTGAAATCCATTCCCCATTTCTTGAACGGGATTTAATTGATATAGGCCGCAAAGGTAGGGAGCCGAACCTTTCAAAGATTCTATAGAAACACTTGCAACTCTCACATCTTCTAACCAACAAGGTTGTATCCTTGAAGACATTTTGCCACCAAAACAAACCCTCATGATGTTATGTCTTGTGACTCTTTGCAGCAAAATTCCCACCATAAACTCCTCCATGGAAATCAGCAATTATCTTGGGGATTCATCTTTAGTAAAGCACCTTAAGAGGACTCCCTCGGGATTTTTCTAAGCTAACCCTTAATCAAGTAATGACATATTTCTAGGACGCCAAATTAAGATCTCTTTTCTAGTTCTTACTCAAATACTCAGTGGAAGTATAAATGTCCGAGATAAAAATTACATCTTTGTAACACTCATAACTCATCAACTTTTCAAAAACACCTACCCTTTCTTCTTCTACCTCATTTGCCTCAATAGTTTGCAATTTTCTCTCATCCATAAGCTTAGCCAAGCCCAAACCTCTTACCAACTTCATGGTTTGGATATCCATGTCATATTCTTCTAATTTGTTCACCCATCCGCATATTTTTCTTGAGACCTCCATCTTTGTTAAGATTTCCTTTACCATGGTGTGGGGAACATAGGCAACCAACTTAGAGCTTAGAATGTCGGGCTTGAAATTTTTTTCTTTTACAAAGGAAAATGATAGCTTCTCCATAATAGTATATTTTAACTCAGCCCCCGTAATGCCTTACTGAAAAGGTAATTGGCCTCTCAGCCCCTTCATCATCTTTCTGTAATAGGACATATGAAATAGTGTTCTTTCAAGTAAAAGAAAATAGTTGAAAAGGCTTATTATAACTGGAGCTGCTAGAATAGGTGCATGCATTTATGCCTCTATAATCCTTTGAAATCTTGAATGGCATCCTCTTTCAACTTGATGGCCTGATCCTTCATTAACATAGAAGTAATTGGAATGGTCAACTCAAAGCAAATTTTGATATGAATCTTCGATGAATTTTATCTTCCCATAGAAGGGCTGAATTTATTTCTTGGTTCTTGGAATTAGGACCTTCATTGATGGCCTCTAACCTTTCTCGGATCAATCATCACACCTTTTTGTGACACAATATGATCCAACAACTTTTCCTTCTACACTCTAAAATTACACTTCTTTGGATTGAGTGACATGTCATATTCTCTACGTCTTATCAAGCATTTTTTCCAAGTCTTTGCAAGTGATCACTTCTCTTCCTGGAAAACATAGTTACATCATCTTGGTAAACAACAATAAACTTATTGATGTAACTAGTAAAAGCAACATCCATTTCTCTTTGAAAGGTGGCTCAGATTCATTAAACCAAAGGGCATCCCGACATATACATAGGTTCCCCAAGGAGTAGTAAACGCTATCTTCATCCTTTTCTATTCCTTCACCACAACTTGGTTATAACCAGAGAAACCATCTAGGGTGGAGAGTAATTCAGAATTAGTCACTAATTGCAACATGTTTTCCATGTTCAGTAAAGGATAATTATCCTTCATTGATGCTCGTTTAGATTCCTTATATCCACACATAGCCCGATGTCACCATTCTTCTTTCTAACCAAGACTAAATTTGCAACCCAACAAGAATACCTTGTGGGCTGAATAATCCCTCCATCTCTTAGCTTCTTCAATTCCTCTTGTATTTTAAGAGATAAGAGTGGGTTGATTGGCCTCTATTTCTACCTAAATGGATTTTCATTGGACTCAAGGGAATCTCATGTGAAACTAATCCTCTCTCGTATGCCTTTAGTTGAGAATAGGTCCAAGCTAGGAAATATTGAATTTTTTTAACAATTGGATGTAGGACTACTTCTCCTCCTTGCTGAGATTACTAATTAACCAAATATTCCTTGGATTCTCCTTTGTACCAAGATCATGCTCCTCAACATACCTTGAGGCTTCTATATGTCTATTAATAATGCAATTAACATTATAAAAGTTTGATTCAAGAGCAACCATCCCTCTAGGAATGGTATTAGTTTTTAGTTAGATAAAACCTTTTGCAAACAAGGTTTCTTATCCTCTCGCTACACACACCATTGGCTTCCAATCAATGTATTGATCAACAAAATCTCCTTTGTTTTGCATAAATCTTCCGACTCGAGGATCATCATCAAAAACTTTCCAATGTTTAATATTGTCGGGACGTAAGGTCTTGTCAATACTTCAACATCATATTCAAAATATGGGGAGCTTGCATAATTGTCAAACTGAGATCCCAACACTGCAAGTTTTTCTGCCAAATCATTGAACTTTCTATCATGATGCACAATGTTGAATGAATCAAATATCTCAATAATATCCCAAACTACATGCTTATATTGTTTTATTCACTAATTTTTGTGGCATAAAGTTTTCGACTTTCTTAACAATTAATTCTAAATCCCTTTGACAATAATGTCCTTGATACCATATTTCCAAGTAATCCTTAAACATAAAATCAATTCCTCATACTAAACAATGTTGTTAGTACACTCAAAGTTGAGTTTTAAGGAAAATAAAACTCTTCCTGCCTAGAGAAATAAAAACAATAGCCAACACCATTTCTAAACTCGGAGCAAGCTCCATCAAACAATAAATTCGAATGAGAGCCTTCTTATTCAAGACACTTTCATTCTTCAATTTTGTGCTCTTTTACATTAGCAAATCCTACAAAGTTATTAGCATCAACACTTGTGTACAATACTACATAGGATGCATTGTTGGGATCTTCAATAAGGTACAACATCTTATTTTCTCCATACAACTTGACAACGCTACCCTCAATTGGAATGGTTTCATAGGAAATATCCATCTCCACACTCCCACCAACACTTGAAACCCATTTTATAGACAACACAATACCCCACTTGGTTGGGAAATCAACAATGACTACATAAAGCTTCAGGGTTCTCACCGGGTAATCTATAAGCTGCATAACCAAACCCTTCACACATCCCACCACCGGCCTCTCTGGATTCCATGGCACTACACTTCTCATATGCCATGGTTACTTTGATATCCAGCTCATTCATGACCGAGAGACAGATAATGAAGGAGAAAGAATAGAGATTGTATATCTCATATTATTCTATTTAACACAAAGCTCACGTATAGTATTTATAGGAAAGAAATTGTACTGGACTCCCCTAAATGAATGGAGAGGATCCACAACAGAAGGAGAGAATAATGGAATAATAGAAGGAGCAGATAAAGAGATAGGATAGACACCTAAGAAATATCAGTTATCCAACGTATGCTAACATTCCCCCCCTTATTACATTATTCTTGCAAATGTGACCTCTGAAAGATTCAAATTTCACTTTTCCAAGGGATTTAGTGAGAATGTCAGCAACTTGTGCTTCAGTAGGATAGTACTGGAGCTGAATTTGATGGTTCAAGACGTGCTCTTGAATGAAATGGCAGTCAATTTCAATATGCTTTGTTCGTTCATGAAAGACTGGATTCTGCACGAGCTTCAACACACTCTGATTGTTGTAATAGAGAATAGGTGACTATTTTTTAGGAATTCCCAGGTCATCCAAAATGTGACGTATCCATATAACTTCACACATAGCTCCTCGTGTGGAGTAATATTCTTCTCTCGTGGATGAGATAGAAACAATATTCTGCTTCTTTCTTATCCACGAGATAGGTCCAGATCCGAGATGAAATATGTATCTTGTAGTTGACTTCCTATCATCAACAGATCCGGCGTGGTCCGAGTCGACATATCCTTGTAAGAAGAATTGATCATTCTTCTTATATTCCATACCATAATCAGTTGTTCCTTGGACATATCTCAAAACATGATTTGCTTGCATTCTAGTGACATTTCTTTGGCTCCTGCATGAACCTGGAAAGATAGCTGACAACATAGCAGAGATCTGGTCTGGTATATGTCAAATAGATGAGCCCTCCAACAAATTACCTGTAGAGAGTAGCATCTACTTGAGGTGAGTCTTGGAATCTTGAAAGTTTCAAGCCTTTTTCCATGGGAGTGGACATAGGTTTACAATCTGACATTCTATACTTTTCCAGAGTGTCTTGGTGTACTTTTTCTGGGAGACAAAGATGTGATGCTCCTTTTCCATATTTCCAAGCCAAGATAGTAATGTAGTAGCCCCAAATCTGTCATGTCGAAGGTTCTTTTGAGATCATTCTTTACAATATCAACCCGATCTTCTGAACTACCAGTGATCACAAGATCATCTACATAAACAACCAGAATGACAATTTCTTTGCCTACCTTCTTTATATACAAATTTGAATCGAGGGGCTACGAGTGAACCCATGCTACAAAAGGTGATTTTTGATCTTGATATACCATGCCCTAGGAGCTTGTTTCAGTCCATAAAGAGATTTGATGAGACGACATACCTTTTTAGGCTGATTTTCATCAACAAATCCTTCAAGTTGGGTCATTTTTACTTCTTCTTTCAGATCACCATTTAGGAAAGCACTCTTGACGTCCATCTGCTGAAGTCTCCATCCTTTTTGTGCTGCAAGTGCATAAACTAACTCGATGGTCTTCATCTTCGCAGTGGGTGCAAAGGTTTCTTCATAGTCGATGCCTTCTTTCTGAGCATATCCTTTGGCTACAAGTCATGCTTTATGTTTTTCGATGGATCCATCTCGCTTTATATTTTGTCTTGAAGACCCATTTGCAGCCTATGGGTTTCTTTCTTGTCAGAAAGTGCATCGACAAGTTCCCATGTCTCGATTTTTCATGAGCGAGTCATATTTTGTTTCCATAGCTTCCTTCCACCGAGTTTGTTGAGTGCTTCACGAACATTATCTTGCTCGGAGCTATTCATCAGTGAACTCATGAGTGCAAAGTTTACCTCATTTCTTGTTTGACTCCTTGTTTTGACTCCGGATGATGTATCTGGGAGTTGTTGCAAATTTGAGTCCTTGATAGTGCTTTGTACCCACTTCGGATGAGAACTTGACTACTTTTGAGAAGAACTGTGTTATTTCCGTGAGGATTGATGTGGAGTCACATTCTGCAGTTCTCCAAGGTCAACAAATAGTTCTCCTGGTAGCATTTCTTTTCTCTGAGTAGTCTCTTCCAACTCATCATCTGATTCAGAGACTAATCGGTGAGATGTGTTTAGAAGTGGATCTTCTGTTGATACTATTGAGTCAAAGGATGACTCGTCACAAACCACATCCCGAATCTCATATATTTTCTTTGTCTCAGGATCCATGAGATGATACACCTTCGAGGTAGTACTGTAGCCAAGAAGGATACACGGGAGTGTTTTTGGCTCTACCTTCTTTCTCTTCTCGAGTGGGACATGCATGTCACCGTTCAACCAAATACTCACAAATGAGAAATTGATGGTTTTTTACCACTCCATACCTCTTCTGGCGTCTTGTTCAGTAGAATCTTTGTTGGTTCCCTGTTGAGAAGATATACAGCCGTTTGTACTACTTCAGCCCAATAACGTTCTCCTAGCTTTGTAGTTGATAGCATACAGTGAGCCATCTCCATCACTGTGTGATTGCGACGCTCAACAATGCCATTTTGTTGGGGAATGTACTGAGCAATGTCAAAGAGTCGCTTAATGTCGTGATGGTTTAGGAAGGCCAAGAACTTCTTTGATTTGAATTCCCCCCCTCGATCTGAGTGGAGTAGAAGAAGTGGTTGTCCAGACTCTTTGACAACACGATGATAGAAGTTGAAAGTGTCAAGAGCCTCACTTTTTGCTTTAGGAAATATACCCACATCTTGCGAGAGTGGTCATCCACGAACAACTAGAAGTATTTGTATCCTGAAAATGAAGCAGCAATGGGCCGTCAGATCGGTATGAACTACCTCGCAGGATACTTCTTAGCATGGAAGGTGCTCACTTGAAACGGATCTCTATGTTGTTTTCTGTAAGCCGCAAGACAGCTAGGGCAAATAGGCAAGGAACTGGACAATTTGGGTAGTCCACGAGATCATTGCTTTTAAACTCATCTGGTGCAATGAACCGACCGACAAGTGTCCATATCTAAAATGCCATAAGGCAGTTGATTCTATTATTGAAGCAGATAAAGATACTGCAGAAGATGAAACAATATCTAAAGCAAATAACTTATCTTTTACAAAAGCTTTAGCAAGAACCGTACCTTTTCGGGAGATTAAGCATGATTTAATGCCATTTTGAACAAGAAATTCAACCTTAAGGTGATGATTCAAGAGCTGAGTAACTGACAAAAGGTTGCTAGTCAAGCCAGGAACATATAGTACCTTTGTAAGTGTACATTTTCATGGCCCCAGAGGAATGGTCACATTCCCTATTCCTTCTGCAATGTACTCTTTGTCATCCGCTATCCGAACTCGATCTCCGGTTGGCTCTTCGTGTAGTGAATCAAATAGCTTCTTGTCACCTGACATATGCTTGCTTGCACCAGAGTCTATCAACCAGACTTTCTTTGTGGGCTGAGAAGTTTGAGAGACGAGTACAAGATTCTTACTACAATGGGCTCCTTCTGATGTCTCCTCATCAGAGTCATCATCTTCTTGTTGGGCTGTAAGATGTCCTTTTTCTTTCTCCAGTGGGGACGTCATTTGGAATTTTGAAAATATTCACGCCCGGATGTGCTTGTATGGCTTGAAGGCCCTTGTTTCAAGTTGTTGTGCCAGCAGTGATCAGTGTCGTGAGTATTGGTTCTGCAAATGTGACACCATCTCTTTGACTTTTGATCTTTCTATTTGGGTTGCGCTGGATTTGGCTTCTCTGGGGGACCTTTCCAATTCTTCTGGCCATGATTAGGCTTTGAGAACAAGGCTTTGTCCCGAGACTCCCATGCGATGAAGTGATATCCTCTTCCGTTGTAGAAAATTCACAAGCTCTTCGAATGTCACTTTGTTTGTTTAGACACATTCAGTGTTGTAACAAACACTCAAAATTGAGAAGGGAGTGCTCTCAAGGTGATTAGGATGAGATTTTTATCGTCTACCATTTCACCAAGGGCTAATTACTCGATCTCGGCTCAGCCATGTGATGCAAGAATTCCTCCACTTTCTCGCCGCAGACCCCATAGAGAGGGTGTGTAGCTTGATCAAGATGAAGAATTTTTGTCTGATTTTTGGCTTCATAAATGGTTACCAACTTGTCCCTGTGCCTCTTTGGGTTTCTCGCATTCCGAACATGCGGTTGCACATCATCACCGATCGAGCATTATCAGAATCAAGGCTTAAGCACTAGCCATTTCATATTTTATTAGTTCATCGGGGGCTGTGGGAGCAGGCATAGACCCTGTGACAATTCCCCATAATCCTTCAAACTGAAGGATTGTCTTCATTTTTGTCTTCTAGGCCACAAAATTAGGCCCTTTGAGCAACTGAGTGTCAGACAGAAGTAACTTCAGAGCAGACATTGTAATAAAAATATATATTTATTTATTTGAAAAGTTATTACAATTTGGACTCACTGACGAGAATTACTAGCTCGTAGATGCTCGTAATATTCGTGTGCTATGAGACGGTGATGCTTTGTAGGGCGTTCTTCTTCGTCATCACAATCGGCGTCGTATCCGGCTTCTAATTCTTCCCGTACTCGCTTTCTTGGCAGCTGACGTCGAAAAGAAAGTATTCAAGGAGTCCTTCTCGAACTAGTTTGTCGAATGCAAGATTGCCGGAATTTTGAAGCTCGTTCAGCAGAGCAAAGTAGAACCCGGAGCTCTCAGGAGCTTCTCCATGGTGTTCTCTAGGCTGGCGAGTTAATATTCTTGCTTTCAGCTATGGCGACCGTGTTATTGACACTCTCAATCGAGTTGTCTACACTCGACATTCGACGTAGTGTTGAAGAAACTCGACGTTGCCAGTATCAGACTTCCTCGTAGAGGGTAAAAACTTCAGGCAGCAAGGTTCTTTTGCACAGCACTACACAGGTTGAAGGTCTCCGGGAGAGTCTACTCTCTCTTCCTCCATGTGCACAGGTAGCAAACAAACAAGATTTCCCATGGCTATCTAAAAAACTGCAGGCTGCTCCAAGAATTTTTAACGCCTCCCGGTCAACAGTGGCATGGTTGTTGTTTTTAGCGCACAAAACACCAGGTTGGAAGATCTCCATGCACAAAAGAGGCAGAAAAAATAGAAGACTTCTTTCCAATGCACAGGCAGAAAAAGAAACAGTCTCTCCTCTTTGTTGAAGACTCCTCCACGCAACAGCAGAAATTATATTTATTCCACGTGAACTTCCACGTTTTCTCCTGTCTTCCACGCTGTTCTCACAAGATTGGTTGTGCCTGCCAATACATCACGTGCCTCCTCTTCTCATCAACAACAGGCTTCACAGTCGGGCGCAAGCGCAGCGCAGGTATTTTTCCTACTCAGTGGCACAAGGCTCGACTGTAGATTGATATCCCGTGCTTCTTTTCCGTCACAGTGCTTGCACACTAAATCTCCTCTAATGGTGTGAATTCCATGGCCGAGCAGATAGTCGAGGGAATGCACTATACAAAAATGTGCAAATCTTAACCAAGTGAAATGAACTTCACCAATTTGAGACAGAATACAGAAAAGCTTTGGCTCACTTTCAGGAAGTCACAAATAAATATGCTCAAGAAAAACAAGTTGTTGATGACCTGCTGAAACTACGAGACAATATTCAGTCATCATTCACTGCAAATACTGTGTCAAAGGTGGGGAATGTTCTATGGCTCGCCTGTCGGTGGCCCAGAGATATGCCGTCACGATGCACTCCTCCTTGGGTCTGCTCGGACCACCTGTTGCTCCACCATGCACACAAAGTCGAGGCTTTGATACCAAACTGAGAGACAGAGAATGAAGGAGAAATAATAGAGATTGTATATCTCATATTATTCTATTTAACACAAAGCTCACGTATAGTATTTATAGGAAATAAATTGTACTGGACTCCCCTAAATGAATGGAGAGGATCCACAACAGAAGGAGAGAATAATGGAATAACAGAAGGAGCAGATAAAGAGATAGGATAGACACCTAAGAAATATCAGTTATCCAACGTATGCTAACAATGACTTCCAAAGGCATAACATTACATAATGCATGTGATTCAAACATGCAGTTATGTAGCAATCTGTCCTTAATGGTCGAGTGGTGAAGAACGGATCCACATTTAGTTGAGATTCCACCAAGGATGTCCTCAAATAGACCTCAATTGGTTCACCTATTTCCTCCAATGCCGGTGCTATCTCTAACTCTTAAATGATTGGGGGAGTCTCCACAATGTTTACATTTCTGCCTAGGGAAATCTTCTCCTCTTTCAGTCCCAAGTATTCAAATGCTCTCCTTTTGTGCTCAAGAATTCTAAGCAACTCAACAATTGGAACTAAAATCTTGATTTGACTCAATACTTTTGTAATATCATATGGGACATTCTTTGGCAAGGCAACATTAGAAGGGAGATTAGAAAACTCATCAGATGACATAGGTTTCTTGATATTTTGGGCATGAGCATAATTATAAGTTTTGTTTGGGATAGAAGGGCCTTTAGCAAATGCATATTTCTTAGGAGCGTATTTAGGAATGTTTGAAAGTAAGAGATTTTTTGGCTTCGCTTGAGGCCCTGTCCCTTTGACAACCTTACTTGTTGTGTTATATTCCTTCTCTTGGGCTACAACAACATTCATCAAGAACTTCTTGTCTTCCTCGTAGGGACCCCACCATCATAATTTTTTTATCATTAGAGCTCTTAAATACTCAAAGTCATTATTAGGTATCTCGAAAAGCTTTAGAGTATCTAATTTTAAAGTATGAGAGGGAGGAAGAAGTGGTACCCTATGAATGCAGTCCCAAAAAGTGGCAGGAGTCTCGAGAACCTATCACTTTAGTTGAAGTTTCCCTTGTTGTGAGATCATGGAGCAACCCATCATGCAAACATTATCATCATTATCATAATAAACTTCTTCTTCTTCTTGCTGATCTACTTGGCATGGAGCATGGGGCATGAAACATTTGTCACACCAATCAATGACCTTTGTTTATTCCACAACAACAAGTCTTGCAACCAAAGGATCGTGCACCATTCTACTTTCCCTAACTTAGGGCTATTTATTTCCAAATCCAATAGGTCCCTTACCTCTATCATTAGATATATGCTCATTACTATGATGATTTGTAAATCTATCCCAACTCCTTTCTCACTGGGCTAGTTTGTAGGAGATTTCTTTGACAACCCCTGCCAAAGTTTTCACAACCTCCTCTAAATCAACAACTTTACTTGTTTGAGGTTTTTCTAGGTTAACTAGCTTCACACCATCCCTCTTAGGAGGTTTTCCAATTGCCTTGATATTATTCTCAATTTACAAAGCCATAGTGAGGGCCTCGCTCAAATTGGTAGGGTTCTTTTCCTCAAGTAGTAAAAGACTTTTTTCAAATACATCCGAATATTTGATCAAACATGGTTCAACACATGGCCTCACGTTAATAGGTAACCTTCTCAAAGTATTATTGAATCTTGTATTAAAATCATGTACTAACTCATTAGGATTCTTTTTTATATTTTAAAATTCTAAAAAAAGAAACCTAGGGTCTGTTTTATCACCATATTGTAATTTGAATGCATTATTCATCTTAGTCCAAGAATCAATAGAGTTATCCAAAGAAAAGATTTATACTAGTCCTCGCATCCTCTTCAAAAGTATGAATAACTAATTTGATGTATACATCTTCAAACACAATCTCAAAGTCTTCCATCATGTTGATAAAAAGCTTTAAATGCTGATCACCAATTATAGTATTATTTCCCTGGAACTTTGGTAGTCTATTCCTTACATCTTGAGGAACTGCATTTGGATAACCAACCATTCCCACAAAATTTATAGGTCCAAAGGTATTTACAAAAAATGGAGGTCTGGGTGGGGGATGGGCCATGTTGATTCGAGGAGGTGACCTTGGGGGAGAAACAAACTGATAAGGGATAAAGGGCCTTTGAAACACAGGAGTATAACTTTCAAAATGGATATCCCCTGAAGGTTGTGTTTCTTGAAAAACCCTATCAACTTTGGAAAACATAGGGGCGAATGAGAAGCAAAATTTTCAAATTCAAATGAAGGCCCCTCTCCAGATGGAGAATTCAATTCCACAAAGAGACTACCTGATTCAGAAGCACTTGAATGGAAATCTTCAATGATAGGCTGATCACTTTCATTAATGGGGATCTCCTTTCTTGATTGTTGTTCTCCCACAACTCTCCAGGCTCTTCTTCCTTTTGAATTTGTTTTTCCTATCTCTGGAAATAATGTCCTAGCAGGATCCTTAGAGAAGAAATATCTTCTTCCTTCCAGCTTTGTAAATATTAGTAACAAATCTCACTTAATAGAGGTTAAGACATTAATGGTATTTATCAAAAATAAGATAAATTAGGAGTCGCCACTATGTATTTACACATTAGTTGTTTAAATGCACTAAAAATATGATATGTCAAATGTATGTCAACGCTAGAAATTAGAAATGAAAGATCTGACCTTGTTTTTACAAAGATCTATCATTGAATACTTGAGCAAAATTGTAGATACTGGAAAAATTACACACAACACTTGTAACTTTGAAACTTCTTATAGGCTTGAAAACATGATGATGTTGAAACAAGGTTCTGACACTTAGAGCATATAAGAAATGCTTACTAGGGTCTGAGTATGAACTATAATCACAATTTCCCGAAAATGGCGCCAAATGGGTGTTGGTACCCAAATTGATTATTTTTCGAAGCCGAGAATCATCATAAGTTTGGTAGGAAGGTTAGAGACAAGCAGAGCATGTAGTGTGTCATTTTGTAGCTGGGTATAAAATTTAGCTTGATATTAATCACTCAAATGTGGATAAATGGGTAGCACCTTCAACACGATTTGACCTATCCCCACTACTTTATGGTTGTGCCTTTCAACCAAAGTGAGAGGACCCTTTTGTACCCTATTTTTGTGGAGGAGATGGAGATATCCTTCCTAGTGAAGTTATTAAGAAGACCTTGGAGAAAATATGATCAATACAACAAAACCTAACTCTCACGAGTTGTCACTCTAGATAGTGGAGATATTTTCTAGGCAAGGTTTAGGCTACTAAAGACATTTGGAATCTTGATTGTTTCTACATGTTTTGGTGATAGAAATTATGCATTTGTGCACACACAGGACAAACAGGGGTAGTATGGGTAGGATTGGTTGTTTTTAAATGAATTTTAGTGGGAGGTGAGGTAGAATGAACTTGATTTTCCAGATCTATGAGAACTCTTACAAAATGGAAAGATTAGAAAATAGAATGCTTCAGAATAGCTAAAATGTTCCTTTAACCAGAATATGTGCTTCAATGGAGGCCAAATCAGCACGTTATCACACATTATTTAAGAGTTCAATATGAAGAATCAAATTGAAAAACTTAACTAAACATCATCAATCTCTATTTCATCATACCTAATATAACCTCAAAGGCTAATAAACAATCTTATAGTCGTGTTAGGAGTCACAGTGATTTTAAATTTATTTAGTTCACTATCAAATGAAAGCTCTTTGATAAAATAAATTTTAAATGCCACCAAACTATCACAAGGATAAGATCTTGTGTGATTTACAAAGATTTCAATGTAAGATTGCAACGGGAACACGAAAAACCATTTACAGACACTCAGAAATGAAGTAGACACAATTTTTCTTAGATCAACACAAAATAACTCAGATTTGATTAAATTCATCGGCAGGGGAAAGTTTCTAGAAAAATCTTAGAGCTTGTCAATGGTTGTACACTCGCAACCACCTTGACATGATCAAATTTAATAAAAAGAGATAAACAGGTTTCTCGATTGTTTCTCGAAAGAAATGCTGTTAAATTTTCCTCTTGGGATTTTCCCAACCTCTAACACTCCAACCATTTGCATGATAAATTTGTGCAATTTATAACATTTTACCATAGATTTTTCTCCCAAAAACCTAAACATTGAGTGTACCAGTGCTTTCCATGATCTCGATCGTGATTCCCAAAATCAGATCTACAAAAAGGTGTCAGGTGCTTAGAGGGACAGATCTCTTTGAATATCTCCCACATTCAACTCCTCCTTCTGGTAGATCACTCTTCCTTCTACTTGCCAACCACTTCCACCCCTAATCTATCAAATCTAGTTCTTTGCATGCCCGGGAAGGAAAAATGGAAGATCAGATCAAGCCCAAGGGTTAGATCTCATCTTAATGGTAAAATATATCTCCAGATCTTCCCACCAAATTTAGATATCAAATTAACTCTCCTCTCTATTTGGTGTGTAGGAAATATCAAGAAATCATGAAGACTCGCATCTCCAAGAGCTTTTTAGTAAAAATGGGGGAAAATCGATATAGATGCATAGCTACCATTGTTGATCTCTACTTTGAATTTGGGCCATCCACGTGGAAGATTCAATTTAAAATGGGCCCAGGGGTTCCTTTTGACCTTTTACAACCTTTTAAAAAATGGAAAAAATTCCCATTTTTCTCCGCCCCTCCGCCTTCGAAAAATGGGTCTGATAGGTGTCCCAATGTGGGTCCTAGTGGAAACACGCTCTCTTTTATACTTTATCTCTATTTTTTTACAAAGGAAATTTTTCCAAATTTCCCCCAAAAGTCCTGCACCTCCACCATTGGCTATAAGAAAAATTTGATTGATCCTTTGTCGGGCCTATAGGCCATTTTGATGTTTTAATCCTTTTGATGACATGAGGCAAAAAATTCAAGTTTCCCTTATTGTTTGCTTCCTCGTCTTTTGACTTTTCAAATCCAACCTTGACCTCCATTTTTTTCGTGACTTTCGAGCCATTTTGATATTTTAATTCTTAAGAGGAAAAATATCTAAGTTGCCCCCGATGGTCCATTTTCCCGCCTTTGTAATTTTCAAAGCCAACCTTGACCTCCCTTTTTCGAGCTTGTAGGCCATTTTGATATTTTAATCCTTAAGAGGAAAAAAATCCAAGTTTCCCCGATGGTCCGCTTCCCCAACTTTTGACTTTTCAAACTGCCATGTGTCATAATGGCACATCTTGAGATGGTCCCCAAAATTTGAGACCTTGAATGAGCATGGGCTCACCACATTTCCTAGCCCAAAAATTTTTTTGAATCCTTAAAGCTGCACCGAAAGGACCATGTGTCGTGGTCCGAGGCAATCTTCTTTGGCCATTGAAAATTCCATGTAAAATGCAAAGTGAGCAGAGGCCTCCAAGTTTCCTCCTCGCGCTTATTTAAAATAAAACTCATGGGCCAGTCCCAAACATGCATGGTCTCTCCACGTGTCCTAGGCCACTCAAAAAATATTTAGAACAATATAAGTATGGTAACACTCTAAAGAAAGCCTCCACACGTCCCCATGGTGTAATTTGAAAATGATGCCCACATTTAAGACCCTGAATGAGCACGGGCTCACCACGTGTCCCTATCCCACCAAAGCGTATTAGCTACATAAATTTTTTTCTAAGTCCAGGAAAGTAGCAAGAAACCTCCACGTGTCCTCCCGGTGCTACTCCAAGGCCAAACCAAAAATAAAATCTTCAAATGAGTGTCATTCTTCCACGTAGATAGGTTTTTAAGTTGAGGCGATTCATAAAATTTTTGAAGTACCCTACCGAGCTACGTCCACCAAAAGAGGCCATGTTTCCTATTGATGTAAGGATGTAAATTTGATTGGGAGAAATGCTCATCAAAACGTAAAATTTAGAAAAACAACCATTTGAGCCCGGAGATGAAATTTTCTCCAAGGTCGAGAATTTAGAAATGTTACAAGGCTCAAATACATTCCTTCGAGCTACATCCATTCATTTTTCTTCAAGTATTTAGGGAAAAATGACAAGGACAACAAATCTCAACTGTGGAAAATGGAAAGAATAGGAGAGCCTAAGATTTTAGATGAACAGAGAATGAGAGACCCAAATTATAGACCCTTTCCAAGATAAATAAGAGAAACAAGGAAAAAACTATGGATCCATATGTGATCCTCGGCCCAAGAACAGATTGATTATGGAAACAAAAGGAAGGCAGAAACTTCTTAGGCACAACACAGGGAGATAAAATATGGCAGAGGTCATAAATTGATAGATTTTCAATGGAAAAATGGGGTAAAACTATTTTTAGCACCAACAGGGTGTTTGATGCTTTTGATACAAACTTAAATTTGATGGGCATTTAGAATTTTTTTTTATCTATCAAACTTGGATTTGCTCTCATCAATCGAGAGAATGTGATTTTAGGGATCTCTTAAAAATAATATTTTCATGAAATATTTTTCTCTTTTATGCGGGATTTTTTTATTTTCCCTCTATTTTCTATTCACGGTTGGTATGGTGCTTTGAATGCCTATGTTTTTTTGTTTGTCGATCCTCATTTATTTGCTTTGTGAAACATTCCATAGATTTGTTTATCTTCAAAATACCTTGCATAAATCTATTTTCCTACAAAAACTCTTGTGTAGGTCCTGTTTTCTTCAAAATATTTAGTGTTTGTATTTTTCACTTGAAAATCCTTGTGTGAGTGTTCCTTCTCTTTGTTTCCTTAAAAATATGTAGGTGTATAGTGTAGGGTTTGTTTTATGGAGCTTGGAACAATAAAATGTAGATTGAGTTGTCTTTTCATGGCCATGAAAGATTTAATCAACGGTCTATTATAAAAAAAAATCGAATATCAAGTTCAACACATCTTCTTCTTCCCCAAACAATTAAAGACTAGAAGGCATTGTTTTACGTGGTCATGCTATAAGAAAAATATGCTTCCCAAAATTTCTCCACACATATTTTCTAGAGGTAACTAATTAAAATTTCAACCTATCATAGTTTTTGGAGATGAGGTGATTTTAATTTAGGGTGTGGTTTGTCTCCATTTAGGCACAATATTCTTCCCTTGGAGAATGTTGTTGAGAAGAGGTAGTCTTGTGTCATTGTTTCTTATTACAATGAAGATGTTACTCACAATATTCTTGAAGTAAGTGTAATGCCTACTTCCTCGTTAGCTATATTTTTGGTTTTTCTTCCTTAAGAATGCAATTATTTCATTAATTACAACACAATACTAAATATGTTACAAAAATAGAAACTTTCACAAAGATTATTGTTTCCCTAAAATCTAAAAGCATATAGGATATTAATTGTTGGCTTAAGTGATTTCCATTTAGATTTTTTCAATGATTAAGTTGTGAAAAAAATATCCCGATCTTTTTTAAAACTCACCAAGTTGGGTAGGAAAAACGATGCAAATTACCTAAATAAATAAATGTGGATTACCTTATTATCTCTAAATGTTATCAACTCAACCTAAAAAAATTGATACTAGTGTAGAAATTTGGGTCACATTCCCTTAAACCCCTTTCAACTTATCAATTCAACATATCTACCTAACCATGACCCCCTTCCACACAATGGTATTAATTTAATCACCTATAGTTAAATTAATACTCATCCTCACACTATTATTTAATTTAATTACTTTAATTGAATTAATATCCACCTCACCTAGCCACCTCATCCTAGACCTATTCCAACCTCATGAAATGACTAAAGTAAGTCCCTAAAATTACGAACCAACTAGGACTTATTATAATCCTAAATGATAATGACCTATAATATCTCTAACCTCTCTCCCGCTACATCTAGAATTATCTTCCACTTCTAACTTTGTTGGGTTTGAGAATAGAAGATGGGTTGAAACGGCAGATTAGGGGACAACAAGTCCCTTCTCTTTAATGGGAGATGTTCCCTTATTGAAAGTAGGAAAAAAAATGTACGAGATATACAACTCTCAATGTTTGGACCCTGATATTGTGGAATGTTTTCATACTTAAAAGATTATCAATAAGAAGGAATGGAAGAATAAAGAGATGGGAGAAGGAAGAAAACAACATTGCTTTTGGGAGATATAGATGGCGAGTATCTCCTACTCATATTGAACTAAGAAAATATAGAAAATGGATCGATTACTTCACCACCGATGCAAATCTATAGACACAAAGTTCCAAAGATTACACGGACCAAAACACAAATTTTCTATTGAATGTAGAACAAATGATCCTTTGAATTGAGAAAGGAGAGAGAAAGATATGATAGAAGAAAATAAGAATAGAAAAGAACTTCGTATTGAATTACTTAGAATTTACAACCTTCCCGTAAAACCAAAATCCCTTACCATGGCCAAACCATGTTCTTATAAAAATCGTTAAATCCATAATTTGTCCCTAAGAAATAAATATCCGAAAGGAATAATGTTTTTCTGAGATCCACTTTTGGAAAGTGACATGAAAAAATGCACTCATGAAAAATAGAGGTTCAAATGGCGAACATTTTGTTAGTTCGATCATGATTATTTTAGAAGGGGACATCTCATGATTTTATTTTTTATGTGGTCCTACCATTTCCACCTTTTAACCATTTCCATAGCACTCAAGTGTTTACTAGTAAGTTTTCTCCTTTTTATCATGCATATGCCCTATAAACTCCATTTTCTGATGATTAAACTTTACATCCCTTCAAACTTATCAATTTGGCCCCATAATAAACCAAAAATGCATCTCATGGGGAAATGAAAAGAATAAAGAGAAAAATAAAGAAGGATAATCCATTCTTTCATTTTATAGAGATATGGTTCATTAATGGCGTCAAAAATTAGATGAGTGTATTTGGCTGTCTTTCCCCCTTTTACCTTCAAATTTGGACCCTACACATGGCAAGATCCCAAGCAATAATGGACTTGGGGAAAAAGCTACATTTCCTAACATATGGGAGAAAAAAGCGTGATTTCTCATTTTCTCTACCCTCCATGCAGCCTCCACCAAAATATAGAAATGTGGTGCAATCTAAGTGGCTAAGGAAATGTGGTCCAAATCTTCCATTTAAACTCTTTTTAACAAAAGATCAAATTCTCAAAAATCTTTGCCAACTTGCTTTGAGTTTTCAACGTGAACACATGGCACTCCACGATTGGAAAAATGGGGCAACCCAATTTGTAACATTTAACCTTTTGGTGAAAAAGGCTCAAATTATCAATTTCTCTCGTAGTCCCATTGTTCGATTTCATCCTTCAAAACATGTGGCATTGCACGATTGGGTGCAAGAATACGCTTCGAGTTTTAAACTTTATCTTTTTTTTCAAAAGGGAAAAATTTCCAAATTTTCCTCCAAAGGTCTGAGCTCTCACCATTGAATTTTCAACGTAGGCTAGGTGTCCCTTTCCAATATCTGTAGGCCCTAACTTAGAAATTTCCCTTCATGTGATCGGGGTTATGGGACATTTTAAACTTTTCACCTTTTTGGAAACAAGGCTAAAATTCCCAAAGTCCTCTGTTGGTCTGCCTTGAAAACCACCCGTGAACTGAAAAATTTACCGTGTCCCCTTTTTATTCTTCATCACATGGCATCGCCTGATTGGTTGTGGAGACATGCTACACTTTTTATCTGTTTTGAAAAGGAAATTTTCCAACCTTTCCCTCGAAAGTCCATGCCTCCACCATTGGCTTTTCAACATGAACACGTGTCCCTTTCTGATTTGTTGTGGATTTCAACTCAAATTTATCCTTTCTCTTGGGTGGGGCCGTGGGTCATTTTAGAACTTTTCACCTTTACACCGCAATACCTTAGAGAATAAAATGGATTTGCCACCCCGAAATTACGCAAAAATGCTCTAGCCAATTAGGGACTGGAGGGGATGCGGGGAAAATATGACATTTTTTCAAAATCACCAAAAGTGATAAGTTCAAAAAGCAACCCATCCAACCACATCCAATGGGAAATAAATGCATAGCTTCACCTTTTCAAGCAATAATTTTATGGGAAAATAACGTAGGAAGTTGTAGGAAATAGGAAAAACACCATTTTTCTCCGATGAAGAATTTATTTCTCTGCAAAAGGTAAAAAAAAAAATATATGCAAGGTCCTTGCATTCCAAACACATAAAAGAGGAACTAAAATAATTTCCCATCCATTAAAAATAGTTAAAATGTTTTAACAACAAGTAGATTGAGAGAATTTGATTTAAAAATGTTGTGGCAAATGAAAATGAGTATATGAGGAGTTTAAAACATGAATTTCTTCCATGGTAGGGCTCTAATTTTCACAAATTTAGATTTGAAAGGGTGGGGAAAATTGAGAGGACAATAACTCGGCTCCCTATGGGGATGATTTGGCAGAGGAAAGAGGTAAAATCAATAACCTTAGATATATATGGTTAATCATATTGAATTAGTGTCTTAGCCAATAGGTAATAGAGTAAGAAAGAAGCAATACTAACATAGAAGATAACAAAGGAAGGAAAACAACCAAAACAAAAAACAAGGAAAGCAAAATGCTATAAAAAAATGTACAGAGGAACCACCAAAACTCCTAGGTTTTGAACAACCTCAAAAATTTCCCATTATAAGAAAGTGGGAGAGGAGAACCATCCATGTAATCTAGGTAAAAAGAGTTCTCACCTAGAAAATTCCAATTTTAAAAGGACAAAGAAAAGGGAATCAAATTTACCATGTCTACTTTGAGGTTTTGCCTTTTGTCCCAAAGAAGAACATTGTCTCCCACTTGAAAAGTTCTAGGTTTATTTTTGTTTCAAACGGGATTTTACCTTTAGTTGATGAGCTGATATTATGTCAACCACTTGCAATCTATCATCATTAAACTTTTGAAGGTACATAATTCTTTTGTCAATGAATTGGTAAAGCTAACATCCTCAATGGCCTTCATCAAATGCAAGGCTGACAGTTCTAATGTCACGGTAGCTGAGCTTCAACTCCATATACCACTTGAAAAGGAGACATTCCAATGGATCTCTTAGGTGTAATCCTATCTTCCCATAAAGCATCATATAGTTTCTTATGTTAATTCCTCTTAGAGTCATTAACAAGCTTCTAAACAATGGCGACCAAGTTCTTGTTAGTTGATTCTACTTTTCCATCCCCTTGGGGATAATGATATGAAAAGTGTGCAAGGGAAATGCCATATCCATAGTAAAATCCATCATCTCAGCAGAAGAAAAATTGGAAGCATTATGGTGCAATCTTGTTTTGAATCCCAAACCTTATTAAGATGTGTTCCTTGATGAAGTTGCATACTACTTCAAAATTAGTACATTTAATCTGGAATGGTTTCCACCCACTTGGTGAAATAATTAGTGGCAATTAAAACATGAGTATGCCCTACACTTAAAGGTGGATTGAGTGTCCCAATGAAGTCCAAACCCCATTGTTGAAAAGGTTCCTCAATCACCACTAGATTTGAGAGGTAAAGCAGCCAATTTTGGTCTTCAACAAAGGTATGACATGCTTCACACTTGCCTACCCACTTTGATGCATCTTTGAACAAGGTAGGCCAATAATATCTAGCATGGAGGATTTTGTGGGCTGTGACAGTAGAAGATAAATGACCTCCATAGGCCTGGTCATGAAATGTTGAGAATAATTTATTTTGTTTCTCTTTGTTAGTACATTCACAAACCTTCCATCTATCCCTCATTTGAAAATGCATTTTCCCATAACACATAATGTGTAGACCTTAATTTGATGGATCTCTTATTCTTGACACTCAAATGAGATGGACATTCTCCATAAGTAACAAAGTGTGAAATGTTAGCATACCATTCATCGGTTGAGCTGAGGAAAAGAACAACATGGATATCAACTTCTTCCTTGGGTAATTTGGCATCAACTCCTTCAGCAATGAGTTCACATAATACCTTTCCTCGAACTAGCTTGGTGGGTTTGATGTTGAGATCATACTGCGGAACATTGTCTACCCAATTACCTCTCTTGGTTCAAAATTCTTGTTGTGTAAGAATGGATTTGATAGTTGTATCAGGTAAAAGCATAATATAATGAGAGTTAAGGATGTAAAAATGAAACTTCTCCATAGCTTTGAACCACTATAAAAAAAATGTTTCTCCATCATGGTGTACTTCAGCTAATGGGATTTCCAAATATAACTCATGAATGCTATGGGGAGTTCATGAATTTTAGCATTCTCCTGAGTTAACACAACACTAGAGTACTTTTAGTAGCATAGAAATAGATGATGAAGTCTTAGCTATAATCGGGGCATGCCAAGATTAGAGTGTTTGCTATAGCTTTGTTAATGTCTTCAAATGTAACCTTTCCTCCAAAGGACCAACCAAACATCTTCTTCCCTTTCAGCATGTGGGCTATGTTCAAAGTAATTTCAGCAAAATCAGGTATGAATCTTCTCAAGAAGTTGATCTTGCCAAAGAAAGAGTACACACCCTTCTTGCTTGTGGGGAGAGAGATTTGCTGAAATATATATGGAATCTTTCTAGATAAATTTTGATTGCCTCTTTGGAGACAATGTGTCCCAATAATTTTCCTTTGGTGACAAAAAGACAAATTTCTTGGGATTCAAGGAGATCCCATGCTCTCTACATTTTTGGAGGACGATTTGCAAGGTGTTGGAAATGACCAGCTCTAATTTTGAAAAGACAGTCAAATCATCAAGGTATATAACTATGCATTTTTCCTTGAGGCTGCCAAAGGCTAGGTCCATTTCACTTTAAAGGTGGCACCAACATTGATGAGGCCAAAAGGAATTCTCTTGTAAGAAAATGTTCCCCAAGGAGTGGTAAATATAGTCTTATACTGATCCGCAACACTTACTTCTACTTGATTATATCTTGAGAATCCATCAAGCATGGACAAAATTTATGAACATGTAATAGCTTGCAACACTTGATCCATTACAGGGAGAGGATAATTATCCTTTAAAGAGGCTTGATTCAAATTCATAAAATCAACACAAATATGGATCTCACCATTCTTCTTCCTGACATGCACAATATTAGCAATCCACGTTGAATGGTGAATGGGGAAAATGATCTTAGCCTTCAATAACTTTTGGATCTCTTGAAAGATTGTATCAGTAATTTTAGGGTTATATTGCCTCTACTTTTTCCGAGAAGGGCTTGATCCAGGTTTTAGAGGAATGAAATGTTGCATCTCTTTTAGCTGAAAATCCTTGAGATCATCATAAGAATATGCAAGAACATCAACATACCTTTTTAACAGATTTGCTACCTTTTTCTCTCCTCTTGTGTCCAACACTTTCCAATGTTTACCAACATGGGTTCATTATAACTCCCAATGTTTATTTTTTCATAGTCGGTGAGACTACGAGCTCATTTGGAAGTTTTGGACTTGATGTGCTGATCATGTTTATCAAATAACTCTTCCAAACTTACCAACCCTTTAGATATCTTATTACCTTTTAGTTTTATGCAGCCATCATGATCCATTTCTTCTTGGTTATCTTCTTCATTTTGGGGAATACACTCTCTAGGAATATTTCCACTTCCTTTAAAGTACTGGCTGGTCAAAATTATCTCTACGAGTTCTAGGAAAGAAAGCAAGTGTTGATCATCATTAAATACCTATAAATTGTTTGAATTTTAGGCACACTAGGCCTATGAATCATCTCAATGGTGAATTTATCTTGGGAGAAATCTGGATGAGAGGTCAATAGAGACCCCGAGATAGCCAAGGAATCAGCCCCGGTGTTTCTTTCCCTTGGCGTAACTTCAATTAAAAAGGCATCAAGGACTCAATAGAATCCCAAAAAATTCTTATAATGTTTCAACCTTCTATTCCTCACTTGAAAAATATCTTTGACCTATTTTACAATCATCTCTGCATCTCCATGAGAAAGGAAATTCTTGATCTCCATCTCTTTTTCCATGCTTAAACCGAGGATGAGAGCTTCATACTCAGCTGTATTATTTGTGTTTTGAATTGGAGCTTGAAAGAGAAAGGGTGAATTTTCTCTTCAGATAAATAAGCACCACACAAGCTCCAAACCAACCGAGGAGAAACTTCCATCAAATTCCAAAATCAAATGCCATTAGGATCAAGAAACACTTCCTTAGAATGGTTGGCCTCATATTGTGAAATGATCATGTAGTTACCATGACCAATTCCTCATAATGTATTTGTGCCTTTGGGTCATATGTATTTTACATGATATATTCAGCGTATTTCTCAGGTAGTACCTTCTTCATTTTCCCATTCACTGGAATAAGAGCATGTGACCAATCATCATGATTTCTCCTCCAACATTTTCACAAAACTTTCTACTTATAAGCATACCATAGGAAGGGGGAATATTAACTACCAAAATGGTGGCTAAAACTTTCTTCTCGGAAAAGAAGAAAAGGCTACTTTGTGCATCACGATCCTCCCAACCAATGGAACTTCTATACTTTCCATTGAGTAACATGAACCGAAAGCATGGGTTAGGGTTAAGCCTAGGGCATGAGATACCTTAACAGACATCACATTATTTGAAGCACCAGAATCAATAACACAATTATTGAGTTTGTTTCACTATGAGGAGAGTGACATAAAATGGTTCGATCTTGCCATTAGATGAAGTGATTGTTACCACATGGCTTGGTTGAGATGAAGGAGAAGGAGTAGGTAAGAGACCTTTAGAACTATGGAATGAATTGGATTTGGAGTTTACAAAGTCTATCATCTTAGCAAAGGCCTTGGGATGGGATTGGTATAATTTATCTTCGATATCTGGACCTTAGTTTTCTTGAGAAGTCAATAATTTCAAAAGAACTAGAGGTAGATAGAGCATCATTGATAGGAGTAGGTGAAAATTTAGACTTATCAAATCTATCATTTGAAGGGTAAGAAGTTTTAGGATAATAAAAAGGAGGAGAATGAACAATGGAACCTACCTTAGATGTGGAAGAAGTTAGAATAGGATATCATCTCCTTGCAACCACTAGAATGACCATAGGAGGCTCCTTAGACATTTTAACAGCTGCACCACTTTCTCCTTCTTGTTGGCTTTCTCATGAGTCATGACAACATATGATTCATTGTTCTTCTCTGAAACTCTTTCTTCATAATCATCCTCTTCATATATACCTTCATTGGTGAGAAAATGGACATGAGATCCAATCAACTCTTCTAATTCTTCATCAGCCTCCTGTTATCCAAAATTTACCCCGGGGTGTAAATTTGATAACATCATCGAAATATTCGGGTCCGGGCAATTGATTGATTGAGAGAAAACATCATGTTTGAGAGGTTCCCTCGAGATATTTTTCTAACTTCCTGGCCAAAGAAGGAAGGAGCAAGCTTTACGAGAAAATGCGAAAAATGGTTGCTTGAGAAGGCAAGTAGGTTAATCCGAGAAAAAATTGTGAAAATCGGATGCTTTAAGTCCTAGTCTAGGAGCAATTGGGACATTTGGGACAAAAATGCGCGGATCGGCCGAAAAGCCTCCACGCGGCCCAAATAGCAATTGGGACATCTAGGACAAAAGTACACATAGCGCGAAAAGCCGATAACATGGCCAAAAGAGAGAAAAATTGGCTAATTTGATTGAGAGGGTCGCCTGCGGGGACGCGGGACAAAATGACTTGATGAACCGGCCGAACCGGGTGAAATGAGTCAAGGCAGCTTGATCTGAAATATGGTCGAGCAGGATGCGCGGGCCAAAAAGTACGTGAACCCCAAAATGGGATCAGCTGAAATGACAACTTTTTCAAGAGGCATTGGAACAAAGATATCCTCGTGTTCAAATATGCCTTCCCAGGCACGAACCGGCGAAGGCAAATTTGTCCCAGGACGGTCGAGAAAGCAAATGGGACATATGGGCTGAAGGGCGATGAACCTGCCATCACCTCGAAATGGGAAATTTCAGCCTCTAGGAAATTCATTTGATTGTGCCAAATGGGAAAAGGGACGATGGGACGCTAAAAGCCAAAGCGGAGAGAAAATAAAAGGCGAGAAGAAGAAAAGTCGATGTTTGATCCGTGGAACTTCAAACGGCCATAACTTTTGACTAAAAGAAGGAGCTCGATTTTCACAAAATTGGACTTTTGTTCATGAACGACACTTGACGTCCTCTACGCCACAAAATTGGATTTCTTATTTTTATGAGGGTAGATATATTTAAATAAGAGAAATATATTCGGCTCCGAATCATTAATGCTCATTCCCGTCAAATGAATGTTGCGTTTTAGAAAACGCCTGCTAGGCCCAAAATAGCTGCCCGCACTCAGAAGACCATAAATTTTACATTTCTCAACGAAATCACACAAAATTGGTACCATTGGAATCGTGGTTCGACCGATGCACAGAAATCAGAAATCAAGAAATTCCAGATTTGATCAGAAATTGATTGAGTTTTTTAAGGAAACGTGGCCGGGTTCAGAATAGTGTTTTATTTGGTAGCTGGGAGTGCAATTAAGAGGCATGGTCATCATTCTTTCTCTGCTGCAGCACATGGGACAGTATGGGGAGCCTTTTGCAAGTAATGTATAACCATTTCACTCAATTTAATGCCTCTTACAGGTGGTTGAAGGACAGATTTCGGGATTTCTATTTTCCTTCTCTTTTCCTTCTCTTTTTCTATAAATTGGAGTGTTGGGCTCATTGTAAAGGAGGGAGTTTTTGGGTAACAAAGCTCTGTCAAAATTGCTTTGTGAAGCCAGTGTGTTGCAGGCCCTTGTAGTGGACTCCTTGCATGGTGATCCAGGCCCTTATCTTGTAATAGATTGAACTGTGCATATCATGAAGCAATAAAATATCAGTTTGTGGATATATCTTCCCCTGCTTTGTGTTTCCTTGCAGTGGAAATTTCTTATTGCCCCTTTAATATTTCTACAAGTATATTGTGTCTATTTATTATGTTCTTGTAGGAATTCATTATCATTGTGTGTGCTTGGAATATTGTTGTGAATGCATTTTGCTGGATTATGGTGAACAGTCATCACCTCTTCTAGTGTGCACTTTGCCTCTGTATTTCACACATTTGGAGATTACTCTCACACCCTCTTTTTCTGGTGTATCACCGCTTTAGTGTAGGATTTCATCTTATGCATTTTCTCTCCCTGGTCCCTTGGAATTTTAGATTAGAGCAGCTTTTATACACGCATTGGAGTAGATTGTGGCGGGTAGTTTAGGATTTAAGAACCGGCTTTCTCTTGAGGTCTATATCAAGTAGCAAGTCCCACAACTTGGAGATAGTACCCATGTTATCCAATCACCTTTGGATGCTTAGAGTGATCAAACTAGAAATCTGATCAACATCTAGAGTCTTTGTGATTCGGTGATAACACCTCCTCTTCATGTTCTTCATATATTTCTTCCTCCTCCTCATCATCGGAGCTCCAAAGCCACTTCACATTTTGCATTATTGGAACTTTAATAGGTGGGCCTTCAATTTCCAATCTGGTTTGAGTAGAGGAAACCAAGTTCTGGACTAAAATTTCTTCCTAGGAACATCCCGATAAGGACCATGCTAGGAAAAATGCTTCTTAAGGGTGATAAGATCATTAGCAAGTTTATGTACTAACCGATCTACATCACCTCCCGAGAGAAGATGTGGAAAGAGATTCTTTGGATTTAGATAAATTTCTCCTTAGCTTACTGACATGATCGATCATCTTCAACAACGAAAAAAATCTCTTATCAACATCCAAAGTGGTAATATTGTCTCTCCTAAATGCATAGTTCACTTTTGTAACATGTCATTAAGGAAGAAACATTTTTGAATCTGATCCATAGAGTGTGTGTTTTGTGGGATCATGTTAACTATTTGATGAATTTGGCCACAAATTCCCTCATGGGATAATGTGGATCTTTCTTGATTTGAGAAATATGGGCCAAGAGGGCATGTAAATCCTCGTAGGTTTGAAACACTACTCAAACTAGGTCATCATGGTGTTCCGATTGGTGATGGATCTAGTAGGGAGATGATAGAACCAATTAGCAGGATTATCTTGTAATGTCTCCATAAATATTCTAACAGAGATATCCTCATGTTCAAATCTGAGAACACCACAAGCAACAATGAAGGTTGTAATATGTTAATCTAGATGAACCTTCCCATCACCTCTAAATTTAGGGAAATTCTTTCTATTGCCTCTAGGAAATTCATGTAATGGTGTGGAAGAGAAAGAGGCCCAACCCTTTGGCCTCGAGAAAAAGGAGTTATGATCCTTGGAAATATTGTTTGGAGAGAAAATGAAACACCAACGAGAATCAAAGCATGCAAATTAGGACTGATTTGATCTTGAGGGATGTCACTCCCGAAGTATGTCTGTCTCTAAAAGAAGGAGTTCTTTGTAGACCTTGTTACTCTTATTTTCTTGTTCATGAAGGAGAGAGAAACCTTGATGATCTAGAAGATGGAAATGAGGGTCTTCTTTCCCAAGGGTTTCTACCTACGAGTGTATCTTGGATTCACTAGATCAAAGATTATCAAGAAGTTTTTATATAAAACTGGAATCCATTTGCAATGAATTCCCTAATAGAGTCACCAAATACTATTGCATTTTAGAATGGAACATGGGATGAAACCATAGTCGAGGAAAACAAAAGTCCCTCCTTTTAATGGGAGAGGTTCCATTATTGAAAGTAGAAAAAATTTTTTTCAGATATACAACTCTCAATATCTGGACCCTGTTATTGATACGGAATGTTTTCATACTTAAAAGATTTTCAATCATAAGGAATGGAAGAATAAAGAGATGGGAGAAGGAAGAAAACAACAATTCTTTTTGGAGATATAGATAGCATAGTATATCCCTACTCGCATTGAACCAAGAAAATATAGAAAATGGATCAATTACTTCACCACCAATTCAAATCTGAGACATAAAGTTCCAAAAGATTACATGAGATCGAACACAAAGTTTCTATTGAATGTGAAACAAATGATCAATTGAATCGAGCAAGGAAAGAGAAAGATATGATAGATAAGAAAATAAAAGAATTGTATTCAATTACTTTAGAATTTACAACCTTCCCAGAAAACTAGAATCCCTTACCATGGCCATAACCATGTTCTTATAACAATTCATGTACATCCATAATTTTCCCTAAGAAACAAATATCCGAAAGGAATAACATTTGTTGAGATCCGGTTTTGGAAAGTGACATGAAAAAAAATGCACTCATGAAAACTAGAGGTTCAAAAGGGAAACATTTCATTAGTTTGAGCATGATTATTTTAGTAGGGGACATCTCATGGTTTTCTTTTTTATGTGGTCCTACCATTTCCACCTTTTAACCATTTCCATAGGACTCAAGTGTTTACTAGTAAGTTATCTTCCTTTTTATCGTGTATGCGTATGATAGAAAAGTAATAGGTGACCATGAGAATCAACAAGTAGCCTTTCTCCATACCGACCTCCGAGGTCGTCATGAGCTAGGAAAGCGACAAGTGGAAATTAAATCTATGCAAATGTGGTCAAACTAATTGGGTAATATTATATCCTCAACACGTAATAATGGGATCTATGATTCCAAGGAAAAGAAATATCTCTAACCTATATTGGTGTAATGGATTGTTAAGATATAATAGTTGTTTGAGGCTCCAATTAATGTTGAGCTCTTTCGAGATCCTATCTATTGGCTGTTGGATGTGTGGAAAGTGACTCCTGTACATGCTTCGTGTATTATTCTAGAAAAGGTAATGAAAGTGGTAGTGAGAGATGTAGTGAATTTGTAGGAAATTATGGAAGGTTTTCTGGTCTAACATGTGAGAAAATATTAACTTGTTTATCTTCTATATTTAATACATAAAATTGTGTTATGATATCTACAAAGAGTGGTGAGGATTTAAATACTAGCGTGCACGCAACTAGTGTCAATTTTTAACTAATTAGTAGGCCCGTTGTGTTATGGGAGCTGGGGATCACAACCATGAGTTTTTGGTTGTTGATGACCTATTAAATTCATGTGAAGAATCAATCCCTTCTTCCAACTATCCAATATTCATAGATTTTTCAGCTTCTATGTTTAATACCAATAGTTGTGTGATCTTCTCATAATACCATATATGCGTGTTCTAGTAACTTGTATATGTAAGCTTGTGTACATGTCAATGAGAAGGTCTCCTACAAAATTTGTGGAACTAATGAATCACAACCAAATGTTTTCTCTCTTTTAGGTCCTTATATGGTCATGTGGATATCCTCTGTCAAGAAATCTATAGTTGGGTTGAGTTGACCCAATTCGTATTCTTTGTCATCTTCAATATTTATTTCTCTCAATTGCTCACTAATTGCTTGGAGTTTGTTGTTGTTCGGAAGACATGAATTCTAATAACTTGATCTATATCTACTAATTTTTGAAGAGATTTGCATTGCTAACTGATTGAGGTATTACTAGTTCGAATATGTAATCCTCAGGCTCTCTAGGCCTGTTATTGTTATGTAAGAAATAATCAAACTTAAGCTGAAAGAAGTAAAACTAATTATGAAAATAAATCCACACTTGGTATATATTCTTTTTTTTATATTTTCAAAGATGCTAATTTGAATAAAATTTAAAGAGCGACTATTCTAATAATTTCCAGATAATGAACAATTAATCTAATAACGTAATTAAAACAAGTAATGTAGCGAGATATAGCTATTTTCCTATGCATTTATGAATTGATCCTTAATATAAATAGCTAAAAATTTAATTAAAAGACCTTCAATCTTACCTAAAGAGAAGTGAGGAATAAATGACAAACTCTGGAAGCTATCATTCTCCCACACGGCTTCCTGGTAATATTGAAAGCAAGCTTAATTAAAATAAAATGATTTGTTACTCTATTTGATATATTGTAACTACAAATTTGAAAATTCAAACCTAGAGTTTACTGAGAATAGGAAAAATCTTGACATTTATGAAACTTGCTCACAAAATATATTGGATCATCATTGTGAAATAATGGAAAATCAAGTTATATTGTGACTTGTCCCCTTAATGTGATATCTTCATTTCTTCGTGTTCTCATGAATCTAGAAAAGTTGGAATGTGACGGTGGCAACAAAAGGAGATATTTGAATAGTGGTATCTTGGATGTAAACTGAACACAATGCAAGTAGGAGAGGGATAACGCAAGAGAATAGAGCTTGACTATGCGATTCCTAGCAAGGATTTTGCAAGGATACAACACAACATATACCAAAACTCTAGGACATATACTTCCTATGATGAAACAACAACCTATAACTCTAAGTAAAATCAAGATTTAAATGAACATAATCTTGAATTAGAACTATGGATCCTTGACACCGAAAGGATGAGAGGTTTACAAAATCTAAACTTGTTGAGACTTATTAAAGAACTTTCAAAACATATGAATATTAAACCATAGAGGGAGAGGGGCCATTTTCTTGTCAGAAAAAAATTTTTGGTATTTATATCACTTTGATTTACCAAAGCTTGATTCATCATGTAATGTCTTAAACATTTTTTTTTTATGAAGACTATTGAGAGCATTCTACACATGTAACTTGTGTAGTTTTAATTGAAATCTTCTATTATAAAAAAAAGGAATTACCATCTACCAAGTGACTAAAAATTAAATGCAAGCAAGAGTGGTTTAAAAATTGATTTTTATTTTTTTGATGAAAGCATTAGAAAGTTATGGAAAACACACAGGACCACCACCCGGTGTAGGGTGGAGGTTATAGGATGGCCCTATCACGGGATGGTGATCATAGGACCTCCACCTAGGAAGGGTGGTCCTATAACTAAAGACCAAAATTCAAGGAAAAGAGGAAAGGGATTAGGACAAAGCATGCGAAATTTGGATAAGCCATTTTAGGATAAAATGTATACCCAACACGATTTCTAGATTTTAAACACCTTATGAAGAGATATGAATCATCATTAGGTTTTAGAACCTCTTTTTGGTAGTACAAGTACATATAATTTTGGGTACGTATAGATTTCCCCCTTGGACAATTTTTTAGTCATGAAGGGGAATAAAATGGTAGATATGAGTATAGAGGTCATGAAATGGGGAGTTAGAAGCTATACTTGACATACCCGTGTGTCACAATGTCTTCGTTCTAGATTCTCGCTATCTATAAAATGAAAAGAAGACTCAAGTCTAAATAGATAAAAGAAATAAAAAATAAATACTAAATTAAAGTGAAATGAGGACTAACCATTTACATGGGGATAAGAACTTACCTTTTCTGCTCTCCAAATCATGAAAGAAAAGTAAAAAAAATGCTAATATATATATATTATATATATATATATAATGAGCTCATTTTCCTATTCATTTGTGCATATCGATTTGGTGAATTTTGAGCTCTGGGGCCCAAGGTAATCATTTTATATGAGAGTGTAGTCAAATTGCTCCTTGCGAGATCATGATCATGCCTAGTGAATGATGGCATTGTATGTAAAAATGATTCTTTTTTATATATATATATATATATATATATATATATATATTTGGATCTATATCTTCTTGTATCTAGAGTTTTGTGATTCATTTCCCATGTATACACTAGATGCTTTTAGAATCTTTGTTTTTATATGATTTTCAGAATGTATGCAATGGATGACAACAAATGTTAAACAAAATGTTTTTCATTTTATTTGTTTTTGTAATGCTGATATGTGATGGTGCAAACACACTTAGTACTAAACTTTTGGCTTCTTTGGGTGATGTTCGTTGCTTCTTCATGTTTTGGAAAAACGTGATGAATATATAATGAAAATGAGATGAACTTGCCCCATTCCTAACTCCACATAACTAGTAAAATGAAAGGTCTCAATACCAAGATCTAGGAAGAGCGCAAATTATATGAGTTTGACTAAATGGGAATGATGAGAAAAAGACAAGTTATTGTGCAGAAACCAAAATTTATAACTTCGTACTTTCCTTCTAAAAACTACTACATATCTAAGAATGCAACTTACTTTCTAGTTTATGTAGACTTAGATCCATAAATGGCAACTTTGTTGACAAAATATGGTTTTGAGGATTTAATATCTTTGGAATTTGGATGCTTAATTTCACTTTTCAAAATACATTTTTGTTTTGAGTTTTTAAAACACTAGATTCATTAATTTGCATGAATGGACCCCCTACACCCTACCCCATGCTACAAGTAAGAAGTATGGGCTTACCACCAAAGGTAGGACATAGGTGAGTAAGGACATTTATTTCCTTTCTTAACCTTGCACCACTAGTAAGAGATGTGAGTCTCATCATCAAAGGTTGGTAGGGGAAAATAAGTGTGTAAAATAAAATATTCTATTTGTTTAGTATTTTTGATTGAATTTGAATTTAGGATTTCGATATGTGATTTTAGAGTATGTTTTCTTCAAAGATATTTAAGAGGGATAGATGTGACACCAAGAATCTTCTAGAATAGACCGTAGATAAGAACAAATTAACTTAGTAGAAGAAATGAGCATGACCAAGTATGTAGGCCTTGGTATGGTTTTTGTTAAGATTTTATCTATCGAAATGATGAGATGGTTTCAAAACCACTGATGATATTATGAAAATTGAAGATATATGATTTGAATGCTTTTTCCAATATTTTTCATAATCTTGTGATACATTTCTTAAGAATAAGCTCCATGACCACAAAATTTACGAAATGGGTGAACTAAATGAAACAACCGAGTAACTAATCCAATGTAGGTAGATATAAAATACAAATGGTGATCTTTGATGACCTATGTGTAAAACCATTTAAGGTGTAAAGAATTGAAAGTTTTTATTGAATTCCTCACCTTCTAGTGTACACAATAGATATGCACCATTTTCCACGTAGTCTTTCATGACTCAATATGGGCCCAACCATTTGGGCTGAAATTTCCTTCCTTCGCTAGTTTTCTTATCAATCGCTTCGTCTAGTATTAGAACTAGATCTCCCTCATATATTTATCATTCGTAAACCTTTATGTTATATTTTGGCACCTCCGGTCAGCATAGGCTCTATATCATTTTTAGCATTTAACCTAACTCATCAAGGCTTTCTAGTTGAGAGAGGCGTGCTTCTTAATAGGCTTCTTCTCCCAAGATCCCTTGTAATGAGATGTGGATATTGGGTATTTAAACCTCAAGTGGGAGAACTTATTCTACCCCGAATACTAATGAGAAAGGGTTGCCCTTGTTGATGTTGTTATTGACATTCAATGGGACCATAAGGCTGGGTATAATTTTAAATGACAATCCCATTTGTTCTCCTTAATCTGTTTTGAGGATAATGGATTTGAACATTTTGTTTGTGGCCTCAACTTGTCCATTGTCTTGGGGGTAATAAAGAGAGGTCATGTGATGGTTTAACTTGAATTTTTTCATAACTCATGGACCTCATCGGTCTTAAAGGATGTTCCATTGTCTAAGATAATGACTTATGTGGGACACCATACCTATAAATGATTTGATTAGAATGAACTTAGTGATTAAAAAACCAGTATAGCTTGGAGAGGCATGGCCCCTACCCATTTAGTAAAATATTTTGTGGTTGGATTATAAAGTTATGGCCATCTATTGATGAGGGAGAGAATTTCCTTATCAAATCTAGGCCCCACATGGAAAAGTGCCATAGGGTTACGATTGGTTCAGTGAGCTCGTGTGTTGGCATGTGAATCTCAAGGGAAAACTCTTGACATTTATGACACTTACACACAAAATCTATTGGATCATGTTCTAGAGTGGGCCAAAAATAGCCCATTTGATGTATTTTTGCAAGAACTAGCATGGCACAAGTTGCCTCCACATATCCCACTGTGGATTCATAAAGATTTTTTTGTATTCTTCTTTGTCAACACATCTTAAAACCATTATTCAAGGCTTTATGATAGAGCACATGTTATAAAATAAAGTATTTAGCGTAATAATATGTAACCACATTCTTTGTTGTGATGTGACACCTTCTAAGTACACATGGTCCATGATGAAATTGATGATGTTAGTGTATCAAGGACATATAGAGATGGGTGGCTTGGTTTTGAAAATATATGAATTCATTAGGAAAGTATAGATCTACCAGATCACCCCCATCTAATGGATTTTCAGCCAACCACTTTGCAATGATTTGTCCCTAAATCGATTTTGGTTTACAAATGTTAGTTCGAACTCACCCATTAAGTTTATGAAATGTCTAACCTTTTTAGATAAAGACACTTGCATGAGGAATGTCCGTAAGTGATCTATCTATATAATGACCCTTGTTTCTTGATTCAACATGTAATGTCTTAAACATTTTATTACAAAGACTATGGCAAGGAATTCTCATTCTACCTATTTGTAACATGTTTCATAATTGAGAAATTTTGGCTAATGAAATAGACTACACATTCCCATTTATCATTATCTTCTTGAACCAACATGTAGATAGTAAGACATCGTGTATCCCATGAATAAAATATCAAAGGTTGATCTGGTCTAAGAGGCATTAGCATGGGAGGAAACAACAAAAAGTATTTAACCGCTTAAAAGCCTTGTTGCATTCTTTTATCCAATTAATGCTATAATATTTTTTCAATAAATTGTTGATTGGATGAACAACAAAAATTAAGTTAGGGATGAACCTTTGAATCACATTGAGTTTCCCAATAAATGATCTCGATACTGCACTCATCTAATGGTGGAATCATTTCAAAAATAGACCAGATTTTGGTGAGTCGACATCAATCTCTCGTGATGATATAATGTAACCTAGAATCTTGCCTCATGTTACATCGAATACACATTTCTCTAGATTCAATATGACATCATATTTGATCAATCATGAGAGAATGATATCGAGCACTTTTGGGTGATCATAAGTGTTTCCTTGCCTTGGCAAAGCAAGTCATCTACATCGGATTTCACAATCTTATGAATAAGGTTATGGAATATGTATGTCATTTCCCATTGGTATGTAGCAGCTATCTTCTCAATACCAAATGGCATGATAACATAACAATGTTCCCTAAGGAGGGTTATAAATGTAATCTTTTCTTGATCCTCTTTAGATATTTTGATTTGATTATATCCCGAGAACCCATCCATGAGAGAGAACAAATCAAAACCAATCGTTGCATCAACAATATCATCGATGGATGGTAAAGGGAAGTCATCGTTGGGGCTAGCTTTGTTAATGTCCTCGAAATTCTATGAAAATGTGTATCTTCCCATTTTTTTAGAATAGGACGATATTAAACACCCATTGTGAATAATCGACTATTTTGATGAATCCCTTTGGAGAAGTTTCATTACTTCTTCTTTCACCATGAGATCCACTTTTGGTTTCATTGGTCTTGAATTTTTCTTAATTGGCTTTACATCTGGTTTGGTGACCAGATTGTGTACTCGATATGTGTGTGATTCCCCTCATTTCTTTATAATTAAATGCAAAATCCTTTTGATGTTCCTTGAGGATCTAGGTATGTATTTCTATCTCCTCTAGGGTTAATGAGGATCCCAAATTCAAAATCTTTGGTTCTTCCTCCATTCCAATATTTATGTCAATCATTCCTTTGAGTAAGGAAGAATTGCCTTCTTCAAATTCAGCAGACTCTTATCTTCTAGAGGTAGTTCCAAACCTTCTTCATTATCTTCCTCGTATATTTTTAGATTATTTTTTGTGGGGAGATTCTACTGTGGGATTTCCAAAATAGGAAGATGAATATGGGATTAGGGATAAATCCACTATGTGATGAGAGAGATACAAACCGTAATGCATAGAATTTAGATATTTAAGAGTTTCTCTATCACTATCAAAGTGATCTAGGATGGTGGAATCATTCTCATTTTTTATATATGTCAATATTGGGTTTATTGGTTTTTTACAAACTAAAGGTTTAGTATGAATTGATTTCTATGTAAATTTCCATCTTCCAATCCATTGCTTGAAGTTAATCAAGAGGATGAGGTTACTATTGAATCAGTGAGAAGGTTCTCATTTCTCATGGGATTGCTTCGATTGATATGAATTCAAATCCCTTGGTTAGATGTAATATTGATGCTTTATAGAGTTGAAGTGTTCATACCTCAGTCTCATATACCTCGACCAATCTACGAGATACTTGGTTTGCAACTAATTGTTTGGAGTCTTACTATAATGTTAACAACACCCATCCTTTTGGATATGATAAGGACAAGAAGTGAAGGCTTCCTATTCAGCTCCATTGGTTGTGCATTCAAAATTTAGTTTAAAGGTGAAAGGTAAAACCTTGCCTTTGGGAGAATTAAGGATCACAACCGAACCGGTTGTGCCTTTGGCAAAATGAACTACTTTTCTCGCATCAAAATGGAGAGTCCAATAATAACCTAGAAAAATGGAAGTTGGAATAGTCTTAGTCTTTGCTTCCTTTTCCTCATTTACTCGCACATTATGAGACCTCTCTCGCGGTCTGGTATGGAACATTCCTGTGGTATGTCGTATACCCATAGAGTCAAATGGTAGAAAAATGGGTAGATCTTTCTCATAAGGAAATGTTCAACAATCTTTTCGGTTGTTCCTAGTGAAATTGTTTCTATGATGATGGTCTCATCTTTAACTAATGCTGGGACACCTTCGATTAAATTTGTGACTTCTAATTCATGTGTGATGGTACCATAGGTACCAACTTTACTTCCAATTTTGAATTGCTTAGTTTGTTAAGTTGATTCTTTGGGAGCTCAAATTTAGAGTTGACATCTGGTTTATTTTTCAAATCTTCTAGGTGTATGTCGAAAGTTTTTAGTCACCATGTGCCAAATAGATTTTTCCTACGTGTAAAAATCTTATTTCTTGGAATAACGTGGAAGGGATTGCATTCATGCGATGTATCCATGGTTGACTGAGAATCATATTATAGTTGTTTTCCTGATCTATAATATAAAATTCAGTGAGGACTATCTTGGGTCCTAAGGTGACTAGTAACACTATAGTCTTAATTGAGGTGGCCTTGAGGCTATCATAACCCCTTAGCATATTTTATGTTGTGGAGCAATTTATTTCTCCATATCCTAGATTTTAAAGAAAAGTGAAGGGGACTATATTAACTGCTACCCCATCATCAATCATTATGCACTTAACATAATTATTATAAACCCATACCTATAAATGCAAGGGTGGGTCACCTCTACGTGTAATTTCAGCATCTCGTTGGCACTTTTCTTATGTCAAATATAAACTTAGTATCCCTATCCGGCTGCCCTAGAGGGTGGATGTCAAATTCTACATGGTTTACTTGTGTTTCAAGAGGAGTGATGTTAATTAGATGAACAAGTCCCAATGTTTCTAAGAGAGCAACCCTATGAGTGGGAAATTTTTCAACAAATCCAAGAAGGAAATGTTAGAGAAGGTCTTTATAAGGTCATTAATTTGATCGTAGTGCACCTATAGGTTTCGCCAATGTTTATTGAACATTTCTCTGGGTAATAATGGGTAGGTTGGAACTAGCCGAGAAGAATAATCTCACATTTTTGTTTTGGTTTCTACTTGTAGCTTGGTATCTAACTCTGCAGTAGATCGACTATCTTGGTTTAAGGTCGAGTTTCTAATTAGAGGTGTGACTAGGTGGATTTGATGAAGTTGAGGCTTCATGATCATTATTTCTGTCAATAACATCCTTTTTGTCCCATTTGTTGAAGATCTAACATGTTATTTTAGAGTGATTTGGGAGAGGATCATTAACCATCTTGAGGGGAATAGTTTGAGGGGAAACTACTCCCGTATAAGTATTTGGCGTGGTAATGTAGAATTTGTTAAAAACATATCTACAAAGAGTTGTCTTTGGTCTTCGGAAAATGTTGCATGAATTTATTGTAGTCGTGGAAAGTCATAATATCATGGCCTTGTATTTTATGGAAACCACAATACAAGTTGGGATTATAGTTTCCGAGGTTGTTGGCTTGAAACTCGTTGTGGTCAAGATTCGATTAGGTTGTTAGTTGTTAGAGTTAAAATTTTGAGGTTGTTCCCTTTGGTTTTGATTCGATATCCGGTTGGGTTTTGAATTGGACCTGTGTCTAGATTTTCCATTGTTGTTGTTGTTGTTCATGATGGATGATTAAAGTCCACCGCATTGATTGTTGGAGTAAATTTATTATTTTCTTTGATTATTAACGGGTGGTGAAGTGTTTTCGATGTTTTCCCTTTTGACCTAGTTGACTCATCTGTTGTAACCTCGTGGTTTTTGTTAAGAATCTTGGGTCCGTGATTGTATTTCCGACATTAGGATAAGTTGTAGTTTTTGATTGGGAGAAATTAATTTCCCATTTGTTTCATATGTCTTACAACTGACCGTGCCTATTATCGCTTGATCGATTTCAAGGGCATTCTTGAGTACTTCATCATAAGTCCTTAGTGGGAACTTCGGAATTCTTCCTTTATCTCTCTATTGAGAGAATGAAGGAATAAGTCACATAGTTCCATTTGATCCATGTTCGGAGCACTTGCTAATGAATAGAGGACTGTATGTCATCTTTGAATAAAATGGACAACAAAATCATTGTGCTCCTATTTAATGTGTAAGAATTCCCTAATCCTTGTTCTTAACAATTTGTTCATGTCAAAATATTTGATAAATTCTGACATAAGTTTTGAATGAGTGTATCGAGGTTCGGGTATTCTATAATACCAATCAAGGGAACTACCCTCTAAGGTTTTAGGGAATATATTAGCAACAACCGCATCCTAAGGGAGCAATTCTCAAATGGTCATGGCATAGGCCTTGATATGTGCATTTGGATCTCCCCCTTGAATTTAGATGAATTAGGAAGAGGTCTTGGAAGCATGATGTTTCGTATGGTTAAATCTAGAGGTTGTTTTAAATATTTTGAGTAAGTTCCTACCATATAGGTTTCAACCATTGATGGTGCTTCACGAGGGGGTAGAGGTGGAATGGGTTGTTGATATGGTATAAGCATATGATTTTCTAGGGACATAAGGAAACCTATGTGATTGGGAAAATATCCTAGGAGAGGAGAACATGTCTCCTGTGGTGATTTTGAATAAATGTTTAAGTATGGATGAGCATTGCTCGATATGGGTTATTTGGTTCTAAATCATGAGGTATCATACTTTGGATGAGCAATGTTTGAAAATGTGGTTCTAGTTGGTATTTAATGTGGGTAGTTATACAAATGTTGAGGAGGCATGCTTAACATTCTTGTTCCTATGAGGAGGTTAACTTTTCTCGGGATGATGTGGAGGGTTGGAAGTCCCTGTTTTCCTAAAATGTGAAGTTTGATTTGCTTGAGGAAGTTCTATTCCTCTAACCTTCTCAACTAAAGCCGAGATGACCTAAATTGATGATGACATAGTGGTTTTCCTTAATGGTTATTGTTTTATACCTTAAGGTTGTAGAGTGGTATAGTACCCTACTAGGAATTGATCATTACTCTTCCAAGCTTCACCAAGAGTATTTTCCATAGGTGGAGGAATGGGGGTGTTTTCTTGAAGTAGGGTGTCGGGCTACATTTGCAAACTTCCTATAGGTGGGTGTACATTTTTAGAAGCATTGTTCACTTATAACATAGCATGCTAAGTACTCCTCATCCAAAAATGGGAGTGGAATCGCCGCATACCTGATTTGTGGTCTAAACAAAACCCGAGGAGATGAAATGGATTCTCTATTAAATTTCATATTGTTAGAGCCTGAGGGCTCTGGTTGTTGTGTTTGTGTGAGATGGTCCAGGCTCCTCAATATGGAATGAAGAACTACAAATAGCTCTTTGAGGAGGGGCTTGTGATGATAAGTAGTTTCTTGAGTAGTTGTCATCCCATGATGAAAGTGAGAGTGATGGTTGTCTATTTATTTGACCATAATATGATTCGAGACACGAGAGAGTTCTACTATATGTGTCATATCCTCGACATATTTAGGGGGTATATAAATACCCATAATAATGGGAAGGAGTGAAGATGGATGAGAGAAATAGAAATTAAAAGGGAGTTTTGCATTCACATTAGGTTTACAAATTTTGTATGATAGAAAAGTGACAGGCGAGCATGAGAATTGACAAGTAGCCTTTCTCCGTACCTGACCTCTCGAGGTTGTTCCGAGACAATCGGTGGAAATGAAATCTATGTGGATGTGGTCAAAATAATTGGGTAATCTTATATCCTCAACACACAATAACGGGATATGTGAGTCCAAGGCAAGCAAACTCTCCTAGCTTCGTATTGGTGTAATGGATTGTTTAGATATAATAGCTCTGGTAGCTCAATAATCATTATCGATCTCTATCTAAGATCCTATCTATTAGGTATTAGATGCATGGAAAGTGATATAGTTCTTTATGTATAATTCTAGACAAGGTCATGAAAGTCGTAGTGAGAGATATGGTGGATTTTAGAAAACTATGGATGGTTCATCGGTATAACCTATAAAATATTAGCTTGATTGGCTTCTATATTTAATATGGAAAATTGTGTTATGATATCTGGTGGGAGTGGTGAGGATCTAAATACTAGCATACATAAACTGGTGTCAATGTTTAACTCGATTAGTAGACCCATTGGGTTTTTAGACCTGGGATCAAAACCATGAGTTCGTGGTTTTGAGGAACTATTATGGTCATGTGAATAATCAATCTCTTCTTTTGATTATCCAATAATCATAAGATTTTTCAGCTTCTATGTTTAATACCAAAAAGTTGTGCGATCTTCTCGTAATGCCTTACAAGTGTTCTAACAACTTGTATACATAAGCCTATGTCTATGTCAATGATAAGGTCTCTGCGTTTACATGGAACTATGAATCACAAAAAAATGTTTTCACTTTCGGTCCTTGTATGGTCGTATGGATATCATATCAAGACAATCTATAGTTGGGTTGAGTTGACATGAATTCGTATGCTTTTTTCATCTTCAATATTTAATTATCTCAATTGCTCAATAAGTGCTTGTGGGTTTGTTGATTTTCGGAAGACATGAATTCTAAGACCTTGATCTATATCTCGTAATGTTGTGAAGAGATTTGGTTGAGGTATTACTGGTTTGAATATGTAATCCCTAGGCTCTCGGGTACCATAATTTTCATGCAAGATATAATCAAACATAATCGAAAGAAGTAAACTAATTATGAAAATAATCTACACTTGGTTATATTTATTTTTTTATATTTTCAAAGATTCTAATTTAAACAAAATTTAAAGAACAACTATTCTAATCTATCCAGATAATGAACAATTAATCTAATAACGGAATTAAAACAAATAAGGTAGCTAGATATAGCTATTTTCCCGTGCATTTGTGAAATGATCCTAATTATAAATAGCTAACTAAATTTATTGAAAGAACTTCAATCTTACCTCGAAGTGAGGAATAAATCATATCTTCTCGTAAGCTATCATTCCCCACATTCCCTGGTAATATTGAAAGAAAGATTAATTGAAATAAAATTATTTGGTACTCTATTTGATATATTGTAAATTATAACTTTGACAATTCAAAATGAAGTTTACAAGAACAGACCATGCAAATAGAGAAAATCCAGTTGTATTTTGACTTGTCCCCCAAAGTGTGATCTCTTCCTTCCTTTGTGTTCTTGTGAATCCAAAAAATTTGGAATGTGACAGTGGTAGTAGAAGGAGATATTTGAATAGTGGTAGCTTTGATGTAAACTGAAAAAATGCAAATAGGAGAGGAATAGTGCAAGAGAATGAGCTTGACTATCCAACTCCTGATTCCTAATAGGATTGTCATAGGATACGATATAAATATATTGAAATCCCTAGGACTTATACTTCCCCGTGAAAAACAACAACCTATAAATCTAAGTAGAATCAAGATTCAAATGAACATAATCTAGAATCGAACTATGGAGCCTTGAAGTGAAAGGCCGAGAGCTTTACAAAATCTAAACTTGTTGAGACTTATTAAAGAACTTTCAAAACACACCGAATAATAAACCGTAGAGGGAGAGGGGACATTTTCTTGTCAAGAATCTTGGTATTTATAGCACTTTGATTTAACAGAGGGTAAGTTTCAATTGAACTCTTCTATTATAGAAAAGAGGAATTATACCATCTACCAGTGAGGCTAAAACTTAAATGCAAGCAAGAGTGGTTGAGAAATGTGAGTGCATTTGGAACTTGATTTTTACATTGAAAAAAAAAAGCCGAGGAAATGGTCCAAATCTCTCATTTAACTCTTTTTAACAAAGCTCAAATTCTCAAAATCTCCATTGTCCCGCTTTGAATCGTGAACACGTGGCAGACGATGTGTAAGGGGGTGAACTCCATTTGGCATAGCCGATTATAAAATTCTTCACGTTGAAGTTATGGAAAGTTATGGAAAACACACATAGGACTCCACCCATTACAGTGATTGTGGCGGTGATCATGTGAGACCTCCGCCTTTTTCCGGGTGGAAGTCATGAGACCACCGATAAAGCAAAGCAGGCAGTCTCCCATAACTAAAGACCAAAATGCAAGGAAAAATAGGAAAGGGATCAAGGAAAAGCATGTGAAGGCCTGGATAAGGCATTTTAGGATGCAAATGTATACACAACATTATTTTGTATTCAAACACCTTGTCAAGAGATCTCGAATCATCATTGGGGGTTTTATAACCTCTTTCCGATAAGATAATACATAGAATTTTGGGTACGGATAAGATGCCTTGATAAACTTTGTTTTCTTATGATTAAACTTTACATCCCTTCAAACTTATCAATTTGAATCCATAATAAACAAAAAAATCATCTCATGGGGAAATGACAAGAATATAGAAAAAAATAAAGAAGCATTAATCCATTCTTGTGTTTTTGTAAGCTCAAGTTAATTAATGGCATCAAAAACAAGATGAGTGTATTTGGATATCTTTTCCCACTTTTATCTTGGAAATTTAGACCCTATACGTGGAAAGATCAAGCAATAACTTCCTGCGGGGAGAAAGCTACATTTCTGACATTTGAAAGAAAAATGTGATTTCTTATTTTCTCCGCCTCCCATAGCTCTACTAAAATCTAGACACGTGGCACCATTTGAGTGGATGAGGAAATGTGGTCCAAATCTGCATTTAAACTCTATTTAACAAAATCTCAAATTCTCAAAAATATCTACTAGATTAGTTTATTGACCCGCTTTGAGTTTTCAAGAACTTTTATTGCGTGAACACGTGGCATTTGAAGCGACGGGGCATAACCCAATTTGTAACATTTTAACCTTTTGGTGAAAATGGATCAAATTCTCAATTTCCCCACAGGAAAGTTACCCGTTTTTAGATTTAATCCTTCAACACGTGGCATTGCCTAATTGGGTACGAGAATACACTTTAGTTTTAAACTTTATCCATTTTTGAAAAGGGAAAAAAACACCAACTTTTCCCCTAAAGGTCCGACATCCCACTGTTGAGTTTTCAACATAGGCCAGTGTCCTTTCCAACTGTCATGGGCCCCTAACTTAGAAATTTTCCCTTCGTATGAGCTAAGGCCACAAGCCATTTTAGAACTTTTCATCTTTTGTGGAAACAAGGCTAAAATTCCCAAAGTTCTCACGCTGGTCAGCCAAAGTGCCCGTGAACTAAAAAATGGCCACGTGTCCCTTTTTTATTCTTCAACACATGGCATCGCCTGATTGGTTATGGAGACATGCTTCAATTTTTATCTATTTTGAAGAAGGAAAAATTCCAACCTTTCCCCCAAAATTCCATGCCTTCGCCATTGACTTTTCAACATGAACATGTGTCCCTTTCTAATTTACTACGGATTTCAACTTGGAATTTATCCTTTCACTTGAATGCAGAGCCGTGGATCATTTTTAAACTTTTCTCCCTTACGCCATAATGCCTTAGAGAATAAAATGAATATGTCAACCCGAATCCACTAAACTCACGCTTTAGCCAATCAAGGACCAATTCTTGTTGCGTGGGATGAGGAAAAATCGACATTTTTTCCAAAATCACCAAAAGTGATAATTTCAAAAGGAACCCACCTGGCCGCATCCAATGGGAAAAAAATGTGTAGCTTCACCTTTCCGAGCAAGAATTTGATGGGGAAAAGAGTGTAGGAAGTTGCAAGAAACGGGAAAAATGCCAATGTTTCTCCCGATGAAGAATTTATTTCTATAAAAGGTCAAAAACAACGAGATGCAAGGTCCCCGCATTCCAAACACATAAAAAGAGGAACTAAAATTATTTCCCATCCATTGAAAATAGGTAACATGTTTTAACAAGAAAGCAAGAGGGAATTTTATTAAAAAGTGATGTGGGAAATGAAAACAAGTATCTAAGTAGTTTAAAAAATGAATTTCTTCCATGGCTTCTATTGTGGCTCCAATTTTCATGAATTTAGATTTGAAAGGGTAGGGAAAATTTAGAGGAAACATAACTTGGAACCAAGAGATCATTGACACCAAATCTGGGAGAAGTCAGGCCATTTTTAGCAAATTTGACCATTTCTCCCTAACTAACATCGGGTTTTCCCTGGTTGTGCCGGTTCCCCTAATTGCCATCGATTACCCTTAAATAAGAGTTTCTAACTATTTGCACGGGTTCTCAAATTCATTGATTCACACAATATTTGGCATTAGAACACTCAAGCATTCAAGCTTCCCAACAACAAACCAGAGCCCATCAAATCTTCACCAACATCCAATCATCTCATCCATAGCTTTGGATCATCAAGTATAGCATAGAGGATCTACTACAAAATCGAGTGGAAGTGTTATTGATCTCCCATAAATGCTCATAAAACAACAACAACATTCATATCTATAGGTTACTAGATAAGTAATTCAATCTTATTTGTTAATCTTTTGTTTTGATCTTAAGTCTTTCATTTACTTCTTCCATTCGATCCCTCTTTGTCCCAAATACCACCTTTTACCTGTTTACCACCTATTCCATCAACCTGAACCATTTCACCCATCCTAGCACCTCTACCACCCTTGCTGAGCCTTAACAAAAATCATATCATCCTTCCCGAACCCCTTCAACTCTCTGTACAATCACAGAGAGACCCAAAACACCCATTTTTTATATTTCCACCATATTTCCCCTACCGACACTAGTTACCCAACCAACGTCGGTCATCTAGCTGATACCAGTCTTTGTCATTGGTAATTTTTCCTATAAACAAGCTCATAACTTTCACTAAATAGCCCAGAATCACCCAAGACCTTTCCTAACACCCCACCGATCTTCGCCGCAACTAGAACTCCGCCTCTTTCCCAATACTAGATTAGTTTATATTTTAATACTTTCTTTAATATACTATATTTATAATGTTTTGAGACACCTAAATCGAAGTGTTAGCAATAAGAACTTTATTCATCGTATTGTTTTTCATTATTTTTATAAAACAATGGATTGATAGCCACTTAGGAAGTATTACATGAAGTGCTTATGACAAGATACTTATGGGAACTAGCATTTTCTAAGAATTCAACTACATATAATTTTTAACTCTCTCTTGTGGTGTTGTTGTCTTTTACAGATAGTTCTTCCCGCTTAAAAGGAAGTTATCATATTTTAGTCTAATCAATGTCTATAACGCACACAACCTTCTCCCTACTATTCACAATTATTCCTCCTACGCCCATTACCCTTATCTATTTTATCACATTACTTTGAGGTGAAAAATTTTGGCACGCCTGATGGGACCCCCTGTTTGTGGGTTTTTTTGCATTTTATTCATATAGGGAATTGTGTGTTTCTTTCTTTTTTAAAAAATTCACATTAAGTTTCTCTCTGAGTCAATATTCTCTTCTTTTACTTGTCTAAAGGAAATTTGTGATTTGGTGTTTAAAAGAATTCTTCTTACTTTCTTTTGCACCGCATTTTGTGAAATGTCATCATCCTTTTGACCTATTCTCTATTTGCTACATCCAATTTCAATTTTGATTTTGGGCTTAGAAATATTTGCATTTCATCCTTCATATGTTGCATAAGATCACCTAAATTTATTTGTAATCTAGATACTAGAGGTTGTGTAAAGTTGTTCATTGGCGGGAATTAAGCGTAGTTCACAATTTGTGCACACACACCCCTATCCAAATCATGTGAACAAATTACTCATTTCTTAAATGTGTTCCTTCCTAACAATTTCCGTCAACAATTAACAATTGGATTAGTGGTGGATCAATATGGTGTGTTCGGCAACTCATCATAAAAATTTGGACCTCACATACTATGAAGTATATATTGGGGACACTTAGCCAAAATACACCTGAAACCAGCCATAGACTACTTATAGGGCACCCTCGTTGACCAAAAAATCTATTCTACTCATAATCAGTTTTAAATGGCATAAGCCACATAACATTAAAATCTGAAGCATATGATTTACGTGTTTTATTATATTTTTATTGTTAAAATTGTGTTTTGAGGTGTGAGGTTGTTTATTATTATTTTTTTTATCCTTCACACCCCACCATCATAAATGGTGTATTTTGGTTCATTTTGGGTGTGTTAGGACTCATCACTTCCATACTTAGTTTCTAGGTTGGTGTTTTCATTTGACTTAATCACCTAAAATTCAAATTTTCATCATCTTCTCAGATTCCACAATATTCGTCATTGGTCTAGTGAGCGACATCGATTTACCTCTTCATATCGCCATCGATTTACCTGATTGATTTTTCTTACTCTCAAAACAATTATTTTATCAATATTCTATCATTTATCACATTTCGTAGTCTGTTATGAGTAGTAGATTTCAGGTGCACACGATTCACATTATTCATCTCCCGATTATAAATTCACAATTCATTCACAATAAGCGACATCGGTCAGAGAATGACATCGGTCACCCCTTTCTACTCGCATCGCGATTACGAATGGACGTTGGTCTCTATGTTTTGATCATTCTGTCAAAAACAATGACCAATTAATATTTTCGACATTTCTTCTACTTTCTTTTTATGTGTTTTTGTACCATCTGCAAAATTGATATTACCTATTCTACCACCATTCACATGGTTTTGACTCACGAGAAAATATAACGCTTTAGTTTTTCACGCTAGCCACCAACCACTACCACCTATCCCTTCATGACCTTCCATCTCTTCACCCATGGACCTCACTTTTATATATCTATACCCACGGGTGACAAAGAAGATCTTGTAAAACACCTTGATCACTCTTCTACACACGACTCATAAAAACAAATTATATACGAGATGTATGTATCCATTCCACCCATTTTATCCCCAACTTATGTATTGTCCACCATGTTTTAGCATTAGGTATTTCATTCTTACCACGAGTCATCTTCATATCACTCCCACATCTTTGATATCTTCTACACTACGTCATATATCACATCTTCGACATCCACCTAAACGTCATCTATGGCCCTTAGTTTAGGGATTCCCTTATCTTCAATCACTCTTACCTCACAACCTCTAGTTACATCGACCCACTTTCAGATTTTGGTCATGTCTATACTAACTAATTTACCACCTATCATTATGAGGATTTCTACACAAACTCATCCCACATATACCTTGATTCAACCACCACCCATCACTTACACTTTCCATCCCGGGAATATTATATTATCGTTCATCGCTACTTGCTCGAAACCTCCATATACTAGTATACATTCTATTTCCTACTCATCATATCCATCTAGTTATACCGTTAGAGGTGCATCCAAATCCAATCCAATCATGGATTTGATTAAGATGATGATGGAAAAGATGCAAACCCTAGAACCATATTTTTTCCGATCATACATTCTCGACTTATAGTGATATTTGTAACGAGATCCTATTCACCCTTCTCTTCCGATTTATTCTTAGCCTACGCTTTGGGAAATTCCAAATTCTAACCAATTTAATATCAAATAAGATATATTAGGAAATAAGGGATAAAAATATGAAGAATAATCCCTCACGAATCGCAACAAGAGAGACTAATATGCAGAAAATATTAAAGATCTAAAATAAAAGTACAAAATAAAATAACACAACATAAAGAGATAGTATTTAACGTGGTTCACCCAATTTGGGCTACGTCCACCAAGAATCACTTGCTCTTATTTTATTACAAGCCACCACTCTCTCAATACAATACCTAGATCTTTTAGAGCTATGCTCAACAAACACTACATAATTCACACCCGAATTCAAAAACATCTCGAATGTTTTTCATACTTCTATCATATGCATAAAACCATATAAATAACAACTACTTAAGTAGTATTATCAAAACCATGGGCAAAAACCATCCCATAAACCTATGGATAAAAATCCTACCTATATGAGAAAATCACATTTCCCAGATATATCAATCACATTTTAAGGCCCAAAAAAAAAATTGGGGTTTGTGCTCCCGAACCCTACTCGGGGCTGCCACCCCTGAGTCCTCGATCGGGGCCCGACCCAACCTTGAACCCCGGTGAGGATACATGAAAAGTGTATAATACTTTAGTGTACATTCTTCAACACTTTCACACATGAAAATAGGATCCATAACCTAAAAGATCCGTAATAACATTTGTGATATTTTAAAATGTATGTTATCCGATTGACCATGATGACGATTTTCTTCTTCGAACTTTCCAAATGTCCTTGATAGGACCCGTTTTAGACTGGTATAGTGCTTTACCTAGGCACTCTATCTTTTCATTTAATCAATTAGCCTAGACCTTTCTCGATCATTTATCCATTAACATTGTGAAGAAGGTTACCATGACTAACTTGTATTCGACACACCAATATGAAGATGAGTCTATTGCATATTTTTTGGATGTTGGTGGATCCTTATTAATGAACTCACCTTCCAATTACCTCAAATTGAACTAATATATTTGTTTAATCGAGCTTGTGCTAGACATATCTCCCGAACTCTTAAAGTCCAAACTTTTCGAACATTCGATGAGGCATTCACAATGTCCCAAAATCTTGAAATCTGTCTTTATCAAAGAGAAGAAATTACAATTACGTAATAAGAGCGCTACCTTAAAATTAAAAAAATCTTCTTCTTTATCCAAACCACAAACCAACCATTCAAAATGCAAAGTATCCACCAACTCAATGGTTTTGAAAGCTGGTCCATCTCATCCATATAACCAACCAAACCCACATTCTAATCTTTCTCTATTCATAACTTTCAATACAGGCATGAAAAATGATGATATAATTTCATAGGAGAGACTTACTCCTTGATTTTGAAAAATTCTAAACACAAGAGCCATAAATCTTCCATCCATCAAACCACATATTGGTTTTGAAAATACACATCCTATACCCACCTAGTACAAAGAGGATGATTATTGCAACTATCACCATGTTAGAGGTCATAGTGAGGGTAATTACAAAACATTTAAAAAATCGTCCAAGATATGTTGGATGATGGATATCTTGTCCTTGATAATTGTAATGCACCAGCTATTCAAAACCTATACCTATTTAAGAAGAAATTTCCAAATCACACCACATCATCACACCAAGCGAGTGAAACCTCAACCAATGATAACAACATTTGAGAGGATCATGTTTTTTTATATCATACCAGCCCTCTCTACTCAATTTCCAACCATTGCATCAATTAAGGAAATCCTAGCATGAGTTCCTCCACCTATGGAGAAAGCCACATCATCCAATCTTCTACCCATAAAGGATTCCACCTCATTCTCTTCTCCACCCAAGGAGGAGTTGACCGTATCCACTATTTCCTCTACCAAGTAGCCCACTTCATCTATCCCTTTATCTAGAGAGGCATCTCTACTACACTTGTCTCTCTACCTATTAACCAACTCACCTCACTCACTCTTCTACCTATAGAAGATCCCAACCTACCCTCTTCTTCACCAATCAAATAGTCTACACCATCCAATTTTACCCCTCCTCAACCCATAAAGGAGCCACATATTGCATCTCTTCCCATTGACAACAACTCCCCAATGGATTTTAATTACCCCGTTGACTTGCTATCATCTCTTCTACCCATAGAGTTAAAGCTAAATATTTTCATCTCTCACAGATGTTAGACTTCTTCACAAAGTGATTACTATAAAATAATCTTCATCCTTATCCACTTCCATGCCATTCTCCCATTTGGAAAATATCTTGAGTATTTCGATCACTCCACACTATGGGGACACCTTCAACTTCCCATTTTAAGAAAAGTACTAATGTTGTTTGTGGACACTTCAACGATTTATCCTAAAGTTTTCAAGACAATCAAACCATTGGAATCATTTCATTAGTTTCATCTTATTCATCATTCTCACCTACACCTAAATATTTACCATTACGTAAACCTTCACCTACACATAAACTCGCGCTACCTTGTGGGTTTTTTTGACATCGAGTCTAGTCCATCCTCACTATAAAACTAGATTTAGCCACCCCCTCACAAGTTGTCACTAAGCATATCCCTCCACATAAGAGGAGGATCCAACCCTTAGGCCTAATATGTAGGTTTCTCCCACCACTCCTCTTTCACCCTCACCACTTCCATATTTTTTAGGACCACACCCACCAACCTTGGTCAAATAGCCTCCTACCAAAGGTAAACCTAAAATGAAGAATTCTCCATGTTATTTGCAATCTTCCATTCCATCTAAGCCTTTGACATCACCTATGCGATCTCCACTTTCCCCTCCTCCTTCACTTCCCATGCCATTTCATTCTCTTCAACAAGCCATTTGTACATTACCTCCCACTATTATCTTCTCTTCACCTCCACTATCACCTTTGTTGATTCATCCCCTTCCATATTTGGAATTCCCTTCCACTTTATATGCTACCCCATACCTTTAACGAATAAGGTGCAACCTACACCTAAAATCACACTCCCAACTAAAAAGGTAGTTAAACCCACTCAACCTCCAATTCCACCACCAACAACACTTCTTCCAAAAAACTAACCCAAATCTTCATTAAAACCAACACCACCACCGAGTGGTACTTATCTCATATAAGTCACTGAAACCTCCATCCAAACACACTCTCACTTCTTATTAAGATCCCTTGGCAAGGTTGTTTGCTAACATCCTTGATAACCTTTTAGAAACCTATGTCATTACATCACCACCTCTCAAGCCTTAGGACCCTCTTGAACCCAAAATAGAAGGGTTTGATGATGCCAAGATTTCTTTCTATCATCTTATGCCAAGAAATGATGTTGAAAATTGTAAGGCCCTTTAAAATATCCTTATTCAACTATTTTCTCCCGAAGATATCTTTGATGAAGATGATCTTTTGGATGAGGATCCCATTCCACCTTCACCGTGATAGTGCCGCCTCACCCCATATCTATTAAGGAGACCTCACCTTCACCTCCATAACCCTCTTTTCCTCCTCAGAATTTTGAGATCAATATGGATATGATTAGAGAGCAAGACCAACCTCGTCCAGAATTCCAATGTGCCATACTCATTTCACAAAGATCTTATCCCACACTAGGTTTTTTTCCTTCCCTCCATTATACCTTTCACGAAGCATATTCTATTTTCCCCATATCAATATGGTTCGAGTTGCCACTTGAAGAAAAAAATACTAAGGAAAAGAGAAGACAAGAAACCCATCCACTACACCTTTACCCAACATCCCATCTACACCTTCCCCCCAAGGTAACCATACATGGGATTACATACACAATTTATGATGGAGTTGCACATCGTACCATGATTAAAATATTTCACTAATCCCCCTTAAAATTTCGTGTACAACCTCATCCAAACATATAAGTCTCACTACTAGGTCCTCATAAAGTTCCTTCAATCCATTGAGGTTTTAAATAATTACCCCACACCCGATATTTCCATTATTACCCCACATCACGTGGCTACCCTAAATACTCTACCGCCATATTCTTCTCCCATTAACACTCATCAAATTTCTACCGTTAGATTCTCGAAAAAGATATTTTTCTTCTCCAATAAGACAATCCGACCTTCCCTCATCATATCCACCTACATCAATGATATGCATGTCAAATTCATTATGATTGATGGAGGTTCTAGCATCAACATCATGTCCTCCCATTTACCTATGAACGGATACACATACCTACCAATTGCATGTAAAGAAACCTAGTTATGCTATGTTCCTTTAATGACACCATAACCTCCATCCTCGACACCATCATCCTTCACATTAATCTAGGCCCCTTACTATACCTAAGTTATTTTATGTCCTAGAAGGGGAATTATGATACAATATGTTATTGGGACGACCCTAAATGTGCATCATGTGTTGTGTCCCTTCGACCTTACACCGTTGCTTGAAATTTGAACATGAAGGAACACTTATACCATTTGAGATGATACCTCACCATTCCAAAATTGCAAAATTTTATTTCAACCCAATGATGTTCTTATACCAATTAAGACATCTACCACCACCACCGATTCATCTACATCTCCTACCACTACACCTTCCACAACCAACTCTTATATTCCTAATTCCTCTTTAGCTTCCAAAACTTTCCCATCAACAAAGCCCGTCGATGTAATTAGCACCTGATTCTTCCTCTTAACTACCCTCGAGTGATTAATCCATTCCCTCTACCCAAATACCAATTTGTGATGCCATAGAAGGTGTTTTTCAATGCATTACCATAGGAGAGTACCACTCTATAATATCGACACCTTCCTTACCCCTCAGAATATGGTAACCTTCATCAACACCTAAACTACAACCAACATGTGGAGAAGTGCTCTCGTATGGTCCTCCCCCACCTTCACACCAATTTTACATATGGGGGACTTGATAATTATTCCTACTCACTTGATCCACCTTCCCAAACTTGTCCATTTTCCTTCGATCTCCTATCTATCACCAACCGCCACTTTGCTCACCTTGCTTCATCATTGTCCCGAGAAGGGCTTTGGATTTTGTTTCTATGAACAATTCCATCATACCATCATTCCTTGTACCACCCGTAAACATAAAAACTATAGTGGTATCATATTTTCCAAACCACCTTCCAAGAAGGATGAAGTCAAACTCATTGAGGATGATAAGACTTCTTGAATTATTCACCTACCACACTACCTTCACCTACACGAAGTCTATGGATCCAAAATCCATTCCTCCAAAAATTATTTTCATGAACACCATCTCCTTGGGACCTCTGATTTATCAAAGTGATGGTGAGGCTCCCTCTTCCCTTCCCTTCATGTATCCTAACATGATCAATGACAAAATACCTTTTATAAACATTGTTCAATATCGGGATGATGATTCCATTATTAATTACCTTGATACATAGGATTCATACATTCACCAGTCATTACCATCTTAGACACAAACCATGTTGAATGAATCTACCATCGAGATCAACATTAAAACTCAAGACAAACCCCACATTCTAAAGATAGGCCAATCTTTAGATCCATTGAATAGGAAACTTTCACGTCTTTCTTTCAAGATCATAACAATCGATATGCCCATTATTGGCCCAAATATCATGGTCTACAATATCGTAACCATTTCGCTAACACTAAACATAAGAAATAAAAGCTTTGAAAAATGCATCCTCGCATTTCCCTTATTGTAAGAAGAACTCCAACATCTCCTTTTGATTTCTTTCATTCTACCAATCAATTATCCCTAATGGATCTCTAACATAATTCCAATCACCAAAGTGATAGGGGACTCCACATCTGCATGGATTTGTGTGATCTTAACTTGGATTTTCCTAAGGAAAACTATTGTCTACCTAGTATGACCAACTTTTTGATCTCACTTACCAGCCATGAGATTTTTCTCATTCATGGATAGTTTCTGGGCTATTACCAAATATTACTCACACCAAAAGATCAAAACAAAATCACATTCATCACCCCTCGAGGGAATTTTTGTTATCGTTTCATTCCCTTTTTCCTTAAATATTCTAGTGCTACATATCGGTGGGCCATGAACTATATTTTCCATGACATTGTGCATAACATTTACAAGATAATGTTGATGTTCTTATTTCCGAGCCCAAACATTGGGCGAACACCTTTCATTCCTTAAGGTTGTATTTGACCATCTCATCAAATACTACGTTTATCTTCAACCAAATACGTGTGTCTCTGTTTTCTCTTGGGAAAATCTTTGGTTTCATCATTTATTTTTGGGGCATTAAAGTTTATCCCATAAAATCAAGGCTATTCTTGACATGCCACCACCTAATAACCTTTTCAAACTTTTTAGTTTGCAAGGAAAGTTACTATCTATTCACCTCTTTATTTCTCAACTTTTATTTGCTTCCACCCCTTTCATCATTTTCTCAATAAATATGTCTCCTTAAAATGGGATGATGAGTGCCACAAAGCCTTTAAATCCCGAGAAAATATCTTCTTTATCCACTGTACTCATTTCACCTCCAGATAACAAGTTATTTTACCTCTACTTTTCGCCACCAACAATTCCTTTGGTGTCATGCTCACTCATCATGATGAACAACATATGGAGAAAATAGTTTATTACATAAGCCATAGTTTGTTAGACTATGAAACTAGGTATACTTACACCAAAAAAAGTTTTCAAGTCTAAGTTTTTGTTTCACTAAACTTCTGCCATTATCTACTTCACCACAAAACCTTTTTCATCACTAACACCGACCCCCTACATTACATGTATGCAAACCTTACTAGTACCAACACATTGCACATTGGATCATGATTCTTATAGACCTTGACCTAGAATTCATTCACCAAAAGTATGTCGAGGTAAAAACCATTGCCGATCAACTTGCCGATGCTCCTCTTCTCGAAACCAATCTTCTAACTTTGAGTTTCTTGATAAATCTATTGTTATCCTCTTCTTTGATGACACTATTTACCAAATGAATTTATTTTTTGACAAATCTAAATGTAAGTGTGGGGAAGGTGTAGGAGTTATTATCATTCCTCTCGATAGTGAACTGCGCCTTTATATTTCAAACTTTATTTTGAATGCACTAACAACATGGCCAAATAGGAAGCACTCATACTAGGTCATAAATTTTTCATTTCCCTAGATGTTAAAACCATTAATATCATAGGTGAATCCCAATTGGTTTTAAACCAAGTCAATGGTTTATACCAATTCTGCAATGAGGATATTCAAAATTATAGACATCATGTCGACATACTTTTGACCATGTTTGACAACTACAACATTCAAACTACTTTGTCCTCTTCTAATAAATTCTTGGATACCATGGCTTGCCTTACCTCCCAAATACTTGCCTCACCTTTTGATTTAACAATTTTTTCACCATACAACATATAGAGCCACCATCTCATGTATTTTGTGATTGAAAATTTGTGGGAAGAGTCAAACTTGACCCTTTGACCTTCAAGATAAGAAGTTTTTGACTACCTTTCCCTTTTAATTCTTTGTTCGGATCTCACTCCCAATGGTTGATAATCCTTTCTCAAAATATTCACTCGCTACGTCACTATGATGGGGTATTCTCTACAAATATGTCTTTGAAAATATTCTTATTTTATGCATAACTTCTTGTTTCACTTTTTATTTACATTTTTGATGAAACATATAAGGTTATAGGACAAGGAGGAATATCTATTGAGATGGTCGGTTTGAGGTTGTTGTTCGCATTCTAACTTCTCCATCCAATTTTGATTGTGAGAGATTCCTTTTGGCTAGGAGGAACTACCTAAAATACAAAACAAGACCATAAGAAAGAGTTAAACAATATATGTCAATGGGTGTAGCGTATACTATATCTTAGAAGTATGATACTTCCTCGGTGGTAGTTAACCCACTATTTAATATAACTCAATGTGATAAATAACGTAAATAAACAATGTTCTACTATAGTTGATATGATTTAGGCATCTCATCCAAACACAATAAGAAAATGTAACATAACAAGATAAACTATGATTAGATTAGGGAGTAGGGTATGTGGTCAAGGTCTTGGGTTAGGTCGGGGTCGGATTATGGGTCACTTGGGTCAATTGGGTGAAGGTGCTTGGGTTTTGTTATTAGAAGAAGTTCCAAATAAAGAGACTGATGTTGGTATGGTATAACCAATGACGGTTTAGAGGGAACTGAAAACAGTCATGGGTAACCGACATCGGTAAGGGTAGGATGATATGAATTTGATAAAATTATTTTGTGAGGGTTTTTATGAGGTGAGGTAGTGATGGAAAGGAGAATAATGAGGTCTGTGGAGATGTTAGAAACACTCAAACATACTCAAGAAGTAGGTATAGGTGATTGAAATGGTTGTGGGTGTTGGAAATGGTTGGGTTCAAAGGAAGGTAATAGTGGTGAGATGAAAATGTAAATGGTGATTGATAAAAGAGGTGAAGAGACCTTATAAAATGATACAAATGAAAGGATGTAGGTTAGAAACAAATTATTGTTGTGTAGGAGTTCAATAGATGGGTGGTGGTGGTGGTTGATCAATGAAATGATGGTCGATTACCACGTCGTGCCTTCGAGAATGCTATTGTGAATGTAAATACCTTATGATCAATGGTAGTGTTGATTATGGTTGTCTAGATGTGTGAATGGTCTCTTGTTCTTGCTTGCATGCAAATATCCTTTGCTCTCAAAACTCCAAATGTGGCCAACCCCCAAAACAAGGCTACTAAAATTGTTATATAGTAACCAACAACATTTTAGGCTAATTGGCATTGGTTTTGAGTTGACCAATTTAGTTAAGGTTGGATACCCTAGGTTGCCTAAAATAGTTAATCCTAGCTATCTTTTTCAGATTAACTCGTTTGTGTGGGTCTAAGATGGTGTCCGGTGCTTAGATATGTGGGAATATGGTTAGAGGAAGAATAGGCATGTTATTTTAGGGTTACTATGTCTTACTAAGGTGGGTTCTTAGTTAGTTATGGAAACATGTCGTGAATAGGTCTATGATGAAGATGTCTAGGTGAGGTTTAAGTTAATTTAATTAAAGTAATTACATTAATAAATGTTGTGAGAATGGAAATTAATATAATTATAGATAGTTAAATTAATGTTAATATGGGGTGAAAAGGGGCCAATGTTAGGTGAATATGTTTAAGGTAGTTATTCGAAAGGGGACCAAGGGAGTGTGACCAAATTTTGGTGTTTACATTTTCCCCTTTTTGTCATGTGGCTTGTATTGGTAGCGGCGCTAAAAAAATAGAAAGTGGTCGGTTTGGGTAAAAGTGAGGGTAGTGTTGCCCCAAGCATAGGTGGAGGTAACCCCCTCAAACTAGGCGATGAGGTATAAGAAAGAATCGATGAGTGGTTTGATAAAATGGGAACATGGTGAAAATGAAGGTAATTGGCTATGGGTTTGGCAACGGGAATATTGGGTAAAGGGTAAAGGTCAAATCAGGTAAACATGTAAACAAGATAGGGTCAAAGGTAGTGGCATTCTAACACACGCACATGTATAAACTATGGCATAGTAAGGTTGAAGATCTTGTAAAATCTACATCGTTTATGTCGATAGGTCTATCTCGAATATGGTGTAAGTGATTCTCGGTATCCAAGGTATAGGATATGGTGTGGAAGCACAATATAGGTCAAGGTGTAGGAACATTTAGGTATGTTTTGGTACACCAAAGGTCAAGTCATAATAAACAACATGACAATAGGAAAGGTAAGGTTAAGCAGGTCAAACAACATGGCTAATAACATCGCAAGGTAATGAGCACTGCATAGTCAAAGGGCACAAAAATGATGCAAGTCGAGGTATATAGGTCATGGAAAGGGTAAGGCCATGGTAAAGTATCAAGTCCCTAAACCAAATGAAGGACAAGTATAGGTAATGTGGGCATGTAGGAAGGTGGTCATAGGTGTGGGTAAGGTCAAAGGGTGTTCGAAATGAGGAAATTGGGTCAAAAATGGGTAAAATGAGGTAAAAGTATAATGATAGGTAGCGATGCCGGTTAAAGGATGAACGATGTCGGTATAGTAGGGAATGAGTTGACCAAACATCGGTCGAGGTGATTTAGAACCAATAAAGGAAAATTCCACTTTTACGAAATCATTTGTCATTTTCCATTTGTAGAAAATAATGAAGAGAGGTGGAAACTTAGAAATGGACAAAACAAGATGAAGAGTGGAGTTGGTGAGCCACGTAGTGGGTGATTGGCACGTGATTGGTAAGTCCACGAGATCGATTAGATGGAGGTGAGGAGATAGATTTGGGTCATGCGTAGGAAGGAGAGGGATCTCGGCGGGCCACTAGTACAACGACCGGACATACCACCACACCATTGAGAGCAAGATGAGGTAGGATCGATCTAGATCTACATTTTTCAATTAAAATAGATGGTAGGGATTCGGTTGGGTGAAAATGGTTTGGGTAGGAACTAAAATTGTGATTTAGAAATAAAGTGACTTAAATGGGAAGGGAGAAGGTCCGGGTAGTGTAAATAGGGGTGGTAATGAGGGTAGGTGAGGTTTGGATGGGTAAGGTCAATTTTAAGTGATTTTGGGTCAATGTGGTAGAAAAAGAGGGAGTTTTGGATTTGGGTGGTGTAATAGTGATCAACGCGTCGGTTAAGGGTTGAATGACCGACATTAGTTAGGCACGAGGTGACCGAGGTGAGAGGCGATCGTAGTGAGAGGAATCGATACCGGTAAAAAATGACCAATGTCGGTCAACCTTGATCAATGTCAATCGGGTTGAGTAGGGAATAGGTCCATACGAGAGATAGGGTGGGAGGTAAAGATAGGAAATGAAGGTTAAGGGTAGGTTCATGGAAAATAGGTAGGGAAAAGTTATATATGGGATAGGTTTGATGGGTACAAAAATAGTATAGGAAAAATTAGTAGTCGGTAGGGTTTGGGTTATAGGTATAGTTGGGTTTGATAACGAGAATGTTGGGAATGTGTCTTGTTCGAGTATGGTGAAGTTTGAATAATGTTGTGGTTTGTTGGCTACATGACATGATTGAATGTATGGATGCACAATAGGGTGTCACCACTAGTAAATGAGGTAGAGCCCGATGACTATTATTAGAGTACATAGAGTAAAATGATACACAGAGACTCTAAACCCAAGAGAAGATGAGATGAGTGTTCTTTGGGTAAAATTGACCAAAAGAAAAGGAACCAACATTGGTTAGGTAAACCAATGATGGTCAAATGTATCGATGATGGTCGATTTTCGATTAATGTGAAATTGAAGAATGAAAAAAAATGGATTTTTGTGAATTTAAACTAAATAAATAATCAACCTAGAAATCTAGGGATGATAAGATGAGGTCCTAACACACTCGAGATAAATTCGGAATACTCCAACTAGGATGGTAGAGTATGAAAGGAGAAAGAAAGATGATGAATCGTATCCTCACACCTCAAAACACAAATCAAGAATGTGCTAAGAAAACACGTAGTTATAAAAGTGAATTTTATGTTTGTTTTATCTTATGATATTTAAGACTGACATATGAATTCAGAATAGAGTTTTTGGTTTAGAAGGCTTCCTACAAAAAAGGAAATCTAAAAGGTGAGGTTTCATGTTTTATTATGGTAGGGGTGGTCCTATCTGTGATGGGTGATTGGACATAGATAAATAGCTTGGTGCCCACTATCAATCCTCAAGATCATGTTATCATTGACAATCTCTTATGGGTGGGATGTTGTTTAAGAAGATTTGTAAATTTACAATTTGTGCGGTTTGGAAAAGAGAGATAGAGAGAGAGAGAGAGAGAGAAGGGTATGCTCTCTATGATTCAATTATGCCAACCATTAGCTAGGCATGACTTCTAGCGTATATGTTGCCCTCATTTTTAATGTGATATATAATTCAACAAATCATAATTCCATGCAATTTTTTTAAACCTAATAAAAAATGTGATATATGATGTAACAAGTGATGAACATGAAGAAGGATGCTCTTTCACTAATGCGGTAAGAAGGAATAAGAGGTTCATTTTAAGCACTAAATGACAAATGTTTTTAGACAATTAGAAGAAAGGGATATCACTAAAGAGAAGATTAAATGTGTAATTTTTGAAAAATAAATAAAAACACAAAAAAATCCTATATGAAGAAACGCAATGAACCCGATAGAGGGTCCCACCAAACATGCCAAAATATTTCACTATTTTCTTTACATTTTGGACAAAACAGATAAGGTTATGGGCCAAGGAGAAATACCTGTTGTGATGATTGGTTTGAGGTTGTTGCACGCATTCTGACTTCTCAATCCAATGCTGACTGCGAGAGCTTCCTTTTGGCTAGGAGGAACTACCTAAAATATAAAACAAGACCACAAGAAAGAGTTAAACAATATATGTCAGTGGGCTGCCTAGTGTATGCTAGATCCGGAAAGTATAACACTTCCTTGGTGAAATAGACCCATTGTTTAATACAACTTAATGTGATAAATAACATAAATAAACAATGTCCTACTATAGTTGATATGATTTAGGTATCTCATCCAAATACAATAAGAAAATCTAACATAACAAGCTAAGATATATCAAACTTGGGAGTAGGGTAAGTGGTCAAGGTAAGATTGGGAAGGTCAAGGTAATATTTTGGGTCACTTGGGTCAATTGGGTGAAGGTGTTTAGGTTTTTTATTAGCAAGAGTACCAAATATAGAGGTTGATGTTAGTCTAGTGTAACCGACAACAATTTAGAGGGAATCGAAGATGGACATGGGTAACCGACGTTAGTATGGTTAGGATGATATGAATTTGAAAAAATCTGTTTGTGGGGGTTTTTCTGAGGTGAGGTCGTAGAGATGGAACAGGGAATGATGAGGTCTATGGAGATGTTAGAAACACTCAAAGATAGTCAAGAAGAGGTTATAGGTGATAGAAATGGTTATGGGTGGTGGAAATGGTTGGGTTCATAGGAAGGTAATAGTGGTGAGATGAAAATGTAAATGGTGATTGATAAACAAAGGTGAAGAGACCTTATAAAATGAATAGAAATGAAATGATGCAGGTTAGAAACACACTTCCTATAGTGCAAGTTCAATGGCTAGGTGGTGGTGGTGGTTGATCAATGAAATGGTGGTCGCACTACTTTATGCCTCTCGGAATTCTACCATGAACAAATACCTTATGATTAATGGTAGTGTTGGCTATGGCTATATAGATGTATGAATGGGCTCTGGTTCTTACTTGCATGTGAATATCCTTTTCTCTCAAAACTCCTAGAATGTGGCCAACCCTCAAACAAGACTACCAAAATGGTTATATGGTAAATGGTGATGGTTTAGGCCGACTAATGTCGCTTTCGGGTTGACCGACATTGGTTAAGGAAGGATACCCTATGTTGCCTAAAATAATAGATCCTAGCTATATTTTTCTAGCCTTACTCATTGATGTTGGGTCTATGATGGTGTCTCGGCACTTAGATATGTGGTAATATGGTTAGAGGAAGAATAGGCATATCCTTTTAGGGTTACACTAAATCTTAGTTAATTAAGGTGGGTAGGAATAAGTCTTAGTTAGTTATGGAAACATGTCATGAATAGGTCTATGATGAGGTGTCTAGGTGAAGTGTCTAGGTGAGGTGTAAGTTAATTTAATTAAAGTAATTAAATTAATAAATGTTATGAGAATGGGCATTAATATCATTGTAAATAATTAAATTAATGTTAATATGGGGTGAACAGGGCCAATGTTAGGTGAATATGTTTAAGTTAGTTATTCAAAAGGGACCAAGGCGGTGTGACCAAATTTTGGTGTCTACACTTGCTTTGAAATTGCATACACCATCAAAGAAATTCATGATGGGATTTTGGGGGTCATTTTAGTGGCCTCACTTTGCTAAATGCATCCTTCACCTCAACTACTACTTGCACACCCTTAATCATGACTATTGTGAATATCTCAAATGTTGTGTCAAATTTGGCAAAATTCTAACCTTCACTAGACACCTAGTCATGCCTTACAAGTCACTCAATATTTTTGGCCCTTCTCTAAATGGGGTTTAGATTTGGTTGGAGAGATCACCCTCATTCTTCTCAACGTCATTGTTGGATCATCGGGGTGATCGAATATTAAACTAAATGGGTGGAATATGTCCCTCTCATTTCTACAAAATCGAGAAGATTGTCAAATTCATCACACATCACATCATATGTAGCTTTTGTATTCCTTATCGTCTTATCTATCTATGACAAAGGAAAACAATTCAAAAACAAAATCCTTCATAAACTATGTGACCGTTTTGGCATCCAACTCAATTTTTCTTCACCATTATACCCACAGACAATGGACAAGCCAAATCCACTAACAAAACCATCAAAACAATTATCATGAAAGTGTTCAAAAACACTAGTAAGGATTGACCCATGCACATTCCTTTTACCCTATGGGATTATCGCACCAAAATTTGGACTCATACCAATGCCACACCCTTTTGTTTGGTCTATGATATGAGAGGCGCTTCTACCTCTCAAAGTATAAATTCCCTTTCTTACCATATCTCTCAAATATTTCCTCTCGATGATGCTTTCCACCAAGAACGTTTGGCACAACTTGAACTCTTTGGATGAACATTGTTTACGTTCTCTCGAATACCTTCAAATTTACCAAAAATGCATCAAGTTTTCCTATGAAAAACGTGTCCATGAACGAACCTTTAAGGTTGGAAACCTCTTCTTGAAGGAAAATTAACATGTAACTAAAGTTGAGAAAAGTAAACGGGAATGTTTGCTCACTTAATTGGATTGGACCCTACATAGTCACACATACCTATCGATCATGTACTTATCGTTTAGCTTCTCTCGAAGGTAAACCCAAAACCGAGCCTCTAAATGCATTGCATATTCGATCTTCCTAATTTTGAATCAAGTACTACATCACCTTTTATCTCTTAAATGTTTCTCCCTTGAGAAACCTTTTCCTCCCATATACCTCTTTTAAGGACCAATGACTAAACAAGAATCATGTGATTATCCATCACATTCAATCTTATCTTTAATATGAGTACCACACCTCTACTCATGACATGATTCTCATGGATAATTTTCATCCTTTTAGGATGGAATCCCATCGTCATTTTCACTTAAAACATTTCTTTCATAGTTAAACTTTGTGTTTTATGATTTTTCCTTCATAAAAGTAGCCTATACTCCTTTATAGTCTTTTCCATGACCTCAAAATTCACAAAACATTAATAATATTATGTATATTCACAATCCACTCCTTGATTCAAACTTCTCATAAATATGTGATTCCCTCGAAAAGGACATATATCTTTATCTCTTGACATTATAAATAGACTTTTCCTCAAAGGAAAACTATAAAAAGCTAGCACTATTTTATATAGTCTATCCAAAATGAAGATTATTTCTATAAAATAAAAAAAATAAAACAAAAATATTCGGAAGCTTCTCACATTAAGCGTCTTCACAAAGAACTCAATGATATATTCTATTCATCCCATATAGACTTCCCACATCAATCAGCCTATGAAAAAAAGTCAAAGGAAAATACAAAAACAAGGAAAATACAACCTTTTGATCATGGAATTACCTATTCTGGTTTTGGGTATCTTACAAAAGGGGCATGTTGTCTCATAAAAGGTTATGCTAAACAAACCACTTCACCTCACCTTTCTTCCTTTATTTTATTTTACATACTAAAGGGATGTAGTGACATGTGACACTTCTTGATCATGAAAATTCTTTCACCTTTAGGGAGTTCAATCATGAAATCCTTTAGGGATTAAGTTCATAAGCCTATCTTTGATATGCTCATTATGGTCCTTGTCACTAGTAGAGCATTTTCCCTCTTTTACCATTTTCTTCTTTTCCTGCTTATTGATTCTTTTACATAGGAAAAGACTTTCGAAACTTGGTTTCTAGGATTTCTTCTCCTTCCACCAACATTCAAACTCATCTCTACTTCTACCTTACTCATCTTACACATTCAACCATACCTAATCAACCTAGACACAACCATGCCTAACCCACATTGCCCATTTGACCATACTTAAACCAACAACCTATTCACCTAATTTATCTTATTCTTCCCTATCCTATGGGAGAACTACATCGGCTTAAGACCCCTTTCTCTGGGGATATGTAGGTGGTACTCAAAGGGATTGGGACCCTTAGAGGTTAGCTCAACCACTCTTTTCCCTAATCATTCACCTCTAATTAAACCCACTTAGTATGTTTTTCCATACACAAAAACTTGGTAATTAACATGCAATAAACCATACAACACACATATATATCATCACCTCCATAAAACATCAACCTAAAATCATGCCTAATCATCTAATTTTCATTAAAAATAAGAAATCTTAGAAATCAAAACAACATCATTTCATCTCTTAACAAATTAACACAAACCACGCTTAAACAAACAAATTTTCTATTTATCAGAGAACACTTGACAGAACTCACACAAGAATTCACATGTGGAAAATTTGGCGATTTAAGGGCAAGAATGAAAAACACATGCGGAACAAAAATTCAAGCATTCGGGAATTAGACTTTTTGGGCATGAAGATTTATTTTTAGAATATGGTGTGTACAACACACCAACGATGCGAGAGACGCGCGTGCCACACATTGTCTATTTCGAAGGATTAGATTCAGAGTGCTTTTGCATGGAGACAATCTAAGAAGAGGATTCATCAGTTTTCATGACATCAATGATAAAAATTTCATAATAATATGAGAAATAAACATGGAATAATAATATGGAAATTTTAATTCATTTGGGATATCGATACAATGATAGAGGTTACATTTTATAATGTTTGATCTCCTACAAAGGTGGAGTCAAACTTCATCTTCAATCCCTCATATCACTCTCCATGAATCTCTCAAACTTATCCCTAGGATATCTCTCTCATCCCTTTATTATCTCACACACCAAAATAGCTACATGAGTTGTTTATTCAACAACTTCACTCACACACAACTATTAACCATATTATTAATATGAGTTGTATTAATTCATTATTAATAATATTAAAATTTATTAATAATGTCACAATATATTTGTAACATTCACATTGTTATTGTTAACATTATTAATTCCCAATATACACTCCCCTAATGTTGACAAGGTATAACATAACTCCTTTTTCTGCAACATGTTGCACGGGCTTGCCTCATAATCTAGATCAAAGAAAGGCATGTAAACTTCCAACTAGTTGATTGTCTTGCTGCACATGACCAAAACTATGCGAAGGAATGCATCCTGCATTTACTCCATGAAAAGAACACACTCGACATTCCACTAGTGGATCATCTTCATAAATAAGGAAGGAAGTCAGAGGACCACTACATCAGTAAAAGTTTATCTACCTTTTTACATCTATGTTTTTTTGGATCTACCACCAACCCTTTCCAAATCTATGAGTGTTACAATAAACTTAGAGACATACTCTACAATGTTTTCTACTAGGAGGTTACATATAGGAATTTATCACACATTATAATTGAACAGGAATGTGACATTTGTTCTTATTACAAAAATAAATAAACACACAACTTCCACCACAGCTTCGTGTGGCCCTATCGTTGGTGACTGACGAGAGGTCATTGATTGACCTCCAGCCTCCATTGCCTCCATCCTCCATGTGATGCTACTTAGTTAGCAAATGTAGCTTTTAAGCTCATTACACAATTGTCCTGGGTGTCAGATTCAACTGATAATGCACCCCCTCACTATAGACATCGTGTACAAGTGAAAATGAGTCTATAAGACATTTTTTTTTAGTTTTGATTTTTTTAAATACAAAACTTAGAAAACTTTCACTCTAAAATAACACTCCACGAATATTACTTGATAAATTTTACTTTGATATATCGATAATGTTGACTTGATGAATTACAAAACTTATAAAAAAAACAACTCATCAAAGTATAACATTATCCATCTAATATGGACAAAAAAATAAAGAGGTGAAAAGTTCAAAAAAATAAACGTAACTAAAACTAAACCTTTTAATAAACACTTCTAAACCAATTTAGTAGTTGTTGTAGACTGTGTGCATGTAATTTCATGATTTTAACTCCATTGTTCACAAATTTTGTGATTGAATCAATTAGTGTAGGCAACCCACCGAATTGGACGCTTATTGAAGATACCTCTCTAGATTTTGATAGGAAATGATTTAGTGTAAACATGCCTTCAAATCCATATCCACATCAAGATTGCAGATCCTAATCTGGAAGATAAAACAAGAAGCAACAAACGAGTCTAATATAGAGAAGACAAGATGTCTATATTTTCATAATGAAATCTCTTTTGCCATACACAAGAGGCTGTTTTGTATTCCTAATTTCTTAAAATCCACGATCTAGGTTTTCTACAATTTCCATAGTTTTAACTAATATATCTTCCTATAAACCCATTAAATTTCAAAGCAACCCAGATCATAAAAAAATGATATGTTCTTTAGATGAGTTTTACCACATTTTTTCAAACTATTTTTTATACATATATTTCCCAAAAAATACCCAACACTAAATAAACTCTACTCTTTCAAAAATTAAGTACCTACGCTCACATCTCTAACGCCTCTCATTTTTTACAAATAGTATCTCTCTAGGAATTCATAATTATAACCTTCTCTGAAACCACTAATAAAAATTACACAATAATATGAGAAATAAACACCGAATAATAATAATATAGAAATTTGAATTCATTTGGGATATCAATTACAATGATAGAGGTTACATTTTATAATGTTTTATCTCCTACAAAGGTGGAGTCAAACTTCATCTTCAATCCCTCATATCACTCTCCATGAATCTCTCAAACTTATCCCTAGGATATCTCTCTCATCCCTTTATTATCTCACACACCAAAATAACTACGTGAGTTGTTTATTCAACAAATTCACTCACACACAACTATTAACTATATTATTAATATGAGTTTTATTAACTCAATATTAATAATATTAAAATTTATTAATAATGTCACAATATATTTGTAATAATCAATATAATGTAAATCACATCTTTTCATCACATCCATACCTAAAACATCTAAGTTTCCATGATACCAATAACTTGGAAATTAAACCAAACTATGGCCTATTACAAATAATTTCCATAAAAAATTTAACTTAGGAATTATTCGACTCAACCATACCTACAAAACCTAATAATGACTCAAACATGCCTACATATGACTCAACCATGGCTACATCTAACTCCACCATGCCTACATATGACTCAACCATGCCTACATCTAACTCCATCATGCCTACATCTAAGTCTAACATTCCAACATCGACTCAACCAGGCCTAATCATCTAGTTTACATACTACCACCGACTTGGACATTAAAGAAAACTATGCCTAAACAATCATGTTTCCATAATAACTATACAATGGAAATAAAACTAAAAACATCATTTGTCAATACCATCAACAACTATATAAATGGAAGATTTGTGTGTCAATACATGTATACATAGATATAAATAATACAAATATCTCAAAAATATCATATACAATCTCGCATCTTCAGCACACAAGAAGGTATTTATGTCAAAAATCAAAATAAATGTCAGATATCATCCCTATCTCACCCATGTGAGGGGTTGGCACCTCCGTTTCTATTTCCAATACCATAAATCGACTCGGTGTCCTCCTTCTCATCATCTTTGTAGTACCCTCATCTACCCCAGTGTCCACATACTCATCACCTCTCTCCTACCATGTCTATGCGTCCGATGGCTCTCTAAGCTATTAGTGGTCAAGGTCTGTGAGCTAGTCCTCTAGCTGGCTACTTCTTGGGCCTATGACTGTATATGTCATCACCTATAGACCAATATGTAAAAACTTATCCTTATAGTATCTTTCTTCCCTCAAATAATCCTTGTACACATCCATTAATATAACATGGGAAGCCATCACTCTTGCCTCAACATATAGTTGGTCCCATGGATGGTCCGCTATATTGGTGCATATATAGCTATGGTTGGTGCCAATATAGGTGCACGATCTAGTGCCTGTGTAATAACCTACACCTATAATGTACTCACCTATGCCTATGATGTGGTTAACATCCTATGTAGGGTGATTATTTGGGCCTGTAACCATGTCACATATGCTTGCAAAGTTGCTACCTATTCCCCATCACCTGTCAGTGGTTGTGTAGGAGCCTAATCCTATGCCTAAGCTAGTTTTCCTTATAATCCATTCACCTACACCTAAAGGGTGGACACCTATGCCCGTGCCTACGTGAGTTGTAACTATAAGGCTATAACTTGACCCATTAGTGCATCCCTCTACACTATCATTGTAGCTAAGTCTGGTTGGCCTGGCAGGCTTTGGTGCTTCCTATAGCCATGTTACCCACCACTATATGTAGGCAATGATAGAACATACGTCATCAATACTCCCATCAGCCATCTGCTCCTCATGCCCTTTGGATGAGGTGAAGATAATGGTATATCCACATCATCTCTCAAGCGATACTAAAGGAATTGTGGAGGAACATAATCATGTAACCTAGAATCGATCAAAATATGTCCACTAGAATCATCTTGTGCTCACAACCATGCCTCCTTTTATCCATCTAACCAACTGTAAGCCCCTTAGATCCTTTCCATACATCTATTGTTAGGAAATAAGAGATAAAATATGTGGAATAATCCATCACATAATCACAACAAGAGAAACTAATATGCATAAAATATTACAGATCTCAAATAAAAGTGCGAGAATAAAATAATGCAACATAAAGAGACAATATTTAACATGGTTCACCCAATTTGGGCTATGTCCACAAAGAATAACTTGCTTAGATTTTATTACAAATGACCGCTCTCTCAATACAATACCCAGATCTATTTGGAGCTATGCTAAAAAAACTCTACAGAATTCACACCCGAATTCAAAACACATCTGCAATGTTACATTATCCCTACCATATGCACAAAACCATATAAGTAGACAACTACTTAAGCAATTTTACAAAACCATGGGTATCAAAACCATGGGCCAAAATGTATCCCATAAACCTATGGGTCAAAAATCCCGCCCATATGAGAAAAGCACATTTCCCGGTATATCGGGCATGTTTTAAAGATAAAATAACCTCGATGAGACAACTATGGAAAGTGTACAATACTCTTAGTGTACAATCTTCAACACTTTCTCACATGAAAATAGGCTCCACAACCTAACATCTATAAGCTAAGAAATCACATATGGTGCCATATAATATCCATAGCATATAACCTCTCCAAAATCAGCATGTAATAAGTCACATCATGTGATGCATCCTCTATCGTGGATGAGTCCCTACCGCACTCCATCTCCCGTAACCATCTCTCATAATAACCCGATTTCACTCCTACCTGGAATTCCTGTTGGTGCACAATAACAATGCTCATATGCCTCGCAATGGAATAAATAAGTACACCATATACCATAATGTTGTATCCACCGATATGCGCAAATATCTCATACGTACATTTGCACCATGTATCTAAGTGCCCACACAAAACAAAGCACTCCTCAATCATGTCCTATAAAACCCATCAATGCTCGAGGAAATGTTCCACCTTATTAATATTGGAGTACATAACATCCCACCATCACCATCATTAATAACACTAACCCGATCTCTTGAGGATGTGTAACGTAAATAGCTTCATAGGTGATATACTACGACCAACCTCCCAAAATAGTATGACCATATGCTCAAATACCTCATTTGCCGAAATTTGATATACTAGCTCCCCCATAATAAGTACCCCAAAATCATGTATACATCCTCCGGTGGTGAAATTCATCTCACCGATGGGTAGATGGAAGGTATTAGTTGTTGAGTGCAATCTATCGATGAGAGTGACCATCAAACTATGATCCCATATGATGCGTTGGTATTGCTTCACACTGAAAAATCCCACCATCTCTCATATGGTCTCAATCATCCTTAGTGACGCTACTTTTATCTATACCAACAATTGTGGCACCCGGTCCCACATAGTCAACCGGTGATGAGCTTGCATCATTACCAATCCAACTTGTGAAGCACTTTGCCTTTTTCTAATCAATCCCATCCCACACAAACATTTTCCTAGCCCATCTTCTAGTCAAGTTACATGCCCACCCTATACTTTACATCATCTAACTACTTCCCCATATTATAATTAACTACTTTCCATCCTTCATTGATTTGACATGAATTGCACCTAAGACCCGACCATTTATACCTACATTCACTCTAACCCCACCTAATTCTATCATTATATACCCCTACCTCCCTACTTCACCATTTATCCTACCCTTCCATTCTTCTCTCTTTTTTCCCTCTAAACCTTCATTTTTAGGACTTAGTATTTTTATAGTGACCAACACCGTCACCCTTATCCCTAACGATGCCGATAAGAATATTGACATGGAAGATGCCCGATTGGCAATGGTCATTGGTCCTAGCTCAAAGTTGAACCCCTATGCCATTGATTTCATAAAACTTGACAAAACTTCCTAAAAACCTACCCAAAACCCCTTAAATCCCACCCACATTCATTTACAAACATATTTAACCTACATTTGGTCCTTCCCATATCCCATATCATTCATTTTTTTTACCTAAAATTTCAAATCAAATTTACAACCCAATTCTTTCATTTTTTACCTTAATTTTAATCAATAACAACACATGATGATTGAATCCTACCTCTACTCGACGTTGTCATCTCCTCGGTGAGATGTCTGGTCTCTCTACTAGAGGTCCTCCTAAAGCTTCTCATGCCTCTTCCATAGTTCAAATAAATCAATTCAACTCTCCACCAATCCCCTCGACTGTAAAAAGATCTCATAGGTCCCATCACCTCACCCCAACTAATCTTGGAAAATAACCCTATCCTTTTCTCCCATGAAAAAATCCCAAATCCATCCTCTCTATCATTTTCCTAAATAGGAAACTTGAAATGAACTTTTCCAAACATAGGTTTTGTATTTTATTACAAAATTTTCCCGACTAACGTCAATCAAGAGCCCTAATTAATTGGCATAAGTTTCCTTTGACAGTATCAACTTACCATTGACTTGTATTAGTCACCCTACATCAGCTCAATGTACCTTATTTCATGACCTTTCATCTACCATATGCAATTTTCTTACTACCCCACATTGCCCAAGCCCTTGTGGCTCCTATCACCTTGTTACCTATCCTAGGACCTTCATTTCATTTGAACTACATTTTTCCTAAATCAAAACCTTTCCTACAACCTTACCTATGGCCCTACACACCTTACCTAAACACCCAAACCAAACCCACCCATTTGATATTCAAATCGACTACTTGGTATACGTTGCAATGACACTACTCGTGTTTTTTAGCCTAATGATATTTCATTGCCTAATATCATGAATTTTATCTTAATCAATCCTTATGGTGTTCTAGAACACATCTAATGCTCATTCCTGCACCTATCCTAGTGTTTTATGACTGTATCCTATACCTTCGATACCTAGATCACATCAACCTTATTTGGATAAACCTACCGACCTTTGATAATGTAGAGTTTAGGAGCTCTTCAACCTAGTGCCTTGTCGCATTCTCATACATTTGCATTCATTTGAAAGCTTTTTCCCATTACCAACACCAATATCATCATTCCCTACACCCAAACCATACCTCATTTTTCATCACTTATAACTCTATCAAACCACTCACTAACTGATCCTTTCACTTCATTAGTTAGTGGTTTGAGGGGGATCACCTCCATCCATACTTGGGGAAACCTAACCTCCACCCACACATGGGGTAACTACCTCCTCTTTTTGTCAGCGTGACTTATCAATACAATCTACATGACAAATATGGGCAAATGCAGACATCAAATTTGGGTCATAATCCCTTAAACCCCTTTAAATTTATCAATTTGACATATATAGCTATCCATCTGCCCCTTCCACACATTGGTATTAATTTAATAACCTATAATTAAATTAATACTCATCCTCACATTATTATTTTAATTTAATTCCTTTAATTGAATTAATATCCATCTCACCAAGCCATCTCATCCTAGATCTATTCTAACCTCATTAAATGACTAAGACTAAGTCCCTATAAGTCCTAACCAAAAGGACTTATTCTAACCCTAAACCATAATGACCTATTATCACTCTAATCTCTCTCTCTCTCTCTCTCTCTCGCTACATCTAGCATTATCTTTCGACCTTAACTAAGAGACCAGTCCACGCCAACTGGGATCAATCAGTGATTTTTTAGAAAATTTGACCATTTCCCGAACCGACACTACTTTTCCCTCAACCAACATGGTATCCCTAAACACCATCAATTACCCTTAAATAAGAGTTTCTAAATCTTTGCACGGGTCTCAAATTTATTGATTCACACAATATTTGGAATTGGAACACTCAAGCATTCAAGTTACTCGACAATGAAGTAGAGCCCACCAAATCTTCACCAATATGAAATCATCTCACCCACAACTTTGGATCATCACAAAAGAGCACACAAGCTCCACTTTCACAACATTGGAAACATTCTCGTATCTCCCACAAATGCTCAACAACTAATAACCACCTTCAGATCTACAGGTTACCAGATAAGTAGTTCACTCTTATTTTTAAGCCTTTGTTTTGATCTTAAGTATTTTATTTACTTCTTCCATTTGATCCCTCTCTATCCCAAATACCACCTTTCACATATTTATCACCTATTCCATCAACCTGAACCATTTCACCCATCCTAACACCTCTACCACCCTTGGTAAGCCTTAAAAAAATCATATCCTCCTTCCTAAACACCTTTAAATCTCCGTGTAATCATCGAGAGACCAAAAACACCCATTTTTAATATTTCCACCATATTACCCCTACTAGAACCAGTTACCCAACTAGCGTCAAGTTGAGCTCATCATTCCCCATCACCCAAGATATTGGTCACGTAACTGATACCAATCTCTATGACTCGTAATGTATTTTGCCTATAACATTTTGAGCTCATCACTTTCACTAAATAGTATTGAGAAATCACCCAAGACTTTTCCCATACCTTGCCTAACACCCCAATAATCTTACCCAACTAGAACCACCACTCACCCGTACTAGATTAGTTTGTATTTTAGTACTTTTCTTAATCTAGTGTATTGATAACATTTTGAGACACCTAAATCAAAGTGTTAACAACATGACCTTTATTCATCTTATTTTTTTTCATTGGTTTTAGAAAAAATTTGTATTACAACTTGGTATGCATCTAGAGGAAGTATTACACTTCCTAGAACTAGCATTTGAAAGGCATTTTCCACTTTAATATACTATTTAACTCTCTTGTCATCTTGTTGTGTTTTACATTTAGTTCCTCCTAGCCTTCCCAAAAAGAAGCTCTTGCATCAAGTCTAATCAATGCCTAAAACACGTGTAAACTTCTCCATACTATTCACAGGTATTCCTCCTACACCCATTACACTTAATTGTTTTATTGCATTACTTTGAGGTGAAATAATTAGTGGTAAGATGCTTTTTTCTGCTGCAATGTCAATCAAGACAACTAAAAACACTAGGTACAACATAATCTGGTTATATAAAAGTGTGTATCATATAACATTAGTCGAGATAAGGAGTTGTTGTAGTTACCCTCCGTTTATGTGTGTTTTTGACCTCTAATTTCAGACATAAATAGTCACCTTCTAGCTCAAGGTATTCATTTCTTTTTGTTCACTCCGCATAGTTATTTATCATTCCCTAGATAATAGTCACACCCATTTAAATTACTATCCTATGCAAGAGTAAAGCATAGGAAATACATTTGATCCTCTCCTTACAGTGTGTGTGTGTGTGTGTGTGTGTGTGTGTGTGTGTATTTTACCATTTACAACTCTGGGTATGTCTAGATTTCAATTTATAGAGCAATATAACAGTTACTATAGTTACATTCCTAGGTAGTCATGACTCCTGAGGGGATAAGCATATTGGCTAGGTATTTTCTTCTCTTTAATGCAATCACCAAGTTCAAATCCAAGGGGGTAAGGTGGGTGTGCCTCTACAAGACCTATCCCATACACCAAACTTGGAGTGTTGGCTATGCCTAGGTTTTTGGCATTTCTATTCATTTGAACACCTAATTTACATGTATGCTGCTTCTTCCAAAGTATTAAGTTCTCTTTATTCCACACTTGTGAATCTAGCATATACAACTCTGTTTATGCCTGGATTCACATGGAAAATATCTACGACAACCATGTTGTGCAATTATTTCAGTTTAGTCCTTTGCTAATGTTTAAACTTTTTTTTGTAAAAATATATTAATGTCAAACAATCTTTCTACATTTTGTTGAATTAGATTAATTTTTAAGTTCAAAAAATATATGATAAATAAAAAAATTCTATAGTTTTATTTCGTTATAGCCAATATCATGTAAGCAGTAATCTAATATTATCCAATACTTTAAAAGGATAACCAAACACAAAACTATGAATTTATGAAAACAATCCTGCCATTTACTGCTACATCTCCATTTTGTTTGTTTCATTCTGTTTATGTCAAATATATATTTATAAACAATAAAAATTCACATCAATATTGATATTATAATTTTAGAAGTTAAATTATAAGCCTATTGTCACTAATTCACAAACTTCACTATAAAAACCTGCTTTCTTTTGCTTCCATCCTTTTTGCTTTATTATCTTATGCCGCCATTACAAAGTTATGCCTGATCTTTGCTTGTTCCTGGTGTTTCATGTGTGTAATTCTACTAACATGAAAGCGTACATGGTTTTTACATTTTGAGAAAAGTCCTCTCCTTGTTATGGCCCAAGATTTGTACTACTACATGGTTGATTTCTCAATTGCAATGAAGTTTTCTATAATGTCTGTCCTGGAGATAACAATAGATTTAGAACTTTGGTTATGATACTAATTTGATTTAAATGCAGTTTTGTAAGCGAAAATCATTATATTTGAATGGATTTTTGAATGCCGCATTATTGAAGGCAGTTCAAAAGTTCAAAGGCACTGGAAACAAAGGAGAACACTATGCATTAGATATACTGCTCAAATGCAGGTCCATGTTGGAGACAGTTCTACCATAATCCACTGCTCGTAGTTCCTACTTTTCCATCAGCATTATACTTTGTCTTCAGAACCCACTTAACTCCAATCACACTTTACTTTAAGCCTCTCTCACAAGTTTGATTTTTTAGATTAATCCACTACTCCTTACATTTTGAAGGAATTATTGCAAGACATCGCCTCAATTTTAGTTTTTGATTTTAGGTTGTGACAGTTTTTTTTTTCCACTTATTTTTACAATCCTTGTTCCACTTTATAACACTCTAGGTTACGAGCTGTTTCTCTTAACATCCATTCGAACTTATTGTAAAGTGTTGTTTAGTGGGCCATCTTGAGAATTCTAGATCTGTTAATGAGCTTTCATAACACATCGGGATGTTAAAGTTGAGATACACCTATTGTATTTGTCTGCAGGTTTCTACAATTCAACCATCATGAGAACGGTCCATGCTACTGAAACAGGTCCATTGTGGAAGCTTGCAACAAGAGTTACCAAAATCTTCGATGAAGCAGTGAAGAGAGAGAAACATTTCACAGATATGGGTGATTTAAATATGCTCATGGTTTAGGCCATGGCGCCCCTGCAGTAACTCCTTCATCCTCCATGCGCACCGCTCTTGATTCCAATCTGCGAGATGCTTGTTGCGAACAAGTAGATAACGAATTAGCCTCCTCTTTGGGATTAAAAGACTGGATTACTTGCAGTTCACTAAATGGAATTGGGCCTTGTCTTGCAATGTATCCTGTCCTCAGAAATGGATGCCTCAGGGTTTCTTTTGTCTACTGCTACCCTCTCTTCTCTACTGAAACTATGCAAGGTTTGGTGGATGATATATCATCTATGCTTAATAATCTGGACAAGTGAGGTTGAAAGATGGGGTTATGCCAATTTCAACCCTTGTATTCCCTGACATACACTTATGTTTTTGTTCAAATTCACTTCCATCAATTGATGAATAACAACACCATAAAACTGGATTTTCAAAGTCTTTTAATGGTACTAGCACTGTCTTCTTTATGTTTAGAATATGGTAGAGTGTACCCATATGATTGGCAACATATCATATGGTGGAGTTTAAAATTTGTTGTGTGGCAAACAAAATAAAAATTAATGGGTACACTCTGTTTTCTTCTATTGCAGGCCATGATTCTTGCATTTTCACGAGAAGGTAAAAAGGATTAAACCCGTTTTGTAATTTCTCTTTCCCCTTGTGTATACTGCTAATTAACTAAATTACATCCTTCAACATTTGGTTTGTACTATTTTAAGGACAATGTTTTTTCAGTTAAAATACTATAGGCATTTGCAGTAAATATTGTCTCATAGTCCATTGATACCTTGTTCATGCTGCAGTGTATTTTACAGTCACGGGTCTTGTACATATCTTTGAAATAGATGTTGTATTGAGTGTAGTTTAGCTTTATTGATTTTCCCACTTTCGACCCTTGTCAAATCTTAAGAATAACTCGTGGATAGATTGTATCAGTGGAGTTTATTGAATAATTGTCATTGAATACCTATTGTCGATAAAATTTTCCAAGCTTGTATTTAGGCTCTGTTCTATGACATATTATTGATTGTCTCATTATTTCCCATATCCTTTGTAAATTTGCAACATCCCTTCTTTATTCCTTTCTTATAAGTACTTTTGTCTTTTCCCTTCATCGTATTATCCATTGAGTTGGCTACTCCTACACCTGCAACACCGCCTTTTTGTGGGAACTGTTAAATTCTGCATTCTAACTACTGACATTATGGTAAAGAGTACCTAAAGTGGCTCAAATAACTGATGGGTTGGATCCATTTTGTTCGAGGCGGTCAGATTGTAGTTTGGGTGTAAAATTGGAGCCTTCTCTGGTGATTAAAAGCCCTCACATTAGGCATTGGGTTTAGATTACTTCTGTATCTGGAGGGGTTTGTGTCTACCAATTTGAAGTGACGATATAACTCGTAATATTTTCCCATGCTTGTAATTTGACATCTACCTGACTTGTCGATGAATATTTTGACAATCACACTTGTGACAGATAAAATTTTCCCCTTTTGTTGTTTTGCTAAGTACCTTTTGGCTTTTGAAGTGCCTGTGAAACTTGCAAAGCAGTCTTTTTGGAGGATAGTACCCAATGATCGACATTATTTATTGGTAGATAACATAGTGTTGAATGTCATTGGATTCCGTCCCAAACTTATACTCTATTTCAATTCAAATTATTGAAGGGTATCTTATCTTTCCTAATGAATTTTTGTATTCTAATATTTTAAGAGTGTTTTTCCGTGTTCTTCTGTTGGTTTTTTTGCAAAGATTAGTTATGTTGCGGCAATCTTGTGATCCCTGTCCTCAAGGTTTTTCTGTTCTTTTTGCAGCATTAGCACAAATGGGACATTTGGCATAAGGAACGAGACGATCCCTTTTAGTACTAATAGTACTTCTACATCAAACAGTTCTCCACATCACCTTCAATTCCAAATTCTTTCCATTCTTTACTCTTTGGTTGCTCTTCCCATTCTGCTCTGGAGTTTTCCAATTTTGTAGCGCATCAAAACTATTGTTGAGAGGAGCATTGAAATTGAAGGGTTCATTCTTTTCTTCTTCAGTGTGAGGAGGAGAATTGCCCAGGTAGACAGGTGATAAATATCAGCTGTAATTTTGGCAAAAGGCATCATTCAAATGTAATTTTTGCAAGAGTGAACAAATTTGTTTTATTGTACAAGAGTTTTATAAATATATCTCTATATGTATATGTCATTAACACTCTTCACAATATTGTTCATTATCCATCATATAATTGAATGTAATGCTCAAGGTTATACAATTGGGCACACATTATTTTATCATCTCTTATTCGGTTCAGAGGATGTAAAGTTTCCTATTTAATCTTTTAAAATGGTTAATCAAGAAAATATATGGGTCCCGGAAAAATTTAGCAAAGGTCGCGAATATTTGTTTATCCGACCAGAGAAAAAACGATTGAATAATAATGAATAAGCGAATGCTCAAGAGATAAACTAATGTCATTGTCTATCGTTTAAACTGAAACAAATTCAGACGGCTTAAGGCCCACCCATGGTGGGATTACGTGTACAAACTTCCGTCCACATTTTATGTTTGTGAAGTTGTCAATCACATTAGAGGACATTTTTGATGTTTGTCGCACTATATTTTTTTTTGACATAATTACTTTGAAAGGCGTTACCACTATGAGAAAGACGTCAAAAGGTTAAATTTGGCAGAAGTTTAGACCTTTTTGCGTTTTTATAAGTTTTTGTGTTTACCACTTTGCATTAAATCGTCTTTGATCGACCACAAACACAAAGAGGCACAAACCCAGATGAGTCCAAGTGTCGTTGGAGGATGTGCCTGCATAGTGTCCTTGGAACAAGGCAAACAGGTCCATGCTCACACTGTAAAAACTGGATTCGATTCATATGTGTATCTCAAAAATACTCTTGTAACCATGTATGCAAAGTGTGGTTGCATAGAATATTTACTGAATTTTCTGGCCGAAATTTAATATCGTGGAATGCAATGATTGAAGGATGTGCTCAGCATGGACATGGAGACAAAGCTCTTCAACTATTTAAGGAAATGCAATTGACAGATATGAAACCATACCATATCACCTTTGTCGGTGTTCTATCTGTTTGCATCCACATCGATTTTGTTGATGAAGGCCTTCAATATTTCTATTCAATGAATGCAGATTATGGCATTATTCCAAGCTTGGAGCACTATGCCTGTGTGGTTGATCTTCTTGGTCGTGCTAGAAAATTGAATGAGGTAGAGGAATTTATTAACAAAATACCTTTTGACCCTGGTGCTTCGGTGTGAGGAACCTTACTTGGTGCATGCATAATCCATGGCAACATGGAATTAGAAAGGTGTGCACAAGAACGCCTTCTTGAGTTAGAAGCCGAACACACGTTAGCTTATGTGCTACTGTCAAACATCTATGATGCGTCTAACAGATGGGGTGATGTGGAAAATGTGAGAAAATTGATGAAAGATAAGGGCGTGAGAAAGGATCCCGGATGTAGTTGGATTATAGTCAAGAATAAGGTGCACATATTCTTTGTAGAAGATAAATCGCATCCTGAAACAGGGAAGATATATGCAAAGCTAGAGGAAGTGATAAAGCAAATTAAGGCTGCAGAATATGTGTCTGAAATAAACTTTGTCCTACATGAGAAGTTGGATATTGCTTTTGGTCTTGTCAGCACACCTGCTGGGACACATATCCGAGTCATCAAAAACCTTCGTGTATGTGGTGATTGCCATTCTGCAACGAAGTTCATTTCGAAAATTGTTGGACGAGAAATAGTTCTGAGAGAAATACTCTACGAATACCTCTGCACCATTAATGTGGCATCATTTATTTCCCATATATCTTTCTCTGTGACCACCCTCTTTTTTGATCAACCATGACGGACTGATTCAATGCAGAAGGAAGATGCATGACATTAACATGATTTTGATGCATTTAACTAGGAATCACTTTTAAACTCCTCTCCTTTTGAGATAAGCCCCCCATTGCATTACACTCTCCATGCCACCTTGAGAAGAGGGATAAAAGTGTCTAGCCTACAAGGGGAGGCATTTTTCAGAACATATCAAATTGCAATGTTGAATAGAAAAATTCATCCATATGCAATGAAGCTGATGTGTTTTTGTTCATTTGGATTTTCTCAAAATTGGTGAATGATGATCGTTGCTTGTGTTTGAGTAGGGCTGCTGGTCGCCATTCAAAGAATGCTCAAAATGCATATTTACGAGGTGACTACCATACTGCTAGGATTATGTCAAAGAAATCCCAACAAGAGTACTTAGCTACAGAGAAATTGAATGCCAAAGTGGCCAATGAAATTCTTCAAATTAGAAATGAAAAACACAATGTTTGGAAATTAGATCTTCATGGTCTTCATGCATTGGAAGCAGTGGATGCATTGGCATATCGCTTGGAAATGATTGAGTATACTGTTTCAAAAAGCATTTCTGCCTCATTAGGTCAGAACATTAATTTCCATACAGACTAGCAATCTCTACAAGTTCTCTCAAAGATGCATGTCGAGGCTTTCGAACTTGAGGTCATAACAGGTAATTGAAATTTGATTTTGTTTGTAAGATTCAAAATGTTTAATGCACTTTTCTTAGGATGGAAATACGAGAAGGATGTACCACTACCCTTAGACTTGAATTGTGTAATAATAATAACTACATTTATGTAGTGGTACATCCTCCTTATATTTCCTTTCTATGATGTAGCAATTTTTATCAACTATACGTAAAATAGAAATAAGTGTGTAACGCAAATTGATCTTATATTGCCAAGTACTCCTATAAAAATGATAATATTAGTCAAAGGGACATAAGTCTTTATTATATTTTAACAATTGTTATAATATTCTTACTACATGATTAGGAATACACAATCATGGGGGTCCAGCTCTTCCAATGGCTATTAAAAATTTTCATACTGATAAAGGGTATGTTATCATCCTAAGCTTTATATAAATTATTAGGGATATACAAAGATAGATGGGTTGAATTCTACGGGGTATGCAAGATTTGTCAAGAACATTCACTTGATATAGAATATCTACTAGTTGATGCAGGTATAAATTCAGTGAAGCTAGAGCTAGGGTGATTGTTGTTTTCCCAAAGTTTTTATAATTAAGAGGCATTGTAGAGACTGGGAATGCTAGCCATTATTGTTGAATATGCAAATTGTATAGTACAATTCACTCTTAAGGTTTGTATACCCAAGTTTAACATTTTATTCACACAGTTGCCAAGTAATATTCATTTGAATTAACTTTATTCTAGGTGAGAAGGGCATCCTGAATAAGCTCAACTTTTATTTGTATATTTAATTTGATACACAATAAATTCATTACCATTTCTCACCTCTATCATACTTTTTGGATGCCTACTCATGAAACATGAAGTTTGTTCTTACCTTATAGTGGGAAAGGTTAATAATATGCCTTTAATTGAGGTCACATGGTCATCGTATCTTATACATAATTGTCATTTATGGTCAATTGACAGGTCTGATGTTGTGTGATGGCCTATTTGTCTTATTACCTATGTATGAATGTATTCTTGTAAAATGTTAGTATTTGTGCGGTCTTGCCAAACATAAATTGCATTAGTTGGGGATTGATAGACAAGAAAAAGGAGTTTATGAGGTTATGACATGTATTTGCATTTTAGACCTTGTGAAATATTAAAAAGGATTAATTGCTCAAAAAATGACAGTTGCTTAATAGGTTAAGCAACCACGTGACAATTAACTGTTCAATAATTTTAGTGAATGATTTTTCAAAATTTTGAGTTGACAAGGCTTAGGGTATACAATCCACATTTGGAACACCTAGATTAGGGGACTAATACAATTAATTCAAGGAGGAATACTCTAGCCTAGTAAATGGAGGAATCTCAATGGTCAAAACAAGAAAACTTATACCATTTGGCATTCACATTGCATTCTACACATCTAATTGCTAGTTTTATGAACCTTATACAGTTTTATATAGATTGAAATAGAACAAAAATGTGAAATCCATAAAGGGTGGCCTTTGTATTACATTTATAATGAAAAACACATAAATTCTTTGAGGCATTTTGTAAAATTGTTGATGTGCCATGTGTAACCTCCACATTCTTCGTATAGTATATGTAACAACACCAAATACATTGGATAGTAAATGTAGTCTCTTGGATTAGTTCCAAAACAATCAAACTAGCAATATGAAGAAGTTAGTTATTAATTTATGCCCAAATTAGGATAATACATCCTTACATATGAGTTGATGCGATCACTTGGATTAGTACCAAAATGATCAAACTAACAACATGAATTAATGAATGATTAGATTATTCTCAAATGAGATTAATTCATCTTTATGTATGAGTTTTTCCAAATGCATGAATATAAAAAAATTGTGTAGTCTTAGGATCCTACATATCCCAGAGATGTTTTCATGTTCAGAAGTTCCTTTGATGAGCTAACATGCCTAGGTTGTTGTTTAAAAACTCCTTTCTCGCACTACTATCACTAATAGTTTGTGCATGTTGTGCCATTAAGGTTCCCCTACCATGTGATTGTTTAGCCCTTATAAAAACACATACATGAGAATAAATTCTTAAAAGGACGTATAAATTACTATGAAATTACAATGACAAGATGTGATTAGGCTAAGGGGAAGCTCTAATAGATCCAATCATGTCGAATATTACTGAAATTCACTAATCACCTACATTTCCTCTTGGTTTTGATTGAATTTCTTAAACAATTAAAACAATACGGTAATCAGATTTACCAAATTAGACATTTAGAGTTGCAAAACATTAAATTCTCCTAAGATTTGCAACATGGATATACAAATATTTTTTCAGTCATAAGAGGTTCCCTATCCCAAAGAAGGTTTCCTATTTAGAGGTACCTTTGATGATTTGGGATGCCCTTAGATTGTGTTATGACCTCCTCTTATCCACAACCAACATCACTAGCATTATCTATTGTGCTTCTTTTTTAATGCAATTGCCTTATTTTGTAGTTCTTATCGTCATGTGGCTTTTGATATATGTGTGACCTCCTCATTAGGAATATTTCAAGACAATGTTCAATGTGAGTAATAGAAATTTGGCTAGATTGTTGCCTTATTTTTAGTAGTTTTCATTGTGTTACTTTTGGTATATGTGTGACAACCGTAATTAAGAATATTTCAAGAAAATTTGTATTGTGATTGGTCAAATTGCTTTAAAATTTCACATGAAAGAAATAAAAATTAGTTGAATATGAAATAGATTAGTATTAAAACATTTAAGTTTCTCCAAGATTCAAAGTACATGACTATGTGATTATTTTTGTATTTTTCAAGGATGAGAATTTTTCTTTCTCTACAATATTTTCATGATCAAAAATACTTTTGGCATTCTAACATGCCTCTATTTTATTTAGAGTAACATCATTTTCTTCAGTAAAAACCTCACCAATGGTGTTAGTTATGCTTTTTGGTCCCCTACCTCATGGTTTTATCATTATGATTTTTACTTAACTATAAGCTATACCGACATCTTCGCAGCACCCTATTTTTCTTAAACCTCCTTTGGCCATACCTAGAAAGTAGTTTCCTTAGAGTCTTTTCTTTTTCATATTTTCGGCTTTTCAAAAGATAGTTTGGGATGTCACTTAAACCTAACGAAGTAACAAAAAAATCCACTTCCACCATATTGACACACTTCCATGCATTTTACAACATAAGTAGATTTTGTCTCTTGAGGCGGCGTAAAATTTATTTTTCTATAATTTAAATTTTGAAAGAGACTGAGATGGTGTTGGAAAAGGTTGTGCACTCAAGATTTAAAAATATAAATTACATTTTCCTAAAAATTTCTAGGATATTTTCAGCAAACTCATTTTTGAATATCTATAAATCATCGCAATCCATGAGACCATGTATATCTTAGGAATTTTGTTGATTAATTCACATGATTCCACATTTTGTAAACATTTATGTGAGGGAAATTATAATTACAACATATGTACATGCCCTATTTTAGAGCTCCATTTTTGCACATGTTGATAACATGATAGAAAAGGTCAACTGATTAGATTGATAACCTATTGGAAAAATTTAGTGAAAAATTGTCAATGATCCCTAAGGTGGGAACATAGAGGACATGAAATGGCTTGTATCCAGCTAGAATCGTTAAGAACAACTCTTTCCTCAAGCTTGATATATTTCCAATATCCAATTTTTAGATCATTGTTGTCATGAATGAGCGTAATATCTTATCACATTATTGGAAAGGTAATTTGAGGCCTCTGTACCTTATAGGTAGGAGAGGAGATGAGAGTGATCATGATTTTTTATAGTGGTTCAAATATCTAGAGCTTTCCTTTTTATCTTCCACCTACATGTAGAGAATGGAGAGCTTAAATAAGACAATTAAGCATATTTTTCCCTTGATTCGGTCAATATGCCCTAGTATTTACTCCAATCCTCTTCCAACCACTCAAAATCACCCCATTCACCTCCTCAATGTCTTAACAAGCTTCAAGAGCTTATCCTAGCCTCCTAGTTGACCCTAAGTGGTCGATTAAGGCTCCACACCTCTTAATCACTTGGTAATTCACTAATTGTGATTATCAAGGCCTAATCATGATTACCATCTCTAATATAATTTGGGGATTTTAGTCCCACATGCACAATAATACAATTTTCTCCCAAAAGGAAAACTATAAACAAAGTGAACTTCATTCCTTTATACTTTACACCATGCTTTGATTTTCATTTCATATAATACATATGATTCACAACCAAGTTTAAATCCTTGTCTAAAAACATAAACAAGGTTAGTAGATGAATATATAAAGTTACTTACCAAGTCATTTGGAGAGGTCATTTCACCATTGTTTGAAGTAGCAACCATAACCATTAGATTGCCCATTTACATTTATTTAGGCTTATCTTAGGTAATTAAATCATATTAGTAGGCATTTTTAGCTAGATCTTCCATTATTTTCATACTAGTTAAGCATTCCTTTTAGCTTCCATCTTAATGTTACATTTGTAGACTTAGAATCTTGACTAGAGGTGGAAATGGTGTTAGCCTTCCTTAGTTAGTCATGCAGTTTTCTTTGTAAAGTTTAGGGTCCTTTCGGTATTCAAAGAGAGTATAAGGTAATTTAGAATTCTAAAGGGTAATAAAGCCTCAAAAGTGGGTGTAACCATTATGAAAGGCTATAAAAGCCTAAAATGTAACTAAATTTAAGGAGGTTGAAGGAGAAGAGCTCGTATTGAGGCTTTGGAGAAAATATTTGGGAAAGAGAAATGGGTGTTTTGTATATTTCTTGTGGTCCTGATTGTGATGTAGGAGCATCATCCTCATGGCTTGGAGAGTGCAATAAATGTTGAATAAGCCTATGAAAGGAATTGATCATATACATGGATTTTTGAAGTTTTCTATCTCCATATTATTATTGTTCAAGTCCAAGTTTGAATGTATATTTTCATAGTAAAATTGAAAGCATTATAACCAAGCATACTATGTCAAGTTGACTAAGTAAGAGTGGTTAAATAGGTGTATATGATTTTTATGAGTCCGATAAGGCCATGAAGACTATAAAAGGAGGTGTGCAATGAGTTGTGAGGTTTTCTTGGTCGAATATTATCCACATTTGTTATGTTTAAAACATGGTTGAGGCTTCTTAGGGTGACTTGGTCTATTTAGAAGCTAGTTGAGCATCCGAGGGACCTAGAATAGTGATGAAAAACATAATGAAAGGAGTAATTCGATGGAAAAAGCATGCAACACATTGTAAAAGGATAAACATTGTATGTATGAATTTTGAAAGTGAATAATTTATTTATTTCAATGGAATTTCTTGTTTATAGTGGAATTTGCTAAGAACTGCATAAGGGTACCAAGCTCCTAACCCTTGATCAATGAAATTTGCATCGAAATGTCTGACTCTTAAGATGAAAATTTTCTACACGTTCCAAGGATCATGTTCATAATTTTTATAAGCCTTGAAGTTGTGAAATTTGATTTTTATGGCAATTTGATTAGCCATGGACTCAATTTAGGGCTTTCCATATCCAATAATTAAACTAGTTAATTTGATCAAAAACTTCAATTTACCTCTATCTTGACATGAATTATAGGTATCCCAAATCTCATGATGAATGGATTGGTTTAGTCAAAGATCTATGTGATAGAAATTTTGAACAAGCCTGGTAAAATCATAGTGCACGGTCAAAAAGGGAATGGAGAGACTTTTCACTATAATATGATAAATCACTACCTTAGAATGGTTATAGAGGTTGTATTAGATATAATTAATGTGTTTGAAGGATCTCGGGGTTAGATAAATAAATAAAATGCCTTCATCTTGGGAAGCGATTGATCGTACATGGTTTATTTGAACTATACCAGGAGTTAGTAGAAAGGTCACCAAGAAAGAGAGATGGGAAAACAAGCATAGAGCTACTCAATGGAGGTTATGAACACCTCAATCCTATTAAAGGAATTGACAAAAAGGATCCATGTTGTGAATACCCTCCACTTGCATCTAATGCCTTGAAATGGCCATACAAGAATCTTAAGAATCTTTAAAATAGGGTATCCCACCAAATGGGATATTATTACTAGAACAAATAAGGAGGAGTCCAAATCTTCATTATTTTGATTCCTTCCACATATCTTACCACATATGAGTGATGTTGTACATTCAATTTCAACACGACTTCATAAGGGAAGTAAAAGTATAATTAATAAGACTCAAGTAACATATGTGATAATAACCGAGTGGATGGACTGAAGTAAGAAAAATATTTATATGTGAAATAGGAAGCTTGAACATTTGCATGCCCCTCGAATTCAAGTGGTTCTAAACTGCTCAAGGTGTGTTGAAGTTTCATGTAATAGGGTGACAATGATCCTATGGACCTCACAGACTGAGTCTAGAGAACACCATACTAATATTCCAAGAGAAAAGGACTAGTACTTGTATAGATGGTCTCTTAATGATTGGATTGTATGAATTTATATATCGGGGATGATGTCTCATAGTAAAAGTTTCAAACATTGTATGCTATGCTCCACTATTCCTTTTATTGTTAAAGGAAAGGGTATTCTACAAGGTTGGTATGGTGTTCACTCTCCAAGAACACATCTCAGGAAGGTAAGTAATTGGATTCCCACATGGTCTAAGACCATATGAAGGTACAATGTATGTATTTATAAAAATTTTAGTAGGGTGATTATATGATTGGGTTTTTGAGTTCATAAGATTTTTTTGACTGAAACGCATGTAGGGGAAGATAAGACACTTGCATGCTATAGGTTGGAGTCTTCATATCCATTTGGTGGTGACAAGTAAGATATTACAAGTCGAGTGTAGGCATGAATAGGAGGCCAAAACATGGCAGAGGATGATGAGGAGTATTAAGTATGCATGAAGGAACATGAAGGATAGTGAAGTATTGAAGATGCATTTAGAAGGGCTGAGGGACCATTTAGGAAATAAGATAAGCTAAGGTAATATGTACTCCATTGAAGTAGTGTTTACTAATATAGAGATAGGGGTATCCATAATATGAAGGGTATGAGGTAAGAGAGGTAGAGAAGACTGATTTCATGTACATGAACATGAAATTGGTTATTGACGAGGAAAGTTGATCTAATAAGTGTAATAGTTTGTTATTATCACTATCTCTAAAGTGTATTAGTTTGTCTTGGAAACTTTGGAGATGAAAGATATGGTTCAAAAAGTATTGTCCCAATCCTAGTAAGGGTTTGAGAACCATAAGAAGAAAATGATCTAGAAGGAGTAATAGAAATAATGGAGCTCTAATATTTTGCATGCATCTTGGTGATAGTGAAAGGTAACCAATAAAGGATGAAGTATTGATAAAATTCCATCTTGAAGCTTATAAGCATGAGTGAACAAATAAAGGTTGTCTTGACCAATAGTTGATTGAGATGTTGAATAGGATACTGCTAGAAAGAAGATAATGTAAGTATTAAGATAAAGTAAGTATAACTCAGACCCACTGGGTCTCTATAAACTTATGCACCCTACAATTCATTGACTTCAGGTAGTATGTAGGACCCATAGGATAGAGGAGAACAAGGAGATCGACGTGCACCCTGGTTTATAGGTACATAATTAAATATCAGTTGATTATGTTTTTTGCATATACACGAACATTTAAATATGATTTATTTTGCTAGTTTGTGCAACTAATTTAATGTGAAATAATTACAGGTGTCTCCCAGTGGCCTCAATAGAGAAGGGGAGGAGCATCTTTTGGTACACGAGGATTTATAGGTAACCTCTATGTGAAGTGGAATCAAGAATATATGTTGTGAATCATGTTACGATATAAATAGTATTAAAAATAGGAATAAAGTTATAGTATATAAATTTATTTTTGTTTCGACTAACTACTAGAATTATTTGAAGAGGATAAAGTGTTCCTATAATGTAGGGTACGATGTTATCTATTAGTGACATGGTAGATGTCTTGATGGTTGGAGAAGTGGTGGGCCATGGAAAATTGCACGATGTTGGTGATGATGTAGTTTGCCACCAAATGAAAGTTCCATTAGGTTATGTCATTTTTAATATCCTCAGTGTCATCAATGATAATTCAACTCTCCTATATCCTATAAATTTCATGTGCATACTAACCAATGTTGTAGGAAGATTTGCTACTTGGCCACTTTGTGAAATGCAACATAGCTAGCCACCTCATGTAATAGCTTGTTTGGAAATGTTTTACATGAAGTGTTGGCTTTGCGTTACTATTATCCTATATGAATTATAGTAACACAAACTGTCTAAATTTTCTAGGTTGATGTGGTACCCACCAAAAAATCAAGGTGGGCACCAAGTACAAAATTCAAACTGGATTCCATACACAATAACCTGAAGAAAAATGAACACTTTGAAATAATTACTCACATGTGTACTAGGAAAAGGAGGAAAAATTGATTGGATACTACTAACTTAATTATTTCAAAACAATATTATTAATTTAATGAAAAATTTTTAATTGATACAATATTCACTTGTTTTAATATAATAACATTGACATTAACATGTGCTTAAATTGTGAATTTGTTGGATTTAATCATGATTATAGTTTTCATAAGTGTTTTTAGTTTGAATGTGCCATGTTGTATCAAAATGGGTGCATTATTCATGATTATAATGATCACAAATGGTATTTTATTTTAATCTACCATGTGGCATAGTAATGTGTTGATTATTCATGATTTTAGTTGTCACATGTTTTTTTCCATGTGGCATCACAAAGGAATGATTACTCATGATTATACTAGTTTTAATGTGTTTATTTTTCATGAATTTAGTTGTCACATTTTTTTCCATGTGGCATCACAAAGGAATGATTACTCATGATTATACTAGTCTCAAAGTTTTTTTGTTTGAATGTGCCATGTTGCACCACAATGGGTCGATTATTTATCATTATAGTTGTCACACTTTTTTGTTTTTTTGTTTGTATGTGCCATTTGGCAGCACAATGACAACAACAGGTAATCATCACATCTTCTCCCCACTTTCTTCAACCATCATGTGAATTAGAACATTTCTTAACATGTGAACTATTTATTTCCTCTATTTATAGCATCAGACTAACCCCTTTCTTTATTTGTATTGCAGGAAAAAAAAACCAAAGATCTAGAACCGCATCGAGAGAATGGAGTAGGTAAGCATAAGAAAAATTAAAATCCCTCTTTTTAGTATGGTAAGTAAGTAATAGGTCTAGCACCTCTGTTATGCCTCTTATGCATTTTAAAGAAGAAGAAAAACTAAAATACAACCATATGATGACCATGTTATGCAAAATTTCAACTTCTTAGAGAACTTGATGTGTATGTTGGAGCTATAGATTCAGCTATGGAGAAATTTTTTTTACTTTGCTTGTCTGAAAATGTAGAATGTCATTGATGTTTAGAAAAGGATAAGTTTTCCAAGATGAATCATGGCAATCATTTTGATGCAGACAGGCACACAAATGCTATTTATTGTAAAGTTCATGCAAAGTTTCACCTGAAAGATTAAAATAATAAGAAATATTTTTGAAGATTGTGACTAGTGGTGTTGAATGCCACAAGGTTGTTTGAGGTGAATATTTTGACGGTATAATTTTTCTCATGTATCAAGATAATCTCTAGACTAAGCCATGACCACAATTTATCATAACATTTTTGAACGAAGAAAAAGAAAAATTTGTTCCATGTTAAAAATCAAATGAAGAAAATTGTGATGGCTTGTTATACCCTTAACATCTACACTTGTCATTACTACATCACGTATGACTGGATTATGGAGTAGCCAGTATGTCATGTGCATAATCCTTGAATAATCTTCAAGTATATCCATGGGTTTTCTCTTTTTTGTTAGTCCAATCTAATTAGGAGATTATGGATTTCTCTAACCTAATTATGGTTGTACTACAGGGAATAACACTTCATTTGGAAAAATCATTATGGAATTCTTCTCCCATGAAATGGCTTAACTATTATGTTTCGTCATTTCAGTATTGCAGTTATCATTTCTCATTTTGGGTGTGTTTTGATTTTATCTTCTACTCAATTTCATTATTATTGTGTTGAATGGTTGTTGCTTTCATTGGATGTCTGTTATTTCATCTGAGTGGTGATTTAGGCTACGTATTTGTTCATCCATGAACACTTCATCAAAGTTAGTGTAGAGCTTGTGTTTTGATGAAATTTTTTAATGTGTTGAGTATCTCATGCATATATATGTAAGTTACGATGTAGTCTTCATTCCTTTCTTCTTGAACTGGCCATATTGTCCTCTTAAGATTTATATGTAAGCTGATTATTTTTTTGGAGACGTGCATATCTATTCATAGTTCATTTTTTAACATAACTAATGACAAATATTTATTATGCATAGTTTTGTAGGCTTGGTTTGGCTGGCAATAGGTTGGAGGAACTCACTGCATCCATAGCAGAGTTTTTTATTAAGTTGTGCATGATACTTTTACCCAATAATTTAAATGGTTTATTTATCACATTGACAATTGATTGTATATCTCATTTTGTATTGAGCAACACATTTTGTTTATGAGCTAGCTTCAATTGTATATCCCATTTATTTTAAAAGATGATGTAAATTTTTCCTTATTCCATTGCTTCATTTCGATAAGACAAAATTCTAGTATTGGAGAAAATAATACATATAGAAACCTATGACGGCTCAGAATAAAACCTTGGGTAAGGAGAAGAGACATGAAATTTTGAAGAACGAATGCAAAATGTAGAAATGTTTGACAGTGTACTTGGTACAACCAAGAGGAGAAGGGATAATTTACATTATATTATTTTTAGAGGTGAGAAACGTAATAAATTATTTACATTAACATTTCTTTTACATTAATTTCACAAACGTGAAGACCATAACATGATGTTTTGATGCAGATTCATTTTCCTAAGAGAAATCCTTGCATAAAAGTTATGAAGAGATGGCCGAAGTTGACAAAAAACATAGAAAAAAAAATAAGAGAAGAAATAAAAGGTGTAATGTTGAAGCTCGTAGATCTGCGTGATTCGAAGGCCAATATAGAGATGGACTTGATTCAACTAGAGATGGCACATAAAAACATGGAAACATTGTCTATGGAAAATTTGCAAATGAATGAACTTTCCTTGGCCAAGCTTCATGAGGTAGTCGCCAATCGTGACCGGGAATACCAACATTTGAAAGAACTATTCAAAAGCACGTTGGGATTCACAGATATATGTAATGAGAAAAAGGCCTAAAAGTGTGGCATAGCCACTTGTTTTTAAAAACAATTTATAGTTATAATTTGTAACACATCAACAATTAATATTAATAATATTTGACGATATTTTACTTTATGTATTCGATTCACGTGTTCTTACTATAATTGTATGATGTCCTATAATTTTCATTTATCTGGAGTTACCATTACCTAAAACTCTTTGAGAGTCAATTGGATGATATCGTAGTTTGATGCATGCTCTGATTTCCTTTTTATCTTTCAATTTCCCATAACCTATTCACGGTAAAAACTTACTGTTCAATATCTTACTGGAGACGATCAAGTTTCCATGAATATTTAATTAGGAGAGAAGAGCTCTAATGAATCCCTTTCTGATTTGTATAAACATACCAATCCAAATAGTCCATTCTATAGATGGGATATACAAAGTTTTATATATAGTATTAACAACATATGGTTTAAATATCGTTAGTCTCATGCTATGTTCCTTAACCAAAAGGAAAGTTCTTGACTTATAGACTCCCATTATGCCTTTCTAGACCCTGATATGGGCCTAAGACACCTAATTAATCTTCACTTCATCCCCTCACATGCTTATAGGCTTCAAGATTCTATCAAAACATCCATAGCAAGCCAAAATCAAACTCAGGTTTCTGTTTCTGTTCTATCAAGATGCTTATATGTTTATGTTCATTGTATGTACACTACTATGTGGCTGAGGTGAAATTTATTTTTCAATATTACATTTCTAAACTTTTTCCACAATTGAGAGTGGAGGAGAACTTGTTTAATATTTTGGGAAAATCAAACTATGGGCTTATTAACCTTCTTCTTTTCTGATTATGAGTATTAGGTTTTACATCAATATGTTTCTTTTGGCCTTCAAACTGTTTTCCATCTTAGCAGACTTGAATCCACTTGAAATTTATTGTAATATCATCCATGACAAGTGGCTCATCACTACCCTCTATATCTAGCATATTATCACCTAAATTGTTTGATACTTTTGGTTCATTGATTGCAAGTGTAGTCTACTTGCTTTAGAGTGTAGTCTACTTACTTCAGAGTGTAGTCTATTATCACATAACTTATACATATGTAGCATTGTATGTGATATACACACTATGTGTATATCACATAATTGAGGAAACATATTATCTATATTCACATACAAATGCAAGTAGATTATATTCGAGGAAAGTAGCCAACACTCCAAAGTAAGTAGCCAACATACCAAATTATATATTAACAACAACAATTACATAAATTTACTTTTGCTAATTCATTAATTTTGTTACAAAGTTGAGGTGTTTGTTCTTGTGTGAGGAGAACATTTTGTTTTTGAGCTAAATTTTATTGTATATGTCATTTATTTTAAAAGATGATGTCAAAATTTCTTTATTTTAGTGTTTCATTTTGGATAAGAAAAACTTCCGTATTAGAAAAAATAATTCACATAGATCTCGGGACACTTTATGTTAACATTTTTTATGCATAATCTTGGATTGAAAAAGTCCACCTCTCACATCTTTTTTTGGTATACACACGGTTTGTATATGAAAAAACACTACTACAATATAATACAAAGGCCAAGCTATATGAGACAAAAAAAATATAGGTATATCTAAATTATTAATGAATGATCATTCATTAATAAATGAATGGGGGTTATGGTATGACTATTTCAATTTATAATTAAATTTAGCACAATGGATTTTTGTTGTCTATAGCCGCAAGATCTAGTGAATTACTTGAGATGGATGAAGAGATTTTATTGTCCTCAAAGTTAAGGTACTCTTTTACATATGAATGCACATAATTCACAAGTGTATTATCATTTGTATTTTTAGTATTTAAGACCTAAATTGATGTTAACAAACATCCTCCACAACTTGTTTACCTTCTTTCACCTTTAAAATTATAATCCGAAGAAATTATCCAACACATCAAAGAAAGTGGCCAACACTCCAAAGCAAGTAGCCAACACATCAAATTACATTTGAACAACAAAAATAATGTAAACTACACTATTAAATAGTAAAGTGTGTAGCATTATTCACTTAACTTGACACTCCTACATACTTACCAACTCATATTCAAAACCAAAATTGGCTCAAAATTATCTCTTATGTGGTAAACACAAATTGTGTACACCAAAAAAAACACTACCACATGATATTACCTGAGGCCCAGCTATGTAACAAAAACAAAATATAGGTTAATCAGTAAATAATTATCATTCATTAATAAATGAATGTGGGTTATCGTATGGCTATTTTTCCTAATTGAATTATAATATTTTTCCAACCTTCCAATCACTGTTAACACCTTTATACGAGTGTGTAACCCAAAATAGGGTATTGTGATAGAGATTAAAAATATATTTTTGCCTTAAAAGATCATTTTAGTGCACTACCAGATTTGTCAAGTAACAAAAACTTCCAAGAAATCTTATCACAAGGTGCTCATCCTTTTCCAATTTTAGTAGACTTAGCTCCAGAAGAAATTGGCTCAAACTTATCTCTTTTTTGGTATACACACAAAGTGTGTAAACTACAACATGATATTACCCGAGGAAAAGTTCACGATGAAAACAAAATACAAAGTTATTTATAAATAATTAATGAATTATCATTCAATAATAAATGAATGGGGTTATGGTATGATTATTTGTACTAATTAAATTCTAATATCTTTCAAACCTTCCAATCTATTATGTGAAGTACACACAAGTATGTATACCACAAACAAAAATCTAAAGAAAGTAGTCAACACTCGAAGAAAGTAGCGTAACTCCAAAAAAGTATCCAAAACATTGAATCAAGTAGCCAACACTCTACGAAGAAACTAGCTAACACATCAAATTACATCCGAACAAAAATAATAATGTAAAGTACACTATTAAACAAGAAAGTGTGTAGCATCATTCACTTAACTTGACACTTCTACATACTTACCAACTCATATTCAAAACCAAAATTGGATCAAACATATCTCTTATGTGTTGTGTACACCATAAAAACACTACCACATGATATTACCTAAAACCTAGTTACGTGAAGCAAACAAAATATAGGTCAATTGTAAATAAGTAATTAATGATCATTCAAAAATAAATGAATGGGGGTTATGATATGACTAGTTCTTCTAATTAAATTCTAATATCTTTGCAACCTTACAATGTCTTTGTAGAATACACATAGTGTGTATACCACTCAAGAAAGTATCCAACACATTAAAGAAAGTGGAAAACACTCTAAAGGAAGTAGCCAAAACATCAAATTACATCTGAACAACAAAAATAACATAAACTACACTATTAAATAGTAAATTGTACTAACACATCTAATTATGCTCAAATTATATTTGAAAAATAAAACATGTAAATGGTAAAAATTTAACTAGATGGTTCACCCTACTCAATCAAGAAAGATTCAAACTTTAATTATAGCTCTAAAATGATTCATAACAAACATTAATTCCACTCAGATCTTGTATACAAATTCCTATTCACATATTAGTATCACTCAAGGCTATACTTGCATGCAAAAATGAGATAATGAATTCTTTAATCCCCGAGTGTTAGGAGTGTCATTAATTACCTTGTTTTTGTTTGAATCATCAAATTGATATTACTCCGGTCTAATATTCCAAAGCAACCGATCAGAGGGTCAAATTTATCATAAACAAAGGTTCATTTTCCTCAAAGATGAGTTACTATTTTACATTCAAATTCAATGAGACTATACTACGATGTAAGTGGCCAACACTTCAAGCAAATGGCCAAAACATCGAAATATATCTAGACAACAAAATAACGTAAACTACACTATTAAGTAGTAAATTATGTAGCATTATCCATAAGAATTAAAACTTACAATCAATTTCCATATTGAACATCTCAATAACCTAATATATTTATGTTCGTGACATATGAACTATGGTAGATTATACTTGAAGCAAGTATACTATTCTTTGAAGCAACTTGAGTAAACCCCATATGTCCTATAAGAAAATTATCTTAATGGAAAATAGGATAATTTTTTTCCTTTTGATTATTGTATAAAGCATTTGTTTACAATTAACTAGGAGTGAATAAAATATTATTAGCACATCAAATTATACCTTAACAACAAAACATGTAAATGAAAATAATGTAAACTAGATTATTAGATAGTAAATTATTTAGTATTATACATAATAATTATTTGTTGCAATTAATTGACATATTGAACATCTCAATAAGCTAAGTTATCTGAATTAAACTTTATTAACACATCAATTAGTAGGTTCATAGCGTGTGTTTGTAATAAACCTCCCCTAGGTATCCTTTATCATTTTATGAAATGAGATATTGAGGCTTCCTTACCTTCTTAGGAAATAAAAACCCTCACATTAAAGTACATGTGTTTCCCTTCCTTTGGATTATGCACTAAGTAGTCTTGTTACGGTCTATATTCAGTGTTACTTTGGCTTATTTGATGAGTTGTTCACTACCATTCTACCTGAATGGATCCCTTGCTTCACTTTAGAATAATGGGGCATAAAAAATATTAAGAACCAGAGTCAGCGTCTTTTTATTGCGACGTAAACAAGTATCGAAGCTATTTGAAAAGGCTTGATGGTTGGAGTTCATGAAAAAAATCGAAGGCTATAAGGAAGTAGTAGTGGAATAATTCATCGAAAAGTTCAAGGGAAGCTCTTCAAGGTAAGAGGCATAAATATTACTATCAATAGAAAGATCATTACCGAAATTTCAGGGATTCCTAGTGAAGGGTTGCATAGATTGTAGGAAGGTCTAATATGATTACCTAATTAAAAATTTTCACGATGAAAGAGATCCTGAATCGCAATTGGCACTTAATAAAGTAAAAATGTGAAAGGAATTAGGAGGGATATAATTATGAACCCTATGGGATAACTGGATTTTGGATAGTGAATTATTTCACCTCCTAAGGTGAATACAATGTCCTAAGAGCAGTGATACAATGCAAATTATTATTCATTTGAAATAGGGTTTGGACAAGCCAGTGCATCGAGTCAATTTACCTCAATATATGTGTGACAAAATCGTCAATATGGTCACTAGATATAAAGAGAATAAATGAATAATCAAGCACCATGATCTCATTTACCTAATTTGTCAACACTCCATCAAATGGAAGAAGGGTAAAAAGTGTTGGAGAACATTTCTGCAGGAGATGGGTAAAGTTATCGAGAAAAAAAGGCACAGTCTCTCCAAATCTATTGCACCCAACTCAACTCCATCCCTCACTAAAATTGAAAGATAAATGACGGCACCTAGTACTGAACAAGAGGATATATCTGGTACCACATCTACCTGTAATAATTTCCAACAAAAAAATTGATTAAATTGGGAGAAGTAACTCGAAAAGAAAATGAAAATTGATTCTTCATGAGGATGAAGATGTTGAGGAGGAAGCTAAAATTTTGGGAAGCATAAATTCAGATGAAGGAGAAATGGAAATCACTGAAAAAATGAGTCTTGAAACTTTGCCACAACCATCTACTTGCATAAGGGAAACAGAAAAAGGAAAGGTTATACTTACAAAATAAAAACCTATATCTCCCACTTCACCGATGGGGGTGTTTAAGAAGATCAATTGCAGCACCTGATTCTCCTCTCAAAGAAAGAAGCAATCGTTAAACAACAAGAGGAAAACTATTTTCTAAAACTAAAGGTACAATCAAAATAAACTTTCATCTCTTCTCTATAAATGTAAATTAAAAAAATTGAAATGCAATGCAAGGATAAGTAAGGAACAACCCTTTCCAACTCTAAACTAAACGTTAATAAATAAGTTCAAACTCCCTTGAACATACAGGATGTTATAATTGTGTGGGGTACAATTTGTAACAATTATGAAAAATTTCATTGTAAAAACAGGGCATTAAATAATTAGTTAGAAGAGGATAAGATAAAAAGGGAAGAAATAAAAAATCAAAAGGAAAATATAAAAAAGGACCTACAGGATTCCTATGAATTAGGGGAAAAATTACTTTTCTATAGAATACCTTCATCAATATACATGCTTTCTTGGAGGAACAATTCTACAGGTGGGAATTATCAAGAATAGCTTGTGAATTCCCTTATGAAATAAAAATAACATATACTTTTTGAAGGCATGAACATAAAAATTTCATTTGTTAATTCCACTTGTGGAATGTTATTTTGGGTCAAATGTTGTATTTTCAATTAAATCTCTTTGAGGGGGAGTCCCAATTAAGAGCCTTTTCTTCTACAATGCCAAATCAAATAAAATGGGATCAAAGGAAGATTAATATTTTAAAAATTGAAGGAAGAAGGTTTTGCATGAGGCCTAAATTTCCCAAACTAGGAGAGTAGTTTTTTTCATTTAAGACTTTAGCCTATCAGCCCAATATTGATAACCATCATATTTCTCAGCTAAAAGAGTGCATTGTAAGTGTTTGCAAATTCCTTCTTGAAATAGAGTTTGCAAATTTATTGGCAAAGCATGCAAAAAAAGGTGGGATACATTGAACCTAACCTGGAAAGGAGGGAAGTAATTTCACACACAAATATAAGGTGGTCTATGAGAAGAGCTATGTAAATTACAAATATGATTCCACAAAATTTTCAAACACAAGGAAAGAAGTGGATAGGAATGTGGTTTAGACCATCACTTATTATTTTCCCCATGCCTTCTTGGAAAACATCATCATTGCAGAGTGATGAAGCATTCGAGAAATGGAAAAAAATGTTGAAGAACATGAAGGGTTTTGTGTCTCATTGGAAAGAACATGGTAATTTAAAAAAATTGTTTTTGCCTTGAGAAATTATATGTAGGACATGATTTTAGATGCAGAGTTTAAAGCGCCTAAGAAGGAGGTGGTCGAGCATCAAGATAATGCATAGAAAAATCTATCTTTGGAGTTTTGGATACTTTCTTTGGAGTATAGTCTACTTGCTTTGGATTGTTGGATACTTGCTTCAGAGTATAGTCTACCATAGTTAATATGTAGTGAACAGATATATGTCAGGTTTTTAAGATGTTCAATATAATATTCTTTCTTCCAAGTGTAGTCTACTTGCTTTGGAGTGTAGACTATTTGTTTGATTGTATTCTTCCATGGTATCATAACTTTTGTTCCTTCACATTGTTTTTGAACTGTTTCTACAAATTATTTAGTGATTTCCATTAGTGAGAAATATACATGTGAGTGACTTATTGGGTTGTCTTAAATCCTTAAAACCTTTGAGTTATCCTTTATTATGCTCATTAGATGATATGTACCAATTTCCAAATCTTAATTTTCTTATTAAATGTACATGTAATGTCTCCAAACTACCTTCATCTTACAATCGCTAAGAGGTTTCTAAACCATTGCCTAAGAAAATGAGTTTTGGTATAAAATGAAAAATACCCCAATCAATACCTTCAAACTTAATTCTAACATGTGGATGTACTACCTATTTTTAACATAATAAGACTCTACTCACTTCATTGTATAGTATCATTTGGTTGGTGTATATTAAACTTGCTTGAGTATAGTCTACTTGCTTTGAAGTGTCGGCTACTTGCTTCGGAGTCTACCGATACATTATAGGAAAAAGTATAAGAGTTTTTAAGCCTTGGATCCTTAAAATTCTCGGAGAGATAAGTTTTAAGGTCAAATCACAACCTTACACTTCTTGAATTCAAGTTTCACATCCTCCTTTAGATATTTTGACCTCTTGCATTGGTATCTCTATCTTGTCTCAAAGTATCTTCAATGTAATCATAGCAATAAAGTACCACAAAATAATTTATAAACCCTTGAATTATTCAATACCTCATTTTTATGTTCTCGGATATTCCTCACGATTTTCTTCACGTATCTATCAATAACCCCTACTAGGCACATAAATAATATTCTACATGTCACTAGTGAGACTATCAAGTTTCTCTTTCTTGAAGGATGTTCCGCAATAAAATGTATTAAATTCTACAATAATGCTATATATCCTATATTCAATTTATCACAACCACTCATATCATTGGAACCTCAGAAATGATCATTTCACTCTCCTTTGCAAGAATTGTCTATTTGGGTTTCTTGACAACATTCATCAATGGAATTCTATTAGATATAACAAAACACAAGGTCCCATGAGGAATTATTAATGATTTTGAGCTATTATTATAGATTTTTAGATGTGTACCAAATGGCTTGATCCAGATCTAAGTGCAATTATGAAAACTTGGATTCTAGATTTTAAGTGAACTGAAATTACAAAATTTGATTTTCAAGATGCTAAATCACTCTTTCTATACAACAATCTACAAATCATCATATACTCACCACGTTTTTACATGGATTAAGATCATCTATTCTTGATTCCTCTACACTATCTTCCACTTGAAATATCTCTTTTTGTTCTAATTGAGCTCGATATCTTTTTCACCTTCCAATTGCTTTTAACACCTTTATATGATTTTGTATAGTTCAAGAATTCAAACTATAGAGAATTTAGATAGAAGATAATATAGATACACAGTTTATTTGGTGAATGATAAATCCCAATGAGTGTAGTAATATTACTTCGGAGTATATTCTACTTGCTTCGGTGTATAGTCTCCTTTAATTGGTGTATAGAATACTTGATTTAAAGTATAGTCTACTTCTACGGATTACAATCTATTTTCTTTGGAGTGTGGTATAACATATTTAATATGTCATGAATAGAGATGTTATAACTTATCATGCATCTTAGATGTTATGTTCCAATCTCTAGAGCTTATTTCAAAGTTCAAGTCTTAATTTTCAATTTCAAATTAAATCCTCAATAATAGCTATCAAAATTTTAGACCATAGACTAACATTTCATCAAGTATAGAAATTCTATAGTTATTATCATAGAATCAAATATTTTCTCTCCTTCTTTAAAACTTATATTTATTTTCCTTCACCTAACAAGGGGTTAACATGATTGTATCATGCTCACCTTACCATCCACCCATGCTTTGAGTGAGTGTTACACCATATTCTACATAAAATCAGTAGACACAACACATAATTTTTCTAAAAGGGAAATGATACTTTAAGTCCAATAAAAGTTGGTCCTAAAATAATCATGAACTATGCTAAATATTGGTTCTCTCTAGGCAAATTTGTTATTTTTAGATTTAGAATGCTAATCTTGAATTTGTAGTGATGAATCTAGTTACTAGATTTAGAATGTTAATCTTTTTGAATTTTCTAAAACACTTTGTTGGGATTTATAGACCTTTTTATAATTTTAAAATGTAACCAATTTGGCATTCACATTCAAATGGAAATCAAGGGAGGAGTTTCAAGTATTGAAAAATTCTTTTTCTTGTATGCATTTTTCATGTGTGACTATGTATTCTAGTTTCCTCTTATTAAATGGTAATAGAAAAGTTGATACACGTTGATAACAAGTTAAAATATATCTGTGAAGAAGATTATACCAAGGATTGTGTGTGTAAATCACTTTTGTATTGGTGCATGATTGGTATTTACCCTTTAAGAGTTATAGAATGAATGAATGAAACTTTTATATACCTTCAATATCTCTCTATCATTCCTTAGACAAGTAGGAGAATGAAGGAAAGTTTATACTATATTTCTTGCAAATTAATTGTTACTTACAAATTTAAAGTCTGTGTCTCCATTACCACCGATAAGAAAATACCTTATCTAGCATTGAATCATACCTTTAGTGAAATTTTGAAACTTTAGGCCAAGTTATAATGAAATTTGTTCCAAGAAAGAACCGTCTCTGCTTGATTGTGAATTACAATAGGAAGTTAGCTAGGGCCTAAGCTTAGGTATATCGATTCAATACATTTCCTTCTAAAATTTGGTACAAACCATAATGAGGAGGTAAAGCTAAAAGTTTCAGTAGAATTTTAAAAGTTCATTGGTACATTTAAGATATATCTTTACCAGTCTTGCTTGGATTTTCACACGAGGTTAGAGAAGGCTAATTGTGAAAATCCTAACAAAGGAGGTACATGTTAGAATTTGAGGTCAAGTCCGATATTTTATAGGGAGTTTCTAATCCTTTTTGGGTGTCCAAAACGTCAATTATTTATGATCATTTATTTCATGACATTAATTTTATATACATAGTCTTATTGCTTTCTTTTCATGCACTCTATATTGTCCCAAAATTTACTTGTCTCCCTTGCACTTCAAACTATATCTTCTCTATTTAATATATAATAAATAATCTTGATTTTAAACTATTACACCATTTCTTTTTAGTTGGCATCATCACGTTATATGCTATATCTGATATTTTCCACAAACTCTCATTTCTCCTTTCTCACGATTCTATGACATTTGCATTTCACCTTCTTAGTATTTTAATTCATTATATATTTGACTGCCTAAACTTAAATGTATATATATGAAAGATTGTTATGAGGTAGATTAGAAATGGAACATTGGACAGTCATACCTTGTGAGAAAGAAAGCTTGGTGATGAGCCCTAGATACCTTTGTAATTGAAAACAATTTCTTGATTTGATCTTGTAAAAACCATAAGGGATTTTAAGCACTCCCTTAAACATGATTTTAACACAATACATCTAAGAGAAAGAGTCAATTAGATTTCCATCTACTTTAAGCAACTTTAAAGTATCAGTAATGCACAAGACAACACTTTCAATCTTATCACATTATCAAGAATAATTTGAAGACCTTGTCTAGATCATTCAGAGCAAAAATATTCATTGTTATTGCATCATACACTTGTTCTTAAGCCCTCTTTTATAACTGTTAAAGTGCAATAACACCTAATTTTAGTTGTGCAAACACTGAATAAGATGAAGGATGTAAGTTGACCCCTAATAACATCTTCAACCACCATTGATGGAAGATAGAGAACATATACCAAGTTCCCATCAAGCTCCAGGTGCTTGTATAAACTTGAAGAATCCTTTTGAATATCTAAAATTGACAAACTCATGGAAGTTATCCTTTGAGACGAGAAGTCATTAGAAGCACTGACTGGGATTGGTGACTTGAACACCAAACCATGACCCAAGAAGTATGAAAAAACACCAAAACATATCCAATGAAGATTTCCAAAGTTCAAACTAGTCATTTCAGATTGAGGTTTACCTTTTCTTCTTTCCATCCAAAACACAATCCTGGAGAGAGAAACAATTTCTCCACTAAAATGCCCATATCTTGTCAAATACACCTCCTTTTGACAAACCACTTTTTGCACATGATTTATAGGAAAATTTAATTCTAAGATTATTTGTAATATTTATTTGAAGGCACATCCATAATTTTTTTTTACCCTTAAAAATCCAGATTACTCCAAATGCACTTTTTAAGAAGGCAATTTTGCAAAAACTTAAACAACTTTCTGAAATAACCTCACAATGACTTAAAATTTTGCATTAAATACAAGGAAACCTTCCTCCATAATATACTATTAATATTTTGATGGGTATAGGTCTGAAGTTTTCTAACTATCTCATTTGCGTGCAAGAACAGTTGATTTCCCAAAAGGAAACTTTGGCTAATTTTTGAATGTTGCCTTCGGGGCCTAAAAAAAGCTTTATTTTTCCTCAAATATTCCATCAAAAAAATTACTAAGCTGCTTACATGCTCTCATGGATTTTTCATGACATGTATCAACCTTTCATACCTCATCAGGCTTAAGAAATAGTCCTAAATGAATCAATTTGACTTGAGACTTCCACCAACTGACCTGATACTCACTACGAGATCTTTTTATCATGCTTATACAATCATACCTGACCTATACCACATCCTAATCAGCCATGTATGCCATTTCCATGCTTCCACTAGACTCCTGCCTCACCAACCAAACTTGTAAGGCACTAAGACCATCCTGAACTTCCTTACAAGGTCTCACTTCACCTTTCACTGCTTTTCCATCAATGCCACTTGACATCAATGACAACACCAATGACAATGATTTAACGTAACAGTAGTGAAATGTGAGGAGGATAAATTACATGACCTATGAGGGGTATATTGGATAAAATAACATCAATCTCATATTAAGAAATAGGGTAAGAAGATGAACTAGAACATTATAATCCTTTGCATCATGATGCGAGGCCATACTTTTCTTACCAACTATGCACACATCCTTGAAGATTAGTAGAAAAATGACTCAAATTTTTATCGGAAAGCTGTAATTCCTTTAGTGTGCCATATTAGCTCACACTTGTGCACATGCTTTACAAAATCATAGATACCCCTTTATTCGGAAAGTAAAGGGACATCTCATAGTAAACTTTCTATGGCTAGCGCTTATACTTTTCTACTCAAACTAAGGAATATGAAACTACTAGAAACATAGAGTGCAAAGCATTATAATCCAAAGCAATCTGATGTAGGCACGCTTTCTATACCAACTATACACATTCCATTAAATATTAGTAGAAAACCGACTCACCTTTCTCTCTAAGGTTGTAATTCCTTTAGCATGCCATATTTTCTCACACTTGTGCACATGATCAGTAAAATATTTGATAACCCTTATTTTGGAAAGTGAAGGGACATCTTGAAGTAAAATTGTTATGGTTGATGAGGTTGCATATCTTATCAACCAGATCCACATTCAAAGCCCCCACTTGTATTTCCTCCACAACCATAACCACCCAATCCACTTCATCTTGATCCACCGCTCCTCCCGATCTACCTAATCCCTTAGTTGTAATAGGAAATGGACCAATGGATTTACTTCCTTGAGTCCCAACAAAGCGGATGAACAAGACTCCCATATTCTATGAAATTTTAATACTTCCAGATGTATTCCCAACATTCTACATGCCCACACTCGACTTGATGATGTGCTAGAGAATATTCCTCCAATTATACCCCCAAACAAAGATGATGTCTATGCTGCCATAGGTATGTGTGTTGTTTGATGTACTTGTGTATTCAAATGAAAATGATATCTACCTATCACTAACGGATTATCTACACTAACTTGTTTATCGATGATTAATTATGGAACCGAAATAACAAATGTAGAGGCTATATAACCAAGTTGGATTAGATGTACTCCTACGATTATCAATATTTCCTCCTCTTTCACGCTTTCATCAAAATCCAAAGGGGATTGTCTACCATGCTTTCCTAAGGTTAGAAGAACCAGATGCTACGGCTCCACTTCTTCAACGTGAGCTTCAAATCCTTCACCAGACATCTTCCTCCACAAGTCCATAGACTCCTCAACATCTTGTTACTTTTCCAATTCCCTCTCCCACACTTCATTATACTTGAGCCACTTTTCCTATCTCATTCTTTTTGCCGCTAGGTCCGCCATCCTTCACCACACTTGCTCCTTCCCATGTGTATGGTGGTGGGTTGATTTAGCCATAGGTAACATCTCCAAACTTAACACCACCATCAAGATCTTAATTTCCAAAGGAATAATGCATATGTAAGATCATCTAGGCTCACATGTAAAAACTCAAACTCACTAACCTCTAGATAAGAATACGTAGAAACATCATACTCAAAAGTATAAATGCACATAATACTAGCCCACCAATTATTCTGACACACGTCCAAGGATCATTGACATCAAACAAAATCTGGCAATCTTCTTGCATCCAAACTCTTGATTTGTAACTCCATCTTTTCTTTGATGCTTATGATGAAAACCACTTGTAAAATTATAGCAAAAAGTATCAAAAGAACGCGTCTCATAAATATCATGATATAGATTATCTTCCACCCACTTGTGCACATTGAAATTAGGTCCGAACCATATCTTCTTGCAAAATAATATTGTCTCTCATCTATCCAACTTTCAATAGCTACACTAGTCAACCGATCACGTCATCATCATGGAACATCGTGAAAAACCATTTAAAAAGAGGTCTCGGTAACAAAACCAAAATGTAGTCTTTGTTTTCCCACTCAATTTCCTAGGCATGTTGGCACTTCATCGAGAGAGATCTAGATGCTCACCCAAAGTGCGTGAAGCTACCAAGTCCCTCTTTTATACTATCTTTTCAATATGTTAGCATGCATGTTCATAGAACCGTTATCAAAGCATATATCTCATCATAAGTAACATATCTATGAGATCAAATTAGAAACACATGTAATAAGGAAACATAGTGATCACATAAGAATTAATATCATATTTACCATATAAGTACCATGAATAGAGACATCAACAACCAATATCCATCCAAAATTGTCCATTACATTAACTCATCTTAAAGCAAAATTTTAACACATCACATTAATTTCATAAAGTTATTCGCGTAAGTTTATAAAAACAAAATAACTCTAATACAACTCTAAACTATCGCATGTTGTCTTAAAAAGTGAAATGCATCGAGATACTTATAGGGTGGGAATTTTCCTTCATCATCCATACATTCAAAAATAGGTTGTATGCTCATAATAGCCATGTGCCAATAGCTGCATACTCCTACATGTTGGCTAATAATACATTAAAATATAATTGAACTCTATCTTAATCCTATTATTAGCAAAAATATGCATGTCTCTTGGTCTTCCACTTGTTCCAAAAATAGCTCTTCCTTGGCCATGAAGTCTTCATGCTTTTATCTTTTCTTGAACATCACTCTAATTGCTTTTCCTATTTTACCCTATGCTAAGTAAAAAGGCTCATCCCGAGTGCTCGGGCATGAGACTTGTGGTACGATTCTGTAGAAAACTTACACCTATTCATGTACCCCCTTCTTGTGTACTATTATCACATATGCCTATGATACTTAGTCACTTTTTTCATCGGCCCAACAACTATTTATATCTACGTTATGACTTAATTAGTATTTAGCATTTATTTTTAATATTTGCTTAATCCCCTCTCCCCTTATGAACTTCCACTCGCATTTCCATTTCTAAGTTTTTAGCACTTATGAGGGTTCTTAAAAAGAAAGAACATCTTTTCAAATGAGGGCTCAATCGATTCTACCACTAGAAAGGATCAAACACTTGGCCTCAAAGAACACGATAAACATGTATGTATTTAATTCCCACATTTTTGTGTCATATTCTAAATGTCTAAACATTATATGACATCCCTAAACTATTGTGATAAATGGACCCACTAAAATGCATTATTGTTGATGTTGACTTACACACCTAAATCCTTCATCTACCTCACAAAAAAATAAGAGAAAATAACTCGACTATCACATTTTTTTTTTATTCTTCACATCTTTGTTTCCAAGACATTACTTCCTCCTCCTAACTCCAGGAAAACAATGTCTCATTTTTATTTCCTTCAATTCAAAATAACATTTCCTTGAAGCGCCTTCCATATCTTCAATTTATTGCACTAAGTGGTGCATTTCGAACAAGATGAGCTATTAGATCCCTACTCAAAGTGCTCCTACAGATGGATGAGCTACCCGAGTGTTACTTATCGAAATACCCTTCCATAACAACTATCTCAAGGGAATCTCGGTGTAAATTTTAATACCCCTAGCAAAACCATAGATATTACTTGGAGAATTTCTAAAAATGATTTTTGATATATCGGTGAATCCCTTTAATTGAAAGAAAAAGTTTTCGATCAGTTGCGATTATCATTTGGTAACATAATGTTATCGCCAACAACATTATACTATGACCAAAAAACATTATGCTACTAGTAAATCAACTTTATGTTGTCAATTGGTAGGATAATGATGTGAGTGATAAAAAAATTCTTTTGTGCATGCAAAGAAAGGAAATGTGAATATAAAAAAATTGGATATTATTGTAAATGTTAGGAGAATGAACTCAAAATTTAACTTGTATCCGATGGTTCATGTAAAATAGAAAATAATGTAACACCTTAAAATTATCCAAATCCGAATTTCAAAACCCAAATATTGATGAATTAACGAAGATTTTCCACTAAAATTTACACTGGGACATCGTATGACCTTACAGAGAACTAGTGTCATGTCAAAAAACACTATGAATTTGTCACACACATGCTAACTCACTCCCAAAAATTATTCTTCATCAACACTCATGCACTCGAACCTGAACATTTTTGTTGTTTATATTCTATTATTTTTTGAGTAGGTTGGTAGCATGCTAGCAAAGTTGCATCAAGCAGAATTAAAGACATCAAGGTTCTCAGGATTGCACTTCCACATATCTTTTAGGTAGGCTAGATCATGAAATATAATTTTTGGTGCCTAATTTAATCTAATATATTTATGGTGCGTAAGTAATTATTGATATTTTAAGTTATCCAGTTTACATTCAAATCCGATGATCATAAAAACTCCACATGAGCATATTGAACATATATAATGTTTGATTTATAGGAAGTGGCAAGTAAAAGACCTTCCTTGTGGAGGTAAAGGATGTACGAAAGTCAAATTCACATCACAATAAGGTCTAACACAAACAAGACATTCCACACTCCTTCATTTTTTTTCTTGGTGTTGAATTCATGCTAGTACAAGAACCAATTCACCCATTTTAATTTTTATTGTCATTAACGAGTTGTCACAAGATGGAATCACATGCCATTCCCTCCAACTCAATTTTATATATCATTTTCTTCTACTTTTCCTTAAGCATTTACTTTCTTAAATCATGAAACAAATGATATTGTAATAATCTCTTAAAATTATAATATTTGGAAATAGTTGAAAATAACATTGTTTTAATAATCATCAATAACATAGTCAAGGTATTTGAGATTGTGCTTCAGCATGAATTCCATGTGGATCAGTTATCTCCCACGATTATGCCTCATTGTTACAATGTGGATGTCGAGAATGTATAATTTGTGCCTTTTACTTAAACATTACTACATCAACATAGGGATTTATGGGGGTGGTGAAGGCACGATAGAGGAGTTATTACAAATGCATCCTCCATTTTTGTGCCAATATGGTTGATGGAATGTACTCTACCTCTTTACATTTAACCTTTAAGTTTTGGACATTTTCCACTAACTTCCCCATTAAAATTATCTCATCGAATTGTCTACGGCTATCCATTTGTCTTTTGAAATGGCATCATTATTGCATGTTGATATTTTGTTATTCTTTATTTTAGGTATCATTTTTGGAAAAGAGACTTGACATCAATATCCTTTTTCTACGGTGCATGCTTCACCTACATCACCTAATTCATCATTCAAAAGGTAGTTTGAGATGTCTCATGGAACCTTCATCCACCTCAAGAAAATATAAGAGCAAACAACTACACGCCTTTGTACACTATTTTTACTCTTCACATATTTGTCTCTAAGTTGTTACTTCCCCCTCCTAACTCCATGTTAACGAATTTTCCTTTTCACATGCTTCAATTCAAAATAAAATTTCCTCGTACTCCCTTCCATATATTCACTATGTTGTACTAAACGGTGCATTTCCAACACAGTGCTATCAAAATCTTGTGTAAATTGATCCTCCGGATGGACAATATACACAAGCATCTATTATTGAAGCCCCAGTTCATAACAAATAGCTTAGGGTGATCTTGTGGCCCTAGAAGTGTTGGCACAAGGGTAAATGACAATATGTAGTCAGCATGGACATCTTAACTCACTCCCACAAACTCCTCTTCATCAATGCTCATGCATTTAAACTTGAACCATAGGTAGAGATGGAATCTCCACCGATGGCGTAAACACTCAACTTCCACCAACACTATTTCCACTATGTGTTATTGGTTACACACCAATGTTTTCATATATTATTCTTCAATGGTCTTGATACAAATTTTTAATTGATTTGGGGTTTTCTATTTTGTTTTAAAAGTTGTTCATAAACTAGGTCCTACCTTCACCAATTAAAATAAGTTATCAAGGTAAAATGGTTGAACTATGTTCCATATGTCACTTATCAAAATAAACTAAATGATTATAGATGGCGGAGGGATGATTTGAGTTGGGTTCTTTAATTCAAATTGGAGATATCTTTTAACATGCCTTTTTGTATCCCCTCCAAATCCACTCACATTCTATACACCACATGCTAGCCTTACTACATTTATTTCTAACCCTATCAATATTTCCATCTACTTATGTATGAATGCTAGTTTAAAGTTGAAGTTTCTTGTTCTTCGTAAAACGCATTCACTTAAGACCGCCCTTTCGGCACCCCATTTCCATGCACTTACCCTTTGACTCCAAGATATTTTTTTGCATATTTATATCTCAAACTTGGATATATCTTTTATCCGAGTTAATGGCTTCATCCACACCGTAAGAATGACATTCATGTTAAAGTTATTACTAATTCATTGGTTAGTAGGTTTAAAAAGTGTTCAAGTATTTTTTAAATGCAGTTGATATTAGTTTCTTTGATTATATATCAAATTTACCATCTTTTTGTTGGTTTTCATGTGGATTATGATTGTTTTCATGGTAATAAATTTAGTGTGTATTTACATTTATTGGTAATTTTGGCATATAAAATTTATTGTTTTCTACAACTTAATGATTTTTGGTTTTTGCATATTTCAAGTTACAAATAATTTTAGACAAAAATATATGTATGCTCAGTCCTCCTCTAAAATTGTAATAGTTGATAGCTCTAAAAAGAAAATTGAAAAGAACACTAAACATCGTAAATCATGTTTTATGACGAAGTATTCAAAAATAAAATAGTAATTGCTCCTGAAGTGTGCAATGAGAATGTTAATAGACGGTTAAAACTTATTGAGTGGAAATTTTAGTTGTTGCCACTCAAGCAAGGTAATAAATGTGATTTGAATTGTTTCAAAACTATGTTATAAAGAAGTGGACATATGCCTTTAAAATACAACTATGAAATAGTTTTGATATTCAAAAACACAAACACAAATAAAAATTAAAGTTTATTTTAAATCATAAAAATTGGGTAATAATTTTCATTGGATGTCGAGTGTAACAAACATCCTTCTTAGATGTCACTCACTTCTAAAAGATTCAGCCACCAAATAAAATACAAAATTACAAACCATTGATATTATCTGTTGAAGATTTCTATCTTTGACGATAAAATATAAGGTGGAATTTCAAAGAGGCAACACCTATAACAAACTACAACTACTTGTAGATGCCAATTTTGTGAGTACCTTTTTAGTTTCTTTGTTTTAAAGATATCCTTTGAAGACGTGGTCAACAAGTACTTCTTTTTCTAGACTATGTCCTCCATAGATGGCCATATCTTCATAACCCCACATATATAGAGAAAAGGAGGGAGTAAAATTAGGAAACATGGGAATTTTACAGAAGACACGGGCATGACAAATACCCCATAATTTTTTTACTCAAGATTCCATTTTACTCACCACGAACAAAAGGTATTTGTTTTGTACTTTCCCTGAAGTAAAAATAAGAAAAAGATAATATCAAAGTCCACTACAGTTGCACATGGGTGCAAAATTTTTGCAATGGTGGATAGACGTGACCGCATGTGTAGTTTTTTTATCTTTGACGTGTACATCCAACTGCCAGTACACACCATGATACATTTTTGATGCATTTCGTCAAACAGTTGCGATGCTTCCTGGACTCTGTCACATCTAAAAAAATGAATTAAATTTTGTCCCAAAATTACATTTACAAGAAGACCAATTTTAACTGGACATCTATGAATTTGCTTTCCTTTTCTAATGACCTGTAGGCACGAACATACAATAAAAAAATAGAACCAAAGGTGAAGGGTTTTTTATTTACATTTGTGTTCAACATTTTATTAACAAAATAAAATCGCTCCCTTGCGCACTATTGTCACCTTCCCAGAAATTTTGTATTTCTGTCTCAGTTTTTAAATTTTTGGGTCAGATGTCTATCAGAATGTCCTTGTGAAGGTCCGTGAAGAAAAAGTTGAATTTCAACAGTCATTTTCTGAGCATTGAGTTTTTTTAGGCTTTCCCAATGTATTGCGCGCATTTTAGGTTTTGATGTCCCTCGCTTCCCAAGTCTCATCGGGCTCCTAGTTCGTCGATTCCCTGCCTTTCCCGTAATGTATTACTTTCCCTTTGTTTTTGGGTACTTCAACTTTGCGGAGAACTCCCAATGTCCCAAAGGCCAACCGTGTGAGTTTCTTCCGAGTTACCTGATTTGAATGTATTGCGGAAGTTTCAACTTCTCGCGTCCTACACGTCCCTATTGCTTCCCAGCCTGCGTTTTCCTGCAAGCCCATTTTTTCTGCATCCCATTCACTGTGGATTTTTGGATTCTCTCGTCCCAAGTCTACCTGTGTTACTCAGGCTGGTTGTCCACATTTTGTCCGCCATATTTGCATTCCATTGTTTCCAGTCAGTGCAGTGCATTAATTGTCACGTTCAATCCCCCACCAACCTATTTAAAATGTAATATGCATATATACCTAGCGCAATTGATTTTTTTAACATACTCCCTGCATTTGTTGTTTTTTCCGTTCCGTTCTCTCCATTGTTTGTAGCTGTGGCAAGGTCCTTGTTCTATTTTTTTCAACAAATTTTAGGTGCAACACATGTCATGGATGGTCGAGAGCAAAGTTTAGAGGATCAAGAAGTCCATTGCACAATCTTTCTGCCTTGCCTCACAATGAAGATTGATTACAAAGGACACAAACATCTATCCTCATTGGAGACAACCATACCAGAGATAGGAGATAGTGATGCTCAACACATTGACCTGGATGATTTTTGGGCATGACTTGACTGCAAGAATCCTACCCCCATCGCTCAATTAATGAAGGAAAATGGAATTATTCATGTGGGGGGTTTTCTACTTTATGTTCAATGTGTTGATACTATGCTAGCATATGGATCCTAGTTTAACTAAGATACAAACGAGATCATTGATCCTTACAGACATGTAGTTGCTCGATTGGATGCTAATTTTATTAATACTTCCCTCAAAATTCCAGTAAATGAAGATTCAAACACTCTCACAAATGCTCAGACCTAGCTTCTATTTGATCAGGACAGTGAACAATATAAGAGCAGGGTGGAAAAGTCATGGTTTAAAATCCCAAAGAAGAGAGCTTCAAGACTGCTAAAGAAAATGTATAGAATTGATTTCAAGGAAGAGTTATTAGATGTCATCACCCTCCATGCTAGAATAATGAGGATGCCCTTGACCAATGTGTTTCTTTATTGGATGCGTCCTTATATCAATATCATATGTGAAGGAAAAAAAATTCTGAACTAGGGAGAGATAATCTGTGATAGCCTTATTGAACAACTTGCACATGTACAAAGGACTAAAGCCTTCTATATGACTTCCAATTTGATGTATACTATTTCTGCATACAGAGAATGGTTGGCATTCTCTCTTGATGAAGAAAAAATAGATGCTCCTATTAATGAGTACCATCCACGGTTGCCTTTGAAGATCAAGTAACCACCATTTTAGAAGGGTAAATGATTCCTTTGCCATATATATTGTCAGGTTGTTAGAAGGTGACATGGCTCAGAGATTGTTTGAAGAGGATAAATAATTGATTGATGTCTATGGCGATTACTACATTCAATCCAGAAATTTTCATACATATGATTAGCTAGCTTTGACGGTACCCCATAAAACTCCCAACATATTACAGTTAAAAAAGGCTTTAGTAGAAATCTACAGCAACTAATTAAACTTCATAGAACTTGCACTGAGACAAAAAGATTGTAGGAATCCAATTTCTAATCACATTGGGTAACTATACTTGCAAGACAACTTTGGATGCCCAAAATATTGACTGAACAATTTCTCCCCTCACCCTTGATTTGTCAAACAAAGAACTTGCTTTGATATCAATGGCTTTATTACACGTAATTTTAGAATTGGTTTCTATCATCTTGCTGATAGTGAAGACTACTAGGCTGACTTTTCCGATGATTATAAAGCCAAACGAAGGTATTATTGTAGATTTTCCTTGCAATGACAGATCACATATTTTGATGTGCACAAGGTACGGATGAACTTCAAGATGATGATGATGAACTATAGTCCCTTGAAAATGAAAGGTATATCAAAAACACTCCCATTGAAACCAATGATTGAATTCTTAAAGAAAGGGATGATTTTAAGGAAATCATAAACCCTGTCTTTGGAAGGACCGGGATTTGGTTTGATAAGAAAATGAAAATTTTTGAGTAGGTAATTCAAGGTCTTCCTCCCAAGAAACCTCCACTCATCAAAAGGAAATGCCTATGATGACCCCTGAAGTACATGTACAATATGTTCCCTCTCCACTCGAGCCTTCAACTCGCATACATAAAGAAAGGGAAAGCTAAGAAAGATGAAAAGATGGATGAAGTAGTTTAGAGAGAGAAAAGTTGTCTTCTTCAAATAAATTGGAAGCGGTACTTGAAGTTTGAGTAAGTCATAGACCTCTGTAATGATGAAAGTGAAAATAAGGAATGAGAAGAGCAAGGGAAAGGTAATCCTGAAGAAAGTAGTAAACAAAGGATTAATTGAAGGATTGGGCTTCAAAATCAATGGATGTTTTAGGATGATATGCTAAAGAGGTTCATGTCAAGGAAGTGCCTACCTCATAAATTGAAACATTTGTGTTGAAAGTATCTATTGTATAAGATTTGAGTGCAATGGGAAAACTTGCACTTGGGCCCATTTTTCCCTTTACTTATAGTTCTTCCTTTTCTTAGGTAAAACCGTTGGTTGAAAGCAAGAAAAGAAAAACCACATCTCATATTGTTGCTCCTAATTTCCATTATGTGGCAGCTCTTCTAGGTACTACTCCTCCCCCATCCACAAAGAAATATAAAACCACATCCATGATAGTATTTGATTCTCAAGGCCAATAATTCATGGAGATTTTTGATCCCAAGCTTGAAAAGGATGAAATATACCTGTTGGCAAGTGATTTAGAATTGAAAGTAATCCCCTTTGAGAATCTATAGCTGAGAGTGAAGTGCACAATTTGAAGGAGACAGTGTCAAAATTTATTTAAAGAGTTGAGAGAGGCAAGAAAATGCATGAGCAATTGGAGGAACATAACCAAATCCTTTTTAAATTTCATCCGGTCCTTATTGGAAAAAGACAAGGAACTTGATCCAAATCCCTTAGGCTCAATTTCACCACATGCTATTCTAAGCAATGATGAAGTTCAAGCTATCAAAGATATTCATAAGTATGCCACTTATGGGAAGGAAATGGAGGATTTGATTGATGATATGATAAACGTGGGTTTGAACTTCATCGAGGAAGAATATAAATCATATGATAAATTTTCTAAAATACAACCTGATGTTTACCACAACACTTAGTGGTTTGGATAGAGAATACAAACTAGGGAATGAATTTATTCAAGATCTTCGATTAATGAGTGACACAGATGTGCAAGTACTTTTGGAAAATAAAGTATTTGATGATGTAAAGTTCAATTTTTCTAAGCAATGGGATTTCATCATTGTTTGGAAAATAAAATTTCTTGAGGAAGCCATTTGAGAACTTAGGAATATGTTCCGAGAAAGGAGAGGTGTTTAAATCTTGTGTCATATCTCCTTTCCATGATATCCTCTGCCAAATGTTGAAAGAAAATTCAGAAGATAAATTCAGAGTCAAAGAGATCAAGTATCAGTTTAGGGCATTTGTTAAATAATATTTATTCAAACAAGACACTATGTCTAAAGACTAGATGGGAGAAATTTATTCACTTCGGTGTAGTCATCAAGGAGGCCATGAAGGAGTTCCTGTAGAATGTAGAATTTGGGAATGAAATAGAGAGGTGTCTGGGTAGGTGGACTCACGCGAGTGTAAACACAACCATTCCCTAAGGTATGGACATAACAAAGGCATTGAAAAGATTCAAAAACTAAGTACTTAAAGAAAAAGTATCACAAGCCCTCCTTCGAGTGTCCTATCTCCTATTTCTTAGTTTCTTATTTTATCTAAAATATCTAATTAAGTTGGCTATTTTATTTCTAGCCATATAATATGTAAGTAAAATATTGTAGGACCCTAAACTATTGGCTAAGTACCAAGTGGCACACGCATATAGGATTAGTAGATAAAAGGCTGCTCATGGAAATGTGTGCAAAAAAAAGAGGTTGAAGAAGTGTTTCAACTAAACCACGACACCCACCGGAGACAGAACAAGGTTTTAAAGGACTTAGCCATATTTGGCATCAAGAAGTCACTTGAGAAAAATGTGAGGACTGACTAGGCTTGATAAGCTGGATAAGGTGCAAACTGGAACCTTTGAGGTCAAGAAAAGGTATTCCATGAAGGGAATATTCCACGAGGCATCATTACGAGTTAGTGGAAGGTTTGCAAAAAGGATAAAGCATTCACCAATGGAGGACCACATCGATACTTGGCATGCGATTGGCTGAGGAGAGAATTCATGGAAGTGGTTGATGATCCTATTTAGATAGGTGCTTGGGACAGGAACATATATATAGCATAGACATATAAAGAGAGATATATACTTGTGTAGAGTGAAAAGGGGTGTAAAGAATGAGAAGGAGAGTAATGAAGTGCTACATAAATGCTAAGGTTTGAAGTTCATAGTGATAGGGTTTGAAGTACTTAGTGCTAGAGGGTTGTAATGGATCTTGTTAGCAGATGTATGGGTACTAGGATCTATAATAAGGGATATAATGGGGAAAATTATAGTTAGGATATCTGATTAGATAGGTTTGTAGGAGTTGAGTCTCTTTCATTTGATATATATGGTCTGAGATGACCCTTTTGAATGTAATATGGCTACCAAAACTCTGTTAAATCAATATACATGGATCTATTCTGTACAACTTTCTTATGGGTGTAAAACCTCATGTTATTTGGCTTATCATGACTCAGATCTAGTTTCTTATACTTCTTACAATGTTTATTTAGCTTTTGTGATGCATTGATGTGTAGATATGTTAGTTATATCTTCTTCCTTTTTGAGTAGATGCATGTACTTTTTTTTCTACAAATAATCTTCCATTAAGAGTGGAACTCTCTTGTGAAGCCTACATAAAAGAGGGGATCGGTGTGAGCACCAAAGTGTTTGTTGGATGATAGTTTGGCACACTCGGGGTTAGAAATAAGTATTGAGTGTAAAATAATGACTACATCTTGGTTTTATTTCGGGACCTCTTTTGAAGCTCTTTGTGAGATAAATGTGTAATTATAGAGAACTTGACCTTGGAAAGTGTTGAAGCATGGATTAAAAATATAGAGGATTATTTCATTCAAATATTTAACATTGGATCCGAGTTTGATGCACGAAAATGGGTGGAGGAGAATCGTATCACGAAATCTATGAGACATTATTTTGTTGTTTCTAGTAGAGTTATATGAATGGCTATAAGTTTATGTATCAAGGATGAGTTGGTACTATAGACCTCATGTTTGGACCCATGAGGAATATAATTGGTTACATGATGTCGATCTGACATGGACTTGTATTTTTTATCACTAGTGGAGTAGAGTGCTGACTAGTTATACCTTGGAATATGATATTTCTACATATTCTTTCCCAGAGATTGTTGAGTTTGAGTTCTTGAGGGAGCCTACAGGATTGTTATTGCATTCTATCCCATGGCTATCAAGATCCTAGTAATTAATTTGAGTTTGTTACCCTTTCCCATTACTGGCTAAACACCTACTAGGCGCAGGTACGAAAGATGGCGTGGTAAAAGGATGACAAAGATTGTGAAAGAAATGGAGAGAGAGTATAGAGGAGGCTCAAGTATAATGAATCTCAAGAGAGGGAATTGGAAGAATAGTGTGAGGCTACAAGAGTGATGGATTTATTAAGGCGAGACATTGTGGGAAGGATTTGAGGTTCATGTGGAGGACATGGAACCCGAGAAGTCCGAGCTACCCCATCCTAGAAAATTTGGAAATGAAACCCACTCGACTTCGGCAGAGCTTTTCATATAAAGAAAGGATAATATTTGTAGGCACACATCTTAACCCATAGGGAAACCAGACCATTGTACTTAGGTTTTAGTTCCTAAGATAAGTGTTGGTAATCTAGTTGGTATCCGTATTCTTAGTTGAGCGAAACCTAGGAGGTATAAATTATAATTTTGTACATCTATGGCTACACAAGTAATTTCTGGGTTTGAAGATATTTTTCAAGCACAATATTTGGATAATTTATGGGATCACAAGGTTTGAGTATCACGTCCAGTAGTATTTCAAGGTATCTCGGAATTTCAAAGGTGCATAGTTTAGTGTGACGCTCGGTACCTAGGGTGGAAATTCGTTAGGAACCTTTCCTATGATAGGAGGAGGATATAGTGGATCTAGAGGCATTGGCACTAGTGGATCTATTGGGTCTAGTGGTGGAGGTAACATCAGAGGGAATCAAGGTCTTGGATTTGGTGGACAAGGTCCACAACACCATCAACAAGTGTTTTATGAGATGTCACTCCACTTACCTAATTAAAAGGGTGTTGAGGATGCCGTGGAACATGTACACAAGTGCAAGTTTTTATGGCACACAAAGGGAATCATTTCCCTAGAGTAGAAAGAAAGTCAGTTTGTAACCACATTGCAAGGACGCATGCATAGCTAGTACATGAAGTATGACCCACACTAAACAAAGTGGTGGATTACATTGCACTATATAATGCCTTTTGGTGAAGTTCCACATACCTAATTTTGAGCGAGAAAAGAATTACGCGTTGAAATAGATTTAGTAAGGAATGACGAGAGAGTGTACGGGAGTATGATGCACATTTCAAGGATCTGCTATCCAAGTTATCGTATGACATTCATCCTTTCATAAAGCATGCTCAATGGTTCATCATAGGATTGATCACACCATTTAGAAGGGCACTTTTATAGATCCACATGAGGCTTTGGAGGCTACCTTACGTGTTGATGCAGTAGGAAGCATTGATACAAGATTTATTCTGTTGAGAATCCCAAATTACTGCAATGATGAAAAAGTATATGGATAAATTATTTGTGAACTCATCTCATGAGACTCGCCGTGGGTTATGGTTTATGGATTGTGAGGTAGAAGGTCATATAGATCATAGTTTTCTTAAGAGATCGGTATGCGTGATGATAGTGGACTATGATATTTTCCATGGAGATCATGATTCAAGTAGGTTTTTCTCTTTGTAGCATGTGATCCGTAAGAATGTGTCTTACTATTACAAAATTTGTACCTCTACTACTCATGACACCAAGGCTTGTACATTGATTAAAAAAATACATGATGCCATTGATAGTGGTATGCGCCAAACCAAAGTGTTGAAAATAGTTCTAATGATGAGGGCCATCATTATTAAGGGCGTCAGGATAGAGGGAATCACGAAAAGGATTTCGAGGAGGATTTAGAGTCTATGGCAAGCATGAATGCATCGATCTGCTACAATGTTCTTGGTGTGGAAAGAAGAACAACTATGAGGAGTTCTCGGAATTATTTGGAAACATGAGATAGAAGCAACGGAAGGATAAAGGTGCTTTGGAATGGTGAGCGTAAAGCGTGCATTGATCAACATTGGATGCCTAGAATAATGCATGAGTTAGAGTTAGAACTTGTACTAGTGACAACGTGAGTTGAGGCTACGCACGCCCGGGAGGTACAAAAGCAAAGGCTTCTGGTTACAAGAGAAGAGGTGGTACATGGGAGGTATCCAGACCCTATGCATCAAAATAAACTCTATTAAGAGACCATGGATGTAATCAGAAGTCTTCAATGGGAAATTTAGTACCTAAAAGAGAAATCCAACAATTTGGAGTAGAAGAAGAGCACTAAGGTTCCTCAGTCAAATATAGATGATATCAGAGAGGTGTGTAAGATGATGTACTAAGAGAATATCATTCCTCTATTAGGAGAATGGTTGAGAGATAAATTACCAAGCACTGGAGGAGAGTATAAGAGGCATGTTTTTGCTTGCTAACCATCCTTCTCACAACATTGAATATGATAAGGAGATTACCTTAAATGTAGTTATTGATGGATGGATCTTAAGTAATATTCTGATTGACATAGACACGGAAGTAAATGTTCTCACCACAGGAAGGGGAATCAAATGGGAAGGCCACCATTACAACCATCCTCAAATGTGTTGTATATGGATAATAAGACAAAGGCAATGCCCATTGGTGTTTTAAAGGATGTTGCTATCACTATCCAAGGGGTGAAATTCATTGGAGACTTTGAATTCTTAGCACTTGTTGAGGTGGAAAAATTTCCAACATTACTTGGGTGCCCTTGGTGCTATAAGAACAATGTTGAATTACATTTCAATAAGGGGTATATAAGTTTTGATAACAAGGAGGAATGTGTTATCATTCCTTTGATAGATGGGAAGTCAGTGCCCTATACTAAGCCCTTAAGAGAAGAATACCTAGATAGAATTTATGTGTGTACTATTAAGGACCTTGAGGTTATGAAACTAATAAAAGAAGGTGTTATTGAGTGAGAAGCCGCTCAATCTATAAGTGATACAACTAGTGTGGCATGTGAAAATTGAGTGCACAGGATATATGACTTAGTTGGAAGACAACTAAGAGGCTCTATGATAAGAGTAACCAAGGTGCACTTAGTCAAGTTCCCGGGAGGAAAGAGTTTCCGGTTATACTAGGGAGCCGACCCTGATGTCTTCCTATGAGAAATGGAGACCCAGTGGAGATGTGAGATCGAAAGGAGAAGGATTCTTAGCTATACCTTTCTTGGGACTGCAACACATTGGTGGGCGACCCATCACAATAACCTTCTAGAGTGGGATGAGGTGAGAATCACGTTCTTTGTTAAGTTTTTCCAAATCAATACACCTACTATTATACAATATTATCATGGGAAGGAACCTACCTCATTTCATGTCCAAACATGTGAGAAGGCATGCGTTGAAGGCATAAAAGCCTTTTCACATTCTTTATGAGTGCATAATCATTACTCCACCTTACAAGGCTATACGCGCACATGGTACATTCACTTAGAGTTGCGTCGTAAGAAAGGAAACTAGTAAGAGTTAACGACTAATCTCTTTCAAGATTGCAAATATCGAGTACTAAACCATTGGTAAATGAGGTATTACAGGTTTTTAATAACCTAACTATGGGAGATAGTGTTATGGCAGAGGATAGAATACTGGAATTGTTTGGAGAATCTAGCTTGGAGGCACACTTTGATGAGGAAGAATTAGAGGAGGTATAGTTTGAGAGCGCATGCATGGAAAAAGAGAAAGGAAAATCGTTCTATGTAGTAGATGGTGACGAGGTGGAAAACTTGGATGTTAACCATACTATGGGCACACACAAGGTTATGGATAGTGCTAATGAGAAATCACGCGCCTACCATAAACCCCTAAAAACCAAGAAGGTTAACATTGGTTCGGAGGCGGAACCTAAAGAGGATACTATTGGAGATTACTGGACAGAAATGAGGTTTCAAAGATCATCAATCTGTTACACAAATTTCAAGATTTGTTTCCACGTAGGTACCACAACCTTAAAGGAGTTCACCAATCCTTAGGATAAATTAAGATCGAGTTAAAGGGAGGTGCACACAAATTTTGGAAGAGACCTTTTTGAATGAATTTGAATCTACGTGTCAAAGTCAAGGAGGAGATTGACAAGATGATTGCATTAGGCATCATTGAGGTTGTTGAAGAATCAAAATGGATAAGTCCAATGGTCATCAGTATTAAGAAGGATGGAAGGATAAGGATTTTTCTTGATTTCAGAGATTTGAATGCAATATGTGTCATTGTGAGTTTTTAACCCCCTTCACTGAGCACTTTACGGAAGAAGTATCCGGGTGTGAGATCTATTCTTTTATAGATGGATTTTCAGGATATCATCAGGTTAGAATTGCAAAGGAGGAAAAAGGAAGGAAAAATTTCACCACATAATGGGGAATTTTTTCCTACACGGTCATGCCTTTTGGACTAAATAGCGTGCTTATTGTGTTTTCACACATTGTGGTTACGGTGTTTTAGGACTTCATCCACAAGTTTCTACAAGTCTACATGGATGACTGGATAGTATATGGATTAGTGAGAGACCATTGTGACAACCTAAGGCTGATGTTTGAGAGATGTTAGCAATTGAGTATATCCCTAAACATTAAGAAATGTGTTTTTGCTACTCCATTTGGTACCCTATTGGGGCATATCATATGTAAGGAAAGCTTCATTGGTAGATCCTGCCAAAGTTTTTCATTATTGTGGGATTAAGAGAACCTACCAGCCACAACACGCTACATGGATTCGTTGGTCATACAGGGTATTACCAAAAATTTATTAAGGAGTATGCCAAGATTTTTGTTCCGTTAGAAAATTTGTTGAAGTAAAAAAGTACATTTCATTGGGGAGAGGTGCAGCAAATGGAATTTGACACATTAAAGAATAGGCTTATCACTATGCCCATATTACACTTTCCCTCTTAGGATAAGCCATTTCATGTACATGTTGATACTTTAGGGATGACGATTGGAGCAATCTTAGCATAACTTGGAGAGGGAATTATTGACCACCCCTTGTTCTTTGCTAGTAGGAAGCTAACCCCAGCAGAACAAAACTATACTACTATTGAGAGCGAGGCACTATCAATGATCTACGTGATGAAAAAATTTAGGTAGTTATGTTGGAAACCCCTTTATATTCTACATATACCACATAACATTGAATTACTCAGTAAACAAGCCCATCCTACAAGGGTGCATATGTTGGTGGGTGCTACTATTTCAAGAGTTTGAATTTATGGTTGTTGTGAAACTAGAAAAGAGTAATTTGGGGCCTGCCTATTTATCAAGGATAGGATCAGGGGAGAATGCACAGAGTATTAAGGATATAATGTCAGATGCACAACTATTCAGATTGTAGTGCACGCCCTCGACATGGAAGATAATGTAGTGTTTCTCAAAATGGGTGTGGCACCAGGAGGGAATGAAGACTTTGAACAGAAGCGATTCGCTATATGCGTCATACCCTACATACATGCTAGTTATTAGAGAACTTATACAAGTTATCCCATGATGAGGTTTTACACGGTGCATGTTAGAGCATGAGCGTGTTACAATCATGGAGGAATCACATGGTGGAAGTGCGGTAAACACTACATAGGGAGTGCAAACCGCACGTAAGATCCTTGTAGAAATATTTTGGTGGGAAAAAGTAAACAAATATTGTATCAAGTATTATAAGGCCTATGACCGTACTATTAGTACTTTGGTAAACCAGGGAAAAGAAATGAAATGCCATTAAGACCGATTGTTAGTGTAGAACCTTTTGAGAAGTGGACAATTGACTTCATAGGCTCTATTTCTCTAGCCGCATGAAGGAAATGTTCACGCTCTATCATTACATGTACACATTACCTTACAAGGTGGGAAGAATAAATGCCTATAAGATAATGCACAATGAAAAAAACAATTAGGTTCTTGTGGGAAAATATAATCAATAGATATGGATGCCTACTTAGATTAACAAGTGATGGGTGCACCCATTTCTTAAATGAGACAGTTAGAGTCTTATTGGTAGAATTCATGGTGCCCATAACAACACTACCCCTTATCAACCACAACCTAATGGGACTCCTGAGGCATTTAGAAATTTTTTGAATCACACATTAACCAAGATTTGTGATGTGCTAAGAAAGGATTGGGATGAAAATTTTTATGCTATGTTATGGTCATATTAGACTACTTATAAGAGACTGAACAAGGCCAAACCTTTTTAATTGGTGTTTTGCATGGAAGTTATGTTACCTATTGAATTCATGTTACCCTCTCTATGTATAACGCACGTAGGAGTGATAGATGATGAATAATCACTTGAGGAGAGGAATTATAAGTTGATGCAGTTATATGAGAGGCATGCTATTGTTAATTGGAGTCAGAAAATAGAAAAATCCAGGTAGAAGGCATGACATGATAGACACATCAAGAACAAGTAGTTTGAGGTTGGGCAGATGGTTCTATTATATGATTTCAAGTTTGCGCCATCCTTGGAAATTCAAAGTATAAGGGATTGGCCCATTCATTGTATCCTATATACTTGATTAGGGCACTTGTCGGTTATAAGAGATGGATGGAACATAGTTTGTAGGTCATTTCAATGGGATTAGGTTGAATCCCAACTATAAATAATTCTTCTTTGTGTTTATAAATAAGGCAAGTATTACCAATTAGCCTACATTTTGCTTCTATGCAATTTCTTTTCTTTTTATTTCCATTTCTTGTTACTTTGTTTTGTGTGCATTTTTGCACTATAGCCACTTATTATTTAAAAAAATAATCTATACGTAGAGGACCATGCATCCTTTTTGTGTGGGGTGGAGTCCTATGATAAGTGATGGAAGCTATGGTTATGGATGACCGGGGTTGAAAAATAAAAAACATGTGGATTAGAAGATTTTGAAGGTGAATATAATGAAAGAATGGTGTGAAAATGATTTGTGAAACCACGTACAAGGATAAAAATCATAGGAGAAACAAGAGGTAGGTAGTGGAAAGAACTTGGTCCAAGACATAGAGGAAGAATTAACCGGTGGGGAGAAATAGGGAAGAATTATATGGTCGAGGAACTTACACACCAGAAGGTTGTATAAGTGTTCACATAGGATTGAGAATGGAGAAAAAAAAGTGCTAAAGGTTGGTGTTGGAGTAAAAACCTACCTTTATTGTGAAATTACGTTAGTAGGTGGCATGGCATTTATTGCAGAGAAAAGAAAAAGTTATAAATAGAATATCAGGAGTGTGCTATTTTCTACCTTGCATTTTAAGTTATCAAAGAGCTCTTGAGAACTAGGGAATCCTTACAAACAGGGTTTGAGAAGAGTTATGAAGATTTGCGTAAATAGCTAGTTTGATTTTCGAACCAAATTTGAAAGGAGTACATGAGCTTAAGCGAGAGAAGTCTATGTGGAAGAATCTTGCGGGTGTTATGCTATATTATGGAAAAAGTGTTTTCTAGGTTAGGCGTTGCATAGCTACGACATGAGGTTTGAAGGAATTTTTGTAAAGGATTAGAGCCGCAAAGTTGACCGAGCTAGGATGAGGATAGAGGAAGAAGTTTTAAGGACCCGATGAAGGAATGACATCAAGGAAAGTAGAAAATGTTTCACTGAAGAAGGGAAAGGGAAAGGGAAAACAAGCCATTTCTATCAGTTTGAATGAAGAATGACACGCAGAAATGCAGTACCCAGATGACATATTACTTAGTAAAGAATGGGTGTCTTACCTCGGGAAGTTGGCCATCGGTGATTACAACCATTAAAAGATAACCATAGAAAATAAAATGACATTAGAACTAGTTCTCCCTACGAGAGAAGAGGACACCGGATGGAATGCCCAACTATGATGATGAAGTGAAGGTGAAATGAAGAAGGTTGGGTTGTTGCAACTCTATGAGTTTCCACATTTTGGAAAGCCTAAGTAACTATACTAATAGTTGATGTCACGCGTGTATGAAGACCTCTTCTATTTCATAGGTCGGAGGATGCGCATAACCCTTAAACTAATTTCAAAGTTCACCAACCTTATCTTTGAAGGAGAATAATTGGACGATGATTTAGAAGACAAGGAAGACATTAAAAATACCATTGATGCTTATTACTACAAGAAGGGTTCGTGCTACTTGGACATTTCTGCAATTACTAACCCGGTGATGAGGATGTCCATGCGGGGAAAGAGAGATGGAAAAGATCAACAATTCCTAGTTGAATCTGTGTCATAAGATCTCGAAGGGAACCATCTATAACCTCTCAGATTTTATTATAGATGAGATCATAAATGCCACACGTGATGGAGAGAATATCATGTTTGGTAATGTCCTCCTCACCATTATCTTTTCAGATATTGGAGTACTCGATGGGCTGGATAAGTTTGTTTGGGAATACCTAGATGAGAACCCTCGCCTACCAAAAGGTTTGAAAAGTATACATGTGACGCCATGATGGCCACTCATAAGTCGCACCTGTAAAATTGGTATAAGTGGATGCACGATGCATTTGGGGCTGAATGGAGAATAATCGAACACTTTCATTCACTAGTGCAAGGAGAGGTTGACTTTGTTATATACCAACATTTTTGCATTAGCAGAGATTTACTTTGGTAGATGACATCAAGAGTCCTTGGTGTAAATTTCCTTTCTCCTTCACAATGCATTATTTCAGGCCGGGGTTAATCAATTTAAAGAGGAGAAGAAAATTAGAAATGATCTAAGTAGTATATCAAGAATAATTTGAGCTGCATAGGAAACTAATATACCCCAAGAAGCAAACGTATGTGAAAAATATGTCTCCCATGACACGCACATGTTAAAATTAGTAACACTACCTATTGCAGGGAGGAAAGTAGTGAGGGTGTATTTCAATATAAGACCTAAGTATGAAAAGGGTGCTTATGTTGAAGATGATGTCTCAATTCTTGAGGACCCCAGCGCCTGAAAAACATTGTGGAAAGGAAAATAAACGAGAGGAGAGGCTCCGAGAAAAAGGCGTCAAGCGTGCATACGATAAACAGTAGGGGCACATGAGTCAGGCATAGGCACAAGTACTTACATCCATTGGAAGAGGTCTCTCGTGAGAAAAGAGTCACCGCAGAAGGAGGAATCACCATAGAAGGAAGAGTCTCAGATAAGGGAAGATTCTCCCGGGAAAGAAGAAAAGAGAAGTCCCTAAATTGGATTCACCAGAAGGAAGAAGCGGAGAGGGTGACAAAAGGGTCGACTCAACTGAAATAGAATGCATGGAGGCCGAAAAGGGTGTTGAAGATGTTGAAGAGCATGATGAGGCTTAGAATTATCCTGTGTATGATGTACACAAGTCGGAGGAACAAGGAAATAAAGAGAAGGATAAGAACAAGCAATGTCTTTGACAAAAAGGTGGGAGTGAGGAATTAAACATGAAGGATCGAGAGGACCTCGACCTCCACTAAGGACCAGATGGATAATACCATGGAGAGAGAAGTGGTATGAATTATCCAACAGTTCATGTATCACAAATTCGAGCGAATCTTTGAAGAAGTGTTGAAGGAAATGGAAGAAAGCACAAGTGTGGGAAACAATTATGGAAGCATGGAGAAAGACCCAAGATTAGTAGAAAGTTTCCCAAAGGCAGCGTGCATAGGTGGAAATGGCATAGTAGCGGCACGGGAATAAGAAATGACTTACATTAGTGATCGAATAAGGTATTGCACTCGTTCTTCCAAAGTACCATGCCCCTGACCAACTCCTCACCTTGTCTTCTTTTTTATGAAGAAGGTTCATACCGTACACAAGGAAAATACTATCTTTTTCATTTGAGTCACACATTAATTAACCCGAGTTCGAGGTAAATTGAGATGCATTGATGAAGTGACACATGTCAAGGAAGTAAACCCTCCGGTAAATGCCCAACAAATATCGCGAGCAAGTTTTCAATGCACTCAACAAAGCATCGGTGGAGGTGGAGGAAAGAATCTTTGGCAAAAATGACAGAATAAGGGTCTTGGAGGAATATCTTGAGAAAAATAATGAGGAGATCATTGAGCGGGAAAAAGAGATAAAACAGAAGGAATTGATTAGTGCACAGTTAAGGCATGAGTTGAGGGATGAAAAGGAAAAGGTGCGTGAAGTCCATAAGAAGATAGAGGCCATTTCAGACACCATTATCTTGAAGCACCCAACCTTGGCCCCGCCTGAATAGAAATACGAGTCAACCATGCAATGCTTGGAAGACTTGACCTACATCCTCACCATGGAAAGGTGGCCACTCACATTAGAGTCAGCAAAAGAGGTGATGGCATGCTAGAAGACATAAAAAATGATGATTGGGGAGATAGTGACTCGGTACTCCGAGATCCTTTCCGTAGTAAAGACCACCACACGAGATGGCCGACAACGTGTGTATGATAAGCTGTGCCAACAAAGATAGGGTAGTAAACATATTGGTTGCTACATATGAACGATTCTGAAATAAGTTCAAGACAAGCACAAAGGAAATAGGGAAGAGCATGACAATATCTTGGCTGAAGTCTAGAAGAATTTGGAAGCAATCAAAACCTTGCGGAGTTCAATTAAGAATAAGCTTAAGGAAATTTACCCCCAAGTCACTCATAGGATGGATGCACTAATTAATCTTAATAAGTAGTGGAAAGCATTTTAGATATGCTAAAATATAAGAGAAAGGAACTTAGTTTTGATGAAGTAAGTGTATTGTTAGGTGACCTACTTCCTTAGGCACATGTAGAAGTAGACGCATTAGAGAATATTTAGGCATCTTGAAGAAGGAGTTCCCACTCCCCATGTAGCAATAGCATATTCTTCTATTCTTCCATTCTTCCATCCTTCCATTCTTTAATTATTTCAATACCTCTATTATTTATTATTTGAGGAAGCATAATGTTTCTGAGGATGGAGAACACGCATAGTGGAGGGTGATGTTGGACCCTAAAATATTGGCTAAGTACAAAGATGCATGCGTGCACAAGATCGAGTAGATAAAAGGGCACTCCGGTAAAAGTGCATTAGAAAAATGGATTTAAGAAGGATTCAAGTGAAACCATGGTGCATGCAGGATTTAGACCAAGGGTTCAAAGGACTTAGCCATATTTGGCATCATGGAGTCACTTGAGGAAAAATGTGAGGACCTGACTAGGCGGGATAAGTGGATAAGGTGCCAATCTGGAACCTTGGAGGTCAAGAAAAGGATATTCTATGGGGAATATTCCCATAGGCATCATTACATTTGGTGGAAGGTTTGAGAAAAGGATAAATCATTCACCAATGGAGGACGAGATCGACACTTGGCACATGATCTTCTAAAGAGAGAAGTCATGGTGGTGGTTGATGATCCTATTTAAAGAGTTGCTTGGGAAAGGAACATATATAGAGTGTAGACATATAGAGAGAGATATATATATGGGTGCAGAGTGAAAAGGGGAACAAAGACAGAGAATGAGAGTAATGAAGTGCTACATAAATGTTAAGGGTTTAGATTTCATAGTGTTAGGGTTTAGAGTACTTAGTGCTAGAGGGTTGTAAGGGATACCATTAAGCGAGATGTATGTGTATTGAGATCTGTAACAAGGGATATAATGGGTAAAATTATAGTTAGGATCTCTGATTAGATAAGTTTATAGGATTTGAGTCTTGATGATTTGATGTATATGGTCTAAGATGACCCCATTTAATGTAATATGGCTACCAAAACTCTCTTAAATAAATATAGATGGATATATTTCGTAAAACTTTCTTGTTGGGTGTAAACCCTCATGTTATTTGGCTTATCATTACTTAGATCTAGTTTCTTGTACTTCTTACAATGTTTATTTAGCTTCTATGATGCATTTATGTGTAGATATGTTAGTTATATCTTCTGTCTTTTTGAGTAGATGCATGTACTTCTATTTCTGCAAATAATCCTCCATTAATGATGGAAGTCTCTCGTGAATCTCATATAAAGGAGGGGCCCAGCGCCCACATGTGCCTTGGGTGAGCACCGAACGTATGTTGGATGATAGGCTGATGCACTTGGGGTTAGAAAGAAGTATTGAGGGTTAAATAATAACTACAAAGACAAATTGGTGTTATGATGCTTAATTAGATATTTATCTTTGGATTAAAAGAAGGGAAACAAAAAGACTCTTTTGTAACTATTCATAAGGCTATTTAAGGATATTTTATTATCGTTTTGAGCGGATTGGATTTTGATGTCTTGGATGTAAAAAAATTAATTTCAATCAATACGAGAATAAGTTTCATCTTTTCTTGCACTTTATCTTATTTTTTTGTTCTCAATCTAATTCATGAGAAACTATGTGTATTTGAACATGAACTTTTTGTCTTTCGAGTTGATATTATGCTTATAAGTTTGTGTCTATTGCATGCATTTCTTATGTTTATTTATACATAGTTTAAATCTTATTACTTTACCAAGCATAAGTAAGATACCATTCTGCAATCTATGTGTCTAAAAGTGCTTCTCTCTTAATTTTCGAATACTTTTGATTCTTATGTCCCATTTTCCTTTGTATTGAAAGTTTCTATGGAATGAAGGCATCTAAAGAATCAAAATCATCATTGAGATATTAATAGCTATACATTATACGAATAAGTATAATTACCTTTTTTGGTGTGTTCAATAAAGGATCCTCTCGACAAAGAGGAGGGACTGATGTCCCCTAACTGTTGCTTGTCCTCAACATCAAATTCAACAACCAACACACACCCCGCAACAATAATCATTGTAAATAACATAGATCATTTAAACATTATGTGAAAAAAATTACATGTGTTTAATAAACTACAAGATTTTACATACAATGAAGAAAAATAAATAACAAACAAAAAATAAATTACCGAAAACAACGTGCCTTATCAAGCACTCACGAATGCCTCGCTACGATGCCCACATAGTCTGAAAAAAAAATTGGGTAAGCATTCAAAAATTTCAAATTTATATAAAATTGTAGCCGATTCACATGCAAGTAGTGTGTATAGGGGATTGGTTGGGACGCCTTGTTGGGAAGTCGCGGGTACAAGATTCAAATCCAAATCGGACGGTGGAAATATTTTTAGTCAACGGTAATCGACTACGGGCGGGTGACTCGGCATCAACGATTTTATGCGCGGGGGTTAAATTTGGCCTTTGTTTAGGCGTTTTTGTGTTTTTAACCGTAAAAAACGGCCAACTTAATTTTTACCCCGTAACAGGGAATGGGCAGATGTTTTGGAAAAGCGTCATATTGACGTGCACTTCTTAAAAACAACCGTTTAAAATTTTTTTATAGACTGGTAGTCTGGTACTAGTAGTGGTAGATGGCGCGGATGCCGGACTCACCCTGTCCCGTCTTAGACTCTCGAGCCCCGAGTTGGCAGTGGAAGGGCACATTTTCAATGAATTTATGAATACAGCGGTGGCCGCTCACCTACAGGCTACACTGTACAGTGTACAGGATACTAATTTAGTAATTAGTAATAGCAAATTAGCAATTCGGAATCAGAAATTGGAATACGCGTCGGGGTAACAGCGACAGCCACAGGATAGTTATTACTTATTAGTGACTCAATGTTCGTGAAACTTTTTAATACAAACACTTAACACTTGACTTGGGCAATATCTGTAGTCTGTAATTGAATTATTGAAGTCTCGACTCTCAAGTCTCAACGTCTAAATGGGTAAACATCCCCTCATCATTCATGGCTCACGGATACTGTATAATTCATTTGTGCCAACTGCCATATTCAATGTCCAGCGGCCAACATAAAGATAGATTTTGAAGCAGTATAAACCAGACTCCAGTTCAGACTTTCAATGAATGGGTGAAGAGAAGCCAGAAGCTAGACGAAGTTTGCAGTTGAATGAATTGTTTGCAATGTGCATGGATGAAATGAACTCAGCCACAGCATGCAGCTGAACAAATGAAGTGTCAACCACCAAGTTGCAGAGGAGCAGGGAGATACAGAAATTAGCTCAACAACATAATTCCAATTTCCGGGTAAGAAAAATAGATGAATAAGAGATAAACTTATCATTAATTGTTTGACATAATTTTAACATGGTAGTTTTATGTAGAAACCTTGTTCAAGAATGGCTTTTCATTGCAGTAAAATGAGTCCTTGCTATGTCTGATGTGCAAGCCTTGTATGTCTCTGGTTATAACCCATTTTTTATAACTGTTACATTCAATAATCTTGAAAAAAGGGATTTGAACGCCTTCAAAGCATGAGTATAATACCAACTCTCTTTTCAATGGAGTCTGTGTCTATCACTTTTGCATTACAACAGGAAATGATGGAGATAATTTAGTATGCAAATGAATTCCCGAATCCCAACTTCAATTTCATTTATTTTTCTCAATTTTTGTTTTGTTTTTCAGTTATACTTTCCTATTTGTGTTAGTACTGTCAAAGAGATTAGATAAGAGATTAGATAATGTATGCAAAATTACTTGATTTGTCTTGATTTCGATAGTCCTAGAAATAAAATATTTCCATCCACAAATTAAAAGCATAAATGTTTCCATAAGTGTCTGCTAGAAATATTACCATAATGTGTGTCATAGGAAAACTGTACATAAACATCAATGAACACATTTTTATAAAATTTAAATACATTGTATACCTCTATACATATGATTTTTTTGTCATGAATTTAAATACAATTCGACCCCTTTTAAAATCTGGTCTTCCTAAACTTTTTGTCATGAATTTAAATACAATTTAGATTGCAACGATGCCTCAACTTTAATCTGTACAAAATACAAACACAACATTATTTTAAATCAATTTGAAATGTATTAGAAAACTGTACATCATGATAGATGTGGAATAATTTAATACATCATGTAGTAAAAGTTCCAGAAATGAATAAAAACATTAAAGACATATTACCAATACAAATAGAATCACTCTATGAACGTATTGTCCACATAACTAATTGTTTCTAATGTAGCAATAATCTGGTCACCTGCGTATAGCGCTTATGGAAAACACAGTAATTTGATAGTCACCTACACAGAGTGTTAGGAGAATTATTTAAAAAAAAAAATCAGGAGAATGATATATTTCCAAGCACTTGAAGAGAAAATTTAGATAAAATTGCATGATATTATTTATCCCATGGTGATAAAGAACTCCTATTTTATTCCAAAACTATATCGATATTACAATCACTCAAAATTTAACACAGATCATTTGTGTTTTCTCTGTCTTGAATATAATTCTTTTTCAGCCCTCCCCGATTCAAAAGAATGAATTAAATTAGATGCATAGTCATTCAGTTACATGCATGCGCTAATGCAGCAAGATTCAATTAGATGACTGTAAACAAAATCAATTGCATGCTTTAATTTAGCAAAATTAGTTGCTTGAATGTAGAGTAAATCAGTTACGTGAATAAATGTTAGGAAAAATGAATTACACGCGTTTAGAAACAAATATTTATTTAAGTGTTAAAGATATGCATTTATTAGTAAATACTATGATATAATTTGTCTTCATTTAGTTACGGATTATATTTCTCACTTACTTAAAGCATTAAAATATTACCAATGCACTTTTAAATTTAAAATTATTATTAAAATTAGATATCTTGAAAGTGTCAAAGTTATTATTTTAAATTTTTAAAAATTTTTACCTTTGTAAAATATATTTTAATGAATCAGTACTATTTATTATGTGTAGTATAAATTGTAGATATATGTTTTTTCGAAAATTTTATTTAAATCAAGTGATGATTTATTACATTTTCCATATTTTTAGATTTATTAAAATCATTTTTAATTGATTATATTTTTTCAAATTATTTATGTGTAGATAATTTATAATTAGTATAAATATTATGAATAAACTTATGTTAAAATTTTTATTGGTGATAAATTGTTTCAATATAATTATTTGAATGTGTAATATTTAAGAGAATGTTATTCAAATAAAGAAAATGTGCTTGAAAATCTACTACATGACCAATAAAGTTTAGTGATATATATATATATATATATATATATATATAAACTATTCATTATGAAAAATGAAAACAAATCATAATGTATGGTCCCTTTCAGTGTAATTAGTTTATATTCTATTTTATGTTTTCCACATTATACTTATTACTATTTACAGACAAAATGTTTCTGCAACTAGAGTTTAGTGGTTATTATTAGTGTAAATTATAAAAAAATCATATTTATGTAGTACATTAAATATTCACAATACATAAAGTTTACGTTTTGTGGATAATACACACTCAAAGTCTTAGTGATGTAGAATTTTCCCATTTTCTATTTGAATCTAAGAAATAGTATGAAATTTGGAATCTTGATACATAAAATAATGTATATTATCAACAAGTAAATTTATGTGAATTGTCCACAATATCATTATACAATACACAATGTAGATTGACATTAAATAGTGTACATTATTAATAACTTACGTATGCAATGAATTAAATTTTTCATAATGCATATATTTTACATTTTGTGTGTAATATATAATAAATGTTTTAGTGACATAGAATATATATTATAACAGGTTCGTATAATTATCGGTAGTTCGAATTTAAAATGTAGATTATTTTTCAAAACATGAAATTAAATATAATATTTCTATGGTAAAAACGTTAGAATATGAATATTCCACAATTTTAAACGTGGTTTGATAAAATAGTGGAATATTCACATTATTTTTTAATAAAATATATCCATTTTATGTTGATAATTCACAATTTTTCTACAAAACTACTATTTTGTGGATAACATTGTTGGTAAATGATCTTTTCTCTAGTAGTGCTATCATTAAGTTTTTGACATTATTATATTTTTTTATTATTGAATTTTATATCTAATTATTGTTTTTAATTTTGGTTGTATAGGTACATTATAAGCTAAAATGTCTCAATCCAAAAAGAATCAATCTTCAATCAAAATTTTTTTGCATGGTCAAACACATCACAAGCTTCATCAAGAGATGGTCATAATTTTGATTTGAATGAAGATTTAAATATATTAGGGTATGATGATGAGTGTGATGAGGCATTTGAAGGAGAAGAAGTTTTAACACAAAACAAAAAAAGGGCTAGAGTAAAAAGAGGATTTAGAGATGAATGGAAAGTGAAATTCAAGTGGTTAAGGTGTGCAATGCATGAAGGGAAAACAGTCATGAAATGTATATATTGTGAAGAGCACAAGTCTATTGGACCATGGGGAACTGGAACTGGTTGTACTACTTTGCAACATGATGCAATAGTTACTCATGCTGAATCAAACAACCACAAAATTTCACAAGCAAAATGGATATGTGGAAATGAAGGCAAAGCAAAATCAATTCCAGAACACATTGCAAATATTGATGACACCAATAAGGAAAGAATAATCACAACCATGAAATTAGTTTATTGGGCAGTGCAAGAAGACTTACCCCTCTCAAAATATGAGTCTCTTTGCTCTCTTGAAATGTACTTAGAAACACCAAACATGCCGAAAAACAAGGATTATAGATCATATACAAATCATATGGCTGCAAATGATTTCTATTTTCCATATCTAAGTATCTTGAAGAGAGACAAAGTGCAAAAATGTTAGATAGTCCATTGTTTTCTTTGATGTTGGATGAAAGTACTGATCGAAGCTTGGAGAAACACCTTGTGGTTTATGCTACTTTTCTAGAATCAAAAGGGTTGGGCCCACCAATTTCACAATTCTTAAATCTCATAAATGTGTGTGATGGATGAGGAAAAACTATATATGATGTAGTCTATGTTTTGAATAAAGAAAGGGGTCTTTCAAATAAAAGATTGATTGCAGTTTCTACAGATGGTGCTTCATCAATGGTGGGGAGTGAAAATGGATTTGTTACTCTTTTGAAGAAAGATGTTGACAATCTTATAGGCATTCATTGCATTGCTCATCGTGAGGCTTTAGCTGCATCAGATGCTGCTAAAAAAATACCTGAATTGTTGTTTGTTGAGAAGCTGGCAAATAAGGTATATTCTTGGGTCCAAAATTCTACCAAAAGACATAATGAATTGATTGCTCTTCAGGAACTCATGCAACTTGAAACACTTCAAGCTCTTCAAATTCATGGGGTTAGATGGCTCTCAAGAGGACAGGTTATTGAAAGACTTATTGTGTTGATGCCTCCATTATTGACTTTGTGGAAAAATGAGAAGAGAGACTCATGGTATGATAAGGCTAGGATCTTCTCAGTACAATTTTTCTTACATATGCTTGCAGATGTATTGTTCGAGCTAAACAAACTGAATAAAAAATTTCAAGAGGATAATGTGGATGTTACATCTTTAGGGGCAACCATAGATTCTACTATACAAACTTTGAGCAGGTGGTTTCTAAGGACTGACAACTTTGCAAATGGCACAAGTTACTTGTCTAAATTTTTGGAGACCTCTAAATATGGTTATTTAGAGATTATTGATAAAGATGGACACATTCATAGGCATGAACTTTGATTTGTGGCAATTCCAAATGTGTGTGATGATAATGTTGATGCACCAAAACAAACATTGAAGCCTCAAATTGATGGGTCACTAGAGAGCTGTAAGAAACTTGCAAAAGAATATGTTCAAAAGCTTGTAGATTGTTTAAATGAAAGATTCCCAGATCTTTCATTTTTCAATTCTATAAAGTTGTTTAGCCCTTGTCATTATTCAGAGGATGCATGTACTAGAGAAGAAAACTCAAAGCGGTGGCTTCTTAAAATTTTTGAACACTTACAACATACTTTGTGTGAGGGAGAAGAAAAGCCTTTTTGATTTTGAAGGTTGTTCAAAAGAGTTGTATAATTTTGTTGATACTCTTCGCTTTAGTTGTGAAGGATTCCGCATGAAGGAGGCTTGGAGGGTTTTTTGTGCTACAGATTCGCATACAAGCTTTCCAAACATGACAAAACTATGGCAAGCAATACTTACCATTCCAGCAAGTACAGTTGCATGTGAGAGAGGATTTTCAAGACAAAATATAATAAAAGATATAAGAAGAACAAAGCTCTCATTGGAAACATTGGATGCCTTGATGCGAGTTTCATTGACAGGACTTCATATATCAGAGGTGGACTGGAATAGAGTTTATGAAATTTGGAAAGATGAAAAGCAAAGAAGGATTTGAAGTATCTTAGAATGTTTTGTGTTGACATATTTGTAATGATGGGGTATTTCATATGAACCCACGAACACTATATATTTTGTTTACACTACTTATGTAAATTGTTTAAGGGTACTTTCTCAAGTCAAAAGTGGTGAATCCATGATATACATTTGATCTTTTTGAAGATATATGTGATATATGTTTGAGTTTTTTCAAATATTTATTAGTGTGTATTGAGGATGTTATAATACTTGTTTAAAATGTTTTCTTGAATAGGAAAGGATATTAGACATTTGATTATTTTGAATATACATTAACGTGTATTGGGATGATATGATAGTGAAGCCCATCGAAGTATTGTCAAATATGTTGCATTAATTGACTTCACCAATAGAAAATATATATTATCTTTAATCAAGTATCATTTAATTTAAAAAAATCAATTCTTAATTTACGTATATTGTTTTGTATTATAAAAATTATATTGAAAATTTAATTTTTAATGCTAAATTAGGCTATACATTTTATACAAATTATTTCGTTGCATGATTATGATCTTAAATTAAATGCATCCACAATATTATGACATGTTAGTGTTTTATAGCTATGTTAATATATATTTATAATAGAATAAGATTTCAGTTTTGCGTACAATATCTCTATTTCATATAGTGTTATTATATGAAAATATAAATTTTGATATTTATATGAAAATCATGAAAGTCAAAATTAAAAATGAAACGTCACATGCAAGGTGATATTAACTACAAAACCGTCACAAAAAAATTTCTTGACGGGTGGGGGTGACCGTCAAATTTAACCCTTGTTTGTACGTGATGGTTACGCGCAACCATAATTTACCATATTATTTGAAACAATTAAAAAAATAAATTGGGGGTGTCATGGGGTGGCTTAGAGCGATCACATTATTTTCCGACGTTTACACCGTGGCAAAGGCTATTTCTTATTTTTTTTATTCGTCTTGCGATTCTCACTATTCATTCCTCTATCTCTTCATGTTTTGGTTTCATTAGTAACACTTGTACACACTCAGGATTTATCATGGATTCCACACCATCCTCATCCTCTGCTACACCTTCTCAACTCATCGATGACATCATTCATCTACATGGTAATCACACCCCATAAAATTCCGATCTGTAAGGTTTAGAACAATTAATAGCCCACATTCAAGGTTTTCTCAATTTTTATAACAAATTGTCCCGACCACATAGATCATCTATTTTTAACCCTTTTCATAAAAACATAAATCTGTCACATCTAACACCTACTGATGTTACGTAAATGTTTACCCTCTGCATCCCAAACCTCGAAGCATCGGAAGGATTGTACAATAGTGTCAAAGCGTTGTCAACCAGGTATTCCTATTTTCTCGTGTAGTAAATTTGTTTACATATTTGAATTTGATTGACACGTTATATTGCGTGTGTAGATATCGTGTACGGTGGAGAAAAATAGGAGACAACCATAAGTGTGTTGAATGCCATTGGGAATGTTCACTTTGGGTTCCAATGGGTTTCTCGCTAATGGCTATAGTTATACGAGAGGATGGACACAATGAAAAGTAGGAAAGAAATGTGTATGGATATTCTCAAGTGCATGATGAAGATGGCAAAGAAAATCATGATTTTCAAGCATCTTCCTCATTCTAGAGAGAAATTGAGTTGTACACCGGCATTAAAGAATCTATCGATTTAATCTTACGAGGTGCGATCTTGGGAGCAGCTATCCTTGTGACAAAATCGTTGGCCCCCACACTAATGACCATAAGATGCCATATCGATGGCATACATGCATAGCTGTCTTTGGGACCCACATCCTCCTTTGTGACATCCATCATCAACCTAGTCAAGCAATCCCCGGAAACATTCACACAACTCTATTCATGAGGCCGATCAAAGGAAAATTCGGGAAAGCTGATGGGATGAGGAAAGTACGTGAGAAGTTGGAAACATTTAATGCAATATTTACCTGCGCCAGAAATGATCAAACAAGGAATAAAAATAATTTTGGCACCAAACCCATGAACTGCAACTTCATTCCGTTTTATATGTGACCTTCCACTATTAGAATTGCCATGCAAATTTCGAGAGAATTTTGAGTTATTTCAAGAACATTCAGGTGCTATGCATAAACATGTACTTAATAGACATTTTAAATTAGTTCACAGATAGGCATTTGCACTATTAATCAGTCGTCTAGAGTTGTGAAGTTTTTTTATGCGTAAACACTTAATAGAAATATACACAATGTGATATACACACTTTATGTATAACACCAAAGTGAGATAAAAAATACACAACAAATATGCACACTGAGGTATTTTGGATTTTGATATACACACGATGTGTATACCATAGAAGAGATATTAAAAATAGACAAGTAATATACACAATGTGGTATTTTGGATTATGATATATACACATAGTGTGTATACAACATAAGATAGATAAAAAATACACAAGCAATATACACCTTTGTGTTGTTTTGGATTGTGATATACACGATCTTTTGGTATTTTGAATTGCAATAAACACATTGTGATATTTTTGATTGTGATATACACACGATGTGTATACCATAAAGAGAGATACAAAATACACAAGCAATATACACCTTTGTGGTATTTTGGATTGTGATATACACACGGTGCGTATACCACAAAAGAGATATTAAACATACACAAGAAATATACACACTATGGTATTTTGGGTTTTTATATACGAGACAATGTGTATACCACGAGAAGAGAGATAAAAATACACAAGAAATATACACACTATGGTATTTTGGATTCGATATATACATGATGTGTATACCATAGAAACAGATACTGATAATACACAAGCAATATAAAAACAAGTGGTATTTTTATTGTTATATACACACACTATCTATACCACATAATATAGATAACAAAACACACAAGCAATATACACATTGTGGTATTTTGGATTGTGATATACACACCTTGTGTGTGGTATTTTGAATTGTGGTATTTTTTCTTCTTGATTTTTATGTTTTTAGAGAAATCTTTTGTGAAATATATATAATTTCTTGTCTAGTTTTGAATTCTGATTTTTAATTTGTAGATGAGTGATATGTACACAAGGTTGACTATAAATGTGTCAAGATTAATCACTACTATACATAGTGGAAAAATATCTCAATTTATGTCAATTTTGTGTTGTTTCCCATTTCAATTTTTTTCATTTTTGGAAGAAAAAATGACACAATTGTGATGTCATAAAAGGCTACCTCCTATGAGATATGTATTTGTAGAGAAACATTGACCCTTAAAAGGATAACACACTATACACACATTTGTGTATACCACACTATGTGTGCATACCACAAACCTAAAAAAACCTAATGCATGAAAAATGTGTAAACCACACACAAACATTAGCTTTGTGGTATACAAACATAGTGTGGTATACACACATTATCTTTTTAGGATTGATTTAGTATTATAGTATACACAAATGTTTCTTGAAAAATGTTTTTAGGTTTGGGGTTTACACACATAGTGTGGTATACAAAATTTTGTATATACGACCAACCTAAGAAAAACTATGTGTGTATGGGCACGGTTGTTTCTTATTACAGTGTTTGCATCGTTTTTTGGATACGCGTAAATGTGAAACCCTATGTATACTACAAATTTTGAATACTTGTATCATATGATCTTGTTATTCCACATTTTTTCACTCCTAGTATCCTATGCAATAAAAGCAGTCAATTTAGCAGTTTATATATGAGACTTTATTCATGGTTTTAGTTTTTGCTAAATATTGTAATTTTAGCAACACATTGAGTTATATTATTCTTGCTCCAAAATACTAACCCTTTGTTTTTAGGATGATTGGTGCAAGACATTTGGTTCTATAAATTAAATTACTAAGAATTTTTTTTTTGGGGCCTCCTTTTGAATCTTAAAAAAATTATTATATAATTTTATTACATTGCATCATATTTCTAGTGTGTTTTTATTTTTGTTTATTTATCCCGAAGACTAAAATGTGTATATTCTCCTCTCACGTCTTAGGAAGATCATAAGGATGAAAAGAAAATGGAATTTCCTTATTTTTATAGGGGAAATGTGATGTGGAAGTGACATACATGTACTTGTAGTAGTCCTAAGAGTCTAGTGACTATAGAATTTACCTCCACATACGTAGACACACCCCTTACTCGATGGGGTATACAAATTATTGGAGAGCTATCCTTATTGTCTAAGGGATTTCTTTTGTTAAGAGCACCGTGAAGTGAGGGGCTTCCATGTCCCAATACCTAGGACTCATACAACATCCTTACAACATAGAATTGGGCCCCACGTACCACAAGGTATATCGAGTACTCCCCTAGTGAGCTTATATATCCTAGTCTAGGAAACCTTTTGGACACATATCAAGATATTTTGTAAGGATAATGCACTCCATAAGATCACTCACTAGACGAACCCACATTGGTACATATGTGGTGAGCCAAGAGTGGAACCCCTTAGTGTGTGGTATTGAAAGCGAGAAATAACTTGACTGCAATCCCACTTGACTAGTTAGGGTGTGTATTGCATGTTGGTTGTTTGATCACGAACAACACTAACCCTCATATCACCTTAAATTTTTAATCAATCAAAGGTCATCATAATCAACCATCCAATAAAACAATCACAACCCAAATACCATCACCATCCTTAATCAACCAATCTAATGCAAACATGACATCTTATGTATACCACATACTAAAAATGGTTGAAAGCGATGTAGACTCATAAAAAAAAAATCCAAATCATCTATAACAAGGTTTACACCAACAAAATTCACCTTACTTTGCATGAGAAAGATCATACAAGGTTCATAAAGTTCTTATCTTGACTTGTATAAGCAAGAATTGTGCTAGTTTACTTGTTGGAAGTTTCTTTTCAACATTATGCCCTTCCTCTATCTCTGAGAATGATGATATTTCACCTACTTGTCTACTCATAAGTCATATATGTGTCATTCTCACCTTTCTCTATGTTTGACCATCATCTTTCTTCAAGTAGCCCTTCATCCCAACAATCAACTTTGGCATCTTTTACCACTATTCCACCTATTTTCACCTTGTACCATGTTCATGCACTCTAGAAAACATCAGCCATCCACAAAACTGATAGGAAAAGAATGAAAATTCCACCTTTTACTATTTTTGATCAAATTTGATTTTTAGCTTCTCAACTCAAAGCATGCTTGCTTCATTAATGGGTATGAACTTGAGAATTTTTTCTAAGGTATTTTCAACTCCAATAACATCTTCATATCAACTCAAATGTGTACCCAAAATTTGGGGTTCTATCTCCTTGTTTAACTCTCTCAATTCCACTTTTTGTGTTTTGTTCTATAAACCCTTACTAGGTTTTTGCAAGTAGACTATCAAGCTCTAGATATTTTATAGGAAATTAAAAAAAAATGAAAGTATTTTTAAGAACTGTGTAAACGTTTATAGATCTCCCTAAATTTTTAGAGGCTAACTTCTCTTTTCACATATACTTCCTTTGTTAACTGACCCCTTCTTCTAGGCCTGAGACTGTGAATTTTGTGTTCTTCCTCCAATTGTCAAGCATAAGTCTGAATTTCACCCTTAAAAATACTAAATTATTTCATTATATGCTACATTTGATACCATTCATGATATGTTCATGCTAACTCATGAAAATTATACTCCATTCCATGTTTTCACTACCCTATCTATGTGCATGCGTGCACAAAATTCAGAACCTCTAAATTCCCTTTCTTAACAACACTTAACTCAAACTGGTCAAGAAGTTATCACGACTAAAAATACAATAGAATTCTTCACCCAAGAGGGTAATCAAAGAGTTACAGTCATGGATTTATTTATGTCTTTTCTATCATGCATGGTTATCACCAAGTCTAGAGAACAATTACCTTCGATGTTGCTTCCCAAAAAGATTCAAACGTACAAGTTACAATCTTGTTTCTTGTTCTTTGGACCTAAGGTTAACCCTTGATATTATTTTCTTATGGCACAATGAGCAACTTATCACAAACACTTGCAAAGATGATCTCATTCAACTCGTTTCACATAGCACAGTCATCTTATATCACACTTTGCATAAGCGAGAATACATTACAGAGGTTTGTTTTAGGCCCGAGTTTGCACCTTATTATCATGCATGGATAGATTTCCACTCACCACAATGTGTCAATAGTATTTTCAAAAATTCCAATATGATTGTACTCATAGTTAAATCAAAGTTTCACAGTTTAATCAATATACTCATCTCATCCAAGAGCCTTCAACACACCTAAAATAACAATTGAAAATACTTGTAACTAATTTCTCCGATGAGATAATTTATAACCTTACCAAAAAAGCATGCATACGATTTGTATGAACATTCAAAAAAATCTTAGAGATGTATAGACCGTTACAAGTACTAAAAATTACAAAAATGTTATTTTTCTCCTTTCTGAAACCTTCCTTGATTTCCGATTGATTGGGAATGCAAACATTGTGTTCATTTGAATATCCTTAGTCTTATGCTAAGTTCCTCAACCAAAAGGCATGTCCTTGACTTTTAAACTCCCACTATGTCTTTTTAGACCCTGATATGGACCTAAGACACCTAATTACTCTTCACTTCATCACTTTACATTCTTGTAGGCTACAAGATTCTATCAAAACAACCATATCTAGAAAAATTACCTCCAAGACTCCAAATTTCAAATTTGACAGGGGAATCCAATTATTCAAATTTTGAAAGACCTAGACTCAAACTACCACAACTAAATGAATCCTAGAATAAGTGTTGGTATTTTTTATTTTGTCAAAGTCACATTATGCCCTCTTACTCCCTTCTAGCCCTTTACATTTCCTCTTAATCTAGTCTCACCGGTAAACTCTTTGATGACCAATTAAATGAAACAATCACCCTAAAAAGTTTCATTATGTAACTCTACACCCATTTGCTTTTATACTCCCTTTATTGTTTTTGCCAATTTCTCCCTATTGCCCCTGGTTATGATCAAATCACTATGTACAGAGAAAACAATCGAATTTTATGCAAATGTAAAATAAGTTTCACATACCCATTACCCTTATTATGCTTTGTACACCTTATATCCTTTAATAAAAACATGTTATAGCTCCCCATAAGTTCATTTCACCCCAAATGTCCTTTCTTAGTATTTTTCTAACATGTTACTTCTCAAGCTACCTATAACTTCTAGTGCAACTGTTATATAGGTTTAACACTTCTTATTTGTGTCAACCATACTTACCTCAAACCATACATTACCATACATCATCTGAGCCTTGGGCTAGCATACTATCATCACATCCCTTGCTCTTGCATCTGAGGATCTCATTACACTCTTGACTATTGTTCATAATTCCTTCTCTTGGACATGCATCAATTCATCTCCGATATTGTCTTCAAACATACCTAGGTTTCTTGGTGTCATTCCATACCCTACTTTCTATTTGTTATCATGGTTCCCTGGTTCATAATTATTTTCCATTATTTTGCATATAACTTTATATACTCAATTCCATACTATACATGTTACCCATCAATTAGGTCCAACTTGAAATCTCATGTACAAAGGTTATAGTTTAATGAGGTCTATTCAAGCTCCACATACTAAATATACTCCACCTAGCTAGATTCCTCATTCTCCATGCTTTGAACACTTTATCTACCCTACTACAAAGTGTTAAAACTATTGGTACAGTCATGCACTTGCATTTCACATGCAATCTCTTTCCAAGGGCCTAGTTAGCTTGTAGCCTCTAACCACATAAACTGTGTTGGATCTCATATTTTTTCCAAACAACCAAACCAACAAATACATGATTTGGATACCCTCAATTAGGTTACAAAACATATATCACATTCACAAGGGTTACTTTGTATGGTTTTGGACTTTCAATACCATGCCCTAGGCCAATTAGGCCTTCTTAACAACAATGATTATGACAATGAATACTTGGGGTAATAGTTTTACCTAGGCCAATAGATACACCTGAAGAAAAATATTAATTAGGATTATGACACCTAATTTACACAACTATAACAGCTAAAACTTCATTATAGTTACTTTCGTAGCCTCTTTAACCTTCCCCCTTTAAATCCCAAATGCGTTGGACTATCACCCATCAATTGGGTGCTCATCCAAAATATGCACGAGCACTTGAGCCCCTCTTTTATGTGAGCTTTGTAAGAATGCTTCATCATTAATGGAGGAATGTTTGTAGAAATAGAAATACAAACATTTACTTTACTAGATATAAGTACAAATGCACCATGATATAAATGTAAACATTCCAATAGCATAAGAGAACCAGGTCTATACCATAAGTAACAAGAAATACACTAGGGTTTGAACCCATAAACACAAATATACAGAATAACAAGTCATATCTATTAAAAATACATGTTTATAGTAGCCATATTTCATCAAAAGGGTCATACAAACCGAATAGATCAAGATAATAGCCCCCACATCTAGAAATCTCATATTTCCCCCTAGTCTATTACATAAACCCTTCCTACAGAAATACACCATAACCAAGCACACCCCATATGCACCCACACTCGACCTCTAACCTATAACACCCAATCACCCATCTCCCCCTTATCTATATCCAAATACCTCATTAAATATGATAGCAGCTCGCTTTGATCATCATTTCAAAAGCAAGACTGCATGCCAAATATCATCATATCTTATGGTAGTCGAGTGCCCATTCCATGTAGATGTTACCTAGCCATTAAAACCTTCACCTTACAGCCCATAACCATAAAAATTCCCTGGAATATCCTTTTCTTGAGCTCCAAGCCTCCATGTACCAACCTTGCAATCATTACACTTATCGTAGCTTCATATGTTTTTCATGTGATACCCCTTTAATAGAAATGTCGCTAAGTCCTTAAAACCTTAGACCCTTTTCCTGCTCCCACGTGTAGACCCATTACTTCATGCGTGTACCTACCTTCCTCTTTGGGACTTAGTCATTTTCTAGGATCAACATCACCCCACACTAAACGTGTTATCCATCCTCACAAACAATCTATCCTTGATGATCAAAGAATAAAGAATGATAGGAAAGAACAATATTCTTCCGCCTTGTGAAAAAGAATTAAAAAACTTCATCATTGTTGAAGGAGGATAGGGAATTATTTATTCAATCCTACTTAGATCTTACTCCAGGAATATACCTTATTTTGCGTTTCCTGAAATAAATACCCTATCAATGTGCTGACTTCCTCAAATGATAACTCTTCTATGTTATCCTTTAATGTATCCACAATGTTCTCCATTTTCTTGCTAAAGTCACTCAATGCGTCCATCCTTCACCTAACTTGGGAATATAAATCCTTCACTTTATTTTTAATTGAGACCCTTAGGCCTTAAATCACATTCGAATTCTTTTTTACTTCCGCAATGATTTTATCTCACTCTTCCTTGTTACCCTTGTTCTTCTCCTAAAACTCCTTTAGGTCTACCTCATGGGTAACAACCAATATACTTGTCACCCTATCCCTATCTCCACAGATTTCATAGACAACTTCAACCATTTACACCATTGTTTTCACTAAGGAAAAGAGCTCGGAGTACCGAGTTATGGTTTCCTCAATCTTGGATTTCTCCTTAGCCATGTTTCACACCAAAACTTCCTCTGCTAACTCGACACAAGCGGTGTCTTCTACATCTTAATCAATCATGTTAATTCCCCAAGTAGAGAAAGTCTGAGTCATAATTCTATGAAAGGGGAGCCAAATCTGAATGAGCCAAAAAAATGGAGTTTGATATGGTCTCCACTTTCTTATGTACCTCGCGCCCTTTCACCTTTTCTTCCCTCAACTCAAGATTCAACTGAGAAATGATAAATTATTTCTTCATGATCTCCTTGTCCCTCTCAATTATCTCCTTATTCTTTTCCTCCAATTCTTCCTCAAAATCCTTGATCTCGTTATTTCTTCGGAATAACTTTGCCTCTACCTCCACAGATAGCATTTTGAGCATGTTACAAGACTTCTCATCAATTAGTCACTAGGTATCCATAATAGGGTTTACCTTATTGGGGTTCTATTTTTTATCACGGCATCCACACCAACTTCGAATTCGAGCTCATCAACATGCGACTTGACCTTCCAAGACAACATCTTCCTTGTGTATGTGTATGAACTATCTTTCTCAAATGAAGACATAAAAAAGTTGTTCTATGGGCATTATGCACTAGAAGCGCACACGTAGGTGTTGTTATCCATTTTTACCCCCTTTGGTAAAATGGACAACTAGAGAAAACCAAACTTGGGCAAGTTGACAGAGCTTCATGGTTGAGCCTGGGGTTTTCAGAGGAAAAGGAGTTCAATTCTCGTCCAAAATTGAGTAAAATTAGGAAAATGTGGCTTTGGGGCACTCTTCTTTATTTTTCCTAACTCCCCAATCCAAGAAAATTCTAAGGAGTTAGTGAAAGAATTGAATAAAAGTCCGTAGAAGCCACAAAAAGGTCTGCGCATAAAAGTATGCGAGAAGATGCAAAAAAATTGCTGTGAAAAAAACCATGAAATGCTGCAAAAAACCAAATCCATAGAATGTTGCAAAAAACTGGAAAATCCGCGGAACAAAGGAAAATGATAGTTTTTCGTGTGAAACTTTGGATGGGCATAACTTTTGATCCAGTGCTCGAAATTTGACAAAATTTATATCATTGGAAAGGTCTCAACGTCCTCTATGCAATGGAAATTGTATTTTTCAATTTTATTGAGGTTAGATGTGTAAAAAAATGGAAAACATGTCCAACACATAAATACACAGTTCCAAGCCTAGCCACCGTAATTAATGAAGTATGGCAGCCCATTTCTTCTTCCAGAAGCTAAAGTATGTATGTAAGATGATTTTTAAGGGTGCCCATGCCATTTTTAGACCATTTAATGGCAGTTGTTGGTTGGTGAGAGAAGAAATCCGAGTTTCACTCTTTCTCTCTCTCATTCATTTTCTATATATTGTAAACACTTCTCATTTGAGAAGAGAGATATTTTGGGATGTGGGGAAACTCTGTAAAACTTGTTTCTCAACACCATTGAGCTGTAAACCCTCTCATGGGCTTGGAAAGTGTATTTTTGCCTCTATTTCAATAATGTAATGGATTGTGCATATAACAACAGCAATACAATCCGTGTTTGTGTCATTATTTCAACCCTTATATTGTTTTGTTGTATCTCCTTGCCTCTCTATTTTTGTTGTTGTCTTTTTGTGCATGTATGTCTCATTTTTAGGTGTAGGATGTTGTGTTTCATGGAGATTTAGTGGTTAATGGAGATGCGGGTCGAGTGTCACATTTGTTCTAACCTCTCTCAACTACATTTTCTTTCCATCTTCTCCCTCGTAGGATATTTCACCTTCTTTTACGGTGTGTCACCTTTGCTTTAGTGTAGGATCTATTTTCATGTATTCTCTCTCCCTAGTCCCTTGGAAGATTAGATTAGGATAAGATAGCTTTTCTTGTATTAGAGAAGTTTGTAGAAGGTAGTTTAGGAGAAGGAACCAGCATTCTCTAGAGGATCATCTCAAGTCCGTAAGTCTTACAGATTGAGAGATGATCCAATGTTACCGAAAAATAGTCGTTGCTCATTCACACAGGCATGAAAAATTGGAGGGTGATGTTTTTTTGTGATAACAAGTCCTTTTTAGGGTCATTGACATAAGTCATCATGTGTCCTTGCACCATTGCCACATCCTTTCCACCAAAGTGCATACTACCTTTGGGAAAGTCGACACATAGAATCTTCTCCTTTTCTAAGCTCTCTTCTAACTCTCTCAATATATCCTCAATGTTGTGCTCCACCTCGTGCTCCACCAAGTTTTTAATGATTTTGGCTACTTCCATTTCCACGATGTCATCCAAATTCCCTCCAACCAAGTGTGGGGTCCCGTGTTTATTCATATTCACTACTTCACTTCCTTTGATATTCGTGCACCCTCCTCATTTATTCCATACACTTATTCATCATCGTGTACATTATACACTAGAGGATTCTCACCTTCTTTGCGCTATTCACCTCCCTCCTTGGAATCGTCATCCTTCATACTCTCCATCTTTCCAGAGTCTGAACTTTGTGCCATCTTTTTCTTCTTCTTCCATTGTGACTCTCTATCACAGGGGACAATTCCTTCTCACATGAATTCTCCTTTACGTTGGACTTCTTCCTCACGAGTGTAAGTACTCAAGCCCGTGCCTAACTCCTATGCTCCTATGGCTTCGATGATGTGTGTGTGCTTGGTGCTCTCTGCTAGCTATAGCTTCTTTCATTTATCTCTTCTTCTGTGCTAACTTATTTCTTCCAATGGGGTCTTAGGGATGGATACATAATCCTCAACATATGCACCCTTTTCAAACGTGGGCCTCAAATGTACATAAATCCTTGTTGCCTTTATGCCTACAATTGGTATTGACACTAGTTTAAACATATGTACATCATGAGAGACATATGTCTCCATGTATGGCCACTTCTTAGGGTATACTAAAGTTTGGCATAGTGTGTGGTGGTCCTAATATATGTCACTTAGATAAAATCTAATCTTATTGGCCTCCTTGAACTTATTAACCACACTCTAAAAGTACTACATTGTAAATGAAAATGGTAGCTTACACCATGGGCTTCTCATTCCATATGTCGAGTGAATCTACCTTTGCAAAAGTGTTGTTATACTGTAAATTTAGCCTCACTATTCACTAAGGCTCGTAGTTATTGGAGATTCTCCATTCTTCCCTGAATGCATCGTGCATTCTCTTATACCACTTCTCCAAGTGCACTTTATATGGAGTAGTCATTGTATCACAAGTGTACAATTCACACCTTTTTCCGAGGGGTAAGGGTCTGATTAGGGTACCCCAATACGTATCTATTCAACCCGTCAAGAAATCCAATCTTAGAAAATACAATAGTAAGAAGTATTTTACCATACATAATCTTATCCTCGTCGTGCGTGTAATCTATGATCTCCTCTGTAATGAAGCCCGAGAGGTTGTAGATTTTTCCTTCTAAAATATTCTTGTAAATGTTCAACTATCTCTTATTCATTTGTGTCTAATGCTCCTATCCATTCACCTTGGTGATTAGGTCGAGAACCATCTTCAAGGTTTTGTCTGTGATCTTGGTGATATCAAAGTAACATGAACCCTTCTTATATTCATATTCCTTGAGTGTTTCCTTAACAACATCCTTGTCATCCAAGTCATCCTCCATTGATTCTCTTGTACAAATAAGCCCATTCTATTTTGAGATCAACTAAGCGGTCAAGAAAATTCTCCTCACTACAATGTAAAAATAGTCTTAATGCACACACGGAAATAACAATTGGTATAACCTTCTCAGGATTTATGAAATATTACAACTTATAGAGATGTGAAAGTCCAACTTTCTCTAATGTGGTCTTCACATAATCATCATATATTGGCTTGTTATCTTGCACCCTTTCTCTTCTTGGGAGAAATAGCTCCAACACCATCTCCTTCTCTGTGGTATCTATCATGTGGTTATAATCATTGATAACCATATTATGCACATGAAAAACTCATTCCATCCCCATCAAAACACCTAGGTATTGCATCTCCACGTACCACTCCTCGTTAAAAATTGTCGACATAGCGGGTTTTCCTTTTCTCTTTCCCTTCTTTGGTGAAAAATTTGATCCCTTCCCTTATGCCATTTTTCTCATTAGGTCCTTATAAATTCTTCTTTGCATCATTCATTAACACTTTGCTCTATCCTCGCACTTCACTCCTGTGAAATTTCTCCAAAACCCATTCCCTAGTTTGCAAACCCTGCCATGGAAAAATATCCTTGCACAAGATAGTGTAAAAATTGGCGGGAATCCAATAAACAACCTCCTTCGCACACACCCATGTACTATGTTCCACTCTAGTTCAAAAATCAGTCAACTTCTTCACTTCACACTTAAATCTTTGAAATATTTTTAAAGGATTCCTAGTTCACAAGAGATCTTTAACAAAAAATTTAAGGTAAAATGAATAAGCCACCCCAACCTTCTATTTATAGCTTTTTTCTTTTTCCCAAAGAACTCTCATACCACCTACCACCATACTACCACATTAAAGTAAGATTTTTCAAATGCTATCCTCTACGCTGCGTTATTTCTAGCACTTTTTCTTCACACATAAACTTGTGTGAAACTCCAAAACCTTATGGTGCACAAAACGTGATGAACCACATAATATGATGTGCACTCAAAGTACCAAGAAAATATTCCTCTATGTCCTAGTTCTTGATGCAACCTACCTATGTTTTCTCTATGATTTTTTTCCTTGTACATGGTTTTTATAAAGCTTTTGACACCAATCTCCACCCATAATCACCTCTACTATGTGTACTCCTCACGAACTCATGCATGTTTTACTTTCTCATATGGGCCTTCAATTAACATCAATCCCAACACTTGCTTCTTACCGCACTTTTCATTGAAACTATTCTTTACACTCTCCACCTAACAATAAATTGATGCACGGCCCTCTACACATAAAAACCCTTTAGATAAAATTGGCTACCGGCATGCCCGTGCGCCCAAAGAAAACTACTGAAAAAAGAAATCGAAGTGATGATGAAAGGAAAATTCATTAAGGGAAATCCTAAGATAACTAGCAATATTGCCTTATTTACAAAAACACAAAAACTTATTTATAAAAGGGCTTCAACCTGCTCTGTTAAAATAAATTGGAAAATGTGTCCCATCCAATGCCTATAAATGGAAAGTGACTTAATCAAGTATATATAATATAACATACGGTCCTAACCAATGTACTTTGAATTTCCTTAGGTGGCACATAAACATAGAATCATACTTGAAGAACCATCTTCCTAACCTCAAACTTCTTGTTTTTAATATGACAATCATGCCATGCCTTCTGTCATGCTTTCTCCATCCAATAGCTCCATCGCGAAATGGCACGCCTCTCATCCAAATCCATAAGTTTATCAACACGCTCTTATAATGCTTGTTCATTAGCCAATCCCCTACACATGCAATATGAAAAGATGAATTCCACAGGTAGAGCCTCCTCCACGCTAAACACCAATTGATAAGGTATTTCCTTGTTCAACCTTTTATAAGTCATGTGATATGCCCATAACACTACAGAGACCTTGTCATCATAGTCCCTCCTTCTGACATTGTAAATCTTAGTTAATGTGTGGCTTAGTATATTATTAAATTCCTCAACAGTTCCATTAGCTTTCGAGGGTGATACGGCATAGTTTTGTGATGGGCCACCAAGAACTTTTCCAATAAGATTATAATAGTTTCATTCAAAACCGAGTGCCCCTATCACTTTTAAACTCAATAGGCATCTATAACCACTACTTAAATTCTCCCATAATAACCTAGCTAATTTTTCCACCGTACAATCCTTTTTAGGCACCACTTCTTCACATTGTGTAAGATAATTTGTGCAAGTGATAATATAATGTGAACCTATCCTATGTGTGGTTGGGGAAATAGGGCCAAAAACTCAATTGCCCATTTTTCAAATGTCTCTGTACTATGCAATAAGTCTTAATAACATTTCATCTTTTTATCCTAACTTACCAAGGTACTGACAATGATCATAGGCCTTGTAATATTCAATAAAATCCTTATAAACCATCTCCCAGGATCTCATGCATAGTTTCATTCCCGCATAGTGACCTCCTGGAATGCCACCATGAGCTTATTCCATGACCTGCATCATGTTCATGCTCTAACACACATTGATGCAAGACCTCACCCTCGACCTAGCTTATATAGGTCTCCTCCAATAAACATATAGGGTGTGAAGCATATAGCTAATTTTTTCTTCTCCAAGGCCTTCATTCCTTCTCGTTCAACACCCATTCGTAAGAAAATAAAAATATCCTCTAAGTTAGAGGAACGCGCTGCAATCTAAACAAATGTGCATCTGGCATTGTTTCCTCAATGCTCTGTGTGTCCTCGCGAGTTAATTTGAGATAAATATTCAGTCCCAAATTTCTCTTCCCTAGTTTCACCATAACCATAAACTCAAAATTCTGAAATAATAAGACCCATTAGCATATGCACCCTTGTAAGAAAATAATTTTCACTAAGTATTTGAGCGTCATATGATCTCGTGTAGAAAGTAAAAGGCATTCATTGAAACATATTTCCTAAATTTTTGCGAGTGTGTAGATCAATAACTCTTTTTGACCTGCGGTAGTATAATTATTTCTTACTCGAGTTAGATTCCTACTAAAAAACACAAGGGATGGTCAAAATCCCCATCTCTAGGCTATGCTAACACTACTCCTATCTCCATCCCTGATGCATCTACGTGCACATGAAAGGGCTTATCACAAGAGGGAAAGTGAAAAATGGGCACAGTAGTGAGTCTTTCATTCAGTGTGTCAAAATCCATTTGTTGTGCCTCACCCCAATAGAATTTACCTTTATGTTTCAACACATCTTCTAAAAACATGTAAATCTTGGCATAGCCTTTGATAAATTTCTTGTAATATCCCGCGTTCCCTAAGAATCCACGCATTGCGATTTGAGTGGAAGGTTCCTCCAACCCTAAGATAGTAACAACTTTGGGTGGTCTACCAACAAGCCTTATTTGTATATAATGTGACCACGTAACATGCCAAATGGGGTAGCAAAGACACATTTCTTAATGTTAAGTGAGATAATCAACTACCTTCATCTCTCAAACATCAATCTTAGATTGTCACAATGGTCTCTTACTAACCCATACATTGTCTAATCATCTAGGTAAAGTTACAGAAACTTATGGATGAAGTCCTGAAAGGCTTGTAATAAAATGTTTGAGAAAATAGCAAGAACGTTCTTCAAACCAAAAATCATGATCTGTATAAGAAAAACTTCCCCATTCAGTGGTGAAAGTAGTCTTCTCTTGGTCTTGCTTTGCAATTCTCACCTAGTGATAACATGAAAATCCATCTCTAAAAGAATAGATCTCCCGCCCTACTACTTATTCCAATATCTCCTAAGTAAATGTGTTTGGGGAAGGATCTTTGAGACTCACAACATTCAAATGCCTATATTAAACATAAATCCTTATCCTTCCATCCTTTTTTATGTTAATTACCATTGGACTCGACCACTCATATTCTTCAATTACCTCAATGGTCCAAGGTTTTATCATCTTGTTAATATCCTCCTTAACCTTGACACATAGATTAAGATTCATCCTATAAGGCCTCTTGTGAATCAGGTGCACACCCTATTTTCACTTAATCCTCATTTCTCCCAATGAGTGATGTACTACTTTCAATTCATGGTAACCGTGTAGAACAAATCTTGGAATTCTCGTAGTAGATCAATAATTTTGAAACCTGTTGTCGACGACCAAGAATCTCTAATGACAGATTCCTTTAGCTCTACCTCTATACCAATGTTAAATTTTTTTCAAGGGTTCATGATATGCATATGATTTCTCATCTTTTTTGTCCAATACTTCACGTGTACCTATAATATGGTTAACATCTAAAATTTCCACTTCTTCATTGTCTATCAAATAGACTAACTTTCCTTTTTCTTTCTCTAGGTAGGTGCACTCAAGTTGTACCTCCTCCCTCTCTTCTTTTGGTTCTTCTTTACGAAGCACACGCTAAATCAGGTTCTCCTAAAAACTCCAGGATTCATTCCTCAGCTATGACACTATCTCCCATAGTAAGGCACTTGACTACCTACAAAGTATCATTCACTAATGGCTTCAAAATTTGATACTCAAAATTTTGAAAAATATCCCTTGTCATTTCTGTCGGTTTCTTTTCCGACCATGAATCTTTGAATTAAAATACCATGTGTGTGTAGCCTTGTAGGATGGAATAGAACTTATGTATCCATAGTGAAGGAGGCAAGGCTTCCACACCCATCATGCAAGTTTTCTCACATCCTTGGATGTGGAATGAGGAAGACTCCTACCCATGATATTTGTGTATCATAAAGGGTGATTTTCTCATAAGAAACCTAATAGAGAGCATGATTCTCACTTCGCGCCACTCTAGAAGGTTATCACCATGAGTCGCCCACCAATGCGTTGTTGTCCCATGTAAGGTATAAGTAATAATAATCCTTGTTTCTATCTAACACTTCCACTATACCTCCATCAAATGTGAAAATACCTCAAGATTATGCTCTCTAGTTTAAGCTGGGCAACTACTTTCCTACCATGTGCCTAATCGAGTTATCTTAATTAAACTTTATTAACACATCAATTAGTAGGTTCATAGTGTGTGTTTGTAATAAACCTCCCTAGGTATCCTTTATCTTTTTATGAAATGAGATATTGAGGCTTCCTTACCTTCTTAGGAAATAAAAACCCTCACGTTAAAGTACGTGTGTTTCACTTCCTTTGGATTATGCACTAAGTAGTCTTGTTACGGTCTATATTCAATGTTACTTTGGCTTATTCGATGAGTTGTTCACTACCATTCTACGTGCATGGATCCCTTGCTTCGCTTTAGAATAATGGCGCATAGAAAATATTAAGAACTAGAGTCGCGTCTTTTTCATTGCGACGTAAACAAGTATCAGAGCTATTTGAAAAGGCATGATGGTTGGAGTTCATGAAGAAATTTGAAGGCTATAAGGAAGTAGTAGTGGAAGAATTCGTCGAAAATTTCAAGGGAAGCTCTTCGAAGGTAAGAGGCATAAATATTACTATCAATAGAAAGATCATTAGTGAAATTTTAGAGATTCCTAGTGAAGGGTTGCAGATTGTAGGAAGGTCTAATACGATTACCTAATTCAAATTTTCACGATGAAAGAGAGCCCGAATCACAATTGGCACTTAATAAAGTAAAAAATGTTAAAGGAATTAGGAGGGATATAATTATTGAACCCTATGGGATAACCGCCTTTTGGATAGTGAATTATTTCACCTGCGAAGGTGAATACAATGTCCTAAAGCGGTGATACAATGCAAATTATTATTCATTTGAAACAGGGTTTGAACAAGCCAAGACATCGAGTCAATTTACCTCAATATATGTGTGACAACATCCTCAATATGGTGACTAGATATAAAGAGAATAAATGAGCAATCAAGCACCATGATCTCATTTACCTAATTTTTCAACACTCCATCAAAGAGTAGAAGGGTAAAAAGTCTTGGAAAACATTGCTGCAGGAGATGGGTAAAGTTCTCAAGAAAAAAGGCAATGTCTCTCCAAATCTATTGCGCCCAACTCAACTCCATCCCTCGCTAAACTTGAAAGATAAATGATGGCACCTAGTACCGAACAAGAGGATATATACGGTACCACATCTCGCTGTAATAATTTCCAACAAAAATTGATTAAATTGGGAGAAGTAACTCAAGTAAAGAAAATGAAAATTGACTCTTCATCGGGATGAAGATGTCAAGGAGGTAGCTAAAACTTTGGGAAGCATAAATTCAGATGAAGGATAAATGGAAATCACTGAAAAAATGAGTCTTGAAACTTTGCCACAACCATCTACTTGCATAAGGGAAACATAAAAAGGAAAGGTTATACTTACAAAATAAAAACCTATATCTCCCACTTCACCAGGTGGGGTGTTTAAGAAGATCAATCGGAGCACCTGATTCTCCTATCAAAGAAAGAAGCAATCATCAAACTACAACAAGAGGAAAACTATTTTCTAAAACTAAAGGTACAATCAAAATAAACTTTCATCTCTTCTCTACAAATGCAAATTAAAAAAATTGAAATGCAATGCAAGGATAAGTAAAGAACAACCCTTTTCAACTCTAAACTAAATGTTAATAAATAAGTTCAAACTCCTTGAACATACAAGATGTTATAATTGTGTAAGGTACAATTTTTGTAACAATTATGAAAACTTTCATTCTAAAAACAGGACATTAAATAATTAGTTAGAAGAGGATAATATAAAAGGGAAGAAATAAAAAATCAAAAGGAAAATATAAAAAGGACATACAGGATTCCTATAAATTGGGGAAAAATTACTTTTCTATAGAAGACATTTGTCAATATACGGTGCTTTCTTGGAAAGCATTCTACAGGTGGCAATTATCAAGAATAGCTTGTGAATTCCCTTATGAAATAAAAAATAACATATACTTTTTGAAGGCATGAACATCAAAATTTCATTTGTTAATTCCACTTGTGGAATGTTATTTTGGGTCAAATTTTGTATTTTCAATTAAATCAATTAAGAGCCTTTTCTTCTACAATGCCAAATCAAATAAAATGGGATCAAAGGAAGATTAATATTTTAAAAATTGAAGGAAGAAGGTTTTGCATGAGGCCTAAATTTCCCAAACTAGGAGAGTAGTGTTTTTCATTTAAGACTTTAGCCTATCAGCCCAATATTGATAACCATCATATTCCTTAGCTAAAAGAGTGCATTGCAAGTGTTTGCAAATTCCTTCTTGAAATAGAGTTTGCAAAATTATTGGTACCACGCAAAAAAAGGTGGGATACATTGAACCTTACCTTGAAAAGGAGGGAAGTAATCTCACACACAAATATAAGGTGGTCTATGAGAAGAGCTATGTAAATTACAAATATGATTCCACAAAATTTTCAAACACAAGGAAAGAAGTGGATAGGAATGTGGTTTAGACCATCACTTATTATTCCCCATGCCTTCTTGGAAAACATCATCATTGCATAGTGATGAAGCATTCAAGAAATGGAAAACAAATGTTGAAGAGGATAAAGGGTTTTGTTTCTCATTGGAAAGAACATGGTAATTTAAAAAATTGTTTTTGACACGAGAAATTATATGTAGGACATGATTTTTGATGCAGAGTTTAAAGTGCCTAAGAAGGATGTGGTCGAGCATCAGGATAATGCATAGAAGAAACTTTCTTTGGAGTTTTGGATACTTGCTTTGGAGTATAGTCTACTTGCTTTGGATTTTTGGATACTTGCTTGAGTATAGTCTACCATAGTTAATATGTAGTGAATAGATATATATCAGGTTTTTAATATTTTCAATATAATCTTCTTTCTTCCAAGTGTAGTCTACTTGCTTTGGAGTGTAGACTATTTGTTTTAGATCGTATTCTTCCTGGTATCATAACTTTTGTTCCTTCACATTGTTTGAACTGTTTCTACAAATTCTTTAGTGATTTCCATTAGCTGAGAAATATACATGTGAGTGACTTATTGGGTTGTCTTAAATCCTTAAAACCTTTGAGTTATCCTTTATTATGCTCATTAGATGATATGTACCAATTTCCAAATCCTACTTTAAAGTAAAAGTCTTAATTTTCTTATTGAATGTACATGTAATGTCTCCAAACTACCTTCATCTTACAATCGCTAAGAGGTTTCTAAACTTCCTGAGAAAATGAATTTTGGTATAAAATGAAAAATACCCCAATCAATACCTTCAAACTTAATTCTAACATGTGGATGTACTACCTATTTTTAACATAAAAAGACTCTACTCACTTCATTGTATAGTATCATTTGGTTGGTGTATATTAATCTTTCTTGAGTATAGTCTACTTGCTTTGAAGTGTCGGCTACTGCTTCGGAGTCTACCCGATACATTATAGGAGTTTTTACGCCTTGGATCCTTCAAATTCTTGGAGAGTTAAGGTTTAAGGTCAAATCACAACCTTACACTTCTTGAATTCAAGTTTCACATCCTCCTTTAGATATTATTACCTCTTGAATTGGTATCTCTATCTTGTCTCAAAGTATTTTCAATGTGACTATTAGCAATAAAATACCACAAAATAATTTATAAACCCTTGAATGACTCAATACCTCATTTTTATGTTCTCAGAGATTCCTCATGATTTTCTTCACGTATCTATCAATAACCCCTACTAGGCACATAAATAATATTCTATAGTCACTAGTGAGACTATCAAGTTTCTCTTTCTTCAAGGATGTTCTCCCAATAAAATGTATTAAATTCTAAAATAATACTATACATCCTATATTCAATTTATCACAACCACTCATATCATTGGAACCTCGGGAAATGATCATTTCACTCTCCTTTGCAAGCATTATCAATGGAATTCTATTAGATATAACAAAACGCAAGGTCCCATGAGGAATTATTAATGATTTTGAGCTATTATTATAGATTTTTAGATGTGTACCAAATGGCTTGATCCAGATCTAAGTGCAATTTTCTATCCCTTCCATACATTCCTTATTATGAAAACTTGGCTTCTAGATTTTAAGTAAACCGAAATTACAAAATTAGATTTTCAAGACGCTAAATCACTCTTTCTATACAACAATCTACAAATCATCATATACTCACCACGTTTTTACATGGATTAAGATCATCTATTCTTGATTCCTCTACACTATCTTCCACTTGAAATATCTCTTTTGTTCTAATTGAGCTCGATATCTTTTTCACCTTCCAATTGCTTTTAAAACCTTTATATGATTTTGTATAGTTCAAGAATTCAAACTATAGAGAAGTTAGATAGAAGATAATATAGATACATAGTTTTTTTTTTGGTGAATGATAAATCCCAATGAGTGTATTAATCTTCCTTCGGATTATATTCTACTTGCTTCGGTGTATAGTCTCCTTTAATTTGTTTATAGAATACTTGATTTAAAGTATAGTCTACTTGCTACGGATTACAATCTATTTTCTTTGGAGTGTAGTATAACATATTTAATATGTCATGAATAGAGATGTTATAATTTATCATGCATCTTAGATGTTATGTTCCAATCTCCAGAGCTTACTTCAAAGTTCAAGTCTTAATTTTCAATTTGAAATTAAATCCTCAATACTAGCTATCAAAAGTTTAGACAATAGACTAACATTTCATCAAGTATAGAAATTATGTAGTTATTATCATAAAATCAAATATTTTCTCTCCTTCTTTATAACTTACATTTATTTTCCTTCACCTAACAAGGTGTTAACATGATTGTATCATGCTCACCTTACCATACACCCATGTTGAGTGAGTGTTACACCATATTCTACATAAAATCAGTAGACACAACACATAATTTTTCTAAAAGGGAAATGATAGTTTAAGTACAATAAAATTTGGTCCTAAAATAGTCATGAACTATGCTAAATATTGGTTCTCTCTAGGGAAATTTGTTATTTTTAGATTTAGAATGCTAATCTTGAATTTGTAGTGATGAATGGATACTAGATTTAGAATGTTAATCTTTTTGAATTTTTCTAAAACACTTTGTTGGGATTTATAGACCTTTTTATAATTTGAAAATGTAACCAATTTGGCATTCACATTCAAATGGAAATCAAGGAGGAGTTTCAAGTATTGAAAACATTCTTTTTCTTGTATGCATTTTTCATGTGTGATTTGTGTATTCTAGTTTCCTCTTATTAAATGGTAATAGAAGTTGATACATGTTGATAACAAGTTAAAATATATCTCGTGAAGAAGATTATACCAAGGATTGTGTGTGTAAATCACTTTTTGTATTGGTGCATGATTGGTATTTACCCTTTAAGAGTTATACAATGAATGAATGAAACTTTTATATAAATTCAAATATCTCTCTATCATTCCTTAGACAAGTAGGAGAACGAAGGAAAGTTTATACTATATTTCTTGCAAATTAATTGTTACTTACAAATTTAAATTATGTGTCTCCATTACCACTTATAAGAAAATACCTTATCTAGCACTGAATTATACCTTTAGTGAAATTTTGAAACTTTAGGACAAGTTATAATGAAATTTTTCCAAGAAAGAACCCTCTCCACTTGAATGTGAATTACAATAGGAAGTTGGCTACGGCCTAAGCTTAGGTATATCGATTCAATACATTTCCTTCTAAAATTTGGTACAAACCATAATGAGGAGGTAAACTAAAAGTTTCAGTAGAATTTTCAAAGTTCATTGGTGCATTTAAGATATATCTTTACCAGTCTTGCTTGGACTTTTCACACAGGTTAGAGAAGGCTAATTGTGAAAAATCCTAACAAAGGAGGTATATGTTAGAATTTGAGGTAAAGTCTGAAATTTTCTATGGAGTTTCTAAGCCTTTTTGGGTGTCCAAAAGGTCAATTATTTATGATCATTTCTTTCATGACATTCATTTTATATACATAGTCTTATTGCTTTTTTTTCATGCACTCTATATTTTCCCAAAATTTACTTGTCTCCTTGCACTTCAAATTCTATATCTTCTCTATTTAATATCCAATAAATAATCTTGATTTTAAACTATTACACCATTTCATTGTCCATAGCCAATACCATGAATTACTTGATATTTTGTTTGTCTATGGCTAGTACCATGAATTACTTGAGATGGATGAAGAGATTTCATTGTCCTCAAAGTTAAGGTACTCTTTTACGTATGAATGCACATAATTCACAAGTGTATTATCATTTTTATTTTTAGTATTAAGACCTAAATTGATGTTGATAAACATCCTCCACAACTTTTTTACCTTCTTTCACCTTTAAAATTATACTTCAAAGAAATTATCCAACACATCAAAGAAAGTGGCCAACACTCCAAACCAAGTAGCCAACACATCAAATTACATTTGAACAACAAAAATAATGTAAACTACACTATTAAATAGTAAAGTGTGTAGAATTATTCACTTAATTTGACACTCCTACATACTTACCAGCTCATATTCAAAACCAAAATTGTCTCAAAATTATCTCTTATGTGTTGTGTACACCAAAAAAACACTACCACATGATATTACCCGAATCCCACTATGTAACACAAACAAAATATAGGTTAACTGTAATTAATTATCATTCATTAATAAATGAATGTGGTTTATCGCATGTCTATTTTTCGTAATTGACTATTATATTTTTCCAACCTTCCAATCAATGTTAACACCTTTATACGAGTGTGTAACCCAAAATAAATTATTGTGATAGAGATTAATAATATATTTTTACCTTAAAAGATCATTTTAGTGCACTACCAGATTTTCAAGTAACAAAAACTTCCAAGAAATCTTATCACAAGGTGCTCATCATTTTCCAATTTTAGTAGACGTAGCTTCAAAAGATATTGGCTATAACTTATCTCTTTTTGGTATACACACAGTGTGTACACCACAAACAACACTACAACATGATATTACCTAAGGAAAAGTTCATGAGGAAAACAAAATACAGGTTATTTATAAATAATTAATGAATGATCATTCGATAATAAATGAATGGGGTTATGGTATGATTATTTGTACTAATTAAATTCTAATATCTTTCCAACCTTCCAATATCTTATGTGAAATACACACAGTGTGTATACCACAAACAAAAATCTAAAGAAAGTAGTCAACACTCGGAAGAAAGTAGCGGAACTCCAAAAAAAGTATCCAAAACATTGAATCAAGTAGCCAACACTCTGAAGAAACTAGCTAACACATCAAATTACATCTGAAAAATAATAATAATGTAAAGTACACTATTAAATAGTAAAGTGTGTAGCATCATTCACTTAACTTAACACTCCTACATACTTACCAACTCATATTCAAAAATAAAATTGGATCAAACTTATCTCTTATGTGTTGTGTACACCATAAACAACACTACCACATGATATTACCTAAGGCTTGGTTACGTGAAGCAAAAAATATAGGTCAATTGTGAGTAAGTAATTAATGATCATTCAATAATAAATGAATGGGGGTTATGATATGACTATTTGTCCTAATTGAATTCTAATATCTTTCCAACCTTCCAATCTCTTCTGTAGAATACACACAGTGTGTATACCACAAACAACACTCAAGAAGAAAGTGGAAAACACTCTAAAGCAAGTAGCCAACACATCAAATTACATCTGAACAACAATAATAACATAAACTACACTATTAAATAGTAAATTGTACTAACACATCTAATTATGCTCAAATTATATCTGAACAAAAAAACATGCAAATGGTAATAACATAAACTAGATGGTGTACCCTACTCAATCAACCAAGACTCAAACTTTAACTGTAGGTCTAAAATGATTCATAACAAACTTTAATTCCACTCAGATCTTGTATACAAATTCCTATTCACATATTAGTATCAGTCAAGGTTATACTTGCATGCAAAAATGAGATAATAAATTCTTTAATCCCTGAGTGTTAGGAGTGTCATTAATTACCTTGTTTTTGTTTGAATCATGAAATTTATATTACTCCCGTCTAATATTCCAAAGCAACTTATCGGAGGGTCAAATTTATCATAAACAAAGGTTCATTTTCCTCAAAGATGAGTTACTATTTTACATTCAAATTCAATGAGACTATACTCGATGTAAGTGGCCAACACTTCAAGCAAATGGCCAAAACATCGAAATATATCTAGACAACAACAATAATGTAAACTACACTATTAAGTAGTAAATTATGTAGCATTATCCATAAGAATTAAAACTTACAATCAATTTCCATATTGAACATCTCAATAACCTAATATATCTATGTTCGTGACATATGAACTATGGTAGATTATACTTCGAATCAAGTATACTATTCTTTGAAGCAACTTGAGTAAACCCCGGATGTCCTATAAGAAAATTATCTTAATGAAAAATAGGATAATTTTTTTCCGTTTGATGTATGTGTATAAAGTATTCAGATTTACAATTAACTAGGAGTGAATAAAATATTATTAACACATAAAATTATACCTTAACAACAAAACATGTAAAAGAAAATAATGTAAACTAGATTATTAGATGGTAAATTGTTTAGTATCATACATAATAATTATTTGTTGCAATCAATTGACATATTGAACATCTCAATAAGCTAAGTTATCTGAATTAAACTTTATTAACACATCAATTAGTAGGTTCATAGTGTGTGTTTGTAATAAAACTCCCTAGGTATCCTTTATATTTTTATGAAATGAGATATTGAGGCTTCCTTACCTTCTTAGGAAATAAAAACCCTCACGTTAAAGTACATGTGTTTCCCTTCCTTTGGATTATGCACTAAGTAGTCTTATTACTGATCTATATTTAGTTTTACTTTGGCTTATTCAATGAGTTGTTCACTACCATTCTACCTGCATGGATCCCTTGCTTCGCTTTAGAATAATGGGGCATAAAAATATTAAGAACAGTGAGCGTCTTTTTATTGCGACGTAAAAAAAGTATCGGAGTTGTTTGAAAAGGCGGGATGGTTGGAGTTCATGAAAAAATTCAAAGGCTATAAGGAAGTAGTAGTGGAATAATTCGTCTAAAAGTTCAAGGGAAGCTCTTGAAGGTAAGAGGCATAAATATTACTATCAATAGTAATATCATTAGTGAAATTTCAGGGATTCCTTGTGAAGGGTTGCAGATTGTAGGAAGGTCTACATACAAATACCTAATTCAAATTTTTCACGATGAAGGAGAGCCTGAACCGCAATTGGCACTTAATAAAGTAAAAATGTCAAAGGCATTAGGAGGGATATAATTATTGAACCCTATGGGGTAACCGCCTTTTGGATAGTGAAGTATTTCACCTGCGAAGGTGAATACAATGTCCTAGGAGGTGATACAATGCAGATTATGATTCATTTGAAACAGGGTTTGCACAAACCAGTGCATCGAGTCAATTTACCTCAATATTTGTGTGACAACATCCACAATATGGCCACTAGATATAAAGAGAATAAAGGAGCAATCAAGCACCATGGTCTCATTTACCTGATTTGTCAACACTCCATCAAATAGAAGAAGGGTAAAAAGGGTTGGAGAACTTTACTGCAGGAGATGGGTAAAGTTCCCGAGAAACAAAGGCATAGTCTCTCCAAATCTATTGCACCCAACTCAACTCCATCCTCGCTAAACTTGAAAGATAAATGATGGCACCTAGTACTCGAACAAGAGGATATATCTCGGTACCACATCTGCTGTAATAATTTCCAACAAAAAAAAATTGATGAAATTGGGAGAAGTAACTAGGAAAAGAAAATGAAAATTGATTCTTCATGAGGATGAAGATGTCGAGGAGGCAGCTAAAATTTTGGGAAGCATAAATTCAGATGAAGGAGAAATGGAAATCACTGAACAAATGAGTCTTGAAAATTTGCCACAGCCATCTACTTGCATAAGGGAAACAAAAAAGGAAAGTTTATACTTACAAAATAAAAACCTATGTCTCCCACTTCACCAGGTGGGGGTGTTTAAGAAGATCAATTGCAGCACCTGATTCTCCTCTCAAAGAAAGAAGCAATCATCAAACTACAACAAGAGGAAAACTATTTTCTAAAACTAAAGGTACAATCAAAATAAACTTTCATCTCTTCTCTCTACAAATGCAAATTAAAAAAATTGAAATGCAATGCAAGGATAAGTAAGGAACAACCCTTTTCAACTCTAAACTAAATGTTAATAAATAAGTTCAAACTCCTTGAACATACGGGATGTTATAATTGTGTGGGGTACAATTTGTAACAATTATGAAAATTTTCATTCTAAAAATAGGACATTAAATAATTAGTTAGAAGAGGATAAGATAAAAATGGAAGAAATCAAAAATCAAAAGGAAAATATAAAAAAGGACCTACAGGATTCCTATGAATTAGGGGAACAATTACTTTTCTCGTAGAAGACCTTCGTTAATATATAGTGCTTTCTTGGAAGAACAGTTCTATAGGTGGCAATTATCAAGAATAGCTTGTGAATTTCCTTATGAAATAAAAAATGACATATACTTTTGAAGGCATGAACATCAAAATTTCATTTGTTAATTCCACTTGTGGAATTTTATTTTGGGTCAAATGTTGTATTTTCAATTAAATCTCTTTTGAGGGGGAGTCCCAATTAAGAGCCTTTTCTTCTACAATGCCAAATCAAATAAAATGGGATCAAAGGGAAGATTAATATTTTAAAAATTGAAGGAAGAAGGTTTTTGCATGAGGCCTAAATTTCCCAAACTAGGAGAGAGTAGTGTTTTTCATTTAAGACTTTAGCCTATCAGCCCAATATTGATAACCATCATATTTCTCAGCTAAAAGAGTGCATTGCAAGTGTTTGCAAAATTATTGGTACCACGCAAAAAAAGGTGGGATACATTGAACCTTACCTTGAAAAGGAGGGAAGTAATTTCACACACAAATATAAGGTGGTCTATGAGAAGAGCTATGTAAATTACAAATATGATTCCACAAAATTTTCAAACACAAGGAAAGAAGTGGATAGGAATGTGGTTTAGACCGTCACTTATTATTTTCCCCATGCCTTCTTGGAAAACATCATCATTGCATAGTGATGAAGCATTCGATAAATGGAAAACAAATGTTGAAGAGGATAAAGGGTTTTTTTCTCATTGGAAAGAACATGGTAATTTAAAAAAATTGTTTTTGACCTGAGAAATTATATGTAGGACATGATTTTTGATGCAGAGTTTAAAGCGCCTAAGAAGGAGGTGGTCGAGCATCAGGATAATGCATAGAAAAATCTATCTTTGGAGTTTTGGATACTTTCTTTGGAGTATAGTCTACTTTCTTTGGATTTTTGGATACTTTCTTCAGAGTATAGTCTACCATAGTTAATATGTAGTGAATAGATATATATCACGTTTTTAAGATTTTCAATATAATCTTCTTTCTTCTAAGTGTAGTCTGCTTTCTTTGGAGTTTAGACTATTTGTTTCTGACTGTATTCTTCCATGGTATCATAACTTTTGTTCCTTCACATTGGTTTTGAACTGTTTCTACAAATTCTTTAGTGATTTCCATTAGCTGAGAAATATACATGTGAGTGACTTATTGGGTTGTCTTAAATCCTTAAAACCTTTGAGTTATCCTTTATTATGCTCATTAGATGATATGTACCAATTTCCAAATCTTACTTTAAAGTAAAAGTCTTAATTTTCTTATTGAATGTACATGTAATGTCTAAAAACTACCTTCATCTTACAATCGCTAAGAGGGTTTCTAAACTACCCGAGAAAATGGGTTTTGGTATAAAATGAAAAATAACCCAATCAATACCTTCAAAATTAATTATAACATGTGGATGTACTACCTATTTTTAACATAATAAGACTCTACTCACTTCATTGATAGTATCATTTGGTTGGTGTATATTAAACTTGCTTGAGTATAGTCTACTTGCTTCGAGTCTACCTAATACATTATAGGAAAAATTATAGGAGTTTTAGGCCTTGGATCCTTAAAATTCTCAGAGAGTTAAGGTTTAAGGTCAAATCACAACCTTACACTTCTTGAATTCAAGTTTCACATCCTCCTTCGATATTTTGACCTCTTGCATTGGTATCTCTATCTTGTCTCAAAGTATCTTCAATGTGATTAGCAATAAAATACCACAAAATAATTTATAACCCGTTGAATGATTCAATACCTCATTTTTATGTTCTCAGAGATTCCTCATGATTTTCTTCACGTATCTATCAATAACCCCTACTAGGCACATAAATAATATTCTACAGTCACTAGTGAGACTATCATGTTTCTCTTTCTTCAAGGATGTTCTCCCAATAAAATGTATTAAATTGTACAATAATGCTATATATCCTAAATTCAATTTATCACAACCACTCATATCATTGGAACCTCAGGAAATGATCATCTCACTCTCCTTTGCAAGAATTGTCAATTTGGGTTTCTTGACAACATAGTCAATGGAATGATGTTAGAGAGAACAAAACACAAGGTCCCATGAGGAATTATTAATGATTTTGAGCTATTATTATAGATTTTTAGGTGTGTACCAAATGGCTTGATCCAGCTCTGAGTGTAATTTTCTATCCCTTCCATACATTCCTTGTTATGGAAACTTGGCTTCTAGATTCTAAGTGAACTCAAATTACAAAATTTGATTTTCAAGACACTAAATCACTCTTTCTATACAATACTCTACAAATCATCATATACTCACCACATTTTTACATGGCTTAAGATCATCTATTCTTGATTCCTCTACACTATCTTCCACGTGAAATATCTCTTTTTGTTCTAATTGAGCTCGATATCTTTTTCACCTTCCAATTGCTTTTAACACCTTTATATGATTTTGTATAGTTCAAGAATTCAAACTATAGAGAAGCTAGATAGAATATAATATAGATACATAGTTTTTTTGCAAATGATAAATCCCAATGAGTGTATTAATCTTCCTTCGGAGTATATTCTACTTGCTTCTTTGTATAGTCTCATTTAATTGGTGTATAGAATACTTGATTTAAAGTATAGTCTACTTGCTACGGATTACAATCTATTTTCTTGAGTGTGGTATAACATATTTAATATGCCGTGAATAGAGATGTTATAATTTATCATGCATCTTAGATGTTATGTTCCAATCTCCAGAGCTTACTTCAAAGTTCAAGTCTTAATTTTAAATTTCGAAATTAAATCCTCAATACTAGCTATCAAAAGTTTAGACAATAGACTAACATTTCATCAAGTATAGAAATTCTGTAGTTATTATCATAGAATCAAATATTTTCTCTCCTTCTTTAAAAATTACATTTATTTTCCTTCACCTAACAAGGAGTTAACATGATTGTATCATGCTCACCTTACCATACACCCATGCTAAGTGAGTGTTACACCATATTCTACATAAAATCAATAGACACAACACATAGTTTTTGTAAAAGGCAAATGATACTTTAAGTCCAATAAAATTTGGTCCTAAAATAGTCATGAACTATGCTAAATATTGGTTCTCTCTAAGGAAATTTTTTATTTTTAGATTTAGAATGCTAATCTTGAATTTGTAGTGATGAATCTGGTTACTAGATTTAGAATGTTAATCTTTTTGAATTTTTCTAAAACATTTTGTTGGGATTTATAGACTTTTTTAAAATTTGAAAATGTAACCAATTTGGCATTCCCATTCGAATGGAAATCAAGGGAGGAGTTTCAAGTAGTGAAAACATTCTTTTTCTTGTATGCATTTTCCATGTGTGACTGTGTATTCTACTTTTCTCTTATTAAATGGTAATAGGAAAGTTGATGCACGTTGATAAAAAGTTAAAATATATCTGTGAAGAAGATTATACCAAGTATTGTGTGTGTAAATCACTTTTTGTCTTGGTGCATGATTGGTATTTACCCTTTAAGAGTTATAGAATGAATGAATGAAACTTTTATATACCTTCAAATATCTCTCTGTCATTCCCTAGACAAGTAGGAGAACGAAGGAAATTTTATACTATATTTCTTGCAAATTAATTGTTACTTACAAATTTAAAGTATGTGTCTCCATTACCACTGGTAAGAAAATACCTTATCTAGCACAAAATTATACCTATACTGAAATTTTGAAACTTTAAGCCAAGTTATAATGAAATTTGTGCCAAGAAAGGACCCTCTCGGCTTGTCTGTGAATTACAATAGGAAGCTAGCTAGGGCCTAAGCTTAGGGATATCAAATCAATACATTTCCTCCTGAAATTTGGTACAAACCATAATGAGGAGGTAAACTAAAAGTTTCCAGTAGAATTTTCAAAGTTCATTGGTGCATTTAAGATATATCTTTGCAGTCTTGCTTGGACTTTTCACACTTGGTTAGAGAAGGCTAATTGTGAAAAATCCTAACAAAGGAGGTATATGTTATAATTTGAGGTCAAGTCTGAAATTTTCTAGGGAGTTTCTAAGCCTTTTGGGTGTCCAAAAGGTCAATTATTTATGATCATTTCTTTCATGATATTCATTTTATATACATAGTCTTATTGCTTTCTTTTCATGCACTCTATATTGTCCCAAAATATACTTGTCTCCCTTGCACTTCAAAGTCTATATCTTCTCTATTTAATATCTAATAAATAATCTTGATTTTAAACTATTACACCATTTCTTTTTTAGTTGGCATCATCACGCTTATATGCTATATCTCGATATTTTCCACAAACTCTCATTTCTCCTTTCTCAGTTCTATGACATTTGCATTTCACCTTCTTAGTAGTTTAATTCATTATATATTTGACTGCCTAAACTTAAATGTATATATGAAAGATTTTTATGAGGTAGAGAAGAAATGGAACACCTGGACATCATACCTTGTGAGAAAGAAAACTTGGTGATGAGCCCTAGATACCTTTGTAATTGAAAAAAATTTCTTGATTTAATCTTGTAAAAACCATAAGGGATTTTAAGCACTCCCTTAAACATGAGTTTAACATAATACATCTAAGAGAAAGATTCAATTGGATTTCCATCTCCTTTAAGCAACTTTAGAGTATCAACAATGAGCACTACACCACTTTCAATCTTAACACATTATCAAGAATACTTTGAAGACCTTGTCTAGATCATTCAGAGAAAAAATATTCATTGTTATTGCATCATACACTTGTTCTTAAGCCCTCTTTTATAACTGTTAAAGTGCAATAACACCTAATTTTAGCTATGCAAACACTGAATAAGATGAAGGAATCAAGTTAACCCCTAATAACATCTTCAACGTATATTGATGGCAGATAGAGAACATATACCAAGTTCCCATCAAGGTCCAGGTACTTGTATAAACTTGAAGAATCCTTTTGAATAGATAAAATTCACAAACTCATGGAATTTATCCTTTGAGACGAGAAGTCATTAGAAACACTGACTAGGATTGGTGACTTGAACAACAAAACATGACCCAATAAGTATGAAACAACACCAAAAAATATCCAATGAAGATTTCCAAAGTTCAAACTAGTCATTTTAGATTGAGGTTTAAATTTTCTTCTTTCCATTCAAAACACAGTCTAGGAGAGAGAAAAAATTTCTCCACTAAAATGCTCATATCTTTTCAAATACACCTCCTTTTGACAAACCACTTTTGCACATGATTTATAGGAAAATTTAATTCTAAGATTATTTGTAATATTTATTTGAAGGCACATCCATAATTGTTTTTACCCTTAAAAATCCAGATTACTCCAAATGCACTTTTTAAGAAGGCAATTTTGCAAAAACTTAAACAACTTTATGAAATAACCTCACAATGACTTGAAATTTTGCATTAAATACAAGGAAACCTTCCTCCATAATATACTATTAATATTTTGACAGGTATAGGTCTGAATTTTTCTAACCTATCTCATTTGCGTAAGAACAGTTGAGTTCCCAAAAGGCAACTTTGGCTAATTTTTGAATGTTTCCTTCGGGTCCTAAAACAAGCTTTATTTTTCCTCAAATATTCCATCGAAAAATTACTAAGCTACTTACATGTTGTCATGGATTTTTCATGACATGTATCAACCTTTCATACCTCATCGGAGCTTAAGAGATAGTCTTAAATGAATCGGTTGGACTTGAGACTTCCACCAAATGACCCGATACTCACTACAATATCTTTTTATCATGATTATACAATCATACTTGACCTATACCACATCCTAATCAGCCATGTATGCCATTTCCATGTGTCCACTAGACTCCTGCCTCACCAAAAAAACTTGTAAGGCACTAAGACTAGCCTAAACTTCCTTACAAGGTCTCACTTCACCTTTCACTTCTTTTCCATCAATGTCACTTAACATCAATGACATTACCTATGACAATGATTTAACGTAATGTGATAGTAAATGTGAGGATGATAAATTACATGACCTATGAGGGGTATATTGGATAAAATAACATCAATCTCATATTAAGAAATAGGGTAAGAAGATGGAATAGAACATTATAATCCACTACATCATGATGCAGCCATACTTTTCTTACCAAGTATGCACACGTCCTTGAAGATTAGTAGAAAAATAACTCAAATTTTTATCCGAAGTCAGTAATTCCTTTAGTGTGCCATATTAGCTCACACTTGTGCACATGCTTTACATAATCATAGATACCCCCTTATTCTAGAAAGTAAAGGGACATCTCATAGTAAACTTTCTATGGCTGGCGCTTATACTTTTCTACTCAAACTAAGGAATATGGAACTACTAGAAACATAGAGTGCAAATCATTATAATCCAAAGCAATCTGATGTGGGCACACTTTCTATACCAACTTTGCACATTCCATTAAATATTAGTAGAAAACTGACTCACCTTTCTATCTAAGGTTGTAATTCCTTTAGCATGCCATATTTTCTCACACTTGCGCACATGATCAGTAAAATATTTGATAACCCTATATTTTGGAAAGTGAAGGGACATCTTGAAGTAAAATTGTTATGGCTGATGAGGTTGCATATCTTATCAACCAAATCCATATCCAAAACCCCACTTATATTTCCTCCACCACCAAAACCACCCAATCCACTTCATCCGATCCACCCGCTCCACCGATCTACCTAATCCCTCGGTTGTAATAGGAAATGGACCAGTGAATTTACTTTCTTGAGTCCCACACAGTAGTGATGAACAAAACTCCCATAGTCTATGAAATTTTAATACTTCCAGATGTATTCCCAATATTCTACATGCCCACACTCGACTTGATGACGTGCTAGAGAATATTCCTCCAATGCTACCCCCAAACAAAGATGATGTCTGTGCTGCCATAGGTATGTGTGTTGTTTGATGTACTTATGTATTCAAATGAAAATGATCTCTACCTATCACTAATGGATTACCTACACTAACTTTTTTATCAATGATTAATTATGGAACCGGAATAACAAATGTAGAGGCTATATAACCAAGTTGGATTAGATGTACTCCTGCAGCTTATCAATATTTCCTCCTCTTTCACGCTTTCATCAAAAGCCAAAGGGGATTATCTAGCATGCTTTCCTAAGGTTAGAAGAACCAAATGCTACGGCTCTACTTCTTCCACTTGAGCTTCAAATCCTTCACCGAAATCTTCCTCCACAAGTCCATAGACTCCTCAACATCTTGTTACTTTTCCAATTCCCTCTCCCACACTTCATTATACTTGAGCCACTTTTCCTATCTCAGTCTTTTGCCGCTAGGTCCGCCATCCTTCACCACACTTGCTCCTTCCCATGTGTATGGTGGTGGGTTTATTTAGCCATAGGTAACATATCCAAACTTAACACCACCATTAAGAACTTAATTTCCAAAGGAATAATGCATATGTAAGATCATCGAGGCTCACACAAAAACTCAAACTCACCATCCTCTAGATAAGAATACATAGAAACATCATACTCAAAAGTATAATCGCACATAATACTAGCTCACCAATGATTTACAACACACGTCCAAGGATCATTGACATCAAACAAAATCTAGCAATCTTCTTGCATCCAAACTCTTGATTTGTAACTCCATCTTTTCTTTGATGCTTATGATGAAAACCACTTGTAAAATTATAGCGAAAAGTATCAAAAGAACGTCTCATAAATATCTGGATATAGATTATCTTCCCCCACTTGTGCACATTGAAATTAGGTCCGAACCATATCTTCTTGCGAAATAATATTGTCTCTCATCTATCCAATTTCAATAGCTACACTATTCAACTGATATGCCATCATCATGGAACATCGTGAAAACCATTTAAAAAGAGGTCTCGGTAACAAAACCAAAATGTAGTCTTTGTTTTCCCACTCAATTTCCTAGGCATGTTAGCACTTCATCGAGAGAGATCTAGATGCTCACGCGAAGTGTACGAAGCTACCAAGTCCCTCTTTTATACTATCTTGTCAATATGTTAGCATGCATGTTCATAGAACCATTATCAAATCATCTATCTCATCATAAGTACCATATCTATGAGATCAAATTAGAAACACATGTAATAAGGAAACATAGTGATCACATAAGAATTAATATCATATTTACCATATAAGTACCATGAATAAAGACATCAACAACCAATATCCATCCAAAATTGTCCATTACATTAACTCATCTTAAAGCAAAATTTTAACACATCACATTAATTTCATAAAGTTATTCGCGTAAGTTTATAAAAACAAAATAACTCTAATACAAATCTAAACTATCGCATGTTGTCTTAAAACAAGTTGAAATGCATCGATACTTATAGGGCTGGGGAATTTTCCTTCATCATCCATACATTCAAAAATAGGTTGTATGCTCATAATAGCCATGTGCCAATAATTGCATGCTCCTACATGTTGGCTAATAATACATTAAAATATAATTGAACTCTATCTTAATCCTATTATTAGCAAAAAATATGCATGTCTCTTGGTCTTCCACTTGTTCAAAAAATAGCTCTTCCTTGTCCATGAAGTCTTCATGCTTTTATCTTTTCTTGAACATCACTCTAACTCGCTTTTCCTATTTTACCCCGTGCTAAGTAAAAAGGCTCAGTCTGAGTGGTCGGGCATGAGACTTGTGGTACGATTTTGTAAAAACTTACACCTATTCATGTACCCCCTTCTTTTGTACTATTATCACATGTGCCTATGATACTTAGTCACTTTTTCTTCAGCCCAACAACTATTTATATCTACATTACGACTTAATTAGTATTTAGCATTTATTTTTAATATTTGCTTAATCCCCTCTCCCCTTATGAACTTCCACTCGCATTTCCATTTCTAAGTTTTTAGCACTTATGAGGGTTCCTAAAAAGAGAGAACATCTTTTCAAATGAGGGCTCAATTGATTCTACCACTAGAAAGGATCAAACACTTGGCCTCAAAGAACATGATAGACATGTATGTATTTAATTCCCACATTTTTGTGTCATATTCTAAATGTCTAAACATTATATGACATCCCTAAACTATTGTGATAAATGGACCCACTAAAATGCATTATTGTTGATGTTGACTTACACACCTAAATCCCTTCATCTACCTCACAAAAAAATAAGAGAAAATAACTCGACTATCACATATATTTTTTTATTCTTCACATCTTTGTTTCTAAAACATTACTTCCTCCTCCTAACTCTAGGAAAACAATCTCTCATTTTTATTTCCTTCAATTCAAAATAAAATTTCCTTGAACTCCCTTCCATATCTTCAATTTATTGCACTAAGTGGTGCATTTTGAACAAGATGAGCTATTAGATCCCTACTCAAAGTGCTCTTGCAGATGGATGAGCTACCCGAGTGTTACTTATCGAAATACCCTTCCATAACAACTATCTCAAGCAAATCTCGGTGTAAATTTTAATACCCCTAGAAAAACCATAGATATTACTTGGAGAATTTCTAAAAATGATTTTTGATATATCGGTGAATCCCTTTAATTGAAAGAAAATGTTTTCGATCAGTTGCGACTATCATTTGGTAACATAATGTTATCAGCCAACAACATTATACTCGACCAAAAAACATTATGCTACCAAGTCGTCAAATTTATGTTGTCAATTGGTAGGATAATGATGTGAGCTGATAAAAAAAATTCTTTTGTGCACACAAGAAAGGAAATGTGAATATAAAAAAATTGGATATTATTGTAAATGTTAGGAGAATGAACTCAAAATTTAACTTGTATCCTAATAGTTCATGTAAAATAGAAAACAACGTAACACCTTAAAATTATCCAAATCCAAATTTCAAAACCCAAATATTGATGAATTAACAAAGATTTTCCACTAAAATTTACACCGGGACATCGTATGACCTTACAAGAACTAGTGCCATATCAAAAACACTATGAATTTTTCACACACATGCTAACTCACTCCCACAAATCAGTCTTCATCAACACTCATGCACTCGAACCCGAACATTTTTGTTGTTTAGATTCTATTATTTTTGAGTAGGTTGGTAGCATGCTAGCAAAGTTGCCTCGAGCAAAATTAAAGACATCAAGGTTATCAGGATTGCACTTCCACATATCTTTTAGGTAGGCTAGATCATGAAATATTATTTTTGGTGCCTAATTTAATCTAATATATTTATGGTGTGTAAGTAATTATTGATATTTTAAGTTATCCAGTTTACATTCAAATCCGATGATCATAAACACTCCACATGAGCATATTGAAAATATATAATGTTTGATTTATAGGAAGTGGCAAGTAAAAGACCTTCCTTGTGGAGGTAAAGGATGTACGAAAGTCAAATTCACATCACAATAAGGTCTAACACAAAGAAGACATTCCACACTCCATTTTTTTCTTGTAGTTGAATTCATGCTAGTACAAGAACCAATTCACCCATTTTAATTTTTATGGTCATTAATGAGTTGTCACAAGATGGAGTCACATGCCATTCCCTCCAACTCAATTTTCTATATCATTTCCTTCTACTTTTCCTTAAGCATTTACTTTCTTAAATCATGAAACAAATGATATTGTAACAATCTCTTAAAATTATAATATTTGGCAATAGTTGAAAATAACATTGTTTTAATAATCATCAATAACATAGTCAAGGTATTTGAGATTGTGCTTCAGCATGAATTCCATGTGGATTAGATATCTCCCACGATTATGCCTCATTGTTACAATGTGGATGTCGAGAATGTATAATTTGTGCCTTTTACTTAAACATTACTACATCAACATAGGGATTTATAGGGGTGGTGAAGGCACGATAGAGGAGTTATTATGTATGCATCCTCCATTTTTGTTTCAATATGGTTGATGGAATGTACTCTACATCTTTACATTTAACCTTTAAGTTTTGGACATTTTCCACTAACTTCCCATTAAAAGTATCTCATCGAATTGTCTACGGCTATCCATTCGTCTTTTGAAATGGCATCATTGTTGCATGTTGATATTTTGTTATTCTTTATTTTAGGTATCATTTTTGGAAAAGAGACTTGACATTAATATCCTTTTTCTACCCGTGCATGCTTCACCTACATCACCTAATTCATCATTCAAAAGGTAGTTTGAGATGTCTCATGGAACCTTCATCCACCTCAAGAAAATATAAGAGCAAACAACTACTACCTTTGTACACTATTTTTATTCTTCACATATTTTTCTCTAAGTTGTTACTTCCCCCTCCTAACTCCATGTTAAAATATTTTCCTTTTCACATGCTTCAATTCAAAATAAAATTTCCTCATACTCCCTTCCATATATTCACTATGTTGTACTAAACGGTGCATTTCAAACATAGTGCTATCAAAATCTTGTGTAAATTGATCCTCCATATGGACAAGATACACGAGCATCTATTATGAAGCCCCGATTCATAACAAATACCTTAGGGTGATCTTGTGGCCCTAGAAGTGTTGGCACAAGGGTAAATGACAATATGTAGTCAGCATGGACATCTTAACTCACTCCCACAAACTCCTCTTCATCAATGCTCATGCATTTAAACTTGAGCCATAGGTAGAGATGGAATCTCCACCGATGGTGTAAACACTCAACTTCCACCAACACTATTTCCACCGTGTGTTATTGGTTACACACCAATGTTTTCATATTTTATTCTTCAATGGTCTTGATACAGATTTTTAATTGATTTGGGGTTTTCTATTTTGTTTTAAAAGTTGTTCGTAAACTAGGTCCTACATTCACCAATTAAAATAAGTTATCAAGGTAAAATGGTTGAACTATGTTCCATATGTCACTTATCAAAATAAACTAAATGATTATAGATGGCAAGAGGGATGATTTGAGTTGGGTTCTTTAATTCAAATTGGAGATATCTTTTAACATGCCTTTTTGTATCCCCTCCAAATCCACTCACATTCTATACACCACATGCTAGCCTTACTACATTTATTTCTAACCCTATCAATATTTCCATCTACTTATGTATGAATGCTAGTTTAAAGTTGAAGTTTCTTGTTCTTGTAAAACGCATTCACTTAAGACCGCCTTTTGGCACCCCATTTCCATGCACTTACCCTTTGACTCCAAGATATTTTTTTGCATATTTATATCTCAAACTTGGATATATCTTTTATCCGAGTTAATGGCTTCATCCACACTGTAAGAATGACATTCATGTTAAAGTTATTACTAATTCATTGGTTAGTAGGTTTAAAAGTGTTCAAGTATTTTGTAAAATGCGAGTTAATATTAGTTTCTTTGATTATATATCAAATTTACCATCTTTTTTGTTGGTTTTCATGTGGATTATGATTGTTTTGATGGTAATAAATTTGGTGTGTATTTACATTTATTGGTAATTTTGGCATATAAAATTTATTGTTTTCTACAACTTAAGCGATTTATGGTTTTTGCATATTTCAAGTTACAAATAATTTTAGACAAAAATATATGTATGCTCAATCATCCTCTAAAATTGTAATAGTTGATAGCTCTAAAAAGAAAATTGAAAAGAACACTAAACATCGTAAATCATGGTTTATGATGAAGTATTCAAAAATAAAATAGTAATTGCACGAAGTGTGCAATGAGAATGTTAATAGACGGTTAAAACTTATTGAGTGGAAATTTTAGTTGTTACCACTCAAGCAAGGTAATAAATGTGATTTGAATTCTTTCAAAACTATGTTATAAAGAAGTGGACATATGCCTTTAAAATACAACTATGAAAAAGTTTTGATATTAAAAACACAAACACAAATAAAAATTAAAGCTTATTTTAAATCATAAAAATTGGGTAATAATTTTCATTGGATGTCTGAGTGTAACAAACATCCTTCTTAGATGTCACTCACTTCTAAAAGATTCAGCCACCAAAAAATACAAAATTACAAACCATTGATATTATCTATTGAATATTTCTATCTTTGACGATAAAATATAAGGTGGAATTTCAAAGAGGCAACACCTATAACAAACTACAACTACTTGCAGATGCCAATTTTGTGAGTACCTTTTTAGTTTCTTTGTTTTAAAGATATCCTTTGAAGAAGTGGTCAACAAGTACTTCTTTTTCTAGACTATGTCCTCCACAGATGGCCATATCTTCATAGCCCCACATATATAGAGAAAAGGAGGAAGTAAAATTAGGAAACATGGGAATTTTACAGAAGACACGGGCATGACAAATGCCCCATAATTTTACTCAAGATTCCATTTTACTCACCATGAACAAAAGGTATTTGTTTTGTACTTTCCCTGAAATAAAAACAAGAAAAAGATAATATCAAAGTCCACTACAATTGCACATGGGTGCAAAAATTTTGCAATGGTGGATAGACGTGACCGCATGTGTAGTTTTTATATCTTTGACGTGTACATCCAACTGCCAGTACACACCATGATAATTTTTTGATGCATTTCGTGAAACAGTTGGGATGCTTCCTGGACTCTATCACATCTAAAAAAATGAATTAAATTTTGTCCCAAAATTACATTTACAAGAAGACCAATTTTAACTGGACATCTATGAATTTGCTTTCCTTTTCTAATGAACTTTAGGCACGAACATACAATAAAAAAATAGAACCAAAGGTGAAGGGTTTTTATTTACATTTGTGTTCAACATTTTATCAACAAAATGAAATCGCTCCCTTGCACACTATTGTCACCTTCCCAGACATTTTGTATTTCTGTCTCAGTTTTTAAATTTTTGGGTAAGATGTCTATCAGAATGTCCTTGTGAAGGTCCATGAAGAAAAGTTGAATTTCAACAGAGTCATTTTCTGAGCAGTGAGTTTTAGGCTTTCCCAATGTATTGCGGGCATTTTAGGTTTTGATTTCCCTCACTTCCCAAGTCTCATCGGGCTCCTAGTTTGTCGATTCCCTGCCTTTCCCGTAATGTATTACTTTCCCTTTGTTTTTGGGTACTTCAACTTTGCGGAGAACTCATGTCCCAATGTCCCAAAGGCCAACCCTGTGAGTTTCTTCTGAGTTACCTGATTTGAATGTATTGCCAAAGTTTCAACTTCTCACATCCTACATGTCCCTATTCCTTCCCAGCCTGCGTTTCCTGCAAGCCCATTTTTTCTGCATCCCATTCACTTTGGATTTTTGGATTCTCTCGTCCCAAGTCTACCTGTGTTACTCAGGCCGGTTGTGCACATTTTGTCCGCCATATTTGCATTCCATTAGTGCAGTGCATTAATTGTCACATTCAATCCCCCACCAACCTATTTAAAATGTAATATACATATATACCTAGCGCAATTGATTTTTTTAACATACTCCCTGCATTTGTTGTTTTTTCCTGTTCCGTTCTCTCCACTATTTGTAGATGTGGCAAGGTCCTTGTTCTATTTTTTTTCAGAAATTGTAGGTGCAATGTCTTCTAGTACATGTCATGGATGATCGAGAGCAAAGTTCAGAGGATCAAGAAGTCCATTGCACAATCTTTCTACCCTTGCCACACAATGAAGATTCATTACAAAGGGCACAAACATCTATCTTCATTGGAGACAACCATACCAGAGATAGGAGATAGTGATGCTCAACACCTTGACCTAGATGATTTTTGGGCATGACTTGACTGCAAGAACCCTACTCCCATTGCTCAATTAATCAAGGAAAATGGAATTACTCACGCGGGGTTTTTCTACTTTTCATTCAATGTGCTTTGATACTATGCTAGCATATGGATCCTAGTTTAACTTATATACAAAAGAGATCATTGATCCTTACGGACAAGTAGTTGCTCGATTGGATGCTAATTGTATTAGTACTTCCCTCAAAATTCCAGTAACTGAAGATTCAAACACTCTCACCAAGGCTCGGACCTAGCTTCTATTTGATCAGGACAGTGAACAATATAAGAGCAGGGTGGCCAAGTCATGGTTTAAAAACCCAAAGAAGGGAGCTTCAAGATCTGCTAAAGAAACCGTATAGAATTGATTTCAAGGAAGAGTTATTAGATGTCATCACCCTCCATGCTAGAATAATGAGGATGCCCTTGACCAATGTGTTTCTTTATTGGATGTGTCCTTATATCAATATCATATGTGAAGGAAAAAAATTTTGAAGCTGGGAGTGATAATCTGTGATAGCCTTATTGAACAACTTGCACATGTACAAAGGACTAAAGCCTTCTATATGACTTCCATTTTGATGTATACTATTTCTGCATACGAGAGAATGGTTGGCATTCTCTCTGATGAAGACAAAATAGATGCTCCTATTAATGAGTACTATCCACGATTTGCCTTTGAAGATCGGTAACCACCATTTCAGAAGGGTAAATGATGCCTTCACCATATATATTTCCAGGTTGTTAGAAGGTGACATGGCTCAAAGATTCTCTGAAGAGGATAAATAATTGATTGATGTCTATGGCAATTACTACATTCAATCCAAGAAATTTTCATACATATGATTAGCAGGCTTTGACGGTACCCCCCTAAAACTCCCAATGTATTACAGCTAAAAAAAAGGCTTTAGTAGAAATATACAGAAACTAATTAAACTTCATAGAACTTGCAGAGACAAAAGATTGTAGGAATCCAATTTCTAATCACGGTGGGTAACTATACTTGCAAGACGACTTTGGATGCCCAAAATATTGACTGAACAATTTCTCCCCTCACCCTTCAATTTGTCAAACCAAGAACTTGCTTTGATATCAATGGCTTTATTACACGTAATTTTAGAATTAGTTTCTATCATCTTACCGATAGTGAAGACTACTAGGCTAACTGTTACGATGATTATAAAGCCGGATGAAGGTATTATTGTAGATTTTCCTTATAGCAGATCAAATATTTTGATGTGTACAAGGTACCGATGAACTTCAAGATGATGATGATGAACTATAGTCCCTTGAATATAAAAGGTATATAAAAACACTCCCATTGAAACCATTGATTGAATTCTTCAAGAAAGGGATGATTTTAAGGAAATCATAAACCCTGTCTTTGGAAGGACCGGGATTTGGTTTGATAAGAAAATGAAAATTTTTAGAGTAGGTAATTCAAGGTCTTCCTCCCAAGAAACTTCCACTCATCAAAAGGAAATTCCTATGATGACCCCCGAAGTACATGTACAATATGTTCCCTCTCCACTTGAGCCTTCAACTCGGTATACATAAAGAAAGGAAAGCTAAGAAAGATGAAAAGATGGATAAAGTAGTTTAGGAGAGAGAAAATTTGTCTTCTTCAAATAAATTAGAAGCGGTACTTGAAGTGAGTAAGTCATAGACCTCTGTAACGATGAAAGTGAAAATAAGGAATGAGAAGAGAAAGGAAAGGTAATCCTGAAGAAAGTAGTAAACAAAGGATTAATTGAAGGATTGGGATTCAAAATCAATGTATGTTTTAGGATAATATGCTAAAGAGGTTCATGTCAAGGAAGTGCCTACCTCCTAAATTGAAATATTTTTGTTGAAAGTATCTATTGTATAAGCTTTGAGTGCAATGGGAACACTTGCACTTGGGCCCATTTTCCTCTTTACTTATAGTTCTTCCTTTTCGTAGGTAAAAGCTGTTGGTTGAAAGCAAGAAAAGAAAAACCACATCTCATATTGTTGCTCCTAATTTCCATTATGTGGCAGCTCTTGTAGGTACTACTCCTCCCCCATCCACAAAGAAAGATAAAACCACATCCATGATTGTATTTGATTCTCAAGGCCAATAATTCATGGAGATTGCTGATCCCAAGCTTGACAAGGATGAAATATACTTGTTGGCAAGTGATTTAGAATTGAAAATAATCCCCCTTTGAGAATCTACACCTGAGAGTGAAGTGCACAATTTGAAGGAGACAGTGTCAAAATTTATTTAAAGAGTTGAGAGAGGCAAGAAAATGCATGAGCAATTGGAGGAACATAACCAAATCCTTTTTAAATTTCATCCGGTCCTTATTGGAAAAAGACAAGGAACTTGATCCAAATCCCTTAGGCTCAATTCCACCACATGCTATTCTAACAAATGATGAAGTTCAAGCTATCAAAGATATTCATAAGTATGCCACTTATGGGAAGGAAATGGAGGATTTGGTTGATGATATGATAAACGTGGGTTTGAACTTTATTGAGGAAGAATATAAATCATATGATAAATTTGCTAAAATACAGCTAACATTTAGCACAACACTTAGTGGTTTGGATAGAGAATAAAAACTAGGGAATGAATTTATTCAAGATCTTCAACTAATGAGTGACACAGATGTGCAAGTACTTTTGGAAAATAAAGTATTTGATGATGTAAAGTTCAATTTGTCTAAGCAATGGGATTTCATCATTGTCTGGAAAATAAAATTTCTTGAGGAAGCCATTTGAGAACTTAGGAATATGTTCCAGAAAGGAGAGGTTTTTAAATCTTGTGTCATATCTCCTTTCCATGATATCCTCTACCAAATGTTGAAAGAAAATTTAGAAGATAAATTCACGATCAAAGAGATCAAGTATCGATTCGGGGCATTTGTTAAATAATATTTATTCAAACAAGACACTATGTCTAAATACAAGATGCGAGAAATTATTCACTTGAGTAGTCATCAAGGATGCCAATAAGGAGTTCTGTAGAATGCAGAATTTGGGAAGGAAATAGAGAGGTGTCTGGGTAGGTGGACTCACGCGAGTGTAAACACAACCATTCCCTAAGGTATGGACATAACAAAGGCATTGAAAAGATTCAAAAACTAAGTACTTAAAGAAAAAAGTATCACAAGCCCTCCTTCGAGTGTCCTATCTCCTACTTCTTAGTATCTTATTTTATCTAAAATATCTAATTAAGGTGGCTATTTTATTTCTAGCCATATAATATGTAAGTAAAATATTGTAGGACCCTAAACTATTGGCTAAGTACCAAGTGGCACACGCATATATGATTAGTAGATAAAAGGCTGCTTAGGGAAATGTGTGTAGTAAAAAGAGGTTGAAGAAGGGTTTCAACTAAACCACAACACCCAATGGAGACAGAACAAGGTTTTAAAGGACTTAGCCATATTTGGCATCAAGAAGTCACTTGAGAAAAATGTGAGGACTCGACTAGGCTTGATAAGCTGGATAAGGTGCAAACACGGAACCTTTGAGGTCAAGAAAAGGTATTCCATGAAGGGAATGTTCAAGAGGCATCATTACAGTTAGTGGAAGGTTTGTAAAAAGGATAAAGCATTCACCAATGGAGGACCACATCGATACTTGGCATGTGATTTCTTTGAGAAGAGAAGTCATGGCGGTGGTTGATGATCCTATTTAGATAGGTGCTTGGGACGGGAACATATATATAACGTAGACATATAAAGAGAGATATATACTTTTGTAGAGTGAAAAGGGGTGTAAAGAATGAGAAGGAGAGTAACCAAGTGCTACATAAATGCTAAGGTTTTAAGTACTTAGCTCTAGAGGGTTCTAATGGATCTTTGTTAAGTAGATGTATGGGTACTAGGATCTATAAAAAGGGATATAATGTGGAAAAGTATAGTTAGGATATCTGATCGAGATAGGTTTTCAGGAGTTAAGTCTCATTCATTTGATATAGATGGTCCGAGATGAACCTTTTGAATGTAATATGGCTACCAAAACTCTGTTAAATCAATATACGTGGAACTATTCTGTATAACTTACTTATGGGTCTAAAACCTCATGTTATTTGGCTTATCATGACTTGGATCTAGTTTCTTATATTTCTTACTATGTTTATTTAGATTTTATGATGCATTGATGTGTAGATATGTTAGTTATATCTTCTTCCTTTTTGAGTAGATGCATGTACTTATTTTTCTACAAATAATCATCCATTAATAGTGGAACTCTCTTGTGAAGCCTACATAAAAGAGGGGATCAGGTGAGCACCCAACGTTTGTTGGATGATAGTTTGGCACACTTGGGGTTAGAAATAAGTATTGAGTGTAAAATAATGACTACATCTTGGTTTTGTTTAGGACCTCTTTTGAAGCTATTGTGAGAGAAATGTGTAATGATAGAGAACTTGACCTTGGAAAGTGTTGAAGTGTGGATTAAAAATATAGAGGATGAGTTCGTTCAAATATTTAACACTGGATCTAAGTTTGATGCACGAAAATGGGTGGAGGAGAATCTGTATCACGAAATCTATGAGACATTATTTTGTTGTTTCTTAGTAGAGTTATATGAATGTCTATCATTTTATGTATCAAGGATGAGTTGGTACTATAGACCTCATGTTTGGACCCATGAGGAATATCAGCAGTTACATGATGTCGATCTAACATGGACTCGTATTTTTTATCACTTAGTGGAGTAGAGTCTTTGACTAGTTATACCTTGGAATATGATATTTCTACATATTCTTTCCCAGAGATTGTTGAGTTTGAGTTCTTGAGGGAGCCTATAGGATTGTTCTTGCATGCTATCCCATTGGCTATCAAGATCCTAGTAATTATCTTGGCTAAACACACTGCTAGGTGCGGGGCATGAAAGATGGTGTGGTAAAGGATGACAAGAGACTGTGAAAGAAATGGAGAGAGAGCAAAGGAGGCTCAAATATAATGAATCTCAAGAGAGGTAATTGGAAGGATAGTGTGAGGCTACAAGAGTGATGGATTTATTGAGGCGAGACATTGTGGGAAGGATTTGAGATTTATGTGGAGGACATGGAACTTGAGAAGTTTGAGCTACCCCATCCTAGAAAATTCGGAAAAGAAACCCACTCGACTTCGGTAGAGAGCTTTTCATATAAAGAAAGGATAATATTTATAGGCACACATCTTAACCCATAGGGAAACCATACCATTGTACTTAGGTTTTTAGTTCCTAAGATAAGTGTTGGTAATCCGGTTGGTATCGGTATTCTTAGTAGAGCGAAACCTAGGAGGTATAAATTATAATTTTGTACATCTATGGCTACACAATAATTTCTTGGGTTTGAAGATATTTTGTCCGGCACAATATTTGGATAATTTATGGGATCACAAGGTTTGAGTATCACGTATGGGATTGGCGCGAAACACATCGGGAGTATTTTAGTATCTCGAATGTCGGTGCATAGTTTAGTGTGACGCTTGGTACCTAGGGTGGAAATGCGTTAGGAACTTTTCCTATGACGGGAGGAGAATATAGTGGATCTAGAGGCATTGCCCTTGGGATATCTATTGGGTCTAATGGTTGAGGTAACATCGGAGGGAATCAAGGTCTTGGATTTGGTGGACAAGTTCCACAAAACCATCATGTGTTTTATGAGATGTCACTCCACTTACATAATTACAAGGGAGTTGATGATTCCATGGAACATGTCCACAAATGCATGTTTTTATGGCACACGAAGGGAATAATTTCCCTAGAGTAGAAAGAAAGTAAGTTTGTAACCACATTGCAAGAATGCGTGCATAGCTAGTACATGAAGTATGACCCACACTAAACAGTGGTGGATTACATTACACTTTATAATGCCTTTTTGGTGAATTTCCACATACCTAATTTTGAGAAGAAATGAATTACCACATTGAAATAGATTTAGTAAGGAATGACAGAGAGAGTGTATGGGAGTATAATGCACATTTCAAGGATTTGCTATCCAAGTTATCTTATGACATTCATCCTTTGCAGCATGCTCAATGGTTCATCATAGGATTGATCACACCATTCGGGGAGGGCACTTTTATAGATCCACATGAGGCTTTGGGGGCTACCTTATGTGTTGATGCGGTAGGAAGCATTGATACAAGAGTTATTCCATTCCGAGAATCCCAAATTACTGCAATGAAAAAGTATATGGAGAAATTATTTGTGAACTCATCTCATGCGACTCGCTGTGAGTTATGGTTTATGGATTGTGAGGTAGAAGGTCATACGGATCATAGTTTTCTTCCAAGATTGGTATGCGTGATGACGGTGGACTATGAGATTTTCCATGGAGATCATGATTCAAGTAGGTGTTTTCTACTATAGCACGTGATCCGTAAGAATGTGTCTTACTATTACAAAATTTGTACCTCTACTACTGATGACACCAAGGCTTGTAGATTGATTGAAAAAAATACATGATGCCATTGATAGTGGTATGCACCAAACCCAGTGTTGAAAAAAGTTCTAATGATGACGGCCATCATTATTAAGGGCGTCGAGATAGAGGGAATCACAGAAAAGGATTTCGAGGAGGATTTAGAGTCTATGGCAAGCGTGGAGGCAGAAGAAATGAGTTCCCACATGAAACTTGTTACAAATGTGGGTCTATGGAACACTATAAGCATGAATGCATCGATGCGCTACAATGTTCTTGGTTTGGAAAGAAGCAAAACTATGAGGAGTTCTCAAAATTATTTGGAAACATGAGATAGAAGCAACATAAGGGTAAAGGTGCTGGAATGGTGAGCGTAAAGCATCTTTGATCAACATTGGATGCCTAGAATAACTCATGAGTTAGAGTTAGAACTTGTCCGGTGACAACGTGAGTTGAGGCTGCACGCGAGGAGGTACAAAATCAAAGGCTTTTTCTTACAAGAGAAGAGGTGGTACATGGGAGGTATCCAGACCCTATGCATCAAAATAAACTCTATCAAGAGACCATGGATGTAATCATAAGTCTTGATGGGAAATTTAGTGCATAAAAGAGAAATCCGGTAATTTGGAGTAGAAGAAGAGCACTAAGGTTCCTCGGTCAAATATAGATGATATCAGAGAGGTGTGTAAGATGATGAACTAAGAGAATATCATTCCTCTATTAGGAGAATGGTTGAGAGATAAATTACCAAGCACTTTGGAGGAGAGTACTGAGAGCGAGGTTTTCACATGCTAACCATCCTTCTCACAACATTAAATATGATAAGGAGATTACCTTAAATGTAGCTATTGATGGATGGATCTTAAGTAATATTCTGATTGACATAGACATGGAAGTAAATGTTCTCACCCTGGAAGCATGGAATCAAATGGTAAGGCCACCATTACAACCATCCTCAAATGTGTTGTATATGGATAATAAGACAAAGGAAATGCCCATTGGTGTTTTAAAGGATGTTGCTATCACTATCCAAGGGGTGAAATTCATTGGAGACTTTGAATTCTTAGCACTTGTTGAGGTGGAAAAATTTACTACATTACTTGGGTGCCCTTGGTGCTATAAGAACAATATTGACTTACGTTTCAATAAGGGATATATATAAATTTTGATAACAAGGAGGAATGTGTTATCATGCCTTTGATAGATGGGAAGTCAACGCCCTATACTAAGCCCTTAAGAGAAGGTGTTATTGAGTGGGAAGACGCTCAATCTATAAGTGATACAACTAGTGTGGCATGTGAAAATTGAGCGCAAAGGATATATGACTTAGTTGGAAGACAAATAAGAGGCTCTGTGATGAGACTAACCAAGGCGCACTTAGTCAAGTTCACGGGAGGAAAGAGTTTCCCGGTTATACTAGGGGAGCCGACCCTAATGTTTTCCTATGAGAAATGGAGACCCAGTGGAGATGTGAGATTGAAAGGAGAAGGATTCTTAGCTATACCTTTCTTGGGATTGCAACACATTGGTGGGTGACCCATCACAATAACCTTCTAGAGTGGCATGAGGTGGGAATCACGTTCTCTGTTAAGTTTTTCGAAATCAATACATCAACTATTATATGATATTATCATGGGAAGGAACTAACCTCATTTCATGTCCAGACATGTGAGAATGTATGGATTGAAGGCATAAAATCCTTTTCACATTCTTTATGAGTGCATAATCATTACTCCTCCTTACAAGGCTATGCGTGTGCATGGTACATTCACTCGAGTTGCATCGTAAGAAAGGAAACTAGTAAGAGTTAGAGACTAATCTCGTTCAAGCTTGCAAATATCAGGGTACTAAACCATTGGTAAATGAGGCATTATAGGTTTTAAGAACCTAACTATGGGAGATAGTGTTATGGTAGAGGATAGAATCTGGAATTGTTTGGAGAATCTAGCTTAGAGGCACACTTTGATGAGGAAGAATTAGAGGAGGTATAGTTTGAGTGCGCATGAATGAAAAAAAGAGAAAGGAAAATCATTCTATGTAGTAGATGGTGACGAGGTGGAAAACTTGGATGTTAACCATACTATGGGCACACACAAGGTTATGGATAGTGCTAATGAGAAAGTACACGCCTACCATGAACCCCTAAAATCCAAGAAGGTTAACATTGGTTTGGAGGCAAAACCTAAGGAGGATACTATTGGAGATTACTAGACAGAAAATGAGGTTTCAAAGATCATCAATCTATTACAAAATTTCAAGATTTGTTTCCACGCAGGTACCACAACCTTAAAGGAGTTCACCAATCCTTAGGATAAATTAAGATCAAGTTAAAGGGAGGTGCACACAAATTTTGGAAGAGACCTTTTCGAATGAATCTGAATCTGCATGTCAAAGTCAAGGAGGAGATTGAAAAGATGATTGCATTAGACATCATTGAGGTTGTTGAAGAATCAGAATGGATAAGTCCAATGGTCATTAGTAATAAGATGGATGGAAGGATAAGGATTTTTCTTGATTTCAGAGAGATTTGAATGCGGTATGTGTCATTAACCGTTTTGTAACCCCCTTCTTGAGCACTTTCTGGAAGAAGTATCCGGGTGTGAGATATATTCTTTTATAGATGAATTTTCAGGATATCACCAGGTTAGAATTGCAAAGGAGGAAAAAGGAAGGAAAATTTTCACCACAGAATGGGGAATTTTTTCCTACACAGTCATGTCTTTTGGACTAAATAACGTGCTTACTGTGTTTTCACACATTGTGGTTATGGTGTTTTAGGACTTCATCCACAAGTTTCTACAAGTCTACATGGATGACTGGATAGTATATGGATTAGTGAGAGACCATTGTGACAACCTAAGGCTGATGTTTGAGAGATGCTAGCAATTGAGTATATCCGTAAACATTATGAAATGTGTTTTTTCTACTCCATTTGGTACCTTGTTGGGGCATATCATATGTAAGGAAAGCTTGCTGGTAGATCCTGCCAAAGTTTTTCGTTATTGTGGGATTGAGGGAGCCTACCAGCCATAGCACGCTACATGGATTCCTGGTCATACGAGGGTATTACAAAAATTTATTAAGGAGTATGCAAAGATTTTTCCGTTAGAAAATTTGTTGAAGTAAAAAAGTACATTTCATTGGGGAGAGATGCAGCAAATGGAATTTGACACATTAAAGAATAGGCTTATCACTAGGCCCATATTACACTTTCCCTCTTAGGATAAGCCATTTCATGTACATGTTGATACTTCGGGGATGACGATTGGAGCAATCTTAGCATAACTTGGAGAGGGAATTATTGACCACCCCTTGTTCTTTTCTAACTTAGGAAGCTAACCCCAATAGAACAAAACTATACTACTATTGAGAGCGAGGCACTGTCAATGATCTACGTGATGCAAAAATTTAGGTAGTTATGTTGGAAAACCCCTTTATATTCTACATATACCACATAACATTGAATTACTCGGTAAACAAGCCCATCCTACAAGGGTGCATATGTTGGTGGGTGCTACTATTTCAAGAGTTTGAGTTTATGGTTGTTGTGAAACTAGATAAGAGTAATTTCGGGCCTGCCTATTTATCAAGGATAGCATCAGGAGAGAATGTGCAGAGTATTAAGGATATAATGTCAGATGCACAACTATTCAGATTGTAGTGCACACTCTCTGACATGGAAGATAATGTAGTGTTTCTCAAAATGGGTGTGGCACTGGAGGGAATGAAGACTTTGAAAAGGAAGCAGTTCGCTATATGCATCATGCCCTACATGCTAATTATTAGAGACTTATACAAGTTAGCCCGTGATAAGGTTTTACACCGGTGCATGTTAGAGCATGAGCGTGTTGCAATCATGGAGGAATCACATGGTGGAAGTGCAGTAAAACGCTATAGAGGGAGTGCAACTGCACGTAAGATCCTTGTAGAAAGATTTTGGTGGGAAACAATTTACAAATATTGTATCGAGTATTATAAGGCCTATGACCATTGTTAGTACTTTGGTAAACCAGGGAAAAGAGATGAAATGCCATTAAGACCGATTGTTAGTGTAGAACCTTTTGAGAAGTGGACAATTGACTTCGTAGGCTCTATTTCTCTAGCCGCATGAAGGAAATGTTCACGCTATATCATTACATGTACACATTACCTTACAAGGTGGGAAGAAGCAATGCCTATAAGATAATGCACAATGAAAAAAGCAACTAGGGTCTTGTGGGAAAATATAATCAATAGATATGGATGCCTACTTAGATTAACAAGTGATGGGCACACCCATTTCTTAAATGAGACAGTTAGAGTCTTATTGGTAGAATTCATGGTGGCCCATAACAATACTACCCCTTATCAACCACAACCTAATGGGACTCCTGAGGCATTTAGAAAATTTTGAATCACATGTTAACCAAGATTTGTGATGTGGGAAGAAAGGATTGGGATGAAATTTTTTATGCTATGTTATGGTCATATTAGACTACTTATAAGAGACTGAACAAGGCCACACCTTTTTAATTGGTGTTTGGCATGGAAGTTATGTTACCTATTGAATTCATGTTACCATCTCTATGTATAACGCACGTAGGAGGGTTAGATGATGAACAAACACTTGAGGAGAGGATTGATAAGTTGATGCAGTTAGATGAGAGGCATGCTATTGCTCATTAGAGTCAGAAAATAGAAAAATCCAGGTAGAAGGCATGACATGATAGACACATCAAGAACAAGTAGTTTGAGGTTGGGTAGATGGTTCTATTATATGATTCCAAGTTTTGCGCCATCCTGGGAAATTCAAAGTACATAGGATGGGCCCGTACATTATATCCTATATACTTGATTCAGGCACTTTCCAGTTACAAGCGTTGGATGGAACATAGTTCCTAGGTCATTTCAATGGGAGTAGGTTGAATCCCTACTATAAATAATTCTTCTTTGTGTTTATAAATAAGGCAAGATGTGCAATTAGCCTACATTTTGCTTCTATGCAATTTCTTTTCTTTTTGTTTCCATTTCTTGTTACTTTGTTTTGTGTGCATTTTTGCATTGTAGCCACTTATTATTTAAAAAAATAATCTATGCGTAGAGGACCATGCATCCTTTTTGTGTGGGGTGGAGTCCTATGATAAGTCTTTGGAAGCTATGGTTATGGATGACCAGGATTGAAAAATAAAAAACATGTGGATTAGAAGATTGTGAAGGTGAATATAATGAAAGAATGGTGTCAAAATGCTTTGTGAAACCACGTACAAGGGTAAAAATCATAGGAGAAACATGAGGTAGGTAGTGGAAAGAACTTGGTCCAAGACATAGAGGAAGAATTAACCGGCGGGGGAGAAATCGGGAAGAATTATATGGTCGAGGAACTTACACACCAGAAGGTTGTATAAGTGTTCACATAGGATTGAGCATGGAGAAAAAAAAAAGTGCTAAAGGTTGGTGTTGAGAGAAAAAAGCTACCTTTATTGTGAAATTACGTTAGTAGGTGGCATGGCATTTATTGCGAGAGAAAAGAAAAAGTTATAAATAGAAGATCGGGGTGTGTTATTTTCTACCTTGCATTTTAAGTTATCAAAGAGCTCTTGTGAACTAGGGAATCCTTACAAACACGGTTTGAGAAGAGTTATGAAGATTTGCGTAAATAGCTAGTTTGATTTGCGAACCAAATTTGAAAGGAGTACATGAGCTTAAGCAAAGAAGTCTATGTGGAAGAATCCTGCGGGTGTTACGCTATCTTATGGAAAAAGGGTTTTCCAAGTTAGGGTTGCATAGCTAAGGCATGAGGTTTGAAGGAATTTTTGCAAAGGAGTGGAGCCGCAAAGTTGAGCAGAGCTAGGACCAGGAGAGAGGAAGAAGTTTTAAGGACCCGATGAAGGAATGACACCAAGGAAAGTAGAAAATGTTTCACTAAAGAAGGGAAAGGGAAAGGGAAAACAAACCATTTCTACCAGTTTCAATGAAGAATGGTACGCAGAAATGCAATACCCAGATGACATATTACTTGGTAAGGAATGAGTTTCTTACCTCGGGAAGTTGGCCATCAATGATTACAACCATTAAATGATAACCATAGAAAATAAAATGACATTAGAACTAGTTCTACCTACGAGAGAAGAGGACACCAGATGGAATGCCCAACTATGATGATGAAGTGAAGGTGAAAATTAAGAAGGTTGGGTTGTTGTAACTCTATGAGTTTCCCCATTTTGGAAAGCCCGAGTGACTATACTAATAGTTGATGTCACGCGTGTATGAAGACCTCTTCTATTTCATAGGTCGGAGGATGAGCATAACCCTTCAACTAATTCCAAAGTTCACCAACCTTATCTTTGAAGGATAATAATTGGACGATGATTTAGAAGACAAGGAAGCCATTAAAAATACCATTGATGCTTATGACTACAAGAAGGGTTCGTGCTACTTCGACATTTCTGCAATTACTAACCTAGTGACGAGGATGTCCATGCACTTGGTTACAAAATCTGAATGGGAAAGAGAGATGGAAAAAGATAAACAATTCCTAGTTGAATTTGTGTCATAAGATCTTGGAGGGAACCATCTATAACCTCTCAGCTTTTATTACAGATGAGATCATAAATGCCACATGCGATGGGGAGAATATCATGTTTGGTAATGTCCTCCTCACCATTATCTTTTCAGATATTGGAGTGCTCGATGGGCCGGATAAGTTTGTTTGGGAATACCTAGATGATAACCCCTCCCCTACCAAGAGGTTTGAACAGTATACATGTGACACCATGACGGCCACTCATAAGGCGCACTCTGGAAAAATGGTATAAGTGGATGCAAGATGCATTTGGGGCTGAATGGAGAATACTTGAACACTTTCATTCACTCTGGTGCAAGGAGAGGTTGAGTTTGCTATATACCAACATTTTTGCATTGGCATATTTACTTTGGTAGATGGCACCAAGAGTCCTTGGTGTAAATTTCCTTTCTCCTTCACAATGCAGTACTTCTAGGCTAGGGTTAATCAATTTAAAGAGGAGAAGAAAATCAGATTTGATCTAAGTGTAGTATATCAAGAATAACGTGAGTCTGTATAGGAAACTAATATACCCCAAGAAGAAGACATATGTGGAAAAATATGTCTCCCATGACGTGCACATGTTAAAACTAGTAACACCACTTGTTGCAGGGAGGAAAGTAGTGAGGGTGTATTTCAATATAAGACCTAAGTATGAAAAGGGTGCTTATGTTGAAGATGATGTCTCAATTCTTAAGGACCCCAAGCGCACATAAAAACATTGTGGAAAGACAAATAAATAGAGGAGAGGCTCTTGAGAAAAAGGCATCAAGCGTGCATACAGTACAAACAGTAGGGGCACATGAGTCAGGCATAGCCACAAGTACTTACATCCATTGGAAGAGGTCTCTCGTGACAAAAGAGTCACCGCAGTAGGAGGAATCACCATAGAAGGAAGAGTCTCCGATAAGGGAAGATTCTCCGGGAAAGAAGAAAAAGAGAAGTCCCCTAAATTGGATTCACCAGTAAGGAAGAAGTAGAGGGTGACAAAAGCGTCTGACTCAAGTGAAACAAAATGCACAAAGGCCAAAAAGGGCGTTGAAGATGATGAAGAGAATGATGAGGCTTAGAATCATCTTGTGTATGATGTACACAAGTCAGAGGAACAAGGAAATGAAGAGAAGGATGAGAACAAGTGATGTGCTGCCAAAAAAGGTGGGAGTGAGGAATTAAGCATGAAGGATTAGAGGACCTCGACCTCGACCAAGGACCAGATGGATAATACCATGGAAAGAGAAGTGGTATGAATTATCCAACAGTTCATGTAGCACAAATTCAAGTGAAGCTTTGAAGAAGTGTTCAAGAAAATGGAAGAAAGCACAAGTGTGGGAAACAAGTATGGAAGCATGGAGAAAGACCCAAGATTAGTAGTAAGTTTCCCAAAGGTAGCGTGCATAGGTGGAAAGGGCATAGTAGCGGCACAGGAACAAGAAATGACTTACATTAGTGATTTGAATAAGGTATTGCACTCGTTCTTCCAAAGTACCATGCCCACAAACCAACTCCTCAATTTGTCTTCTTTTTATGAAGAAGGTTCATACCCGTACACAAGGAAAATACTATCTTGTTCATTTGAGTCACACATTAATTAACCTGAGTTCGAGGTAAATTGAGATGCATTGATGAAGTGACACATGTTAAGGAAGTAAACCCTCTAGTAAATGCCCAAAAATATCGACAAGCAAGTTTGCAATGCTCTCAACAAAGCATCGGTGGAGGTGGAGGAAAGAATCTTTGGAAAAAATGACAGAATAAGGGTCTTGGAGGAAGATCTTGAGAAAAATAATGAGGAGATCATTGAGCAGGAAAAAGAGATAAAACAGAAGGAATTGATTAGTGCACGTTAATGCATGAGTTGAGGGATGAAAAGGAAAAGGTGCACGAAGTCCATAAGAAGATAGAGGCCATTTCAGACACCATTATCTTGAAGCACCCAACTTGGCCTCGCTTTGAATAGAAATATGAGTCAACCATGCAATGTTTGGAAGAGTTTACCTACATCCTCACCATGGAAAGGTGGCCACTCGCATTAGACTCAGCAAAAGAGGTGATGGCATGCTAGAAGACACAAAAATGATGATTGGGGAGATAATGACTCGGTACTCTGAGATCCTTTCCGTAGTAAAGACCACCACACGGATGGCCAACACGTGTATGATAAGCTGTGCAACAGAGACAGGGGTAGCAAACATATTGGTTGCTACATATGAAGCAAGTTTGAAATAAGTTCAAGACAAGCATAAAGGCAATAGGGAAGAGCATGACAATATCTTGGCTGAAGTCTAGAAGAATTTGGAAGCAATCAAAACCTCATGGAGTTCAATTAAGAATAAGCTTAAGGAAATTTCCCCCAAGTCACTCATAGGATGGATGCACTAAGAAATCTTAATAAGTAGCTAGAAAGCATTTTAGATATGCTAAAATCTAAGAGAAAGGAACTTAGTTTTGATGAAGTAAGCATATTGGTGGGTGACCTACTTCCTTAGGCACATGTAGAAGTAGATGCATTAGAGAAGATTTAGGCATCCGTGAAGAAGTAGTTCCAACTCCTCATGTAGCAGTAGCATATTATTCTATTCTTCCATTCTTCCATCCTTCCATTCTTTAATTATTTCAATACCTCTATTCTTTATTATTTGAGGAAGCAGAATGTTTCCGAGGATGGAGAACACACATAGTGTGGGGTGATGTTGGACCCTAAAATATTGGTGAGTACCAAGATGCATGCGTGCACAAGATCAGTAGATAAAAGGGCACTCGGTAAAAGTGCATTAGAAAAAGTGATTTAAGAAGGATTCAAGTGAAACCATGGTGCATGCAAGATTCGGACCAAGGGTTTAAAGGACTTAGCCATATTTGGCATCATGGAGTCACTTGAGGAAAAATGTGAGGACTCGACTAGGCGTGATAAGTGGATAAGGTGCCAATCCTGGAACCTTGGAGGTCAAGAAAAGGATATTCCATGTAGGGAATATTCCCAGAGGCATCATTACAATTAGTGGAAGGTTTGAAAAAAGGATAATCATTCGCCAATGGAGGACCACATCGACACTTGGCACATGATCTTCTCAAGAGAGAAGTCATGGTGGTGGTTGATGATCCTATTTAAAGAGGTGCTTGGGACAGGAACATATATAGAGTGCAGACACATAGAGAGAGATATATATGGGTGCAAAGTGCAAAGGGGAGCAGAGAAAGAGAATGAGAGTAACGAAGTGCTGCAGAAATGTTAAGGGTTTAGATTTCATAGTGTTAGGGTTTAGAGTACTTAGTGCTAGAGGGTTGTAAGGGATACCATTAAGCAGATGTATGCGTATTGAGATCTCTAACAAGGGATATAATGGGTAAAATTATAGTTAGGATCTACGATCGAGATAGGTTTACGAGGATTTGAGTCTCGATGAGTTGATGTATATGGTCTAAGGTGACCCCTTTGAATGTAATATGGCTACCAAAACTCTCTTAAATAAATATACATGGATATATTTCGTAAAACTTTCTTGTTGGGTGTAAACCCTCATGTTATTTAGCTTATCATTACTTAGATCTAGTTTCTTGTACTTCTTACAATGTTTATTTAGCTTCTATGATGCATTTATGTGTAGATATGTTAGTTATATCATCTGTCTTTTTGAGTAGATGCATGTACTTCTATTTCTGCAAATAATCCTCCATTAATGATGGAAGTCTCTCGTGAATCTCATATAAAGGAGGGGCCCAGCGCCCACATGTGCCTTGGTGAGCACCGAATGTATGTTGGATGATAGGTTGATGCACTTGGGGTTAGAAAGAAGTATTGAGGGTAAAATAATGACTACAAAGACAAATTAGTGTTATGATGCTTAATTAGATATTTATCTTTGGATTAAAAGAAGGAAACAAAAAGACTCTTTTGTAACTATTCATAAGGCTATTTAAGGATATTTTATTATCGTTTTGAGCGGATTGGATTTTGATGTCTTGGATGTAAAAAAATTAATTTCCAATCAATACGAGAATAAGTTTCATCTTTTCTTGCACTTTATCTTTTTCTGTTCTCAATCTAATTCATGAGAAACTATGTGTATTTGAACATGAACTTTTTGTCTTTCAGTTGATATTGTACTTATAAGTTTGTGTCTATTGCATGCATTTCTTATGTTTATATATACATAGTTTAAATCTTATTACTTTACCAAGCATAAGTAAGATACCATTCTGCAATCTATGTGTCTAAAAGTGCTTCTCTCTTAATTTTCTGAATACTGATTCTTATGTCCCATTTTCCTTTGTATTGAAAGTTTCTATGGAATGAAGGCATCTAAAGAATCAAAATCATCATTGAGATATTAATAGCTATACATATTCTGAATAAGTATAATTACTTTTTTGGTGTGTTCAATAAGGGATCCTCTCCGACAAAGAGGAGGGACTGATGTCCCCTAACTGTTGCTTGTCCTCAACATCAAATTCAACAACCAACACACACCCTGCAACAATAATCATTGTAAATAACATAGATCATTTAAACATTATGTGAAAAAAATTACATGTGTTTAATAAACTACAAGATTTTACATACAACAGAGGAAAAATAAATAACAAACGAAAAATAAATTACCGAAAACGACGTGCCTTATCAAGCACTCACGAATGCCTGCTTACGACGCCCACACAGTACCAAAAAAAAATTGGGTAAGCATTCAAAATGTTCAAATTTATATAAAACTGTAGCCAATTCGTATGCAAGTAGTGTGTACAGGGGGATTGGTTGGTACGCCTTGTTGGGAAGTCGAGGGTACAGGGTTTAAATCCAAATCGGGACAGCGGAAATATTTTTAGTCAACGGTAATCGACTACGGGCAGGTGACTCGGCATCAAGGCATTTGTACGTGATGGTTACGCGCAACCATAATTTACCATATTATTTGAAACAATTAAAAAAATAAATTGGGGGTGTCATGGGGTGGCTTGGAGCGATCACATTATTTTCCGACGTTTACACTGTGGCAAAGGCTATTTCTTATTTTTTTATGCGTCTTGCGATTCTCACTATTCATTCCTCTGTCTCTTCATGTTTTGGTTTCATTAGTAACACTTGTACACACTAAGGATTTATCATGGCTTCCACACCATCCTCTTCCTCTGTTACACCTTCTCAACTCATCGATAACATCATTCAGCTCCATGCTAATCGCACCCCATCAGATTCCGAGCTGCAAGGATTAGAACAATTAATAGCCCACATTCAAGGTTTTCTCGATTTTTATGACAACAAATTGTCCCAGCCACACAGATCATCCGTCTTTAACCCTTTTCGTAAAAACAGAAATCTGTCACATCTAGCACCTACAATGTTAGGTAAATGTTTACCCTCTGCATCCGACACCTCCGAAGCATCAGAAGGATTGTACAATAGTGTCAATGCGTTGTCCAACCAGGTATTCCTATTTTTGTGTAGTAAATTTGTTTACATATTTGAATTTGATTGACACGATATATTACTGTGTGCAGATATCAGTGTACGGTGGAGAAAAATAGGAGACAACCATAAGTGTGTTGAATGCCATTGGGAATGTTCACTGGGTTCCAATGGGTTTCTCGCTAATGGCTATAGTTATACAAAGGATGGACACAATGAAAAGTAGGAAAGAAATGTGTATGGATATTCTCAAGTGCATGATGAAGATGGCAAAGAAAATCATGATTTTCAAGCATCTTCCTCATTTACAGAGAGAAATTGAGTTGTACACCAGCATTAAAGAATCTATCGATTTGATCTTCGAGGTGCAATCTCGGGAGCCAGCTATCCTTGTGACAAAATCGTTGGGCCCCCACACTAATGACCATAAGATTCCATATTGATGGCATACATGCATAGCTGTCTTTGGGACCCACATCCTCCTCTGTGGCATCCAGTCTGTCAACCTAGTCAGCAATCCCCGGAAACAGTCACACAACTCTATTCACGAGGCCGATGCAAAGGGAAAATTCGGGAAGACTGATGGGAAGAGGAAAGTATGTGAGAACTTGGAAAAATTTAATACATTATTTACCTGCGCTAGAAATGATCAAACAAGGAATTAAAAAAATAACTTTGGCACCAAACCCGTGAACTACAACTTCGTTCCGTTTTATATGTGACCTTCCACTACGTAGAATTGCCATGCAAATTTGAGAGAAGTTTGAGTTATTTCAAGAACATTCAGGTGCTATGCATAAACATGTACTTAATAGACATTTTAAATTAGTTCACGAGATAGGCATTTGTATTATTAATCAGTCGTATAGATTTGTGAAGTTTTTATGCTTAAACACTTAATAGAAATATACACAATGTGATATACACACTTTATGTATAGCACCGAAGTGAGATAAAAATACACAACAAATATGCACACTGAGGTATTTTGAATTTTGATATACACACGATGTGTATACCATAGAAGAGAGATTAAAAATAGACAAATAATATACACAATGTGGTATTTTGGATTATGATATATACACCGAGGTATTTTGAATTTTGATATACACACGATGTGTATACCATAGAAGAGAGATTAAAAATAGACAAGTAATATACACAATGTGGTATTTTGGATTATGATATATACACAGTGTGTATAGAACATAAGATAGATAAAAAATACACAAGCAATATACACACTGTGTTGTTTTGGATTGTGATATACACACTCTCTATGGTATTTTGAATTGCAATAAACACATTGTGATATTTTTGATTGTGATATACACACGATGTGTATACCATAAAGAGAGATACAAAATACACAATCAATATACACCTTTGTGGTATTTTGGATTTTGATATACACATGGTGTGTATACCACAAAAGAGATATAAAAAATACACAAGCAATATACACACTATGGTATTTTGGATTGTGATATACACACAAGTGTGTATACCACAGAAGAGAGATAAAAAATACACAAGAAATATACACACTATGGTATTTTGGATTGTGATATATACATGATGTGTATACCATAGAAGAGAGATAAAAAAATACACAAGCAATATAAAAAAGTGGTATTTTTATTGCTATATACACTATTTGTCTATACCACAAAAGAGAGATAAAAAAATACACAAGCAATATACACATTGTGGTATTTTGGATTGTGATATACACACTTGTGTGTGGTATTTTGAATTGTGGTATTATTTTTCTTAATTTTTATGTTTTGTAGAGAAATCTTCTGTGAAGTATATATAATTTCTTGTCTAGTTTTGGGATTCTGATTTTTAAATTGTAGATGAGTGATATGTATGCGTGGAAGATATATTTTAGCAGTTGTTGAAGTTCCATAGAAACTTAGGAGTCGTTTTGAGTTTAGCTTGTGCTTGATCAAGCTCTTCCTTGATTTTTTCAACCACATCCTCTGTCATCTTATTAAATGACTTGATTATAGAAATGGGATCAACCACTACCCCAATACCTTCCAAGTGTGGATTAGTTTTGTCCCTCTTTCTTTTTTACTATATAAGGAGATGATGTTTTCGTCATTTTGTAAGAGGGTAGTGTGTCTACCATGTTGTAATTTTTTCATAGTTACCTTCCTTAGGCTCCTATATGCTTTGTTAAGTCTAAAATTGACCTCAAGAGGAGCATACATTGATTACTACACATTTTCCAATTGCATGATGATCCATCCTTATCTGGTCATAGTGGAAGTGTTCTATGTAGATGTTATGATAGCCAATGATTGTGATGTTCCCATTGAAGTCACTGTTCTAATGGAGGAAACAATGGTAGAAGAAGGGGGTGTCAAAGATGACACAATGGTGGCCACAAAGGTGGAAACAATGGGAGAAGAAGAAGAAATGGTGATATATGGAGGAACAATTATGGAAGATGGAGGAACAATTTTAGAAGCACCAACATATGCACTATCTAACTTTGGGGGTTCCGAAGGTGAAGCATTAGATGTGAAAGGAGACCAATCTAAAGAAGTAATTGGTGGAATATTGACACCAATGGTTTGGACCTTAAATACTATAATTTTTTCTCTTAAATTTTTCCCTTGTTGCACTAAATAGATCTTGAAAGTAATTTCTCCCTGTTCTAGATCACTAGCATTTATAATTGTGGCCATGGAAGGTGGTCGAATGGAGAAGATGAGATTGAGAGATATGGGTGGTGATGAAGTTGGTGGATCATGGATTCTCCCAAACTTAGTTGATGGAACCTTAATAGAAGGTGTAGGAGATGGAATTGAAGTGGAAGGCCCAACTATTATCACATGTCAAATTCGTAGGGATTGTGCATTCATACTAGGGAAAAATGCGACAGTGGTGTAAACAAGGTTGACTATAAATGTGTCAGGATTAATCACTACTATACATAGTGCAAAAATATCTCAATTTATGTCGATTTTGTGTCGTTTCCCATTTCAATTTTTTTCATTTTGGGAAGAAAAAATGACACAATTGTGATGTCATAAAAGGCTACCTCCCATGAGATATGTATTTGTAGAGAAACATTGACCCTTAAAAGGCTAACACACTATACACACATTTGTGTATACCACACTATGTGTGCATACCACAAACCTAAAAAAACCTAATGCATGAAAAATGTGTAAACCACACACAAACATTAGCTTTGTGGTATACAGACATAGTGTGGTATACACACATTAGCTTTTTAGGATTGCTTTAGGATTGTAGTATACACAAATGTTTTTAGGTTTGGGGTTTACACACATAGTGTGGTATACAAAAATTTGTGTATACGACAAACCTAAGAAAAACTATGTTTGTATAGGCATGGTTGTTTCTTATTACAGATGTTTGCATCATTTTTCGATACGCGTAAATGTGAAACCCTATGTATACTACAAATTTTGAATACTTGTATCATATGATATTGTTATTCCACATTTTTTCCCTCCTAGTATCCTATGCAATAAAAAGTCAATTTATTAGTTTATATACGAGACTTTATTCATGGTTTTAATTTTTGCTAAATATTGTAATTTTAGGAACACATTGAGTTAAATTATTCTTGCTCCAAAATACTAACCCTTTGTTTGTAGGATGATTGGTGCAAGACATTTGGTTCTATAAATTAAATTACTAAGAATTTTTTTTCAGGGCCTCCTTTTGAAGACGTAATTAAAAAAATTATTATATAATTTTATTACATTGTATCATATTTCTAGTGTGTTTTTTATTTTTGTTTATTTATCCCGAAGACTAAAATGTGTATATTCTCCTCTCATGTCTTAGGAAGATCATAAGGATGAAAAGCGGATGGACTTTCCTTATTTTTTATAGGGGAAATGTGATGTGGAAGTGACATACATGTACTTGTAGTAGTCCTAGGAGTCTAGTGACTATACAATTTACCTTCACGTACGTAGACACACACCCCTTACTCTTACGGGGTATACAAATTATGGGAGAGCTATTCTTATTGTCTAAGGGCTTTCTTTTGTTAAGAGCACCGTGAAGTAAGGGGATTCCATGTCCCAATACCTAGGACGTATACAACATCCTTACAACATAGAATTGGGCCCCACGTACCACAAGGTATATCATGTACTCCCGTAGTGAGCTTATATATCCTAGTCTAGGCAACCTTTTGGACACATATCAAGATATTTTGTAAGGATAATTCACTCCCTAAGATCACTCGCTAGATGAACCCACATTGGTACATATTTGGTGAGCCAAGAGTGGAACCCCTTAGTGTGTGGTATTGAAAGCGAGAAATAACTTGACTGCAATCCCACTTGACTAGTTAGGGTGTGTATTGCATGTTGGTTGTTTGATCACGAAAAACACTAACCCTCATATCACCTTAAACTTGTAATCAATCAAAGGTCATCATAATCAACCATCCTTAATCAAACAATCCCAACCCAAATCCCATCACCATCCTTAATCAACCAATCTAATGCAAACATGACAACATATGTATACCACATACTAACAATGGTTGAAAGCGATGTAGACTCATAGCAACAAAAAGTTTCAAATCATCTATAACAAGGTTTACACCAACAAAATTCACCTTACTTTGCATGAGAAAGATCATACAAGGTTCATAAATTTCTTATCTTGACTTGTATAAGCAAGAATTGTGCTAGTTTACTTGTTGGAAGGTTCTTTTTCAACATTATGCCCTTCCTCTATCTTTGAGAATGCTGATATTTCACCTACTTGTCTACTCATAAGTCATATATGTGTCATTCTCACCTTTCTCTACATTTGACCATCATATTTCTTCAATTAGCCCTTCATCCCAACAATCAGCTTTGGCATCTTTTACCACTATTCCACCTATTATAACCTCGTACCATGTTCATGCACCCTAGAAAACATTAGCCATCTACAAAAATGATAGGAAAAGAATGAAAATTCTACCTTTTACAATATTTGATCAAATTTGATTTTTAGCTTCTCAATGCAAAACATGCTTGCTTCATTTGGGTATGAACTTCGAGAAATTTTTCTAAGGTATTTGCAAATTCAATAACATCTTCATATCAGCTCAAATTTGTACCTAAAATTTGGGGTTCTATCTCCTTGTTTAACACTCTCGATTCCACTTTTTGTGTTTTGTTCTATAAACCCTTACTAGGTTTTTGCAAGTAGACTGTCAAGCTCATGATATTTTATAGGAAATTAAAAAAAAATGAAAGTATTTTTAAGAAGCTGTGTAAACGTTTATAGATCTCACTAAATTTTTTAGGCTAACTTCTCTTTTCACATATACTTCCTTTGTTAACTGACCCCTTCTTCTAGGCCTGAGACTATGAATTTTGTGTTCTTCCTCCAATTGTCAAGCATAAGTATGAATTTCACCCTTAAAAATACTAAATTATTTCATTATCTGCTACATTAGATACCATTCATGATATGTTCATGCTAACTCGTGAAAATTATCCTCCATTCCTTGTTTTCATTGCCCTATCTATGTGCATGCACAAAATTCAGACCTCTAAATTCCCTTTCTTAACAACACTTAACTCAAACTGGTCAAAAAGTTATCACATCTAAAAATACAATAGAAATCTTCACCCAAGAGGGTAATCAAAGAGTTATAGTTATGTATTTATTTGTATCTTTTCTATCATACATGGTTATCTCCAAGTCTAGAGAAAAATTAACTTCAATGTTGCTTCCCCAAAAAGATTCAAACGTACAAGATACAATCTTGTTTCTTGTTCTTTGGACCTAAGGTCAACCCTTGATATTATTTTCTTATCAAAAAATGAGCAACTTATCACAAACACTCGCAAATATGTTCTCAGTCAACTCATTTCACATAGCACAGTTATCTTATATCACACTTTGCATAAGCAAGAATACATTAGAGAGGTTTTTTTTAGGCCCGAGTTTACACGTTCTTATCATGCATGGATAGATTTCCACTCACCACAATGTGTCAACAGTATTTTCACAAATTCCAATATGATTGTAATCATAGTTAAATCAAATTTCACAGTTTAATCAATATACTCATCTCATCCAAGAGCCTTCAACACACCTAAAATAACAATTCAAAATACTTGTAACTAATTTCTCCGATAGATAATTTATAACCTTACCAACAAGCATGCATATGATTTTTATGAACATTCAAAAAATCTTAGAGATGTATAGACTATTACCAAGTACTAAATATTAAAAAAATGTTATTTTTCTCCTTTCTGAAACCTTCTTTGATTTCCAATCGATTGGGAATGCAAACATTGTGGTCATTTTAATATCCTTAGTCTTATGCTAAGTTCCTCAACCAAAAGGCATGTCCTTGACTTTAAAAATCTCACTATGTCTTTTTAGACCGTGATATGGACCTAAGACACCTAATTACTCTTCACTTCATCACTTTACATTCTTGTAGGCTACAAGATTCTATCAAAACGACCATAGCTAGAAAAAATGACCTCTAAGACTCCAAATTTCAAATTTGCGGGAAATCCAATTATTCAAATTTTGAAAGACCTAGATTCAAACTACCAAAACTAAATGAATCCTAGAATAAGTGTTGGTATTTTTTATTTTGTCAAAGTCACATTATGCCCTCTTATTCCCTTCTATCCCTTTACATTTCCTATTAATCTAGTCTCATGGGTAAACTCTTTGATGACCAATTAAATGAAACAATCACCCTACAAAGTTTCATTATGTAACTCTACACCCATTTGCTTTTATACTCCCTTTATTGTTTTTGCCAATTTCTCCCTATTGCTCCTAGTTATGATCCAATCACAATGTACAGAGGAAAAAAATGAATTTTATGCAAATGCAAAATAAGTTTCACATACCCATTACCCTAATTATTCTTTGTACACCTTATATCCTTGAATAAACACATGTTATAGCTCCCCATAAGTTCATTTCACCTCAAATGTCCTTTCTTAGTATTTTTCTAACATGTTACTTCTCAGGCTACCTATAACTTCTAGTGCAATAGTTATATAGGTTTAACACTTCTTATTTGTGTCAACCATACTTACCTCAAAACATAAATCATCTGATCCTTGGGCTAACATACTATCATCACATCCCTTGCTCTTGCATATGAGGATCTCATTACACTCTTGACTATTGTTCATAATTCCTTCTCTTGGACATGCATCAATTCATCTCCAATATTGTCTTCAAACATACCTAGGTTTCTTGGTGCCATTCCATACCCTACTTTCTATTTTTTATCATCGTTCTCTGCTTCATAATTATTTTCCATTATTTTGCATAAAACTCAATATACTCAATTCCATACTATACATGTTACCCATCAATTAGGTCCAACTTGAAATCTCATGTACAAAGATTATAGTTTGATGAGGTCTATACAAGCTCCACATACTAAATATAATCCACCTAGTTATATTCCCTATTCTCCATGCTTTGAACACTTTATCTAACCTACTACAAAGTGTTAAAACTATTGGTATAGTCATGCACTTGCATTTCACATGCAATCTCTTTCCAAGGGCCTAGTTAGCTTGTAACATATAACCTCATAAACATTGTTGGATCTCAGATTTTTCCAAACAACCAAAACAACAAATACATGATTTGGATACCCTTAATTAGGTTAAAAAACATATATCACATTCACCAAGGGTTACTTTGTATGGTTATGTACTTTCAATACCATGCCTTAGGCCAATTAGGCCTTATTAAAAATTATGATAATGACAACGAATACTTGGGGTAATAGTTTTACCCAGGCCAATAGATAAAACTGAAGAAAAATCTTAATTAGGATTATGACACCTAATTTACACAACTATAAGACCTAAAACTTCATCATAGTTACTTTCTGTAGCCTCTTTAACCTTCCCCCTTTAAATCCCAAATGCATTGGACTATCACCCATCAATTGGGTGCTCATCCAAAATATGCACAACCACTGAGCCCCTCATTTAGGTGAGCTTTATAAGAATGCTTCATCATTAATGGAGGAATGTTTGTTGAAATAGAAATACAAACATTTACTTTACTAGATATAAGTACAAATGCACCATGATATAAATGTAAACATTGCAATAGCATAAGAGAACCAGTGCGTACCATAAGTAACAAGAAATACACTAGGGTTCGAACATATAAACACAAATATACAGAATAACAAGTCATATCTATTGAAAATCCATGTTTATAGTAGCCATATTTCATCAAAAGTGTCATAACAAACCGAATAGATGAAGATAATAGCCCCACTTCCGAAATCTCATATTTCCCCTATACTATTACATAAACCCTTCCTACGAAATACACCATAACCAAGCACACCCCATATGCACCCACACTCGACCTCTAACCTATAACACCCAATCACCTATCTCCCCCTTATCTATATCCAAATGCCTCATTAAATATGATAGAAGCTCGCTTTGATCATCATTTCAAAAGCAAGCCTACATGCCAAATATCATCATATCTTATGGTAGTGAGTGCCCATTCCATGTATATGTTACCTAGCCATTAAAACTTTCACCTTACAGCCCATAACCATAAAAATTCCCTATAATATCGTTTTCTTGAGCTCCAAGCCTCCATGTACCAACGTTGCAATCATTACACTTATCTGTAGCTTCATATGTTTTTCATGTGATACCCCTTTAACTGAAATTTCGCTAAGTCCTTAAACCCTTAGACCCTTTTCCTACTCCCACGTGTAAACCCATTACTTCTGCGTGTACCTACCTTCCTCTTTAGGACTTAGTCATTTTCTAGGCTCAACATCACCCCACACTAAACATGTTATCCATCCTCACAAACAATCTATCCTTCAATAATCAAAGAATAAAGAATGGGAGGAAAGAACAATATTCTTCCGCCTTGTGCAAAAGAATTAAAAAAATCATCATTGTTGAAGGAGGATAGGGAAGTATTTATTCAATCCTACTTAGATCTTACTCCAGGAATATACCTCATTTTACGTTTGCTGAAATAAATACCCTATCACTGTGCTGACTTCCTCAAATGATAACTCTTCTATGTTATCCTTTAATGTATCCACAATGTTCTCCATTTTCTTGCTAAAGTCGCTCAACGCGTCCATCCTTCACCTAACTTGGGGATATAAATCCTTCACTTTATTTTTAATTGAGACCCTTAAGCCTTAAATCACATTCAAATTCTTTTTGACTTCCGCTATGATTTTATCCCACTCTACCTTGTTACCCTTGTTCCTCTCCTGAAACTCCTTTAGGTCTACCTCATGGGTAGCAACCAATATACCTGTCACCCTATCCCTATCTCCACAGATTTCATAGACAACTTCAGCCACTTACACCATTGTTTTCACTAAGGCAAAGAGCTCGGATTACCGAGTTATGGTTTCCTCAATCTTGGATTTCTCCTTAGCCATGTTTCACACCAAAACTTCCTCTGCTAACTCGACACAAGCGGTGTCTTCGCATCTTAATCAATCGGGTTAATTCCTCCAAGCAGAGAAATGCCGAGTCATAATTCTATGAAAGGGGAGCCAAATGCGAACGCAGCCAAAAAAATGGAGTTTTGATATGGTCTCCACTTTCTTATGTACTCTCGCCCTTTCACCTTTTCTTCCCTCGGCTCAAGATTCAACCGAGAAATGATAAATTATTTCTTCATGATCTCCTTGTCCCTCTCAATTATCTCCTTATTCTTTTCCTCCAATTCTTCCTCAAAATCCTTGATCTCGTTATTTCTTGAAATAAGCGTGCCTCTACCTCCACGGATAGCATTTTGAGCATGTTACAAGACTTCTCATCAATTAGTCACTAGGTATCCATAATAGGGTTTACCTTATTGGGGTTCTATGCTTTTATCATGGCATCCATGCCAACTTGAGTCGGGCTCATCAACATGCGACTCGACCTTCCAAGAAAACATCTTCCTTGTGCATGTGTACGAACTATCTTTCTCAAATGAAGACATAAAAAAGTTGTTCTATGGGCATTATGCACCTTTGGAAGCGCACACGTAGGTGTTGTTATCCATTTTTACCCCCTTTAGTAAAATGGACAACTAGAGAAAACCAAACTTGGGCGGTTAGCGAGCTTCATGGTTGAGCTTGGGGCTTTTCGGAGGAAAAGGGATTCAATTCTAGGCCAAAATTGATTAAAATTAGGAAAATGTGGCTTTGGGGCACTATTATTTATTTTTCCTCACTCCCCAATCCAAGAAAATTCTAAGGAGTTCTTGAAAGAATTGAATAAAAGTCCGTAGAAGCCACAAAAAATTCTACATAAAAGTATGTAGAAGCTGCAGAAAAGTCTATGAAAAAAGCCACGAAATGCTGCGAGAAAACCAAATCCTTAGAATGTTGCAAAAAACTAGAAAATCTGTGGAACAAAGGAAAATGATAGTTTTTTCGTGTGAAACTTTGAATGGGCATAACAATTGATCCAATGCTAAAAATTTGACAAACGTTATATCATTGGAATGGTCTCAACGTCCTCTATGCATTGGAATTGTATTTTTCAATTTTATTGAGGTTAGATGTGTAAAAAAATGGAAAACATGTCCAATACATAAATACACAGTTCCAAGCCTAACCACCGTAATTAGTGAAGTATGGCAGCCCATTTCTTCTTCTAGAAGCTAAAGTACGTATGTAAGATGATTTTTAAGTGTGCCCATGCCATTTTTAGACAATTTAATGGCAGTTGTTGGTTGGTGAGTGAAGAAATCCGAGTTTCACTCTTTCTCTTTCTCTCATTCATTTTCTATATATTGTAAACAGTTCTCATTTGAAAGAGAGATATTTTGGGATGTGGGGAAACTCTGTAAAACTTGTCTCTCTACACCATTGATCGTAAACCCTCTCATGGGCTTGGAACGTGAATTTTTCCTCTATTTCAATAATGTAATGGATTTTGCATATAATGTGCAATACAATCCATGTTTGTGTCATTATTTAAACCCTTGAATTGTTTTGTTGTATCTCCTTGCCTCTATATTTCTGTTGTTGTCTTTTTGTGCATGTATTTCTCATTTGCATGTGCAGGGTGTTGTGTTTCATAGAGATTTAGTGGTTAATGGAGATCTGGGTCAATGTCACATTTGGTCGACCTCTCTCAACTACATTTTCTTTCCATCTTCTCCCTCGGTAGGATATTTCACCTCCTTTTACGGTGTGTCTTTGCTTTAGTGTAGGATCTATTTTCATGTATTCTCTCTCCTAGTCCCTTGGAAGGTTAGATTAGGATAAGATAGCTTTTCCTATATTAGAGAAGTTTGTAGAAGGTAGTATAGGAGAAGGAACCAGCCTTCTCTAGAGGATCATCTCAATCCCGTAAGTCTCACAGTTGAGAGATGATCCAAAGTTACCCAAAAATAGTCTCTTCTCATTCACACGGGCATGAAAAATTGGAGGGTGATGTTTTTTTGTGATAACAAGTCCTTGTTAGGGTTTGACATAAGTCATCATGTGTCCTTACACCACTTTGCCACATCCTTTCCACCGGTGCATACTACCTTTGGGAAGTGACACATAGAATCTTCTCCTTTTCTAAGCTCTCTTCTAACTCTCTCAATATATCCTCAATGTTGTGCTCCACCTCGTGCTCCACCAAGTTTTGAATGATTTTGGCTACTTCTATTTCCACGATGTCATCCAAATTCCCTCCAACCAAGTGTGGGGTCCGTGTGTATTCATATTCACTACTTCACTTCCTTTGATATTCTGTGCACCCTCCTCATTTATTCATACACTTCTTCATCATCGTGTACATTATACACTAGAGGATTCTCACCTTCTTTTTGCGCTATTCACCTCCCTCCTTGGAATCTTCATCCTTCATACTCTCCATCTTCTCGGATTGAACTTTGTGCCATCTTTTTTTCTTCTTCTTCCCTTGCGACTCCTCTATCACAGGAACAATTCCTTCTCACATGAATTCTCCTTTACATTGGACTTCTTCCTCGAGTGTAAGTACTCGACCCCGCGCCCAACTCCGTGCTCTATGGCCGGATGTGTGTGTGCTTGGTGCTCTGCTATTATAGCTTCTTTCATTTATCTCTTCTTCTATGCTAACTTCTTTCTTCCGATGGCGTCTTCTAGGATGGATACATAATCCTCGACATATGCACCCTTTTCAAACATGGGCCTCAGATGTACATAAATCCTTGTTTCCTTTATGCCTACAATTGGTATTGACACTAGTTTAAACATATGTACATCATGAGAGACATATGTCTCCATGTATGGCCACTTTTTAGGGTATACTAAAGTTTGGCATAGTGTGTGGTGGTCCTAATATACGTCACTTAGATAAAATCTAAGCTTCTTAGCCTCCTTGAACTTATTAACCACGCTCTAAAAGTACTACATTGTAAATGAAAATGGTAGCTTACACCATGGGCTTCTCATTCCATATGTCAAAGTGAATCTGCCTTTGCAAAAGTGTTGTTATACTGTAAATTTAGCCTCACTATTCACCAAGGCTCGTAGATATTCAGAGATTCTCCATTCTTCCCCGAATGCATCGTGCATTCTCTTATACTACTTCTCCAAGTGCACTTTATATGGAGTAGTCATTGTATCACAAGTGTACAATTCAAACCTTTTTCCGAGTAAGGGTCTGATTAGGGTACCCCAATATGTAGTTATTCAACCGTTAAGAAATCCAATCTTAGAAAATACAATAGTAAGAAGTATTTTACCATACATAATCTTATCCTCATTGTGCATGTAATCTATGATCTCCTTTGCAATGAAGCCCGAGAGGTTGTAGATTTTTCCTTCTAAAATATTCTTGTAAATGTTCAACTATCTCTTATTCATTTGTGTCCAATGCTCCTATCCATTCACCTAAGAACCATCTTCAAGGTTTGGTCTGTGATCTTGGTGATATCAAAGTAACACGAACCCTTCTTGTATTCATATTCCTTGAGTGTTTCCTTGACAAGCATCCTTGTCATCCAAGTCATCCTTCATTGATTCTCTTGTGCGAGATAAGCCCATTCTATTTTGAGATCAACTAAGCGGTCAAGAAAATTCTCCTCACTACGATGTAAAAGTAGTATTAATGCACACGTGGAAATAGAAATTGGTATAACCTTCTCGGGATTTATGAAATATTACAACTTATAGAGCTGTGAAAATCCAACTTTCTCTAATGTGGTCTTCACATAATCATCATATATTGGCTTGTTATCTTGCACCCTTTCTCTTCTTGGGAGAACTAGCTCCAACACCATCTCCTTCTCGGTGGTATCTATCATGTGGTTATAATCATTGATAACCATATTATGCATGTGAAATACTCATTCTATCCCCATCAAAACACCTAAGTATTACATCTCCATGTACCACTCCTCGTTAAAAATTGTCGACACGACGGGTTTTCCTTTTCTCTTTCCCTTCTTTGGTGAATCATTCGATCCCTTCCCTTATGCCATTTTTCTCATTAGGTCCTTGTAAATTCTTCTTTGCATCATTCATTAACACTACTCTATCCCTCGGCTTCACTCCTGTGAAATTTTTCCAAAACCCATGCCCTAGTTTGCAAACCCTACCATGGAAAAATATCCTTGCACAAGATAGTGTAAAAATTGGTGGGAATCCAATAAAGAACCTCCTTCATGCACACCCATGTACTTTGTTCCACTCTAGTTCAAAAATCAGTCAACTTCTTCACTTCACACTTAAATATTTGAAATATATTTGAAAGGATTCCCTAGTTCACAAGAGATCTTTAACAAAAAATGTAAGGTAAAATGAATAAGCCAACCCAACCTTCTATTTATAGCTTTTTTCTTTTTCCCGTGATAACTCTCATGCCACCTACCACCATACTACCACATTAAAGTAAGATTTGTCAAATGCTATCCTCCTGCGCGTTATGTCTAGCACTTTTTCTTCACACATAAACTTGTGTGAAACTCCAAAACCTTATGGTGCACAAAACGTGATGAACTGAGAATATGATGTGCACTCAAAGTACCAAGAAAATATTCTTCTATGTCCTAGTTCTTGATGCAACCTACCTATGTTTTCTCTATGAATTTTTTCCTTGTACATGGTTTTTATAAAGCTTTTGACACCAATCTCCATCCATAATCACCTCTGCTATGTGTACTCCTCGAACTCATGCATGTTTTAATTTCTCATCCTGGGCCTTCAATTAACATCAATCCCAACACTTGCTTCTTACAGCACTTTTCACTAAAACTATTCTTTACACTCTCCACCTAACAATAAATCGATGCACGGTCCTCTACACATAAAAATCCCTTAGATAAAATTGGCTACCGGCATGCTCATGCGCCCAAAGAAAACTACCAAAAAATAAATCCAAGTGATGATGAAAGGAAACACATATAAAGGAAAATTCATTAAGGGAAATCCTAAGATAACTAGCAATATTGCCTTATTTACAAAAACACAAAAAACTTATTTATAGAAGGGCTTAAACCTGCTCTGTTAAAATAAATTGGAAAATGTGTCCCATCAATGCACGTAAATGGAAAGTGACTTAATCAAGTATATATAATATAACATACGGTCCTAACAAATGTACTTTGAATTTCCTTAGGTGGCGCATAAACATAGAATCATACTCAAGAACCATCTTCCTAACCTCAAACTTCTTGTTTTTAATATGACGGTCATGCCATGCCTTCTTTCATGCTTTCTCCATCCTATAACTCCATCATGAAATGACACGCCTCTCATCCAAATCCATAAGTTTATCAAAACGCTCTTATAATGCTTGTTCATTATCCAATCTCCCTGCTCATGCAATATGAAAAGATGACAACATGAATTCCATAGGTAGAGCCTCCTCCACGCTAAACACCAATTGAAAAGGTATTGCCTTGTCCAACCTTTTATGAGTCATTTGATATGCCCATAACACTATAGAGACCTTGTCATCGTAGTCCCTCCTTCGACATTGTAAATCTTAGTTAATGTGTGGCTTAGTATATTATTAAATGCCTCAATAGTTCCATTATCCTAAGGGTGATACGACATAGTTTTGTGATGGGCCACAAGAACTTTGCCAATAAGATTCTAATAGTTTCATTCAAAACCGAGTGCCCCTATCACTTGTTAAACTCAATAGGCATCTATAACCACTTGCTTAAATTATCCCATAATAACCTAGCTAATTTTTCCTTTGTCGTACAATCCTTTTTAGGCACCACTTCTTCCCTTTGTGTTAGATAATTTGTTCAAGTGATAATATAATGTGAACCTATCCTATGTATGGATGGGGAAATAGGGCCCATAAAGTCAATTGCCCATTTTTCAAATGTCTCTATACTAGCAATAAGTCTTAATGACATTTCATCTTTTTATCCTAACTTACCAAGGTACTAACAATGATCACAGGCCTTATAATATTCAATAAAATCTTATAAACAATCTCCCAGGATCTCACACACAGTTTCATTCCCCGCATAGTGACCTCCTGGAATGCCACCATGAGCTTATTCCATGATTGCATCATGTTCATGCTCTAACACACATTGATGCAAGACCTCACCTCGACCTAGCTTATATAGGTCTCCGCCAATAAACATATAGGGTGCGAAGCATATAACTAACTTTTTCTTCTCCAAGGCCTTCATTCCTTCTCGTTTAACACCCATTTGTAAGAAAATAACAATATCCTCTAAGTTAGAGAGAATGCTCTGCAATCTAAACAAATGTGCATCTGTCATTTTTTCCTCAATGCTCTGTGTGTCCTTGCTAGAGCTAATTTGAGATAAATTCTCGAGTCCCAAATTGCTCTTCCCTGGTTTCACTACAGCCATAAACTCAAAATTCTAAAATAATAAGACCCATTGACATATGCACCCTTGTATGAAAAGATTTTTCACTAAGTATTTGAGTGTCATATGATCGTGTAGAAAGTAAAAGGCATTATGAAACATTTTCTAAATTTTTGCGGTGCGTAGATCAATAATTCTTTTTGCCCTGAGAGTATAATTATGTTTTGCTCGAGTTAGCTTCCTACTAGAAAACACAAGGGATGGTCAAAATCCCCATCTCTAGGCTATGCTAACACTACTCCTATCTCCATCCCTGATGCATCTATGTGCACATGAAAGGGATTATCATAAGAGGGAAAGTGTAAAATGGGCGCATGAGTGAGTCTTTCGTTCGGTGTGTCAAAATCCATCATTGCGCCTCACCCCCAATTAAATTTACCTTTATGTTTCAACACATCTTATAAAAACATGTAAATCTTGGCATATCCTTTGATAAATTTCTTGTAATATCCTGTGTTCCCTAAGAATCCACACCTTTGCGATTTGAGTGGAAGGTTCCTCCAACCCTAAGATAACAACAACTTTGGCAGGGTCTACCAACAAGCCTTATTTGTATATAATGTGACCGAGTAACATGCCAAATAGAGTAGCAAATACACATTTCTTAATGTTAAGTGAGATACTCAAATACCTGCATCTCTCAAACATCAATCTCAAATTGTCACAATGGTCTCTTACTAACCCATACACTTGTCTAATCATCCAGGTAAACTTACAGAAACTTATGGATGAAGTCTTGAAAGGCTTGTAATAAAATGTTTGAGAAAATAGCAGAACGTTCTTCAAACCAAAAAGCATGAATGTATAAGAAAAACTTCCCCATTCAGTGGTGAAAGTAGTCTTCTCTTGGTCTTCCTTTACAATTCTCACCTAGTGATAACCTGAAAATCCATCTGTAAAAGAATAGATCTCCCGCCCTACTACTCCTTCCAAGATCTCCTCAGTAAATGGGTTTGGAGAAGGATCTTTGAGACTCACAACATTCAAATGCCTATATTAAACATAAATCCTTATCCTTCCATCCTTTTTAAGCTAATTACCATTGGACTCGACCGCTCATATTCTTCAATTACCTCAATGGTCAAGGTTTTATCATCTTGTTAATATCCTCCTTAACCTTGACACATAGATTCAGATTCATCCTATAAGGCCTCTTATGAATCAGGTGCACACCCTCTTTTAACTTAATCCTCATTTCTCCCAATGAGTGATGTACTACTTTCAATTCATGGTAACCGTGTAGGAACAAATCTTGGAATTCACGTAGTAGATCAATAATTTTTGAAACTGTTGGTCGACCATTAATCTCTAATGACGGATTCCTTTAGCTCTACCTATGTACCAATGTTAATTTTTTTTTTTTCAAGGGTTCATGATATGCACATGATTTATCATCTTTTTGTCCAATACTTCACACGTACCTATAGTATGGTTAACATCTAAATTTTCCACTTCCTCATTGTCTATCAAATAGACTAACTTTCCTTTTTCTTTCTCTAGGCAGGTGCACTCAAGTTGTACCTCCTCCATCTCTTCTTTTGGTTCTTCTTCTACGAAGCACGATGCTAAATCAGGTTCTCCTAACAACTCTAGGATTCGGTCCTCAGCCATGACACTATCTCCCATAGTAAGGCACTTGACTACCTGCAATGCCTCATTCACTAATGGCTTCAAACTTTGATACTCAAAATTTTGAATAATATCCGTTGTCATTTCTTGCGATTCCTATCGACCATGAATCTTTGAATTAAAATACCATGTGTGTGTAGCCCTATAGGATGGAATAGAACTTATGCACCCATAGTGAAGGAGGCAAGGCTTCCACACCCATCATCCAAGTTCTCTCACACTCTTGGATGTGGAATGAGGCAGACTCCTTCCCATGATATTTGTGTATTACAAAGGGTGATTTTCTCATCAGAAACCTAATAGAGAGTGTGATTCTCACTTTGCACCACTCTAGAAGGTTATCACCATGAGTCGCCCACCAACGCGTTGTTGTCCCATGTAAGGTATAAGTAAGAATAATCCTTGTTTCTATCTAACACTTCCTTTGTACCTCCATCGCGTGTAAAAATACCTCAAGATTATGCTCTCTAGTGTAACTGGGTAACTACTTTCCTACCATGTGCCTAACTCGAGTGCACCCTAGTGATGCAAGTCCCGGTGCTCTTCAATTGTCTTCCGAAAAGCTCATAGGTCCTATCTCGCCCATTTGTCATAAGTAAAATTACTTGTATCACTCATAGATTGAGCATATACCTATTGAATGACTCCTTCTCTTGGTGGATGAACAACCTTGAGGTCTCTAATAGTGCACACATATATTTTTTCCAGGTCCTCTTTTCCCAAAGGTTCCACATAGGGTGAAAAATTCTAATCCGTGAGTGGAATAACAATGCGCTCCTCTTTGTTCTTGAAACTTATGTACCCTTTTTTAAAGTGCAAGTCAACATTATTTTTATAGCACTAGGAGTTTCCAACTAGGGCTAGAAATTTATCTACATCAGCAATCACTAATACTTCAAAGTCTCTAGTAACCGTGCCCCATCGATGGTCATGGATGCATCCTTCAATACATCGATGGGAATAGCCTTCATCCTATTTTCCATATATAACACATTTGAATATGGTTGTAATGGGGGTCTTTCCATCTAATTCCATGCATCTAAAGTGAGAACATTGACCTCAATGCCTATGTCAATCAAAATGTTTCTCAAGAGCCATCCATCCACAACTACATTCAATGTGATTTATTTTTCATAATCAATACCATGAGGGGGAAGTTTAACATGTAAGACCTGCATCTCACACTTTCCTCTAATGCGGAGTAATTTTTCTCTTAGCCACTCTCCTAAGAGATGGATAATATTATCCTGGTGTAACATATTAAAAACTTCTTTGATCTCATCTATGTATTTTTGGGGAACCTCAATGCTTTTATCCCGCTCCAGCTACCATGATTTATTTTTTAAAAACTAAATATCCCCTTGCAAGCACCTAATCATGTCTATAGTATCTTGGTATACCTCCTTCTGATGAGTTAGATCAGAATATTTCCCACGTAACACCTCTTCAATTATACTTGAGAGGTCTTGTTTGGTCCCTCCTTGGCATGTACAGTTTCTTCCTATGTACTCACTAAGAAAGGTTATAACTCAAAGTCATGTGCTACCTTTGGCATCTTCCATGGATCCGCTCACTTCACACTCACCATTCCCATGCCCATGTCCTTCTAGTTCTATATCATGTTCTCATATAAGTCATGCCACTCCTCATACTTATGCTTTTTTAAGCATCATGAGCACTATAGCAGATCTAGACACTTGCGCTTATTGTGTTCAATAGATCCACAATTGTAAAAATTTCCATGGGGAAATTCAATCCTACCTCCTTAACTACCAAAGCCTTTGAATCTTCCGTGAAATCCTCTCCCTTGATCGCTTCCATCTGTGCACCCTTTACACTGATGTCCTACATTCTTAGAACTTTTTCTAATACAATTATGGCACACACCAATGTCAACATGGTCTATCAATCAGTAGTCCTTTTTATCATGCATTGTAGATGAGAAAATATTACAATAACAAGACACATTCTTACGGAGCGCATGCTGAACCAATGGGCATCTACTTGGATCATGATCTCCATGGCAAATTTGACAATCCAATGACATGGTGCACACCGTATTTGATGGGAAACTTTATTTTGTGTGTCCTTCTACCTTAAAATTCATGCAACATAGTCCACTATGAGTCTCAAGAGCCATGTTCGCAGAAAATATCTCAAATTGCTTCGCCATGGCATTGATATATGCTTCTAAAAATGGGCTTACACCGGTGTCAACATTTATAATGGCCTCAAAGTGTAAAGTAGCCTCCAAGGCCTCATTTGGATCCATGAATGTCTTGAGGGAAAGCACTCATCTGAAGGTCATGATCAATCCTTTAAAGAATTACTAAGCATGCTTTGGGATAGATGGATTTCATAAGATAACTTTGACAAGACAGTATTGAAATGTGCATCATACTCCTACACACTCTCTTCCATACATTTTTGGATCTCGTTGAGTGCACTGATGCTCTTTTTATGAAACTTCAGAATGTGAAATTCCACAAATAAGTCATCATGCAACATAGTATAATACACCACCGTCTGATGGGGGTCATACTTCCGGTACCAACTTTGTGTGTGCCCTTGCAACATAGTTACAAAATAACTTGTTTTTCACTCTAGGGAAGTGATTCCTTTAGTGTGCCATATAAATTCACATTTTTGTAAATGATCTACAACATCTTCAACAACTTTGTAATTAAGTAAATGGAGTGACATCTCATAAATCACTTGTTGATGGTGTTGTGGTCCTTGCACACCAAATCTAGGATTTTGATTCCCTTGGTGTTTCTTCCACCACTAGATTCACTAGCTCCTATTTCTTCATATACTCTAGATCCTCCTCTCATTGCATGTAAGTGGTCTGATGCGGATGTGCTCTACGTACCCACCATTGCACTAAAATGCGTGCCAATGACCTATAATATTGATCTGCTCCTAGATGCGATACCCAATCTTTTTGTACCCATACTTTATCCAAACCATGTGCGGATAAAATACCTCAAAACAACGAAAAGGTCTACATGTCCATAGATGTGTCTAATGTAAAATGATATCTTATTGATGCTACTTGTGTAGGGGCTACCCCATATTTGAAGAAGAGCATACACTCAAAATAATCAATTCAACATAATTCCATAATACAAGTATTACACATTTATAGGGAAGGATCTCCTGAATATAAGGAATCCTATAACCACTCCTATAACCTCTCCACTAAATGGGAATTCTAATATATTACATGAGAACAACCCATTCTCCTAATTATGTAAGTTGTTTAAACAACTTACATAATATTACAAATATAACTAACCCGATGTTATTGTTACATATGTAACAATAACTTACATTTAATTCTATGTAATATTATAACACAAACACCCACGTGTTAGGAATATTCCTTACATTCCCCCTTAGTGCTAACATGGGATGAGGAACATTGTGTTCATTTAAGTTATTTCATAAATGCTCCCCTCAAAAAAATAACACTTGGATGTCAGTGATAACCGAAAATCCATCTAATTATAATATTTTGAAAATAATATATCTTCCCCCGTTTAAAAAAAATAAAAAATTCCTTATCAATAAAACACATTTTGTTTTAATTAATAAGAAACAAATAAAATTTTCTTCTCTCTTTTGATGGATAGGCGGGTTTTCACTTCATTTTGAAACCATGATGCCGCATTTGAGTTGAACGTTGTAAAGTGGAGTTTTAAATTTTCATTGGAAAGATTGACTTAAGTGTGATCTCATGTCGGTGAGATTGTATCTCTAAGAAAGAGAGATTGAGAATGTATTGAGATCATTTAGGAGGAAAACCTTAAACCTTAGGACTCACATTGAGTCAAGGATTTATGTTGTTTCAATGGAAGGGATTTGTCAATCTAGTGTCAATGGTGTCTAGTGGAGTGGACATAAAATATATTACAAAATATCTCACCCCACACCAATTTCAAAGTCTTCTTCCATCACCATTAGCAAATCACTTAGGGAGAGCCACCATGATTGATATTGGAGCTTGTTGGACATAGGAGCCTAGTTGTGCATAGATCGAGAAAACAAGGATTTGAGATAAATTAAATGAAGCTAGAGTGTAGCGAAATATATTTCATGTGTCTCCAAATTACATGGATTGACCAATTTTATTGACCTGTAAACACCAAATTTTGGTCACACTTCCCTTTGTCCCCTTTAATCAATTACGTAACATGTTCACCTAACCATGACCCCTTTACCCAACATCCGTATTAATTTAATTACTTACAATTGGATTAATGTTCATCCTCACATTATTAATTAATTTAATTACTTTAATTAAGTTAATTTGCACATCACCTAGACACCACACCCTAGACCCATTCGAGGGGCATTTAACTCACAAGTGACAAGTCATCACTCTCGGCACTTAGTCATCACTCCCGTGCCTTTGTGTCACCACTTAACCTAACTAACTGAGATTTCTTCCCAAAAACTAACTTGACTTCTTCTACAACCTTCCTGCCTTCTCTCATGTGAACTCCACTTCCCTAAGTGCGCTCAATCAAGAGTACACAAAAATAGCAAATATCTGCTTATTTTTGGTAAACCTATGATTTCCCGCCTTAAACAATGCCGGTTATCCCTCAACCGATGTTGGTCCCCCATCATCAGTTACTTTATATTCCCTTTGATAACTCTTTTCCCAGGTTGGTCATTTTGGTTTCAGAGAGTTCTATTGCATTCAATCATGAATAAGAGACTTCTCAGCATCCAGACGAAGAGATATTCTCAACCATAGGTCCAAGAAAGAGCCTGATGCTCAACCCAAGGAATTAAAATATTCACGGGAACAATTTGGGAAGCATTTTCATGAAACTAACCACAAAGTTATTCATGGATCAACCACTTCCTCCCTTCACCTACCAAAGCTGTAAATATAAGTAAGTGTATTTGATTTTCATCATTCTATACTTGCATAAAGTGTAGTTTCATTATCCTTTTGTTATTACATCTTATCCCTTATTGTATTTCTCCATCCCCACCTTCTTACAAATCTACCAATCCAACCACCCACGACCTTCTGGTTCTCCATACCTAACCTCTATGTATTCCTGAGTCTCCTTGGTATTATTACAAACCCAACCATCCTCCCTTGATTCTCTGTGTAATCACAGAGAAGTCTAAAACTAATTTTATTTAATTATCCCTAAATTGCCACTACGATGCCAATCACCTTAACCATCGTCGTCACCTCTCTTTATCGGCATCATTCACTGGACCAATTTTGATCTTTATATGATGATTTCATTTTTTTAACAAACAATCTCAATCAATCCTTAGTCTACAAAAACTTACCCCATATCTCTCCGTAACCTCACTAATACCTCACCCAAACCTAATACCCACCTACAACCTCACATCATACCTTGTTAACTCTCTCTACGAGACACATAGAAATCCTTGACACCCACTTTTGACATTCTACCATTTCCCACATTAACTTATTTCTATCATCCTCAACCGCCATCAGTTATACAGTCATCGACATTGGTCACCCCGACCGGTGTCGGTCTATCTCGCCTAGTAACATTTCCTTATACGAGCAAGCTTCTTAACTACTTGAAATGAACCAAAACTTCACAAAAACTTACCTGGACCCCATATGTGACCCTTAGATCACCTGCCTAACTCTGCAACCTGACCCAATACCTTCACTAGTGTAGTTATCAAGAATTTAATTGGATTGACATGGATAGTAGTATGAGACACCTAAATCATAACACTAGCATTAGATTCTTTTATTTACATGTTTAGTTATTTTATATTGAGTTATATATCAATGGATTGACATCTGTAAAGGAAGTATCACACTTCCTAGATCTAGCTCATGCTAGGTATTCAACTAACCTTTGTTATTAACTGTATCTTATGGTCTTGCTTTGTATTACAGGTAGTTCCTCCTAGCCAAAAGGAAGCTCACACAATCAGCTTGGATTAGAAATCAGAAACACGCACACTCAACCTTCGACTAACGTAATAAAATGTATTCCTCCTTAACTATTTACCTTATCTACTTTATTGTATAATAATTCGGTGAATTTTTTTAGCATGCCCGATGGGACCCTTTTTGGGTTTCCTTTTCATTATTCATTTTATAGGGTGCATTTTGATTGTTTATTTATTTTTGGAAAAAATCACATTAAAATTTCTCCCTTAAAATCTTCTCCTTCTTTCTATTGTCTAAAGAAATTGTGATTTTTGTTCTCTAAAAAGAACACGTCTTCCTTTCTACTGTATTTAATTTAGTGAAAGAGCATTCCTCTTCATGTTCTCTATTTGATACATCAAACTTAATTGTGGATTTAGGCTTGTAAAATTTACATTTCATTTTGGTATCTTTGCATTATAGCTCACATTAAATTAAGGGAAACCTATACTACTGGAAGTCATTCCTAGCCAATCGTTAACTAATTGAATCATAGTGAACACTCTCTTCTCTACACCAAACCACAAAAAATAGTTTGCACATTTTCTTAAACAACATCCTTCGAGGAAGAAGTTAGTTGTCAATGATCACACGATCGGAGGATTGATAGTGGGCACCAAGATGATTTATCTGTCTAGTTATTATCTCATAGAAAGGACCCCCTCACTAAAAATTTACAGAAACCATCCTTAGTTCTTGGATTTTCATAGGAAACAATTTATCAAACCAAGAACTCTTCTCTATTCACAAGTCGGTCCTAAATGACATAAGCTAGAACATAAAATCAACCATATAGGATTTTGTGTTTGCTAGTTTTTTTGCTTGATTTGTTTTTTGAGGTGAGAGGTTGTATTCTCCATTCTTTTTTCCTTTCACACTCCATAATCATATTTGGTGTATTCCGACTCTTTCTAAGTGTGTAAGGGTTCATCATCGCCATATTCAGGTTTCTAGGTTGGTCTTTTATTGGATCTAAGTCACTAAATTCAATTTTTTCCATCTTTTCAAATTTCATAGTGACGAGAATTGGTCCAACGACCTTCATCATTTTACTCATCCGATTATCATTTTACCTAACCATTACTAGTTTCTTTCTATTTTTGTCATTTAAACCAAACTAGCACTTATCACATTGTTGTTCTTTCTGTGGTTCCTCAAATACTTCACCATACCTCTGGGTATTTGAAATCACTTTCAAACCTAGATTTTCTTCATTTTCATAATTTATTGCCACATTTATAAAAATTTTGATTTTTCACGAAGAATCGTAGTATTAGTCACCCTAAGCGTAATTAGTTACCCTTTGTCACCGACATCGGCTACCAAACCATCAAATCAGTTCTATGTTTTAATTTTTAATTGAAAAAGCACTAGTTTTCACCTTACGGAACTATTTTCTCAATTCCTTTTTTTTCTTCGTGTCATATACAGAGAGTAGATTACTAGGTCTACACTAACCCACCCACATGGTTTTGACTCATATCCAAGCCAACACCCTTGTATTCCATGCTATCCTTTATCTACTCCTTCCTAGCCCATTTTTGCCTTCCATTCTATCACCCATAGATCCCAATCAGCCTATCACCATCAACCTTTGGTTATGACAAGTTTTGAAAACTCTTTGATTAGAACCTCACCGCTTTACAATATTATTTAGCCCTTTCATTCACTCATGAATTGAATCTAGGTAACTTATCTATGGCATTCCCATATCCATCCCACCTACACTTGCACTCACTTCTACCTCTTCCACTACTAGCATTTCCCTGGCCGCCTCCACCTTACCACCTATTGTTTCTCAACTTGACCCCACCTCATTGATATCTATTATACCTATGACGACTATCACACCCACGGCAATTTTCACCCCTACTGAATACACCATGCCTACATCTAACACCCTCATTACGAGCATGCCCATGTCTTCCATTTCCCATATACCTATCACATCCCAGCCACCTTTCATGTCGGTAGCCCACACTCCCTTCCAAAACATCATGCTCTGTATCCTCGAGTATCTTTCACAAATCACTAATAGGGTCTTTACATCCACCCCACCTACGTATATGTATTACCAATAACCACCTATTTCCTCTACTGCTTACTCTGGGTACTTCCCCTCCACCTCCATTCGCTCTCATATACCTCCATCACAATTTTTGTATGTGGCACCACCACACACTGGGATGTCGTCTACCTCATACTAATCTAATTTACACCCTCATACTTTGGGGTTCCCGTCATCACATCCCACCAATGACATAATCAAAATGATGATGGACAAGATGGATACATTGAAAGCATATGTCTCAAGTTCACGTAATTATCTAACATATGATGAGATTTGAAATGATCCTATTCAGCTATCCATTCCTATTCACATGTACCCTACACATTGGGAAATTCTAAAATTCAATGGTTCAATAACAATGATGATCCGCAACAACACTTGTGGTATTTTAAACATGTCTGCATACTGAACACTCACGATGATGCCTTGGTCCTTAGGACATTTCCAATGTCATTGTTAGGACTTGCTTTGAATTGGTATAGTTCTTTACCTAGAAATTCTATCCTCTAGTTTAACTAGGTTGCTCGGGATTTTCTTGACCACTTTTCTATCAATATTCTCAAGAATTTCACCATGGTGACTTATATGCCACATGCCATTATGAAGATGATTCTATCCCGATTTTTTTGATCGATGGTGCAAACCTAATTAACCAACTTACATTTCAATTACCTCAGAAAAATTTAATAGAATTGTTTCTTGGGGATTGTACTGGACATATATAACAAAATCTCGAGCTCCAAACCTTTCACACCTTTGACAAGACATTTACTATGGCCTAGAAGTTGGAAATTCATTCCCTTGAAGAAAAAATCTACAATTACGTAACAAAAACACTACGTTCAAATAAAAAGATACTTCTTCTGCCAAACCCCAAAATACCTATTCTAATTTACTAAGGGGTCTACTAACATGTTTATTTTGAAATCCAGTCCATATCATCCATCCAACGAAGAAAAACCTTTGTTTAACCTCTCGCATCATCCAGACCTTTCAATTTAGAAGAGAGAAATGAAAGTATGCCCCCATAGGAGATCCTTACTCTACCGTTTTGGAAAAAATCTTAAAATCTTGAGCCATTACCCTTTCACTAGTCAAACCACATACTGGTTTTGATCCTTCTCACCATGTGATTGCATGGAAAATGAAAATGATTACTCGCAATTGTTATCTTGTTCGAGATCATAGTAACGGTAACTATATCACTTTCAAAAACATTGTCCAAGAAATGTTACATAAAGGGGATCTCATCTTGGAAAATCTGAATGCAAAGCAGCGAAGTAGAACCTTCAGATCTTCAAAAATACATTCCCAATCACACCTCCTTATCCAACCAAATTGGTGATTCCTTCACCAATGACAAGTAATAGCCATGTGGTTCATGTTGTTTTTGACATCTTACCAACTGCTTCTACATAGTTTCCTCCTACTTCATCTATTGAATAAACTCTTGCACGAGATCCTTCATCAACAGAGGAACTTGTGCCATCTACTCCGTTACCCACAGAGGAGTCTCCCTCATCTCCCCCGCACCCACGAGAGGAGTCCACCATATCTACCAATAGAGTTTCCCCACGCACCTTTAAATATGACGAACAACCTACGGATTAACTCTCCTACCCATGGGAGAGTCATGCTTACCTTCCTCTTTTCCAAAATAAGAACTTACCTCATCGACCTTGCCTTCTCCCCAACATGTGGATGAATCATTGATAGTGTCCCTTTTGGTTAAAGATAATTCTCCACCGGCTTTCAAATATCCACTTGATTTGATCTCATAGAGTTAGAAGCTCATAAATTCCCTATTTCACATGCACAAGATTTTTTTACAGGAGTTACCACAAAATCAAAATTAGTTCCTTCTACTGCCACACAATTCTCACATTCAGTAGAACTATTAGATTACGTTGATTATTCCATGTTTTGTGGGTGTCTTCGAATGCCTGTTTCAACTCAAATGTAAATGTCACCAAATGATACTTCTACCATTTACCCCAAATGGTTTGGAGTGATGAAATCCATCATACCTAAGGTAGTCGTGATGAAACCATTATCTCCATAACCACTTGCGCCTAAACCATTACTCCTTTGCATGTATCCAAAACTACTGTACATTGGGATTCATGTCAACATCAACCCTAGTCCATCCTCTTGTAAAATTGGATTTACCCACATCCTCAAAAGCCAACACAAAGATTATTCCCCCACCTAAGAGGAAGAAACAACCTCTTAGGCCGTATACATTGGGTTTTCCTACTACCCATTTTTCACCTTCACCACTTCCATCTATCCTAGAACCTCACTCATCAACCTTGGCCAAACAACCTCCTACTCCAGGTAAACTAAAAAAAAACAGCCCACCTCTTCATCACGATCCTCTATTACACTCAAATTCACCTACATAACATACGCCTTCACCATCACCTATACCCTTTTACTACCTATACCCACACCACTTCTAGTACCCTCATCATTACTTATGATATTCCCTTCTCTTCAACCAATACCTTCCACCTTTCCTCTTCCCACAACCTTCACCGCACCTCCATTATCACCTTGGCTAACCTGTCCTCTTCCACAATCTTCCTTCCCTTCTACATCACACACTACTACTTCACCTTTTCCCAAGAAGGTGCAACCAAATTCCAATATTCCATTGCCCTCTAAAGAGGTAGTTAAACCTATAACACCTTAAACCACTAGTTCATCTGCCACATATTTTGACATTCTACCGTTTCCCATAGTAACCAATATCGCCATCACGAACCACCATCGATTATACCTATACTGACATCGGGCACCCTAACCGGTGTCGGTCTCTCGTGGATGGTAGAATTTCCTTAGACCAGCGAGCTTCCTAATTACACAAAATTAACCCAAACTTCACCAAACCTTACCTGGACCCGTTTGTGACCCCGTTTGTTCAATCTTGGAAGGAGATATCTCAATCAAATAAAGAAACAATGCAGTATAGAAATCGAGAGAAATTTGTGAGGCTATAGCATTGACTTTAGGTGATTATAAATGTAATGTGATTACAAGACGTATTTATTGGAATTCAAGACACTTTAGTTTTTGTTTTGTAATTCAAAAGGACAACCCCCTCAATTGAAATGCATGTTCTACGTCATCGCCTCTCATTTGGAATATCAAATGCATCTTGAAGGTCTTTATGTCTATATGGAAAATAAATTTAGTGTAGGGTTTTTATTATTCTCGTGGATTACACGGTCTTTTTTTAGTATGATTATGACAAATATTTTTTCATGGTGCCTCATTTTGTTTAATAGAAATGATGATAAATTTTGTATTATGTGTGTTCTAAGTTTTACACATTTGGATTTTATTGTATTATGTGTATATTTTGTGATCTTGTATCTGATAATGGTGGTATATATATTTTTGTTTTGCAACTTATATGATGGAGGGGTCTTCAAAATTCTCAAAATAAGTGGTTTAAGGTGTCACATTTTTTCGAGTTGGATGAATATATTATAAATGGCCAAAATGTAAGCTGAATGATTTTATTCTATCTAGATAGTGTCATACTATGTGAAGGTTTTCAAGAAGTATCTGAGGAACAATCTAGGTTTTTGAATGAATTTCTTTAATCTTAGGTCATGCGATAAATTTTCATTAATATTGTACCCTTTTAATATTGTAGTGTTCGTTAAACCCAATTGGTACATTTTTGTAATATTGTATCCTTCTAATAATGTAATGTTGGAACCCATAAGTGGTGCTTTTGTAATATTATAGCCATGTAATATTATAATAAAATAACCCACAAGTGGTATATTTTTGTAATATTATATCCTTGTAATATTGTAATATTGAAACTAAGAAGCGGTAATAAAATTTAATATGGTAATGAAGAAAAGTCAGTAATTTCTATATAAATAAGCAATCTATATGTGTTGCACTCTTACTCTGTGAGATTTGTAATTTTATCTTGTGGAATAGATCTGACTATTACATTAAATCTATAAATTCTTTTATTTCAATCAATACATAGATGTATAATTGATGTGATTGTAATTGAAATTATTGATATTCCTTGAGTAATCTACAACATTCCATCTTCTAGGATAGTCCACCTAGGAGTTAGAGTTCATTCAAGATAATCTAGTTGAGGGAACTTTATGCTTGAATGTGAAAATTAAGATTTATCCTTGTTAGTGTTCAATCTTGGAAGTGCTCTATTTTGTTCAAGAGCTTTCTCCCTTATACTGAATGCTTCTGAGTTGGAATGTACAGTTTATGGGTAAGAAAATTATTTTCATATATGTTGATGAGGGGTTTATTGACTTTTACCAGAAGTAGTATTTAAGGATTAATGTTGTAAATGCTATGTTTAAGGACTATGTTTTTACATCAAAAAGTGTTAACTCACATTGTGCAGATATGAAGGAGATTGATTCTTAGATTCTTAGAGCATCATGAATGAAATATTGCTAATAACACTCTATGACAAGTGCCTCAGAAGGAAGATGTTTAAATCAAAGCATTAGAAGTGAATTTCTTACTGATTCTAAGAAAGAAAACCCTTGAAATTGATGTAATAGTGAATGAGAGGGAGGCTTGTAGAACTTGTGTAGATGTTTGAGTAACCTTGTTAGAGCCATGACTAATATTATAAAGTATCTTGAACTATGCTCATATTGTGTTATCTCTGATAAGATGTATTGACATATTGAAGCAATCTTAAGAGTATATTATCATCAAACTGATGCATGCATAATGAATTCTGTGAAGGAACTGTGTATCTGTGATCAAAGTTAGTTTGGAGTTCTATGAGTTTGTATTAGGAATGCAAGAATGCATAAGATACTATAGTTGTGATGTATGGGTGGAGGCATTCACAAGAAACTTCTTGAAGGATAGGGTGTTTCATTGTTCATCTATATATGAGAAGACTAAGCCACTATGTCATTCAATTGTACATTTGACAAACCATCTTGAACTCTACACACCATCTTGAACTCTTTGATTGAGTTCTAGAACCAAAGGGGGTAACTTCTGGAACTATCTGCCAAGGTTCTAGAGCTATCTCCACTAGTTCCGAGCTAAGCTGTATGGATTCAATGAATCACCAACTCGTCTAAAATATTGATAATTCCATAACATGTTGATTATTGTTGAAATAGGTGTATGTTATGCAATGGGATCCTTTTGAAGAAGCTTGAACCCTGTGGACAAGGGTATTGAGAATATTTTACCTTAAACTATGTTTCTTGGTACATGACTGTGAGAAACCTTGATTTCTTCCAAACTGTGATCACTGATTATATGTTGTCTTGGATATTTTATGAACCAAGGAGTTTCATTAAGTGCCGAGAAGAGGTCAAAACAGTGTTATATTCCATGTAAGAAGATTCAAGAAAATATCTTATGAAAATTGTATTTAAAGTAAGCCTCTCGGGTCTCACAAGGATCCACTTTTGAAGGAAAAAAATTGTGAGAAAAACCTAAAAATCTACATTTCATAATGTTCAGACTGTGCTAAGAGATTCAGGAGGAAATTATGAGTTCCCATGGATAGGTTTTGAATTCTATTTGACAAAGTATAGGAAAAGGTAACAAAATATAGTCCAAAACCTTAGTCTAGAAGCATAGTTTCAAAGAAGGTATAAGATGCACTTAGAATTTGGTGATGATTCTACTAAGAAATAACAAAGGAATTCATGGGTGTCAAAATCACCCTCTACTTCATCTTGATAGTACCCACATTGATAATTAGGCATGAGGTTTCCAAGACCTGGTGAGGGTTGTAGACTAAGTTGAAAAAGAGAGCTAATACCAGTTGAAAGAAGAGTTGGAGTTTGATATATTTGGAGCATATCAAGATAGATAAGAGTGAACTACTGAAGCCTTTAAAACCCTTTGGGTGCCTTGGGAAGTGTGATGGCATAGTTGGAAGCAAAGTGCATAGTTGTGAGGCATTAGAGGTACTAGTGGAACAAAGGAATAAATGTAACATTTTGATCTTTTATTAAATGATTTTCTTGATGAATCTAACTATGATTAAGGTGTGAATAGGGAAAAAAATATAAAATTGGACCTTGAATGGGAAAATATAATCTTCTATATATTTGGGATCCAAACACTACAAAGCAAGAGAATGATAGATGAAGGAAAAATAGGGTAAGTGTAGAATTGCAAGGTCATGGGCCTTTGGGCAGTTGAAATAGTGTCAATATATGTTGCTAAGGTAGAGTATGGCATAGATAGGATGATATATTGTGAGAAGAAAAAAATTACAACTTGAGTTAAGCTTGAACCTAGAAGGTCACTCCTTGTTAAGTAGTTGGCATATATGATGTCATCATGAAGAATAATATAAGTTTACCTTCAGGAAAGCAAGAGAGGGCACTTTCTGATGTAGGAGCATGAAGAAAAGAAGTTATATCAAAGACAAAATATCCTCCTAATCATGTGTATGGCATAAAGGAAGGTGAATATAAGTCCCTGAGTCATGAGTGAAGGTCAAGGATGAAATGACAAGTAGCAAAGTGGAATCAAGTTGCTCAAGAATTTAAAATACAAGTTTCCCTCCATTTTGGAATTTGAACTTTTAAAATATGTAAAGGTGTTTAATGATCTTGTAAAGGTATGTTAGTAGGTTAGGTGAGTGAATACATGTCTTAGGAGTGAGTAAAAGACTAAATAATGTCAAATACTAGAAAATTTCCTCATTTTGTAAGAAAATTCATGTGAAAAGTTATGAGGCAAGTTAGTTAGGGTTGAGAGAAATAAGAAGGAATGAGTTAAAAGAAAGAAGGATTCAAATAGATAAGGAGGAGAAGGGAGTTAGTTGTAATCCCTGGTAGAGAGGGAGAAGTCTTCTTGTAATGGAGATAGGAGGAAATATGGAATAAGTATTAAGAATTATGTATGAAGACTGTAAAGGAAAAATAGTGGCTCTATTTTAGAGAAAGAAGAATTAATCTTTTCCCTTAAAATATTGGATGAGTGATTTTTTTGAGTTTCTATTGGCTTCTTCCTTTTGATTTATGCAGGGTATTCTCTTACAGAAATTGTATTTACATGCATTCAGAAATCATATTCTTGTTGGATCTAACACTCTGCTTTGACAATGTGCATGAGATTTGATTGTTAAGGAAGCTTGTTTAACAGTAGTAATCTTGTAAAATCCCTTGAATGAGATCTATAGTCAATCCATGTATGGGATAATGTAAGGAAGTTGATGGTATGATTTGGAATAACATAGATGCTAAGTATTCTTTACATCTTGTTGCATGAGACTGTATTGTGTAGTTGTGAAGCCTGATGTAATTATGAAAACTGGGTCAAGATGCATTGAAAGATCTTTAGGGGAATCTTATTACTGAGGTAGGTACTAAAAGTGGAAAAGTGGAATAGGAAGAACACTATAAAGAGTTGAGGTCCTAATTTTTGCAAGCACCTTGGGATTGTCATAGAGAAGCTAGGGAAGCTTGTAGTTTATTGTGGTCATCTCCAAAACACTCCAATCACTATTTGTGCAAGAATTAGATCTTGAGGATTTATAATACATTTTTGAGTAAAAGGAATATTTATAGCCTCCCAATCTCCTTGAATGTATTTTGTGGATGATCTAACCTTAATTTCCATGAAATAACATGAACAAGTCATTTTGAGGAGTCATCAAGGTCAGAAGGAGGAAATATTGCTTACAAAAAGTAGAAGCTACTGTGAATATCAAAGGACAGTTTTGTGCTCACAAGAAAGAGGTAAGTGCTTGGATAATCTCATAAAGATAAATTTTTTTAAGCATCTAAAAGACATGGCATGAATCGACAGAACATTATTTGTTGATGATATGACTATTCAAGTTGATGTATGTTGTTCATTACTAGTCTAGGCCCTTGCTAACTTAAAAAAGGGACCCTCAACAAAGAGTTTTGAGAATATTACTACTAGAATCTTATTGAACCTGTTCAATGGAGTGTGCTAGTGTTTAGGGTGCACCACTTTCCTCCAAAATTCAATATTCAAATGTTTGAATCAGTATTTTCTAGTTGAGATCCTTTAAGGCATGTAAATGGATATGGGACCTCGGTTAGGGTAGTGGGGGTCATTGGATGTTGTTAACACCATTGGAAACCCTTGGTTAGTTTAGTATGGTAAAATAGTTATAACTGTAGTTGATAGTTATGAGTCATAGGAGGGGCAGTTAGGATAGAGATAGTAAGGTAAATAGGAAAAGAAATCAGTTGTATGGTGGTATTCGAGGGAGTAGGAGAGTGTGAGTCATGGTTCCTTGAAAATAAGGAGGATTTGGATAATGAAGGAGAGGAGAACAAAACAAGAACTATGAAATTTTGTATTAAGTTCAATATGTTGGATCTAGTTTGGTATCCTCTTGACCAGGGATAGTAGAGGTTATGCTAAAAAGGGATTAAAACTAGGGCTAATAGAGGTATTGTGGGCCTAAAAGAGAAAAATTGGGATGGAAGGTAGATGAGAAAAGATAGGGTTTGTAAATTATGCATACACCTTGAACAAGGTAAAGGGTGTTTGAGAAATTCAAGAGTTGATTGTGAAGGCTACAGATTCCTTGAAACTTGAAGATTAGTTGGAGTCTTGCTCTTAAGATCCATTTGAGGGAAGTTTGGGTAAACTTGTGAAAGTTATTGAATTTTCTTAATTAATTTAACCTCTTGATGAGTGGTTACAGGTTGGAACAATCATGATGGAACAATTTAGTGGGTTGGAAGGAGTTCATGAAAGGTAAAAAGTAAATTGTGCTTGTTTTTGGGATGGAGAACCAAGTAAAAATGAACTACAGTAATGAAGGTGAGAATTTTCATGAATGGTGGCTTCAAAGTATCATCAACTTTCAAATAATCTATTAAAAGGCTTATACTAGTTAAACTCACCTTACTATTCATATGGAAGGACATACAAGATTTATAATGCACTAAATTAGTGTTGTGGATGCAATAATTAGGCTAATTACCTCATAGAATGTTCTAGTTGATCTTTAGAAAAGTATCGGTGTGCTTGAAGAAATTAAGTAGGGCTTATCTAATAGCATGAGGGAATACGATGCGAGTTTTAAAACTTTCTTGTCAATTTTTTTTATGACATACATCCTAGTCAACATGTAAACTGGTTTGTGAGAGGATTTTTGACCCTTTTTAGAAGGGAACTATCTCACAAGACCTTTGTAGTCCTACACAATGATTTGGAGGTAGCTCTTTGTAGTGAGACAGGTTAGAAGTGTGGACACTAGAGTAAGTCTATTTTTAGAGGCACAAATTGCAGCTATGGTAAAACAATTGGAGAAGCTCTCACTAATTCAGCTCATGAGACACATAGTGTAATATGGTGTACAAATTTCAAGGTTGAAGGAAACATTAAGCATATCTTCCTCGAAATTCGAGTGCATGCCATGTTGTTGGATTGTGATATCTATCATTTAGAACATGATGTGAGTAGATGTCCCCTCTTATAATGCGTGATCTGGAAGAAATTATCTATCTATTGTAAGATTTGCAAGACTCATACCCACGATAACTCTAAGCGTAGGTTAATTGATCATATTTATAAGGCCATTGAGATTGGGTTGCACTGCATCGGTGTAGAAAATGGATCTAAGGAACATGAAGGATAGCATAATGAAGGGAAAAACAATAGAATTAACGGGAAAAAGGTTTTTCGGGAGGTTATAAAGGTTGAGGTCACGTGCAATGGCGAAGAGTATTTCTAGAGGAACTTGTTATACTTGTGGATCTCCTGATCATTATCAACACGAGTACCCTCAGAATGTGGTTTTCTCATGGTGTTTTAAACATCAAAAGTTTGAAGATTGTCCCAACTTATATGAGCATATGAGAAAGAAACATAAGAAAGATAAGGGTGTGGGAATGATTAAGGTACACTTTGTGTAATTCAAGATCAACAGATGTCAAAGGTAGCATCTACCCTTGAGTTACCTTAATTATATTAATTTTGGTAGAGCTTTGCAGATTAAAAAGCACCGAATAGAATGATAATATAATTGAATTACAAACATCCGGGATATATTATTCACAGGTAGAGGTTACATATATAGAGTTTGATCTCCTCGATTCTAGGAGTCAACACTCATCCCACTAATCACTCAGCATCCCACAAATCTCTCCCAATACCTATTCTCACTCAACAAACCTAGAATCTCTCTAAGAGATCTCTACGAGTTGTCACCAACTCATTATTTGCACAATAATAATAATGTTCACAATATTAAAATATTCCTAACATTCACTCCCCTATTGTTAACATTATTATTTCCACACATACACTCCCCTAATGTGAACAATGTAGAAAAGAATAGTTACACTTTCTCTACAGCTTGCACACCCCTATTTGCTCATGATCTTGGTACACATATGGACCTCAGTCCAAGGTAAGAACCCCTGTTCATGAACCTCTGTTCATCAATACGAACCCCTGTTTGACAAAAATAGACCTCTGTCCTAGGTACGAGCCCCTGCTCATGAACCTCTGTTCATCCTCTTCAAGAAAAACATGATGCTGCTTTTTCTTGTGCTTTTATCTTTCTACTATAACATATTTACATCAGGAGGTTATAAAAGGAAATACAATTCTGAACATGAATGTGACATCTGTTCTTATTACAAACAATGAAACACACAACTAAAAAAATGCCACAAACTCATTATGCGGCCCCGTCGCTTGCGGCTGGCGAGAGGACGCTGGTTGTCCTCCTTCCTCCATTGCCTCCTGCCTCCATCTGAAAGTTATCTAAAGAAGGAAGTCTTCAGATTCATAACCATCACCCAAAGGTTCTTCTTTATCACTGTCTTCTTCTTCATTAGCAACCATGGCACTTTCTTCTATTTTTCCATCAAGTAAATCTTGTGCTCTTTTCTTGCAGTTTATAGATAGATGTCCATCTTGTTTACAATAGTAACAAGTGATATGTTTCTTTGTATCTCTGAAATTTGATCTTTGTTTAAAAGAAGATTTAAATCTCCCTTTATCATACGACTTGTTTTTACCATACATTAGTTTCTTCGGTGTAACAGTCTTATTTTCTTCATCTATCAGTGAAGAAATTAGATCTTCTAGGCTGGGATTGATCTTGCTCAAAGTAAAAACAATGTTTGAATAGTGAGATGGCATACTATTCAACAAAACAACTTTTGCATCATCATCCTCTACTTTAAGTTTTATCCCTGATAATTGATTCAAAATAGACCGAAACTTACTTATATGTTGTACCATGTTTTCTCCTTCATCCATCTTGAGTCCAAACAACACGCTTCAAGGTCACTACTGCGCTTCGGTTTGGGATCCAAACAACTTGTTCAATGTTGTCCAAATGAAATTTGAACTTTTTGAAAGGTCTATATGATGCAAATATGCATCAGACAATCCAAGTCCAATGATTGTTGTTGCTTTACGATCTCTACTCTCCCATTTGGTTGCTTCATCAGCATCGGTTGGTTTCTTGAATGTTCCATCTGCAACTTCCCACAAATCTTTGTTAATGAGTGTCAACTGAGTTCGTACTTGCCAAGTGTGAAAATCCTTTCCATCAAATTTTTCAACATAACCCAATTTATCCATTATGACTCTCCACAATTTGACACAAATAGGTGTCGGTTTCAACCGAAAATACACCCTTTTTACAAACAATTTAAAATTTTGACACTGTTAAAATTCTTTTAACGTCTTGATGATACTGACTAGATTGACGCTTTGACTTACTACACTAGACAAAATGACAATAACATTTAAAAAGTAATTAGATATTACTTTTTACTATGACACACATAAAATGACTTAGACCAATTAGATCCAATTTTGACTTGGTATTTTTGAAGACTATATTAACTATGATTAATATAGCTAAAGGACAAAAAAATAAACCATCAAATAGACTCACTATTACATCACTCAAACTATACTAATACCTAAACATAAGGAAATTATAAACTTTATTTGAACTCAACCATAAACTTGATGGAAGGAAGACACGTAGAAACTATTACGGTCTTAGCTTATGGGCATAACAGTTGATCCCATAAAGAATGAAAAAATCCTTACGCTGGTGTTAGGAGGCAGTCTTTGGTGCTGGCCGTGGTTGGTAGGCTTCTAGTGAGTGAGCTCCAATGAGCGTGCATGCATGGATCAGTCCTCAGATGGCTATGACGTAACCCGTGTGGATCTAGCTTTTGATATAGTGCAGAGATCACAAAATAACAGATCCATGCGCATAGGCAGGGAAAAAATATTACACAGGAACAGATTTGTAAGAACTCGTGGCTAGGTTAACACCATAGAAGGATATGTTAACTATTGGGGTGAGCTCTTTGGATCAGGTCGTGGATGCCATTCGGAAACCTCCACACGTACCTTTTCTAACCAGAATCCAAATCAGAATTAAACTGCAGATTGCCTGGAAACGATTGGGAGTGTAATCATGCCAGATAGACAAGGAGACAACTCGTGAGGTCTGCAGTCATTGGGACGTGAGCACAGCAGATCCAAGAATGATATAAGGTGAATGACGTTACATCTACAGACTTGGACGCAAGCATATGTAAGAAATGGATCCGTTGAAGTCAATGATAATGCGCAGTAATATTGACATCCTCTGATACACAAAGAATCAAACCATAAATTTGTAATAACAAATAAAATCCTATCTCAGTCGCAATGAATATACTCACGCAGGAATAATCCAATCCATTTTCACCATTGAAGAACTAGCACACGACTCACATGGCTAATGGTTGACCTGCTCTGATACCAGATATTAATTTTGGTAGAGCTTTGCAGATTAAAAAACACCGAATAGAATGATAATATAATTGAATTACAAACATCCGGGATATATTATTCACAGGTAGAGGTTACATATATAGAGTTTGATCTCCTCGATTCTAGGAGTCAACACTCATCCCACTAATCACTCAGCATCCCACAAATCTCTCCCAATACCTATTCTCACTCAACAAACCTAGAATCTCTCTAAGAGATCTCTATGAGTTGTCACCAACTCATTATTTGCACAATAATAATAATGTTCACAATATTAAAATATTCCTAACAAATTAGTTACTACACATACCGAGGTTGTGTAAGCACATGGACCTCTTAAGTATAAGCATTTACTATAACAAAGTAAGAAGTGATAAATGTAAAGTATCCTAATGTTACACATAAAAAAGAGGTTTACCGGGGATACTATGGATGTTATAAGGGATCCAGTAAGAAGAAATTTAGAGCTTGAAGAAGTAGGCACACGTGATCAAACGAGAAGAGAAATTTTAAATCCCATAAAAGGATGTATATGATTTGAAAGAGGTCTGTAGAATGTTGCGCCATGAGAATATAATCCCTCTTTTAGGAGAGTGGTTGAGAGAAAATATATCGTGCGTAGGTAATGAGCGCGAGAGGTAGATACTTCATGAAAATATGTCCCCACATAATCATGACCATGAGAATGAAATTACACCGAATGCAATCATAGATGAATTGCTCTGGTAAACATTTTGATAGATACTAGTGTAGAAGTTAATGTACTCATGTTGGATGTTTTGAATCATATGGAAAGACCACCATTGTAGCCTTATTCGAATGTTTTGTACATGGAAAATAGAACTGGGGATAATCCTATTGGGGTAATAAAGGATGTAACTATTACAATTCGAGGGGAAATTTTAATAGGGATTTTAAAGCATTCGAGCTAGTTAAAGCAGATATCTTCCTGACATTACAAGGGACCCCATGGTTTTATGTAAATAATGTAGATTTACGATTCAACAAGGGGAACATTAGCTTTGAGAATAAGGAAGAACCCATTATTATAGCCTTTACAAATGCAAAGGATACCCCATATGTTGAGCCTTTGAGTGATGAGAACTTGAACAAGATATATGTGCACACAATAAGAGATCCCGAGGAAACAGAGACATTTAAGGAAGGATTCATATAGTGGGATGATTTTCAGTTAGTTAGTGATACAACAAATATCTCCTATGAAAATCGGGTACATGGAACATATAAACTAGTTGGGTGGGAGATTAAGAACACATGATTACTCGTGTGATCGGACCACATGCCGTTATGTGCTTGAGATATAACTAGATATCTAGGTACACTAGTTAAGGAACCCTGAGGTATTTCTACATGCCATGGAAGCCCGGTGGAAGAATGAATGAGACGAGAAGAAATATGTTGGTATATTCTCTACGTGGGAAAACAACGCATTGGTGGGAAATGCACAGAGACAACTTATTAGAATGACAAGAAGTGAGAATCTTCTTTTCTACTATGTTTATAAAGAGAAATGTACCTTCATATGTATGCAATTTTTATGGGAAGTCCCCTTCTCTCGCACCATGTCCGAGATTATGAAAGAGTTTGGATAGAGAGGCAAGAGGCCTTTCTACCATAACCTAAGTACATAAGTTCTATTCAAATTTAATTGGTTGTGCACATGCATAGTATGTTCACGCAGAGTTAACAAGGAAATAGATAATTTCCATGATATGACCTAATATATGATTCATACTTTTGATTACTTTTCTACTAAGCCTCCGGTCAATGAAGCACTGTAGATTATGAAGCACCTTATTTTGGGAGATAGCAAAGGCTAAGGAACTTCTAATAGATATGTTTGGAGAGATGGATTTAAAGGTGTGGCTTGACCTAAAAGAGAATGAGGAATAAGAAATGGTCTACTCTGGAAAGAAAAAGAAAAGGGTAAAATGGTATGCATGATAAATAATAAGGGTGTTGAAGAAACTAACATGAATGTTAATGACACTAAAGGAACACACAAGTTGATGGATATAGTAGATGAAAAGGCATGCGTGAATCATGATCCTATGAAAAGAGAAGGTTAATATTGGAACAAATGCGCAGATACTAAAGATGTCATTATTGATGACTCTTTGGTTAAGGAAGGAAGTTATTATGATCATTAAACTCCTACACAAATTTCAGGACTTGTTTCTACGGGCTATCATGAGGTAAAATTATTACACCCTTCTTTAGGTGAGATGAGGATAAAACTTAAATAAGGTGCGTGCATGATTAGAAAGTGACCTTATAGGATGAATCCTAATATGTGAATCAAGGTAAAGGTTAAAATTGATAAAATGATTAAGTCCTGGTATCATTGAGCCCATCGAGGAATCGAACGTGCCGCCCCATTGTAATCAAAATTAATAAGGATGGGAGGATAAGGATTTGTGTGGACTATAGGTAACATAATTATGTATGTGTTATTGATCCTTTTTCAACCCCATTCATAGAATAGATCCTTGAAGGATTTTTTTTGGGTGCAAGATATACTCATTTACTCGATGGATTTTTAGGTTATCTTCAAGTGCGCATAATGAAGGAAGATTAAGAAAAAAAAACTTTCACCACCGAGTGCGAAATTTTTGCATACACAATGATGTTGTTTGGAAGTTTTCTCTAGCTATATTCTCACACATTCTTGTATAGGAATTTCAGGATTTCATTCATAATTTTTACATGTATATTTGCATGATTGGATAGTAAATGGCTTGGTCAAATATCATTGGGAGAATTTAAGGATGTTGTTTGAGAGGTGCAAGTAGTTAAGCATATCTCTTAACATTTAGAAGTGTATTTTGCATTACCATTTGGCACTTTACTTGGGAATATTATTTGTAAAGAAGGGTTGTTGGTATATCCTACCAAGATAGCTATGATCTTGGGTTTGGAAGAACCTAATAATTAGAGTGAAGTGCGGGATTTCTTGGACATATAGGTTACTATAGGAAATTCAATAAAGGATATGCAAGAATTGTTGAAAGCAAAAGGAAAATTTTATGGGGTAACGCAGTAAAGAGTGTGTTTGAAACATTGAAGGAGAAGTTGACTAATGCACCTATTTTTACTTTCATTCTTCAGATAAGCCTTTGAAGTTCATATTGATGTTTTTGGCATGATAATTGGTGTAGTGTCATACAACTAGGAGAAGGAATTGTAGACCACCCTATTTGTTTTGCAAGAAGGAAGTTGACACTGAGAAAATAATTATACAACTATTGAGCATGAGGATTTTTTTATGATCTACGCATTGCACAAGTTCAGATAATACTTATTGGAAACAATTTTTATCTTCTTTACAGATCATATGGAACTTAATTATTTGGTCAACAAGTCTATTTTGTAAGGGTGCATTTACAGGTGGATATTACTCTTTTTAGTATTTTTACTTTAAAATGGTTATCAAACTAGGGAAGAGTAATTTAGGGCCTACCATTTGTCCTGGAATTAATTCTAGCAAGGATGCATAGAGCATCAAGATACAATGCTTGATGCAAAGTTGTTGATTAAATCACGTGCCCATAGATATAGAGTAAATTTCAATATTATTGTGTAATGGACATGTGCTTGAGGGAATGAAGACATTAGAGAAGAAGAAAATTGTAATACATGTGGTACCCTATCAGTTGATAGGTGGAGATTTGTATAAACTATCTTGTGACGAAGTTTTGTGTTGATTTTTTCTAGAGCATGAGTAGAGGCTATTATGGAAGAATCCCATCTTGGTATTGTAGGAGGTTATTGTTTTTGGGATGCCACCATGAGAAATATTCTCGATCGCTGAAATTTGTGGGAAAATTTTTAGAATGATATTAAATAATATGTCAAGGCGTGTGACCACTTTCATTGCCTTGGGAATCCTAGAACTAGAGATGAGATGTCTTTGAGTCCTATTGTAAGTGCTAAACCTTTTGAGAAATGGGCTATTGATTTTTTAGGTCCTATTTCCCCACCCGTGTGTAGTACTAGCATGCACTATATTATAGCCTATATAGATTATCTAACACAATGGGAAGAAACAACACCTACTAAGGATTTTACAAAGTAGTTACAACAACAATATTTTCATGGGAGAACATTATTAGTAGGTATGGACGTCAATTGAGTTTAACAAGTGATAGGGGTACTCATTTCTTAAATGAGACCACTTGGATTTTATTAGAAAACTTTATGGTGGCACACCATTAAAAACACCCTATCACCCACATGGAAAGTAATGGTACTACTTGAATCTTTCAACAAGATTATGGGACAAACACTAACAAAAATTTGTAATGTTGGAAGGAAAGACTAGGATGATACGATCTTTTTTGTTCTGGGCATATAATACTACATAGAAGAGGTTGAATAAATCCAAAACCTTTCAGATAGTGTTTGGCACATAGGTTGTATTTCCTATGGATTTCATGTTGTCATACTTTCATATTACACATGTAATAGGGTTAGATGATGAATAACCTAATGAGGATCACATAAAAAAATAATACAATTATATGAGAGGCATGTTATTGAATGATGGAGCTAGAAGATAGAAAATGTGAGATAGAAGGCACAGACAGGGATAGGCATATCGGGAATAAAACATTTGATGAAGGAAAGATAGTTCTTTTGTATGACTAAAAGTTTGGACACCACCTAGGGAAATTGAAAGTTTATTGGTTGCGACTCTTTGTAGAAATAAATATTTTATATTCGAGTTCTTGTGTTGCAGCACTCGGATGACATTTTATTTCCCAATTACTTCAATAGTAGTAGGTTGAAGTCATACTATAAATATTCTTCTTGGTATTTTTAATAAGACAATATTTCCACTTAGATTAAATTTCCATTTAATGCATTTCCCTTAATGTGTTTCTTTCATTGTTGCTATGCTTTGTCAAAAATCAGTTGTGCATTCTAGGATATTCATTCTACTCAAGTTTGGCTTGGCAGAGCATCCTTATCTAAAATTGAAAAGTCTCTTGCTCATTCTATGCATCCTTAGAAATTTGTATGCAGAGTGTGTTTCCTCTAAATAATTTTATGGATTTAATAGTCACATCATACTCTATGATTTTGGTCACCCATCTTGATCTTTTCTCACTAACTTCTTCTCCCATGATGAAGTCACTCATACTAGAGTGTGAAAATAATATGTCTTAACATGATTTTTGGCAAGAATGCTCTTAAAAGTTTTCGGTGCATGCATGATAGAGAATACTTCTTTCTCTGTGTGACTATATTTCAATTCATAATCCTTCAAGATAATTGACTAAAGAAATCCACTCTCTAGACCTTGTTCATTTTCTTGTGTCAAGACAACACCTAAACTAGCATCATATCCATAAACATAAAGGATGAAATCCTTCGAATAATATAGATTGATGAGCATTGGGGTGTGAACAATGTCTTTCTTGATCTGATTGAAATTTTAATTTCCTTCTATTGTCCATTTGAAGACTATGTCCTTCTTGAGCATGAGGGTGATGGGCCTTACTAAACCTATAAAGTTAGGAATGAATATCCTAACAAATTATTTTTTTACTAGGAATGATTATAAGGCCTTTTTGTGCATTGACAAGGAAAGATAGAGAATGGCATAGGTGTGCTCATAATCAATGGAAATTCCATCCTTTGAAACCACATGGCCCAAAATTTTTCCATGCGCAAGAACAAATTTACACTTCTTGGGGTTGAAAGATACCCCAAAATATCTACATATCTAAAAACTTTCTCCAGATGAATGATGTGGTCTGCACTTTTCTTTGAAAAAACATCTATGTCATCTAATTAAACTAGGATGAAATCATTGGTATATCTTTCGAGGAAATATCTATGTATTTCGAAAGGTTTTTGCTATAGTTGACATACCAAAAGGCATTTTTTGATAATAATATGTACCCCATTTGGTTGCAAATATAGTCTTGAATTAATCCTCTTCTTTAAGGATGATTTGGTTGAAACTAAAATACCCATCAAATATAGAGAACCTTTACATGTCTGCCATTGTCTACAAAATATGCTCCATAGAAGGAAAAGGATAATTATCCTTCAAATATTCCTTATTTAAATCATTGAAATCACCCATTATCTAATTTCACCATTCTTCTTATGCATTGGAACTAGATCTTCCACCCAAATAGAGTACTTAATAGGAAAAATTATCTTTTCCTCAATGATTTTTAATACTTCATTCCTCATCATGATCTCTATTTTAGGATTGAAAGGCCATTGCTCTTGTTTGATGGGATTGATTCTCGATACAATTCAGTGGAGTCTTGCGCAAAACTTTAATCAAATCATTTGAGGTCTTCATACTCCCATGAGAAGATATCAACATATTTTTGACACAAAGAGATGAAATCCTACTTTTCATCACGCGTTCACTCTTTACCAAGAAATAAATCTTAGCCACACACAATATCAACTAGTTGTAAGTCTTCTTACACTCGTACATATAATTTTATTCACCCTTAAACTCTTCATTATGACTGAAAATATTATCTAAGGTGGCCAACACTTTAGGAAAAAAATTTTCTTGAGTTGAATCACTTGGTCACCATAGCTCCATGAAATTCAACTTGCATGTTTGAAGATAACTTAGCTTCATTTTGGATAAATTGGATAATCTACACATCCTTCTCAAAAACTTTCTAGCTAGCCTCCTTATGTGGAATGGATGGATTGACCAAAATCTTGATGTATTGCGCATTTCCTTGGATAAAAGCCTTAGTAGGTGATAACTATGAACCAATAGCTTCCATTTGATCCACATATTTATTCAAATTTCTTGGCGCCACGTACATGATTGACAAAGATCAAATATCTCCAAGTGGTCCCAAAATATATATTTATAATCTTTTAGAATTTTATTATTTGTTATGCACTTGTTTTTGACACGGAGGATAACTAATCAAAGGTGTCCCTAAAGATCTGCAATGGTTTTATCTCGCCTCTTCTCATCAATAAGAAGGCCATTCACTAAAGCTTCATATTCTGCTATATTGCTAGAGCATGCAAAGAAAAACCCGTGCGCGAAGAATAAATTCTCATTCTTTGGAGAAATGAGAATAACACATGCATCTACGCCATTTCTTCTTCTCGGAGTTGTCAAAATACATTTTCCATAGTCTAGAGGTATTATCATCATCTTCTTTAAGTGGGATAGGAAACGTGCATTCTTCTTCAAGGATGCAATAAGTACCAAGACCAGTTTCAATAGTTGTATCATAGGGATCAAATTCATAGCACAAATTTTCTGATTCATCTAATAAAAGAGTAGGTACGAGGTAGGAGTAGGGTGCTCTTTTGAAACCAAATCTTATTCTTGACCTTATTGGATGATACAATTGGCCTAAGGAGGAGACTAGTCATATGACTCAACATGATAGGAAAATATAGGATCATCTTGTATGGTCTAGGGTACCATACCTTGTTCTTATGATCATGTGAGAGAAATCATAAGACAAGTACCCACCCACCTTGATAGTGAAATCTCTTCATAAGAAAAGGGAAAACAAAGGACGTAAGTCAATTATTGAAACATCATGAGTTATTGTAAGGCTTGGAAATGCATGGAGGGTTGACTCAAGATCCTTGATGAATCCTAAAGTGGTGATAGGTTATCTCAAGATAAAAGACTCCTTTCAACATAGGGCTATACTTAAGACCTAGGACATCTAAAACTTTATTAGGTATGACAAATGTAATAGTGCTTAAGTCAATCATACAATTATGAACAAGGTGTTTTCTTATTAACAACCTTTCTTACATTCTACTACTCCTCTTGACATATTTTAATAACAACATGAGGTCTATGGATAAATCTATCAACAAACCGGAGTTACGTTAGAGCTTCATGAAACAGTCGTGTTGAGATGGAATAGCCAAGGCATCCCATATTGTGACATTTACATTTGTCTTCTTCATCTAGTCCATAATACTGAAAGAAAGGCCCATGGACTCATGCATCTAGGGAAATATAATATATTTTCTTGATTTTTAGGTACAAAGATAGGGGATTTAGCTTGCGTAAAGGCATGAATTATTGAAAGAGGGGTACATGTTGATTATGTTACAAAATTGCATAGAAATTCATGCAAAATAACTTTTACGCCACCATTATTAGGTTGATGTGTTGTATATTTTCACTTATGAGGATCAGTCTTAATGGAAAAAGTGAAATTTACGTGTCGACTCTATCATTCTCTTCTTATACCTTATGTTGTTAGGAACCTATGCGTGCAACTTATTTGAGAAATCCATAGCCTAGTTCATTGTACAAATTCCTCAACACCAAATAACATAAGTTTGGTCTCGAAAAAAACTTCTGAAACTTCTTCATTTTATGGAAAACATGCGTTAGTGGAAGGATCATAACTCATAATATTTAGAATCACGAAGGCTTGCACACACAAGGCATTGAAACAATTATACGACTATGTGGAAATTTGAATGTAAAGCACCATTCGATTTTTGGGCCATGTTATTCTATACCTGGAACTAGTGCTTTACTTGAATTGGGTGCTTGAAGAGGCTGCACAAGAGGAATGTTTTGTAATAAGAGATGCACATTAAAATGTCATCTATCTTTCTAAAATTTCTTCCCATATCTCTAATTTGGATATTGGTTTTGTAGGGTTGATGGATTTGATTAATTCCTTGATTAGAATTATTTATGAAGGCTCTGCTTGGTATTTTTCAAAGGAGATAACTTTATCGAAAATTTTTAAATCAAGCCCTTCATTTATTCATCCTCTTTTTGTTATGCTAGAGAATATAATTCGGAGGTAGTGGGTTGGGAGTTCTACTCGGGAATGAGAGCCATGAAAGGGTGAGGTGCTTGAGGTATTTCAAGAAATAGGGGCATAGGTGATATGGGGGTTATCTTGCCATCCTGGATTAAGAAGTTTTCTACCCTAATGCATATAGCATAAGCATTATGAATTTGTGCAAAACCCATAGACTATATCATAACTAAAATGTCAAAATTCAAGGATCTTAAGATGTAAAGGAAGAAAAATTGAGGAGTTGGTCTTGAGAGGGCTTGAATTGTGTACCATATCATTTGAAATATGAAGTTGAAGTCAATTATCAACACATTAGGATCTCTCTTGATCATGATATGTTGTTCTAATAAGGAGATATTGTGTTTTTCTCCTCTCAAACTGATTATAAATCGCAATTCCAAGTGAATCCTAATTAGTAATAGAGGAAGGGCTTAAACTTACATACAATTGAAGCTCTTTTCCTTTGAGAGAAGATGAAATCATCCTTACAATGCATCATCTTCAATAACTAGGTGAACAGAGCATACATTTGTAATGTCTTCAATTTGTTCTTGCACCGGTGAAAATGGAATAATTTTAAGCATGACCACCGGTATATCATACTACATGGAAAGGCCAAAGGATTGTTTCGTGAGCCCGATGAAGGGTATATTTCTCTACTATGCCAAGACTAGAAATTGTCTCAATACCCGGTAGAGTGTGTGGAGGGTTTTTCGAGAAAAGTAGATTACACCCATGCGTGGGCAAAGGATATGTGTACGCGATGTTTCTACTAATTATTCTTTCTAGAGACAATCTGAAGATATTTAAAGGATCTTTAAATGGTGACACTTTGTCTCATGTGTATTTTTTGATTAATTAGTGCATGGATCTGCTAAAATCAATATATCTAGATGTTGGAAGTTTCCAGATATGTTAAAACAAGCCTCAAAAGGATGAAAAAAAATAACACATAAAAATTACTACAATAAATATGTATAGCTCTTTGAAATGGTCTTATAAGGTGTATCAAAAAAATTTGGATCTCAAAATCACACTCGTCCGGATTAAGATGAACTCGGGTCTTTCATAAAACATGGGATTGTCTCTATGTTGTGGGACATGCACTTTGAGAAAGACCTCTAGAGAAGGTCAGCTTCCTCTACCTATTTCTACTACTAAAACTACTCCTAGGAAGGGAAATGCAACTACCTATCACTATTCTAAGATTCCAAGGGACCAAGGTGAGAAGGAGATGCATGAAAAATAAAGCTTAAGTTAAGATAAGGTGACAACACTAGAAAGAGATGGATGAAAAGACTTGGCTTGAGAAAAAATGGAGGAAAAGACACGTAGGGAGGGAAGACAATGGTGTCATTGTATGAAATACGTTCACACAATCATTTCGATGGATCAAAATAACTTAAGAAATTTTAAGAGAATTGAAAGTGCACAAATGAATCCATCAACATAAAGGGAAAGGTAAGAAGATGTAATAAAATGAGCTAGTACATAAAATAACCACAAAATAAAGCTTTTGTTACTTCTAAAAATATGCACATTCGATTACATTGGTGGAAGAGGTAGGTATCTACATGCAAATAAAAAAATATAAGGCTTGTAACTCAAAATGATATGGAATAATACTCTAAGCAAACCAAGAGAGTCTAACCTTTTACAATGAGAAATGATCAAAAATTTCTATAAGAAGGAAAGAAGAGGAGGAAAAAGAAGGAAAACTCATATTCAAACTTCCAACCACCAATAACAAGAAATAAATGCATGAAAATTCACCGTAAGGTTGTTAGATGCACCTTCCCATGTCTAATTTTCTCATGGAAGAGGGAAAGAGGAAAGATCTAAATAAAAATGGGTGGTTGGGTCGACTAGATGTGTGAATTAATTTCCCAAGTAACATTTTCACATTTTCCTACTACAAAATCCTTCCAAAATATAATTTTGAATAGCCTAGAGTGTAGCCCATGTCAAAAGCTTTCCAACAATACCAAAAGTGCATGAATTTGAGGTTTGTAGTAGAAGTAATGGTGATGAGAATATCTGCAGGTACAAATTGAACACACAAGACATGTGGAAAGCTCTAATCAGCAAGTATTGAGATGACTATTCATTTGTTTTATATTTTCTACCATGTTTCACACATTGGTTATTTGAAAGGATTTGGTTCCCAAATGGTGTGCTTTGATAAGTTACCGTGACATATTCAATCTAACAGTTGTCATGTGATACTTGACTAGTGCCAAATATTTTCACTTAGTTCACACACAAGAGAAGGAGGCATGAAAGGGGAATGCAGAAGACGGGTGCACAAAAGTGGTGCATGTAAAAGTGGGAAGAAATATTCATATCTGCAAAATAATACAAGTATGCAAGTGGGCGTGGGCATTTGATTAAAGAATACATGACATCAAGAAAGGAAGGGGCATGCGGAGAAATCCAAGAAGGAAGGAAGTGCACAACAAGCAAAGTTGAAGGCATAATGTACATGGAAATAATGTAGACAAGTATGTGAGTGGGTATGAGGTAGTACATGGAACTCATGAGGAAGGGAAGGTGAGGGAAAGAATATTAGGGACTTATTTGAATTGGAAGGAAAATCCAGGAAGACAAAATTTTTGGAATGAAAGTGGGTGTGTAAGTGTTGCATACGAAGGGGAAATGAAAAAGATATATAATAATAAATGGTAAAGCTGGAAGCACGTGGAATATGCATGGGAGTGAGTAAAGGAATAATAAAACTTAAGGAAGAAGTAGGAAGGGGAGTGCGAGGGTGACAGAAGAACTTTAGCCAAGTAATTATTTTTGAAGGAAACTAGAGTGTGCACAACTAAAAATGTTGCGCTTCATATTCAAAATGAGGATGTAAATTTTCCAAATAACTAAGAGGGTTATTTTGGACAACATCGATCCATCTAACATCCATTCAAGGGACAAGGGACATTAATTTTTACATATGCAACATAGATGGGGGAATTTAATTCTATTTGATACACACATTTGAATCTATCTAGAAACTCTAGCTCATTATCTAGTGTATCTTACATAAGGGCATCCTAGGGCACCATTTTCACACAATCGAAGAACTACATGCATTCGAGATGTAGTGCGAGCTTAATTGTAAGTTCACTCATTCGGGGTATTGTCAGGGTCATTTTGAATTCCCATATTGCATATTTCTTTTTTTCGATTCGATGCGAGTTTTAAGGGTTTTGCAGGTGGACATATATTTTGTAAGTTACTATTACATTCGAAGATCAAGGTGTGACATAAAGGTGAAAAATAATGACTACTAGTGACATTATTTCCCAGCCTAGGTTCCCCTGATCCGACTATAACCAACGGCTCCAAATTTTGTAGTCCATAGTTATGATGGTCCCCCTTTCTATCCAACATTTTTCCCATTTTACATCAATTCGGGATCAAGTGTAAATTATCTAATTCCTTTTATCTCTCTCTCTCTTACAATCAAGGTTTTATATTTTTAATATCTTATTGCTTGTGTCAAATTGCATCTAGTACTTATATATCATAATCATATTGATTACTCTACAATTAGGGTTTTACTAAAGCTTATTTTTTTAATAAATTGGTAACACAGGCATTCCTCACTATATTTTCATGGATCTCATCCCACGTTATCGAGTAAATTATGTCTATGACATGAACCTTATGGTAATAAGACAAAAGCAATAGTAAAACCCATTTTGTAGTATCATCTAGTTTCTCAACTACGACTCCACTCACCATCTCCACTAGAATATTACATTTCAAAGTTTAAACCAAGGAATAATTTTTCATATTATAAAATTTTTAACCTATAATTATAACCCCAAAATAATTTTAGGTACTATCTATCAAAAAAGACAAGTCTATATGATGATTACCCATTTCTTAGATCATCCAAGCTAAATTACATTTTACTTACATTACGCTAGCAAGGACACCATAATAAAATTTATGGTATTATGCAATCATGGTGCCCCATCTCCTCTTACGAGATGGGAGCATCACTCCTCAACATCCTACCGCATGTGGAGCCCTACCTCCTAGTTCTCCACATCCTATAACTTGAACACACTATTCTATAGATAACACTAGAACTAGAAATAATATCACCTATCATGCCACCATCCATTAATAAGTACACATTATAGTGCAACTAATATCATCCTCATCACCCACCTCTATCCATGGGTTTACCTCATTTGCAGTGTAGCAGTTGATTTATCAACTATCATTGGCAGCCGGTATATCGCCTATTATGATTACTACATGTAGGGATATCATTCATGAGTATGGCATTGAGGGAACATCTTATATGACCCCAAATTGATATGTCACTCATTCATATTGATGACTCTATTATTGTCTAGGAAACTGATGATCTAGCCTAATTATCCTCACTGTCAGTAACTCCACGGAACCCTTTCCCAACCACGGGTTTTCCATGTACGATATTCAAATAATCCCCCTGAGTCACTTTTTCTAAGATCGATTAATATTTTATAATCCTATGAGATTGTCTTCTAGGAAATACCATCATTGCTACAAAAATCTCCATATGGTCCCCTGTGATATCATAATCCTTAACTAGGAACACTAAATCTATCTACTCATTATTCCATGTATAACAATGTCATTATTATCAACCTAGCACCATATCTCTCTAGAATAAATCTTTAAAATACATGTGTAAAAGTGTGTTAGCATGTAGCGGCCATTAATAGATATGACTCCCTACTCCTTTATGTCCTGAAACCTTTCCCATATATTTTTATGATATCCACACCTTGTTGGTATCCAAATTGATTCTCCTACGAGGGATGAGAAACATCACGAAACTAGCAGGATGCTTAGAGACAGAAAAATCATGATATAAGTCGTTTTGTATTCGGGGAGGGATTCAGCTGACTCTTTGTCACTCAAGCATTGGAGAAATGGATAACACCTTACTAAGGGTTTGATCTACCCTCACTACTTTAGGTTGTGCCTTCAACCAGGGTGAGAGGACCTGTTCTGTAACCCGTGTTGGTGAAGGATATCAAGAAATCCTTCTTTGCACAATTTTCATGAAAACCTTGAGAAAATATGATCAATACAACACAATCTAACTCTCACAAGTTGTCACACTAGAGAGTGGAGATGTTTCCTGGACAAGGTTCGGGTTACTAAAGACAATAATTGAAACCTGATTGTCTCTATATATTTTGGCAGTGAAATTTGTTAAATCTTTGTGGATACACAATACAAATAGGGGTAGTTCATGTAGGATTTATCATTTGAGAATTTTTTGGTGGGAAGTTAATCAAGACAAAGTTGATTATACAAGATATTTGAGACCCTTTACAAATATTGGAACACTCACAAACAAAATGCTTCAAAATACCTAAATATTCCTTCAACAAGAAGGTGTGCATCAATGGAGGCCCAGAGATGCATGATTTCATACACTCTTCAAGAATTCAAAAAAAGGCTTTGTTTAAAGACTCAATTAAATGTTGGAAATCCCTGATTCGTCATGCCTAAGATACACTCATAGGCTAAAAAACAATATTTGTCAACACAGTGGAAGTAAAATGATTTTAAATTGTTTATTTCATTACAAGATGAAAGATCTTCTCATAATGAAATTGCAAATGCCACAATACTACCACATGGATAAGATCTTGTGTGATTCGAGAGGATTTTAACATAAGATTGCAACAGGAACATGAAAAAATATTTGAAAACATTCTGAAATAAAAGAAAACACAATTATGCTCATGATCAACACAAATTCATTCAAGGTTCACTAGATTCATTAGTAGGGGAGAGTTTCTTCAACAATCTCAAAGCTTGTCAATGGCTATACACTTGCAACCATCTTGACATGACTAAATCTACAAACATAGGGAAATAACAGGTTTCTCATATGGTCTCTTGGGAAAATGGTTTTTCTCAAACTTTCTCAGAAAAATTAAACCCCCTTTTGGCATCTCCAATTCATGCCTTTATATCACTCACTTTACATCAAATCTTTCCCCCCAAAAGAAGAATATTTGAGGAATACTTTGTTTGTTACAAATTGTTCTAGAAAGTGATATTTACAAAATATTACATCAAAAACCACCAGGTGTACAAAAGATAAGTCTTTTCTATTATTTCCACCTATTACTTTAACTGGGGCATCTGGTCATCTCCTCTGGCAGCATGTCCATCCTCTTTCAATCTTGTAGCTTCCTTCTCTTCATTCTTTTCCTCTACATCCAGCTCCTCTGGTAATCTGGCCACATAAGCATCGTATCGCCTGAACAATTCATTCACTTCATCTTCATCAGGTCCAAGGTGATACTAGAAAACTAATGTTTGTCTTGATATTAAATCCAAACATTGAGCCATTTTTTTCTTATACTCCATTGGCCTGGCTTTCAATTCCTCAATCCTATTTTCAATTTTTATCATAGTTTCAATATTTTCATAGGAAAATTCATCTGCTTGGATATTAATTTCAAAGGAATTGAGAAAGAAATCTAGCTTTAGGTCTCCATAGCTCTTTTTAAATTTATCCACCACCATGTCCTCTAGCCTTCTATCAATGGCATCAATTAAATCATCAACCCAATCCCTTTTGATCTTGAGCCTTTTCTTGATTTCATTTAAGGTGTCTAATCTGATCTTTGTCAATTCTTCAAGGGCGTACTGGCTCCCTTTGTGCTCTGTTGGTACAATACCTTCTGCTCAACCAGCTCCTCACTAAGCTTGGTTATGCGGTCAAGCTTGGGGAGAGTTCCTTCCAAATAAAGAATCTCATTGTCACAATCTTCAGTTAATCCATCAATTTCATTTAAGTGACTTTTGAGATCTTCATATTTCATCCTTGCTTTAGTAATGATTTCCTTTCCTTTCTCGGTCAGTTGCTCAACCCTAGGAATCTACCACTTGGACCTTCTTAACAACATTATTTATTTTGTCCATACCCTCAAGGGTGTTCATAGAGGCACTTGCTGGCTCTTGACTGGTTTTTCCTAACTTGATCCTTAAGTTGCTTCTTTGTTGTTCCATCTTCATCTACCTTTTGTAGAAGACCGCTCACAACTTTAGACACTCCCTGCTTTAGTTGATCCCTTGATGGTTTACCCAAGGGAATGACCTGAATACTATAGTCATCGTTAGTTATATCTTTCCTTGTCTTCCCCTCAAAAGGAACTGCTATTTCCAAAGTTCTTGCCCCAGATGCATCAGTAAGAGTTCTTGTGATGGTTTTGGCCTTCTTTGGGGCTCTCACAGTCTTTGGAAAAGATAAATTAGTAAGCTCAACTGCTTGTACAGGAAGGGTCATTTCTTCACTTGACATTAATTCACTAATCAAACCCTTTTTCAAACTTGTTTCAACCTTTGTTTCTTGCAATCTCTGCTGGAGATTTTGGGGAAAACTACAATCTGTTTGGACATTTTGGCTCCTTTTGTACAAATGAATCTATCTTTTCAGGAGCACTTATCTCAATTTGGGATGTTGATTCCTCTAGATGCTTCTTTTCTTGTTCTGGCACTTCAGATTTATCATTCTTAACCTGATTTGCATCCAATTTCAAAGGAAGATCTTTTCTTTGTTTCATCAGCTGAAACCATAGTGGCATGAATTTCTTCCCTTTCACCCCTTTGTATTATAGTTTGAGAAATGGGCTCCTTCTCTCCCAGGAATGGTTGAGTTACCAAGCTACTATCTTCTTTTCCAAGTGATACCTCAGGCAATGTTATGGTAGGTGGTTTTACTAGAAGTGGATTCACACTTCCTATTGAAAGTTGTGGTTCTTCACCAACCTTAATAACCTCATCATTGATTAAATCTTGTGCCATTTTTAGTCTTTCTTCAAAAGAAAAATTTCCTTCTTGAAGAAGGTCATCACTTCCAGTAATCTCAACAGGAATGGGCACAACATCATCAATCACTAACTGAGCATCAACATCTTTTTCCACCAAATTTGTTTGTTGATCTCTTACTTCAGTTGTTATTATATGAGGATCTCTTTTTGATTCCTTATCTATGTGGACATTATTTACTAGTGTCAACAATGGTTCCTCCATAGATAACTTGAGCTTATCCAACATAGAAAATCCCTCAGTAGCATCTAAATCAATTACCTCAGTTTGCATACCTTCAGAATTATGCACTGCTTCCACTAGAGGTGTGTTGATATCTCTAACAAGTAGAGCCTCAGGAATGTTCATACCTAGAGTAAGAAATCTATTGTCCATTGGATCAACTGTAGTTTTCCCTAAGTAACTAAGCTCGAGTGCATTCCACCTCTTTTTCCATGAAGAATGAATGAGGAATCATAGGAGTTGTTTTCCCCATACCTGGCAATGATGTAACTTGTTGCTTCAGGACATTATCAGTTCTTTCCATTTCTGGGGGATCAATTACCCCATCTCTATGCTTGAATTTCTTTGGTGTATGGGAACCTACCCTTACCAGGATTTCTTTGGTGAATAATTTTGGGTTTCTTGTGTGCCCTCTCAAACATCATCAACTCTGGTGGTGCTCTCTTTTCCTCTTTGTGCTACCTGGGCTGAATGTGACCACTTGCAATGGCAGCACTCATTAAATTTTCAGTATTATGTTTCTTTGGCACAACATTTGGGAGGACCACATGTGAAGCTAAACCCTTTCCCTTTGCCTAGAGTGGCACTATAGGAGTAATTGGGGCATTTTCCATGGACTTCAAGAGCATTTTTTCAGTTTTACGCTGAGTGCGAGATATGAAAGTACGTGTCATGTAGTGGCTATTGTCCATTCATCAATGAGCCCATCAGTAGGCCTCCTAGAGGGAAATAAAGGATCTCTTCCTCCTAATGGATCAATCTTATCAGCACCCTCCTTCAGAGGTGGGAGATCATCATCCAAGTTCCCTAGATTTCGAATGTATTTAGAACTTTTGTGTTGTATTGATAGGTCAATGTTCATCTGGGCCAACCAATCCACCGTTATCCTCATGACATCAGTTATTCTTATGTATGGATCATCAGACTCTTCCTCATCCCAATTTGGGGGAGCTATAGGTTGACCTTCTACTTTCTGATCAATATAAAATTTACTCACCGTGTTTAAATCATCCACCACTCCTTCTAGAATGACTGCAACTTTGAAATCTACAACTTGTGACAAATTCATTCTTGAAAAATCCCTCAACCAAAGTTCTTCTTCATCTCTGAAATTCATCCAATAATCCTCAAAGTGAGGCTCATGCTCAAAAGTGTTAGCAACATTGTTAAACACCCACCAAATGTCATAATTGGCTCTAGCTTGAAATGTCTCCATTGCCAAACTTTTCATTTCTTCCTCAATCAATCTAGATTTTACAATGGAAGGGCAAGAAAACCTTCCAATTCTGATAGGGAATTTGACATTAGTTTTGTGCCTCCCAGTAATCAACTTGTGCACAGGCACCAATTGCCTTGCCAATTCACATAAACAAAGCTTGTCATCCACATACCTTGGTAATTTAAAAGGTTTTCCTTGAAAACCACTAACTCTGATATAAGTGAACTTCTTGTACTGAATGAAGTAACACCCATACTCCATGATTACTTGCCTTGCATGCTCAGAAATTCTATACTGCCCCCATTCTAGTTTAAACAGGCAAATGATTGGTGCAAGGAAAGCATCATTTACCAATCTAACATTTCCACTCAAGTTGGTTAACTGCAATTGAGGGAAAATTTCATGCATTGGGAACTTTTTAACATATTCCTACGGTGGCAAAGCAAGGAAACGCCTATATATTGCAACATTATAAACCAGATATGTCATCATATAAATATTTAAATATGTAGTTTCCCCGATCTCAATTCTCACTGCCAAAGTAGCCATATGACCATGAATTGGCTTTGAAAAAAAAGTGACCTAAAATATAATCTCCTTTCTCTCTAGAATAATCCATATATAAGTGGCCATCCACTCCTTAAATTCATTTGTAGTCTCTAGACCGGCCATTCGACTTAGAAGCGAGAATGACAAAGATCAGATTGAGGATAAGAGTTCTTGTGATGGTGTTGATAAGATTGATCCATTAGGAGGAAGAGATCCTTTATTTCCCTCCACACCCTACCAAAGCATCAAGTGATAACAAATGATGCCAATAATAAAATGTCAAACTCCCTTAATGTGAAATCCTAAAATTCACTATGGTAATAAGGCATATTATTGAATCTTCCACTCCACCTTGACATAACCAAAATCTTGTTCCCATCTCATTTCAAATGGTACATCAGTAGGAAACAACTATACTCTCTTTCTCACTATAGGTATCCTAAATATCCTATACTCATCCCCCACAATTACTATTATCTCCTCTTATAGGGGAAAAAATGTAGAAGTATCAATATTTCACCACTCATGGATTGTCATAATTAATTTCATTTTAGGGATCAAATCCCTAGTCTAGCCACATGAAGAAGCCCTATTATTTCCATTATATCGCATGACTCATCCTCTATGCATTACTCAAGAAATGTCTCCATATGATGGCCTTCACGGAAATCTTGAACATGCATATCTTTCTAAAATTTATAAAACACTTTTAAATATGATGAATTTTAGAAATCTATTAATAATTGATATTATAAATTTACATAATAACTAAATTCAATTGTGCAAATAGAAAAAATGATAAATTTGTTAGGAATTATGGACCGAATCATATCATTTGGAAACAAATCATATAAAAAGATCATATGACGGGTAAAGTAACATCCGGGAGGGACAAAACTATCCCAATCATGATGGTTCCACCCCCTAAGAAAAAAATTATCCTCCGCTACATGTTAACCCTATTCTACTAAAACATGAACAATTTTGCAATTTTACAATAATTAAAATTTACTCATACTTTCAACTAAAGCCACATTTTTCAATATTCATCGGATCTCTAGGAATTTTAGTCTAGATGACCTTCAACGCTTAGTTGAATCACAATCGCATGGCCTCTTTAGTGCATGACATGGCAAATAACTTAAAGATTTAGTCATTGTCAATTAATATTTAGATGAAATTATTTTTTTATTTTTCAACTTTATTATTTATTGTATATCGACCTTTTAACAAAATATTACACTACTCACTCAAGTTTCAATTAAGATATTAATGTCTCGATCTTGTGAAGGCAATATCTTAAGTGCCACTAATCATATTCTTACACTATTAGTGGTGTTAGGACTATTATATCACCTACTTTTGCATTATCATGAGAGTTTACCCTATTTTACAATCTTAATGGTTTTGTTTCACATTTTATCCAATCAAACTCTATTTTTATATAATATAAAGCAATACAATCACTTTTATCTTGCTCGAAGAACTAACTTCTTTGTGATACAAGCTACCATTTCTACTTACTCCAACTAGTATTACCAATTTATTTTGGTTCAAATGATTTCACTTTGTTTTGTCCCTTTCACCCAAATGAGGAAACATATGGGCTTCCTTTCCAAGCCACCCTCTCTCATACAAAGAGAATGATGAAATGCAACTATAATTGTGCACATACTTTTAAATTATTAAAATCAAAATGTAAACATCCTACATTTATTAAGAATGAAGTGGATAGTTGGCAAAATTACCATGACAATATTACTTTCACTATCAACACCCATTAAATGAATGGTGGGGGCATGAGACGTCATTCCCTTTCGATATTGCAAGCTTTTCAAATGTGGGACCTAGATCTGTCTATAGTAGTTTGGTCTTATGAGTGGAACAATTCAAGTGGTTAGAAACCCGTATAAAAACTTATCTCACTTTATTTTGGGAAGGAATTTTTTGGAGGTTATTATGAAGCCTTGTGACATTCTTCTTTAGTGCTAGGACACCCAATTCTCTCATAATTCTAATTTCTCAATTGGGGACAAATCACCCCCTTTTCTTTACAAGTAAAATTTCAATCTTCATATTTCTAAGAACTTGTTGTGATGTTATAGCACCTTTTGATGCCTACGAAACATTTCTCCTATCTCCATGCGGTTTGGCCAATGACTCACCATTTTTACCATGTTTTTTTACTATCAAATAAAGATTGGACCACTTTTTGTAGTATGAAAATGAGAAAGAAATAAAATTTTGGATTGGGTATAATATTTATATTAATTAAAAGATGTTTGGATCAATTGTATCTCTAATATTTTAATTACCATTGATGTAAAAAGCGGAAAAACATTTTCATTATAGGTATCAAATTAAATGAAAAGTTTATTCAAGCAATTAAAATGTATACTATGTAATTAGCAAGATTTAAAACTTTTATAAGAACTAATAACTTTACACGTACTCAACTCAAACAAACCAAATATTATAAAAATTCATAGTGAACGTTTAAGGAGAGGTTTCATTGAGAACAGATTAATATATGACATTAAAAACCATCATAGTCCCACATTTACGAGAGAAAAAATCTAGAAGGTAAAACTTTAATATATAAGATGTCGTAACCAGATTTGGACAATGCAGATCTAACCCTAAAATCTAGTAAGTATGCGGAAATTGCGATGCTTAAGTAGCACTGTGGCCGTTTACTAATCATTCATGATATTTTTCTTTAGTGCAAAGAAATTGGTTTGTTAAAATATTAGAGAGGAAGTATAAATTATTACAAAGTACGGTTGGGTAGGATACGTGCTTTGTAAATAATGTGCGGGTTCTAGTCAACGGATATATTAATAAGAAATATATTTGTTCTAAAGGAATAATTGTACTTGAGAATTTTCGGTGGTATTTAAAATGGAATTTAATTTTCTGATGTAAGAATGATGTTTGTAATGATAATTTTCTATCCTCGATAAAATCATATATATTTATAATTTTTTTTTTTTTGACATTTTATGCTTCAAGCAATGTATTTTTCTATATATTAGCATCATTTTTTTCATAGTAACATCATTATTAGTTTTATCATTTCGATGCTTTCTTAATTAGTGGTTTTATCATTTTTATGTTTTTTTAACTATAAGTTATATTAATATCTTGCCAACACCTTATTTTGTTTGATCCTCCTTTGCTTATAAGTGGAAAGTAGTTTTTTCTTACTTTTTGTTTTTCATCTTTTCATAAGATAGTTTGGGTTGTCACTATAACTTTTAAAAGTACTAGAACAATCCACTTCTACCATATTTAGGCATTGTTATGCATTTTACATCACAAACAAATGATGGCTCTTGGACGAGGGGGAAATTCTTTGTTCTAAATCGTTCATTTTGAAAGAGATTGAGAAGATGCTAGTAATGATTGTGAATTATGGGTTTACATATCAATTGCATTTTCTTGAAAGTTTCCAAGATCTTTTAAACAGACCCATTTTTGCATATCCCATAATCATTGAAGTCCATGAGACCACACGGTATTCGGGTATTTTGTTGAATAGTTCACATGCTTTAACATTTTTGTAGACATATTTGATACGACACTTGCAACTTAAACATATGTGGGATGCCCTTATTCATAATGCTTCAACAAATATTCATGACTTGTTTCGAAGATCCATTTTTACACAAGTTAATACCATGATAACAAAGGTCAACTAATCGATGGACACCTATTGCCGTGTTTGGTGAAACAACTTTATTGATCCCTCGGCGGGAGCATGCAAACAAAGGGAAACAACACTACCCTACCCAACATGTCAAAAGCATCAGCTCATTCATCAAGCTTGATATTTTCCAATAACCATGTTTTAGACTTGTTGACAATTTTTGCACTTGTGCCAAAATGGGCAACTCAAAACTTCTTTTCGATAAAAGGAATTGATGGATGAACCTAACTAAGGGGGTACATACAATTTTCTTAGCGTTTTCGCTTGCAGTAATTGATTAACAACATGTAATCTACAACTAAGTGTGTTGTTGTGGAATGCAACACCTCACATAGGTTGTCATTCCATGTTTGTCTCCAACAAGGAAACACAACAATCCCAAAGGACCAATGTATAGCCTTGATGAAGGTGGGAATAACAGTACATCCAAGATTTTTAATTCCAAAATAGCAAGCATTTTTTTATTTCATGTCGAAGGATTCGGTATTAAGTTACTAGTACATCAAATTTCATTATTTGTTTACATTTAAATGCTATTAATCACATGATTGAGTTGTTTATTTCTTTATACAATCAATACATATCATAAACAATTCAATCAGAAAGAAGTATACAACTCGAGTTAAAATAATTAATGTCATTTATTCATGAAGAAATTGAATGTTTACCACACAATCCATGGGATGTAACTTATTATTATTGCGGTAAAAGATACATGAACAAAAATTTAAAAACAAAGGAATATAGAAGAAACCCATCATTGCCTTTTGGGTCTTCTTTTGTTACGCATCATCTTCCATTCTAGCTCCCACATCTTCTTCTCGTATCATCTTCCATTGCTCCATGGTACCTAAAAGCGAAAGAAAATGGATTTCAGTTTTGATCTTAGGGTTTAATCTAAATTCTTGTGCTAATAGTTTCATGCAAATGAATCTCTTGAAATCAACATGCATAAGGTACATTAAAGCTGATACAAAAGCGAGAAAGTACTATCTTGCGAGACACACATGTGATTCTCGAGAATCATGACAAGAAAAGAAAGAAAATAAAATCATTATGGAATGCAAGAGAGGCTAAAACCTATTTATTTTCTAACGGTTTGATTAAGTGTGCGGAGTACATAGCATATGAAGAAAGCAGTTGCATTGAAAAGGTACAACATTAAATGAAGAGCACTTAAGCAGATTTCGGGGCTCACATTAAAGGAAATTCATTTTCTTGTTTAAGTAAGCTCTTGATTATGATACAATCAACGTCTGATTCAAGGTTACAGTAAAGTTGAAAACCCTACAAGTTACAAAATGAAATAAAACTACGAGGTCCCAAGATGCTTCCTTATGTTTTGAATATAATACATAGGATGTAACCTCATATGCTCATCCAGGATGCTATTTTAGTATGAAATCAAGGTACACAAGTTGCGGTAGTCTTTGTATAATCTTGTTATATAATCTATTTTGAAAAAATTGATCAAGAAATACAAGAAGAATAAATCAAGACACAATCACCAAAATTAGGTTACACTTTGCAAGAAGATTTTAAAGAAAGAAGTATAGTTGGAAAACTACAAGATACAAATTTTGGTTAAAGTAAACGAAGGCACAAGTATTTTTTAATTTTCTAGAACTCAAAGATGCAGATCAAAGGAAATGATTCATCAAAATCTAGAGTTCCGACCAAGTTGATGGGTCATTGTATTGCAGTCATTTAACCAACTCAAAGCCAAGTTGGTGTCATTATAACCAAGGTGGTGTCTAAAGCGTATGCAAAAGGAGAGAAAATATTATTAAACCTTACTTCTTCCTATGAAAACATACAAAAATTAAACATGCATGAAAACAAAACACAAGACAACTAAACTACTCGAAATAAATCTAGAGTAAATAAACTATGTTAATAAATAACGAGAAAAATCCTACTCCTTGAGGAAGAGCGGATTTTGGCTATTTTCTTCCCTTTGGATTTGGATCAACTATAATTAACTTTTAAAACTGTGCTTGTATTGATTCAAAACTGATTTACAAAATATGCCCCCCTTTCCAAATACATGGAAGAGGTATTTATAGACATTACTCCTAGTTTACTTGGTCCACACTCCAAGAACTAACTACCTATTCTTTGGCAAATTTATTGAAAGAAACAAATACTAAACAAACGTGACTACAACAACCCACTTATCGTGGATAATATTTCTACAACTCATCTCTTTAATCTAGGAACAAAAAGTGGGAGAGTACTTATTCAACATTCCTAATAATATTCCACTATTTACTCATCCTTGAAACATGGAGAGAAAATGGAGGAGTGTAACACCCACTAAAACAACCCACTTGAGACCCATGAACAACATAGGTTTAGTTAGAAAATTATGGAATAATTGTTTTTTTTTAAGTGTTAATGACCAAAGTCTCAAGAACAATTAAATTCAACTGATAAAATTTCCCATTATAATAATTGCTAATTCCACATTATAAAGCAACAAGTGTAATAAGTCCACACCTAGCTCAAATCTCCTTAGGGATTAATTTAATCAGTGATTACATTCACATTTTAGATAAATATTCCCGATTAAAATTTTAGGGTTAAGGGACCAAAACAATTAAATACTCAAGGTATTTAATTCCAAAAGATCTAAGACAAGAGAAAGGTTTAATTATAGTAGAGAAAAGAATACATATTTAAAATCATTAGAGTAAATTCTTACTTACAACCTCCCGAACTTGGTTAAAGATTCAATTTTATTTCTCATATGATTAACATAATTAAAACTTCTTGAAAACATTCCCATTAGGTAGGGAATTTACTCACATTTTCGGTGATGTAAAGAACTCCTCCTAACTCCTCATATTTCTCAATTTATGGGCGGCGGGCCTTAAGGTGAAAATTTTCCTCAAGAAAGGGCTGCGGGCCCGAGAGGTGAAAATTTGCCCAAAGGGTGGGTTGGCAGGCTGCGGGGAAACTTTTGGATCATTTCCCACATGGGGCAAAAAGCCGACTTTTCCCACGCATGCCCATGGGTCTCAAATCCACAAGGGACATGTGGCGCTTCTCAAACCAATGCGGGAAGAAATGGGGTGGTAGGAGATATTTTGAAAAGCCAACATTACGCACACAAGTCCGTAAGCTTCAAGGGACACATGGCACCACCTAAGATAACCCAAAGGACTGAAAGGATAACAAGGACCCGTGCCTCTACCAACACCCCGCGATGCCACGTGGCAGCTCAGTTAGGCTGCGGAGTTAACGGGATGGCGGGGAAAATATGGAAAATTTTCCCAAAATTTTCCAAATCACAAAGAGGAAAAATGGACCCACTCTAGCACGAGATGTCTTGTGATGTCATGTGGCATCACCTAATTAGTTCTGAGCCAGTGGGGAAAATTTAGAAATTTTTCCCAAAATTTTCCGAGAGTGCCCAGTTAAAAGGAGATTCGTCCCACCGCTGACACCTCATGGTGCCACGTTGTAGCCTCAAATTCATTGTGGGCTGTGGGGTGGCGAGGGAAATTTGGAAAATTTTCCCAAAAAATTTCCTAAGCTCTAAGGGAAAAAATTCGGGCCACGTGCCTATCAAAGAAAATGTTCCCATTTATTTTTACGCCAAGGAAGAAAAACTTCAAAGGGCCATAACTTTTTATAAAGAGATTGGTTTTTGAAAAACAAGGACTTTATAGAAATCTCTTGATATCCTCTTTGCACAGAGATTGTTAATTTTTTATTTCAATAAAGTTTAAGTGGTCAATTTTAAGAAAATGGCCTGCATGCTTTCATAGTGTGAACTGGTAAATTTTAATTTGTGAGATTTATTCAAGTTGATCTTCTTCCACTCTCTACATGTCAAATAGACGTGGATAATTATTTTTAGATGGATATGAGATAATTTTGTGAGGTATATCTATTTGATTGAATTCCAATTCAAAAATTTACCATTTTGACAACAAAACAACTGTAAAATGGTTGAGCCCGATTTGGCTAAGTTTTGAAATATTTCCTTTAAGTGTTTTTGTCTATTTGAATTCGTTTAGGGCCTACTACTTCAATTTAATCATTTAATTTGTTATTTTATTGTTCTTTAGATAGAACTATGCATTTTTTTGTTTTTATAATTGCCAGTTTGAAATTACAAAAAAAAGGGTCAAATTTTAAAGGATCTATTTGCCATTTTCATCTTCTAAGTATTAAAATTCATTCCAATTATAATCTAACACATTTAGTTGATTCAAATCAAACTATTCTAAACCAAAATGCAATTCTGATTTCCAATTTTACACATTTCAAAAGACAGAGTTTTGTATTTTCCTCACACGCATTTCTTCCTTTCAAACAGAGATTTCAAATACATTTCAAAGCAGATTTTAAACAATAGTAACATATTTTGTAAAGGAAGAAAAACATATATTTAGTTGGAATGATTTCTTTTACAACTTCTTCATTTACAATGATCAAATACAACTTACAAAGATATAATATTTATTTTCTTTCATTCAAAAACAAAGAACATATTGCATCACTTTCACATTTGAATTAAAACTTTCATAACCAATTACAAGCATCTTTCCATCACCAAATGTATTACATTATCATCCACTTCAAGTGGGAACAAGGGCTTTACAAAAATAAATCTCACAAGGGACTATCAAAACTGTCTTTTCCTTTGCTCCAGAACAACAACATGCCAACCATCATACTCCGATTTTGATCACAACAAAGGCAAGGGAAAGGCAATGCTCTCCACCCAACCAAGACATCCAATGAAAGGAGAATCCATCCTTCTTCATTGGCCCCTGAGCCCCAACCACAATGCAATAAGAAATGTGTTTCAACTCATGGCAACAACAGGCTTCCACATCACAATGCAATCTTTCAACATGCACATTTCAAATTAAAAACACAGTCCAAAACAAAATAGCAGTTTTACAACCACATGAAAGACATCACACAAAACTCAGGCTTCATCATGCAAGCCAAAGGAGAAAGAAACTATGGGGGATGCTACTTATGCCTCCCAAAGGGGAAATGGGTATCACCACCTGAGAAAAAACTGCACAAAACACTTATCATTCAAATCCCTAACATACCCTTATGCCTCCCCCAAGTACCCCTTATTCCTCACATTTCCTTATGCCTCCCCAACCTCTTATGGCATTCCATAACAAGTAAAGAAATGCAAGCAATTTATTTTTACAAGGTGGAACCCAAAACCCAACTCCCTCCACACTTATACCTCCCCAAAACACTTATGCCTCCCTCAAGAGTACCCCATAGTCTTCTCCTACACCATCCCTAATCCATCTACCCAACAACCCACAACAATAACAAACATACCAGCATTTACATATTCATAAAATGGAAAAGAAGAGCATTTCCAAGAGCCAAGCTCTTACCTCTCCATGATGGAGTTGGTTTCAAGTTTTAAAAGCAAGCTCCTTCCAATGCAAGCAATCTAAAAATCAACCCAACACAAGTATCCAACAAACTTCCCAACTTCTCCAAAAGCAAGATCTCTCCAAAACCAAAAGGAAGTCTCCCAAAATGAAGTGATAAAAGTGAAGCAACCCAAAAACAAGCTAAAGAATTTTAATTTATAGAAGAGGGAAGAGAAGAGGATGAGGTGGATCCATGTAGGATGCCACTTCACACATCCTCAACTTCCAACACATAAGTCAACTTCATTCTCCAATGCATAATCAATAGGTGGGTGAATAATATGACATATTTACTTACACACTCAAACAAGCCCATACCCCATAAGGACTGAAATTAAATTATGTAAGAAAAGTGCAATTCTAGCATTCAACTTGACTTGTAAAAAATGCATAAAAAGGTCTAAATCTAACCCTCCAATCATAGGAAAGGTTGGTATTTAAATTTAAGAGGCATGTGTCAAGTTTAACTTGTCCAACAAGCCTCCAAAATCAACCTCCAATGACAAATTCTAATTTCCAAGAAGGTGGAGTGTTTCACACTCAAAAGTTAACTTACACATTCTTACAACACTTTAAGACATGGCCAACAACTCTATTAATTACATTCTTATGACATCTTTTAATTAATTAACTAAACAATATGATTACTCACAATATTAACACCACATTAAATAAATAATGAAAGGGTAAGTGCACCACATAAAACACATGCAAAAATTAAACAAAAAGGAACAAATAAAAGAAAAACATAAAATCCCTTGGTCACATTTAAAGGTGATCCCCCCCCCCCATGGGAATCCCTAACAAAAATACAAACACACACAACAAATACTAGTTGCCATGGTGACCTTGTTGAATTCATCTAGAATTCCAATGTGGTTGGTCTCCAATCCCCGATGTTTGTTGTGATATTTTAACCTGCAAAACACAAATACCTCCTTGACCTCGTGGCCATATCAGAACATCCAAATGAATATAAATATAATTCCCAAAATCATCTAGATATATGAATCACAACAACATTAAAGCAATCTAACAATATCATCATCCAATAATTTTCTAATTCTAGGCCAATGCACAACATCCATAATATAACCATGTGAATACTACGCCCTTAACTTATTACTTGTATTAGGATATGAGTAGCCAACTTGTGGCTTACCATATCATTTTATTATATCATTTATACTTTCTCGTGCTTAATAGGTCAGCCTTGGTGATGGCCATAGTATATGAATAGTGTATATATAGGGGATTATAGGTAGTATTTCATTATCATTTGAGCATTTGAGTCTTATTATATGGTTTGGAGGTTTCCCGTCGAAGTGGCGAAGCTATTCTAATTGCATATTGAGATCATTCTTATGAAATATTGTGTTATTTGGTGTTCTATTGTTGCTCCTAATCTGAATTATACAAGTAATTTCATTACAAGTGGTATTAGAGTTATGATTTGGGCCAAAATTAGGGTAAAAACCCTAATTTTTTGTTTCCACCACATATTGTGAACTAGAGTGAATTGGTGACATATGTTTTTACCAAAGTTGCAAAGCATTTCAAGTAAGGTTCCCTATAAATTTCATACTTTTTAAATTTATTTTGCAAAAGTTATTACAAATTTAGGGTTTTTCATAAAATCACTCATTAGGGTGAAAATTTTGGAAAATTTTCAAGTTCTTTACATTTTCGGAAAGCTCTCAAAAAATAGTATTAGTATATTCTCTGTGTTTTTTCCTATTCGGCCGAATTTGTATCAAAATCCTAAACCCTAAGGTTTGACATCATAGTGGGGCCTTCCACAAGAGCAAAAAAGAATCCGGTTACTCCGGGTAAAACCCCAGATAAAGATGGGGTAGTGATTAAAAAGATGGAGTTAGAAGGGGTAAATATAGATTCTTCAACACTAGGGTTTACTGTACGATGGAAAAGTGACAAGCAAACATGGAAATCTACAAGTAACTCTTCCTCGCATCTGACCTCCCGAGCTTGTGCCGAGATAGCCAGTGGGGATGGAAAACATGTGGGATGAAGGAAAACTAGTTAGGCAATGTAATGTCTTCGACACGCACTAGTGGAATCTGTGAATCTAAAGCAAATAAGGCCCTCTAACATGAATGGTGTGATAAATCGATCGGCAAGGATGATACCGCTCGAAGGCTCCAATCAATATCGAGATCTGGTGTGATTCGGTCTATGGGTTATGGGATACATGGAAAATTACTTGGGATAGTTTCGTGTATATCTCCAGACAGGGTCATAAGGTGGATGATGGATACAGTTGACTCTATGGGCGATTGTCTGGTCTAGTCGAGAATTTCTTAGCTTTATTAGTCACATTACGTCTAACAAGGATAAATGTTCGATGGTAATAGGTGGGAGTGGAGTGGATCTAAAAACTAATATGCGTAGGCCAGCATCTATGTTTGATTCACTTATGGATTTGTTGGGTTGTGGGATTTGTGGGTCACAACCGTAGATTCATGTTTGTTGTGGTCCTGCTATGGTCATGTGTGGAATCAGTCCCTAATCCCTAGTATCTAGTAGTCGTATGCTTTCTCAGCCTCTATATTCATAATTAATAGTTGTACGATCTTCTCAGAGTATCTCACAGATGTTCGTGCAACCTGAATTCTTAAGCTAGTATCTATGTCTTTGAGAGTGTCCCCTGCGTCTGGTTGTGGGACCAAAGGATCACAACCGAACGATTTCTCTCTTTCAAGCCCTTCTACAGTCATGCGAGATATGTATCTAGGGTAATCGTAGTTTGGTTGATTTGACCAAAACGTGTGTGCTTGGTCGTCTTCTATGTTTAACCTGTGTAACTGGGAGCTGATTTGTTGTAAGTTTACCGTTGTTCGGAAGACTTGGATCCTAAGATTCTGATCTATATCAGTTATTGCTATGACAAGATTAGGTTGGGGCACGATTGGCTTGAATACGTATTCTCTGGGCTCTCTAGGTCCCGTGATTGTCATATAAAAGGAAATTATACAAATCTAACTAATGACAGAATAATCTAACTGTGAAAGATATATCTATGTATATTCCTAAATCTAATAATTTATTGATAAACTACCGAGCAGCATTTAAAGAACATTTATCTAATATATCTAGAATTGACGACTAAACTATTAACGAGCTAAAACAAACAAAGCAACCGAGTATAGCTACTTTCTTATACATGCAATTTGTGAACCTATTATAAATAATAAAATAACCGATCTAGTCTATTTGAAAGACTATTGATCCTACCTCGAAGTGAGGAGTGAATTGTAGTTTCTTAGAAACTATCAATCCCCTCAACTTCCCAAGAAATATCGAAAGTAAACTTAACTCAAATGAAATATTTCCCTACCTTTTTGATATGCTTCTAACAAGAACTTTTAAAGCTAGAACACGGATTCGTAGAACAATGGCGAATCCGATAGTTTGTTTGGCTTTGTCCCCTCGGCGTGATCTCCTCATTCCTTCGTGCTCACGTGGATCCGAAAAGCGTGTAATGCTAGCATCAAAGTAGATATTGTAATTAAGGCGATTTACGATCTGCATGAATACAATGTGAGTAGGAGAGGGATAGTGCAAGAGTACATAGCTTGGCTTATGCAATTCCTAGCAGGATTTATTGTGAGTCATGCAGCATAAAACCTCCAGAACCTAAAACTATCCTATTTGAAGAACAAAACCTACAACTTTAATGGCTTCCTATTGAAATCAAACTATCCTATTCCAATTTATTTGGATGAAGTGATAACAACAATTGCACAAGATGGATATGTGGCTTTCTAACAACAAAACAATACTAACTAGGCATACAAGGAATAACACTATGAATCCTGAGCAAAATAAAAGACAGAACTACTGAAATGAGAAATTGAGAGGTAAATTTGAGGGGCCATTTGCTTGAGCACAAGCCAGCTATTTATAGCAATTCATTCACCCAAAGGTAAAAACCAAATTGATCACTTAAACCATAAACAATGGCAAAACACTATTCCAGGGAACCAGAATCATTAATGCAAGCTAAAGGTGGTGAAAAAAATATGGTAAATGCTGAAATTACGTGAGTCACGTTAAAAGAGAATTTTGGAAAATGCGTGAAGGACCCCCCCACCGAGCGGCGCGGCAGTTATAGGACCGCCACCTTGCTCGGGGCGGTGGTCACGACACGCCACCCGAGCGGGGAGGCGGTTTAAATGGCAGAATCAAGAGCAAAAACAAAGAAAAGAGTGGAAAAGAGAAAAAAAAACCACTCGGGGGCTAAGTGGGGCATGTGGGATGTTAACGCATATTTAGAGAGATTTTCTGGATCCCAAACACCTTGCGAGGAGACCTATATCATCATTGGGGCACGTGTTACGTTGTTCCAGCAGAGTAGTACCCTACAATTTTGTGTATGTACATATTGCCCCCTCAGAGAAGTGTTTTAGCCATGAAGAGGTGTAAAACGGTGGAGTGCAGTATGGCTGTCCCGAAATGGGAAGTTAGAAGTTATACCTGACACGTCCGTGTGTCGAAATGACGCCATCCAAAATTCCTGCCACCTGCAAAGCGAAAAGAGAACTCAAATGCGAGATAGACAAAATGGGTCAGAAAATAAATACTAAAATAATGTGAAATGAGGACATACCATTCATGCGAGGATAAGAACTTACCTCCGTCGATGCTCCAAACCTGCGAAAAGGGTCTTCAAAACAAGTCAGGTTGTTATATATTTAAAAGTGGGCCCATTTTCCTATTCATTTGCATGTGTTGATATGGTTGGTTTTGAGCTCTAGGACCCACGGTGATGGTTTCTTACGAGAGTAGAGTCAAAATGTTCGTGATGGGATAGCGATCATTCCACCGCGAGTGGAACATCGACCCACGACATCATAGGTTAGTTTTTTTCAATTTATCGCTTTTACCCCCAAAATTTCAAAATGTTAAAATCTTTGTCGTGGGGGGTAATGTTTAAAAATGTTAGGTTCAAAAGGTCTATCTTGGGGCGCCTCATGCGTAGGATTTGTTTTTAGTCTAAAAGTGTTGTTTTTGTGTTTTTGGGCTTTTAGGTATTTTGACCATGCTTAGCGCATGATGGCATTGACAGAATTTTGACCATTTATATATATATATATATATTATTTTGGATCGGACTCTTGGCATCTATGACCTTGCTTCCATTTCCATTTCCATATGTAAACTATGATGTATGCTTATATACTTTTTAGAATGTATGCAATGGAGAACAAATGACACAAATGTTAACTTCTTTTTTTTACGTATTTCGTGGCAACGATGTATGACAATATAGACACAATGTATTTTGAATTTTAGTTTCTATAAGTGATTTTTATTTTTCGTACTCCATATTTGTTTTGACAAAGTGGTGATGACAAACCGGTATGATGAGCAGATAAACTTGCCCCACTCCTAACTCCACACAACTAGTAAGATGCAAGGGCTCATCACCGAGAGCTAGAAAGGGCACAAGTTATGAAACGTGTTGAAATGATAGTGATGAGAGATAGACAAAGCTTTGGCGGAACCAAATTAGGATGCCACAAACCTACTCTACTCAAGTGACTCCATAGTTTGGGATGTAGCTTGCTTTGCAGTTTATCTAGACTTAGATCCGTAGATGGCCACATGGTAGAAAAAATATGGGTTTCAGGGTTTTGAACTCTCTTGGAATTTTGGGCATCTGATTCATTTGTTTTTGACTCATGATTTCAAATGTTCATTTGAATTTGATTACTGACAGCTTTCAATGTTTTTTATCAATAGGACCCCCTATACCTTGCCCCATGCTACTAGTAAGAAGTGTGGGTTTATCACCACGGGAAAGGCATAGACAAGTAAGGGCATTCCCATCCTTGCCCAACCCTACGTCATTAGTAAGAGATGCAAGCTTATCACCGAAGGTTGGTAGGCAAGGAAATGTGTAAAAATAAAATTTTCTGTTTGATTCAATACTTGACTTGTTTATTTGAGAAAAATGTGAGCATGCTTTTATTTCCAAAGAGATATACATACGGGATAGATGTGACACGATGAAGCTTCTAGAACAGACTATAGGAAAGACACCTATCCTAAGAAGAAACCAAAAGTGAGAACAAGGTGCAGACCTTGGTATGGTTACCATTAAGACCTTTTCATTTCTAGCTTTATTTGAGGAAATGATTAGAAACAGTGATGATGTTATGAAGAAGCATGATTAGATTTTTATGCCAATACCATCGAAGTTTGTAATGAATTGCTTTAAGAATAAAATCCTTGATCACAAGACTTATACAAAACACGCAGACAAAATGAACCTAACTATATGAAGATGCAATGTACATATAATTATACAAATAATGCTAGCCACTTATGCGTAGAATCATTTAATGTGTAAGGAATTGTTTGTTTTGCCAAATTCCTCACTTCCAGTGTACACAAGAGATATGCACCATTTCCATAGTCCCTCGTGACTAGGTATGGGCCCAACCATTTGGGCAGAATTTCCTTCCTTCGCCGGTCTTTTTATCGATATGATGTCCAGCCTTAGAACTAGATCACCTTCATATATGTCGCGTTCATAGACCTTCTTATTATATTGCCGACAACCGGTCAAAGCATAGATTCTATGTCATTGTTTAACATCTAATCTAGCTTCATCTAAGCTTTCTAGTTGGGAGAGACGTGCTTCTCTATAAGCGTCTTCATCCAGAATCCCTTGTAATGAAATACGGAGACTCGGTATTTCAACCTCAAGTGGGAGGACAGCGTCACTCCGAATCCGAATACTAGCGAGAAAGGATTCGCTCCCGTTGGTGTTCTTATTGAGGTTCGGTGGGCCCAAAAGGCCAGATATAACTTCAAATCCAATCTCATTTGTTTTCTTTCACCGTTTTAAGAAGAATGGATTTTAATGTTTTGTTTGTCGCTTCAGCCTGTCCGTTGGCTTGAGGGTAATACAGGGAGGCTATATGATGGCTTATTCTAAATTTATTACACAGTTCACGAACTTTTTCATTCTTAAAGGAGTCCCATTATCGAAGATAATGATTTGGTTCAAAATGAACTTGGCGATTACAGAACCTGGTACAGTAGTAAGAGGCATGGCCTCTACCCACTTGGTAAAATATTCGGTGGCCGTGATTATGAAATTATGGCCGTCTGGAGACGAGGAGAGAATTTCCCTATCAAATCGAGGCCCCACATAGAAAAGGGCCATGGAGTAGCGATTGGTTGTAGAGCTTGTGCCGGCATGTGGATCTCATGGGAGAATTCTTGGCACTTATGACACCTTCGTACAAACTCTACTGCATCATGTTCTAGAGTAGGCCAGAAATAGCCCATTCGATGTATTTTACGAGTGGTGGCATGGCCACCAAAGTTGCCTCCACACATTCCATTGTGAGATTCATGGAGAATCTTCTTGGATTCTTTTGTGTCGACACATCTTAGAAGCATTCCATCGAACGCTTTTCGATAGAGCACTTGCTCTATAATGACGTATTTGGCTACAATAATGCGTAACCGCCTTCTTCATTGTGGTGTAGCCCTTCTAGATACTTATGGTCCATTCAATATAATTAATAATATCAGTATACCAAGGACACTCAGAGATAGGAGGTCTGGTTTCGATGTAGTATACGCATTCATCAGAAAGTCTTGCCTCCGTCTAGTGGCTAATCAGCTAACCAATCTATGATGACTTGTCCTTTAATGGATTTATGATTTAAAAATGTTAATTCAAATTCCCCATTAAGGTTATAAAACATCCAACCTTTTTAGACAAGGACCCTTGTGTGAGGAAATTTAAGTAAATGGTCCATTTTAACAATGACCCTTGTTTCTTGATCTAGCATATAATGTCTTAAGCGTTTGGTTGCAAAGCCTATAGCAAGGCATTCTCATTCTTCCTGTGTATAACATGTTTCATAGTCGAGCAATGTTTGAATAATGAAATAAATCACACGTTCTCTCTTGTCATCGTCCTCTTGGGCCAACATACAAGCTAGCAAGACATCGGTAGCTCGCGAATATAAAATTAACGGGTGGTTTGGATTAGGTGGCATTAGTGTAGGTGGCGATAACAAGAAATGCTTAAGCTTGCATCGAAAGCTTCATTGTAGTCTTCGGTCCAATCAATACTATAATCTTTCTTGAGTAGATTTTTATTGGATGAATGGCGAAGCTTAAGTCTAGGATGAATCTCCGGATTACACCAAGCTTTCTGAGAAATGACCTGATTTCAGATTCATCCGAAGGTGGGACCATTTCGAGGACAGCCTAATTTCTTTTTGGGTCAACATCTATCCCTTGTGACGATATGATGTAACCTAGGATCTTCCCTCTGTTACACCAAAGATGCATTTATCTAGATTTAGTGTGACTCCGTATTCTATTAGATGTGAAAGAATGACACAGAGCACTTCTGGATGGTCACAACACTTCTTGGCCTTGGCCAACAAGTCATCTACATAGGATTCCACAATTTTATGAATAAGATCATGAAATATATATGTCATATCTCGCTGGTATGTAGTGCCAACGTTCTTGAGACCGAATGGCATAACAGCGTAGCAATAGGTTCCCCAAGGAGTTATAAACATGGTTTTAACTTGATCTTGTTTGGATATTCTGATTTGATTGTATCCTGAGAATCCATCCATGAGAGACAAAAGCTAAAATCCAGCTGTTGCATCAACAATGCCATCTATGGATGGTAACGGGAAGTCGTCTTTAGGACACGCTTTGTTAATGTCTCGGAAGTGTATGAAAATGCGTATCTTCCCATTATTTTTGAGAACAGGAACAATATTAGATACCCACTAAGAGTAATCGACTAGTTTGATGAATCCTACTTGGAGGAGTTTTATTTCCTCCTATTTCACTATGAGAGCTACCTTAGGTTTCATTGGTCTCGAATTTTGTATAATCGGCTTTGCATCTGATTTAGTGACGAGGTTATGTACCGCATGATGTGTGGTGCAACCCCATTCATTTCCTTATAATTAAATGCGAAAGCCTTCTGATGTTCCTTGAGGATTCGATTGTGTATTTCTACTTCTGATGGAGTTAACGAGGATCCTAACTTCAATATCCTTGGTTCATCTTCCGTTCCGATGTTAATATCAATTGTTTCTTCGATTAAAGAAGTGTTACCTTCTTCAAACTCAGGAGGGGCTGGAGGTAATTCCAGATCGTCTCCATTTTCTATTGTGTATATGTTGAGTTCCTTTTGTGGGGGAAGCTCTGTCATGGGATTCCCGAAGTAGGAAGATGAATGTGGGATTAAAGACAAATCTATTACGTGATGGGTGAGATGTAACACTGCATAGGCATTAAGAAATCAAGAGTGATTGTATCACTATCAATGTAGTCTAGGATAGTAGATTTGTTCTCATTTCTATCTGTTAAAAGAGGTTTTGACATTGTTTTTATCAGTAGTTCGATGCACGAAAGGATACCATGAAATGGGTATCCTCCAACTTCTTGTTTGGAGTAAAGTGCGATGCTGAGGTTGCTATTGAATCGAAAGAAGATATTCTTCTCGCGGGATTGCTTCAATTGATATGAAGTCAAACTCTTTGCTTAAATCTAATACAGCTGTTTTGTAAAGCTGTAAGTGCTCAGCTTTGGTTTCATATACCTCAGAGACTTGGTTTGCTACCAATTGTGAGTCTCCTAACACCCATATGTTATTAACACCGATCCTCTTAGCTAAGACGAGGCCAAGGAGGAGGGATTCGTACTCGGCGTCGTTGTTTGTATACTTGAAACTTAGTTTGAAGGGGAATGGTAGGATTTTTCCCTCTGGGGAAGTAAAGATTACACCGCCCTAGCTCCGTAATTACATTTAGCTTCATCGAAATGGAGAGTCCAATACTCAGCTGGGAATATGGGCATTGGGATATTTTTGTGTTCACATCTTCTACCTCTACCATATAGAGATCCCTTTGTTGGAGGAGAACCAACACCTAGGGTGTATCCCATGCATCTGAGAATCAAATGGTAGGAACATTGGTAGATCATGTTCTAGAAATTCAACAATTTTGCAGTAGTTCTAATGATACTATTTCTACAATATTTGCCTCATCCTTGAGGGTGGGATTGTCTTGACTAGACTCATAGTCTCAAGATCTCATTGTAGGTACCAACCTTTCTTCCGGTTTGGAGTCGGTGGGCTTATTAAGTTGGTTTGTTGGGAGTTCAAACTCGAATGAACACTGGTCTTTTCTTTAGGCCAGCTAGGTGTACATCGAATGGTTTTGAATCACCTTTGGCTATGAATATCTTTCCTAAGTGTAAATACCTTACTTCTTGGAATAATGTAGAAGGGATTGCCTTCATACGGTGTATCCATGGTCGGCCGAGGATCATATTATAGTTAGTTTCCCGATCTATAATGTAAAACTCAGTCAGGATTGTTTTAGGTCCTAAGGTGACCGATAGTACTATAGTTCCAATCGAGGTGGCTTTAAGGCTATCATAGCCTCTTATCGTATTTCGAGTTGTGGAACAATTCATTTCTCCATACCCTAGCTTTTGAAGGAAAGAGAAGGGGACTATGTTAATTGTTGCCCCGGCGTCTACCATCACTCATTTCACATAATTATTATAAACCCATACTTGCAAATGCAAGGCTAGATCACCTCAGCGTGTAATCTCTACATCTGTTGGCATTTTCTTTATTTCGAATATGAATTCAGTATCCCTATCCGGATGCCCTGAAGGGTGGATATCAAACTCTATATGGTTTACTGTGTTTCGGGAGGTGGAGTGATGTTAATTAGATGGCCTAAACCTAATGCCTCCAAAAGAGCAGCCCTATGGGCGGGGAGAATTATTTAGTAAGTCCAAAAAAGAAATGTGTGAGAAGGTTTTTGCTAGATCACTAATTAAATCATAGGTGCCCACGGGTTTTATTAGTATTTGTTGGATATTATCATTTCCGGTAGGTAACTTGGACTTGGCTAAGAGTAATATTCTCATGTCCTTGTTACAGCTTATATGGGTAGTTCGGCATCTAATTCCACTAAACCGACTATCTTGGGTCATGGTTGACTTCCTAATTGTGGCGCAACTAATGGATTTATTGAAGTTGAGGCTTCATGATCATTATTTCCCATAAGTACACCCTTGTTTGTTTCATTTGAATTTAACTTTGTTGTTGTTGTGATTTGGGAGCAGATCATTGAAGATCTTAAGGGGTGCATTTTGAGGGGAAATTGCCCCTATAAAAGTATTTGGTGCCGGTGACGTAGGATCTGCTAAGAACATATCTATGAAAAGTTGTCTTTATTCCTCTGGCAAATGTTGCATGAATTTATTGTAGTCATGACACGTTTTAGTGTCATGGCCCGAATTTTGTGGAAACCACAATACGAGTTAGGATTGTAATTCCTAGTTTGTTGGCTTGGTGTATATTGTGGCCCAAAACTCTGATCAAACCATTGCCTATTAGGATTAAAGTTTTGCATTTGTTATTTTTGGTTTTGGTTTTGGTTTTGATATCTAGTTGAGTTTTTGCTTAGATCCTATGTAGGGTTTCTCCGTTCTTGATGTTGTTGTTGTGGATGATTAAAATCCACTGCATTGATTGTTGGGGTAAAGTTGTTATTTCATTAATTGTTTATTAGCGGTGGAGTATTCACAACATTTACATTTTTAGCTTGATTAGTGACTCCATCGTTGTCAATCTGCAATTTTTATTAAGGATCTTGGGTCCTTGGTTGACATTTGTGGTAGTAGGATACGTTGTAGTGTTACGGTTGGAGGTGATTAACCTCCCGTTTGCTCCATATGTCTTACGACCGCTATCTATTCTGCTTAATCTATTCGGAGAGTGATCTCAAGTACTTCATTGTAAGTTCTCGGTGGAAACTTCTATACTTCTTCCTTTACTTCTCTCCTAAGAGAATGAAGGAATAAATCACATAGTTCCATTTGGTCCATATATGGAGAATCTGGTGAAGAATAAAGAAGCTGTACGTCACCTCTGGATGAAATGAGCGTGACATTTATTATGTTCCTATTTAATGTGTAATAATTATCGATTCCCATTCTCAATAGCTTTTCATGTCAAATGCCTTGATGAACTTTGAAACGAGTTGTTTAAATGAATGGATGGAAGCCTCGGGTATTCTATAATACCAATCAAGAGTGATGCCTTCCAAAGTTTTGGGGAATATTTTAGCAACAACCCCATCCCAAGGGAGTAGTTCTCGAATAGCTATGGCATAAGCCTTGATATTCACATTCAGATCTCCCTCACCTTTGTACTTGGGTAAATTAGGAAGGGGTCTTGGAAGCATGACGCTTCGTATGGTGAAATCTAAGGGCTCTTTCAAGTATTCGGAATAAGTCCCTATCACATAGGTTTTGACCATTGATGGTGCCTGCTGAGGGAATGGCAGTGGAATGGGTTGTTGGTATGGCATAGCGTATGCATTGGAAGGGGCATAAGGAAGCCCCTATTTTTGAGCAAACATGCCGGGAGAGGATAACATATCCCCTTGTGGTGATTTGGAGTACATGTTTAAGTATGAAGGGAGTACTGTCCAGGAATGGACTATTTTGTGCTAGATCGGGAGGTATCAGATCGGTGTTAGAAATGGCGGTTCTAATTGGCGTTTGTTGTGAATACTGAGGAGGCATTCCCAACGTGCCTATTCCTGTGAGGAGGTTTACTTGGCTAGGATAGTGTGGAGGATTAGAATTTCCTGCTGCATGAATTGGGAATGGTGATTTTCCTGAGCAAGTTCCAACCCCCTAACCTTTTCTACTAAAGTTGAAATGACCTCATTTGGTGAAGTCACGATATTTTTCCTTGGTGGCGTTTGTTGTATATCCTGATGTTGTATAGGCCTATGATACCCCGCTATGAACTGATCATTGCCTTGCCAAGTTTCCCTGAGGGTATTTCCTATATGTAGTGGCATAGAGGTATTTTCTTGAAAAGAGACCTCGGGTTGTGTTTGTAAACTCCCTATGGGTGGGTACATACTCCGAGAGCGTTGTTCATTCCTAGAATAACGTGTTGAATGTTCACTCTCTCTGTTTGGAAGGAGGAGCTATATCGATCCTTGGATTTTGTGTTGACAATTGGTTAGGTGAGTAGTTGTCACCCCATACCGAGAGCGAGGGTGATGATTGTCTATTCTGTTGGGCATACTATGCCTCAATACCTAAGAGGGTATGCCATATGCATCGAATCGACATATTCGGGGGTATATGAATACGTAGAATAATGAGAAGGAGGGAAAGTGGAAGGAAGAAGTGAAAATAAAAGAGGAAGAACTTTTTCTTTCACGTCGGGTTCACCAATTTTGTTGGTGAAGCTGATGAGGTGGAAAAGACAAAAAGTATTTTAATTGAAAGAGCAATGAGAGATATGACTCGAACCGAGAAAGTAGGAAGTTCACATTGGGTTCACCAATTTTGTACGATGGAAAAGTGACAAGCGGCGTGGGAATATACAAGTAACTCTTCCTCGCACCTGACATCCCGAGGTCGTGCTGGGATAGCCGGTGGGGATGGAATACGTGTAGGATGTAGAGAAACTAGTTAGGCAATCTGATGTCTTCGATGCGCACTAGTGGAATCTATGAATCTAAAGAAAAGAAGGCCCTCCTAACCTAAACTGGTGTGATAGATTGATCAGCAAGGATGACTACTCGAAGGCTCCAATCAATATCAAGCTCTAGCGTGATTCGGTCTATGGGTTGTGGGATACGTGGAAAATGACCCGGGATAGTTTCGTGTATATCTCCAAACATGGTCATAAGGTGAATGATGGATACAGTTGACTCTACGGGTGATTGTATGGTCTAGTCCAGATTTCCTTAGCTTTATTAATTGCTACGTCTAACAAGGATAATTGTTTGATGATAATAGGTGGGAGTGGAGTGGATCTGAAAACTAATGTGCGTAAGCCAACATCTATGTCTAACTCACTTATGGATTTGTTGGGTTTCAAGATTTGTGGGTCACAACCGTAGATTCATGTTTGTTGTTGTCCTACTATGGTCATGTACGGAATCAGTCCCTAATCCCTAGTATCTAGTAGTTGTATGCTTTCTCAACCTCTATATTCAGAATTAATAGTTGTGTGATCTTCTCAGAGTATCTCATAGGCGTTCGTGCAACCTGAATTCTTAAGCTAGTATCTATGTCTGTGAGAGTGTCCCCTGGTATCTGGTTGTGGGACCAAAGGATCACAACCGAATGTTTGTTCTTTTTCAAGCCCTTCTACAATCATGCAGATATGTATCTAGGGTAATCTGTAGTTTGGTTGATTTGACCAAAACGTGTGTGCTTGGTTGTCTTCTATGTTTAACTCGTGTAATCGGGAGCTGATTTGTTGTAAGTTTACCGTTGTTTGGAAGACTTGGATCCTAAGATTCGGTCTATATCGGTTATTGCTTTGTGACGAGATTAGGTTGGGGCATGATTGGCTTGAATACGTATTATCTCGGGCTCTCTAGGTCCCGTGATTGTCATATAAAAGGAATTTATACAAATCTAACTAATGACGAGAATAATCTAACTATGAAAGATATATCTATGTATGTTCCTAAATCGATAATTTATTAATAAACTACCGAGCAGCATTTAAAGAACAGGTTATCTAATATATCTAGAATTGACGAATAAACTATTAACGAACTAAAATAAACAAAGCAACCGAGTATAGCTACTTGTCTCGTGCAATTTGTGAACCTATTATAAATAATAAAATAACCGATCTAGTCTATTTCAAAGACTGTCGATCCTACCTCAGAAGTGAGGAGTGAATCATAGTTTCTTAGAAACTATCAATCCCCTCAGCTTCCTTGGAAATATCGAAAGTAAACTTAACTCAAATGAAATATTTCACTACCTTTTTTGATATGCTTCTAACAAGAACTTTTAAAGCTAGAACTGGATTCGCAGAGCAGTGGTGAATCGGATAGTGTGTTTGGCTTTGTGTCCCTCAAAGTGTGATCTCCTCATTCCTTCGTGCTCATGTGGATCCGGAAAAGCATGTAATGCTAGCATCAACAAAAGTAGATATTGGAATAAAGGAAGCTTTAGGATACGAGGATCGAATACAATGCGAGTAAGAGAGGGATAGCGTAAGAGTACGAGATCTTGGCTTATGCAATTCCTAGTGGGATTTATTATGAGTCATAAAGCATAAAACATCCAGAACCGAAACTATCCTATTTGAATAACAAAACCTGCAACTTTAATGGCTTGCTATTGAAATCAAACTACCCTATTCCAATTGATTTGGATGAAGTGATATGATAATTACAAGATGGATATGTGGCTTTCTAACAACAAAACAATACTAACTAGGCATACAATGAATAACACTATGAATCCTAAGAAAAATAAAAGAAAAAACTATTGAAATGAGAAATTGAGAGGTAAATTTGAGGGGCCATTTGCTTGAGCACAAGCCCTATTTATACCAATTCATTCACCCAAAGGTAAAAACTAAATTTATCTCTTAAACCATAAACAATGGCAAAACACTATTCCACGGAACCAGAATCATTAGTGCAAGCTAATGGTGGTGAAAAAAGTTGGTAAATGCTGATATTATGTGAGTCGCGTTAAAAAGAGCATTCTGGAAAATGCATGAAGGACCGCCGCCCTACTCACGGCGCTGGTCACGAGACCGCCACCCAGGCAGGTGGTAGTTTCGAATCAAGAGCAAAAAGCAAAGAAAAGAGGGGAAAAGAGAAAAACAAAGCATGCGGGGGCTAAGCGGGGCATGCGGGATGTTAATGCATATTTAGAGAGCTTTTCCGGATCCCGAACACCTTGCGAGGTGACCTGTATCATCATTGGGGCACGTGTTACATTGTTTTAGACGTGCGGTACCCTATAATTTTGGGTACGTACATTTACCTCGATTGATCATAAGGTGAGCCAACTTGAGTATGAGTTGCAAAATGTACAATCCGAGATGGCCTCTAAAGGAGACATAGCCCAAATGAATCAATGGTTGGAGGATATCATGCAACATGTAATGGGTAACCAAGTATGGCCCAAATCCAGCCCATATTAACCAAGGAGGACCTTGGTTCAAAATCATGGACAAACTAACCATATTGGATCACATTTCCAGTCCCATCGAATCAAACTTATTTGTAACCGGGAAAAATGATTCCAAAAGTGGATATGCACAAATTTGATGGTAAGGATCCCCTTAATTAGATAAATCAAATGGAGAACTTCTTTGAGTTACATCAAACACCATCAGGACAAAAGGTGACATTAGCATCCCTATATCTTTAACCTAACCAATTTGTTTGGTATCATTGGTTATGCGCTCAGAGGTAGAAGAATGGTCTAGGTGTCACTTGGATAGTTTTTACCGAGGAGTTGCAATTGCACTATAGTTCCAGTGTTTCAGAGAACTACTTTAGTCAATTAGTAAAGTCACGAAAAACAGGATCAATCAAAGATTATGTGCATCAATTCCAAAACCTATCCTTAAGAGTGGAGAATATTCCAGAAGAGAATCTGAATGACCTGTTTCTTGGGGGTCTTAAGGACCACATTGAGCATGAGGTATGTATGTTTAATCCAATCAAGCTTTCTTATTCTATTATCATGGCACATCGTGTAGAGGAAAAAAAAAAATTTAGTAGGAGGCCACCTTTCATTAACACAGAGACCATAGTATCTCTTTCCCTTCTTTTGCTCGGGTAATTAGACTGACTCCTCAATAAATGGAAGAAAACTGAGAAAAATTATTATGTTTTAACTGTGATAGCAAATATGGATTGGGACATAAATGTGCTGAGAAGAAGTTGTTCTATATTGACGGAGGTAATGAGGATGATGAGGAAGCTGAAATTATAGGAGAGGCTAAGGAACCAAGTAGAAGATGAAGTAGAGGATCACCAACCTACAATTTCTTTCCATGCATTGTTAGGTATTAGTACTCCTCAAACACTCAAGGTTATTGGCTATCTAAAAAAATAGAAGGTGATGGTGTTGATTGACTCGGGGAGTACTCATAACTTCATTAATAGTAAGTTAGCCACCCACCTCAATTGTTTTATTTACCCAACTCCAGAAATGAAAGTTATGATTACGGATGGTGGGACAGTCAAGTGCATAGGAAAGTGCCACAAGATCAAGCTTTCCATGGGAGGCGCATGTTAGACTCACCTATGTTTTCTATTTCTATGGGAGGGCGAGATATTGTTTTAGGGGTCCAATGGCTCACAACCTTAGGTACTATAGAGATGAATTTCCAAGAATTGTTCATGCGATTTCATTGAGACGGAAGGAAAATAAATTGAATGGGATGGTAGCTAAGTCTCCACAGATTATTACCTCTCATCGATGCGAAGGTTCTCGAGAAAAGTAGTGGATGGCTTTATAGCAAAGCTATTTTCCATAAAAGTGCAAAATATAGAATCTTCAATGCCACCCAATCTTCAGAAGATTGTGGATGCTCACTCATCTATTTTTGATGCAATTCCAAAGGGACTACCACTAGTTAGAGATCATGATCATGCCATTCAGTTGATTCTAGGGAGCCAAACCCCTAACATCAGACCATAAAGATACCCATATTCCAAGAAAAGTGAGAATGAGAAAATGGTGGAGGAAATGTTGAAGGTAGGTATCATCGGGCATAGCCAAAGATGCATATTCTTCACCAAAGTGGTCATGGTACATAACAAGGATGAAACATGAAGGATGTGTCCAAATTACCGAGAACTCAACAACTACACCATCAAACATAAGTTTCCTATTCCAGTAATTGATGATTTACTTGATGAATTGCATGGTGTTGTTTATTTCACAAAATTAGATCTTCATTTGGGTAGCATCAAATTAGGATAAAAGAGGAAGATGTTCATAAAATGGCTTTTAGGACTCATAAGGGCCATTATCAATTTTTGGTAATGCCTTTTGGTCTTAAAATTCTCCGTCAACCTTTCAAAGCTTGATGAACACTATTTTTAGGCCGTTTTTAAGGAAATTTGTATTAGTTTTCTTTAATGACATATTGATTTATAGTAAGACATGGAAAGAACACTTACAACATGTAAATGACGTGTTGGAAGTTTTAGAGAAACATACTCGTATGCAAAGCCATCTAAATTTTCTTTTGGTGTACAAGAGGTAGATTATTTGGGTCATATTGTATCCCATGAAGGCGTCAAATTTGATCCTTAGAAGATCAAAGCTATGGTGGAATGGCCAAGGCCCAAAAATATCAAAAATCTTTGTGGGTTCCTAGGACTAATAGGGTACTACAGAAGATTTGTGCGGGGTTATGGTAGAATAGCAACCCCACTCACTGCATTGCTAAAGAAGGATGCCTTCCATTGGACAGACGTAGCCACTAAATCCTTTGAGCAGCTGAAGGAAGCCATGTGTAGCACCCCAATTTTGGCTACTCCCAACTTCTCAAAAATGTTCATTGTTGAATGTGATGCTTTAGGACCACAATTGGGAGCAGTTCTAATGTAGGAAGGAAGAAGAATTGCATTTGAGAGTCACCAATTCAAAGGCAAAGATATGCTCAAACCTTTCTATGAGAAATAAATTATGGCTATTCTTCATACGGTCAAGCAATGGAGGCCCTATCTCATGGGTAGACACTTTAAGGTAAAAACTGATCATGATAGTCTTAAATACTTTTTGGAGAAAAGGTTATCATCAGAGTAACAACAAAAGTGGGTAACAGAAATGTTGGGTTGTGATTTTGAAACCATATACAAAAAGGGTAAAGAAAATGTAGTAGCTGATGTATTTTCCGGAGGGATACATCCCGAGATAGCTTACTATGTGCAATGTCCATGTTGACGGCCGATTGAGTGGATGAAGAAAGATTGGAATGGAATCAAGATAAGGATACAAAATCTCTAATAAAGAATATCAAACAAGGATCTATGACATATAACAAATTTGAGTGGAAAGGTAATACCCTATGGTACAAGGATATGTTATACTTGAGTAAAGATTATGTGTTAAAGCATAAGATTCTTGCAGAGCTACATGCGTCACCTATTGGAGGACACTCTGGGTTTTTGAAGACATATCAAAGAATAAAAAGAGAATTCTTTTGGGAAGGACTCAAGGGGGATGTACAAAATTTTGTATCAAAGTGTTTAGTGTGCCAATAGAACAAAGGGGAAACAATTAAGACACCAGGTCTGTTGCAACCCTTACCAATTCCTAGCCAAAGATAGGAGGAGGTCTACACAGATTTCATCACCAGATTGCCTTGTTCATAGGGTAAGAATTTTATTTTCTTGATTGTGGATAGGCTCACAAAATATGCCCATTTTTGTGCCCTATCACATCCATTTATAGCTAGTATAGTCGCAACTATTTTTTTTGAGATAGTTCAAAGGCTACATAGAACCCCAAAGATAATTGTAAGTGATCATGATCCTATTTTCACAAGTAATTTTTGGATGGAATTATTTTCATGTTTGGGTACTCAGCTAGCTCACAGTTCATCTTATCATCCTTAAACTGATGGGAAAATAGAATTGGTCAACAAATTCTTAGAGGGGTATTTACGTTGTTTTGTGTCATAAGCAGGAAAGGTGGATTAAATGGCTACCACTGGCAGAATGGTGATATAACACATCTTTTTAGCATTATATGGTTACCATCCACCTTCTATCACTTCCTCCTTGAGGGTCAAACTAAGGTCAGAGATGTTGAGGAACACATTCAATATCAACAACATGTTTTGCCTAGTTTGAAGGAGAATTTAGCATTAGCACAAAACAGATGAAACAACAAGAAAATCAACACCATAGTGAAAGACATTTTGAAATTGGTGACTGGGTTTTGTACATCTCAGCCTCTACAAACAGATGTCCCTAAAGAAACAGAAAAGGAAAACAAACTTTCTCCTAAATATTATGGCCCTTATTAGGTTCTACGAGAAAATTGGTAGTGTTGCTTATAAACTAGAGTTGCCTCCATCTTCACACATACACCCAAAGTATTCCATGTTTCATGCCGAAGAACATTATTTGACATAAATTTGAAGCCCAGACAGAGTTACCAGAACTTGACTAGGAAGGAAGAATCATTTTAGAGCCAGAAAAGATTCTACAAACATGTACTGAGAGGCTGAGAACTAGAGACATTAAGGAATATCTGATCAAGTGGAAGAATCTGAGCATAGAAGATGCCACCTGGGAGGATGAAGGTTTTCTGCAGCAACATCCAGGATTATTCAACATTAAGGACAACGTTGGTTTGAAGGGGAAGGGCATGCTACGCCCTTAACCTATTGCTTGTATTACGATATGAGTAGCCGACTTGTGGCTTACCATATCATTTTATTATATCATTTATACTTTCTCATGCTTAATAGGTCGGCCTTGGTTATGGCCATAGCATATGAATAGTATATATAGGGGATTATAGGTAGTATTTCATTATCATTTGAGCATTTGAGTCTTATTATATGGTTTGGAGGTTGCCCCTAGAAGTGGCAAAGCTATTCTAATTGCATATTAAGATCATTATTCCTAAATATTGTGTTATTTTGTGTTCTATTATTTCTCCTAATATGAACTATACAATTAATTTCATTACAATCAAATAGTATATCAACATCGATATATAAAGTGTCTCTAATAATCATCATGCATCATATAAGAATCAAATTCAACAATAGTCCATGATCGAATATCTAACATCATACTAAATCAAAACTATAATAATGTCCATAATATAGTCAACAGTGTCATGATCAAGATGTATCAAAAGGTGTCAAAAGGGAAGTGGGCACCACATCCCCCTCCCCTTAGGCTCGACTTCCTCCTGGAAGTCACTGGAAAGAGATATAGGAACAAATGCAATAGAAAAGGATCACTCCATTATGGGATTTCTTGCTTCAAAAAGTGTGGGGATACAGAACCTAAGTTTGGTCCAATACAATTCAGCAAGAAGAAGGGAGATTGCAAGGGATGAGTTCTAAAATTTCTACATACAAGGCTACAAACAATTAAATCTAGAGAGTAAATTTATGCTATCAACCAAGATACCACACATAACAATATAACATGAAGAGTTCAAAAGAGTCTTAAGAGTAACCACCAATTAGAGGAATAATAAGGATAATTCCATGAGTTTGAGAATGACCAAATAGTTTCCCAAGAAATACAACATACTACATTAATAAAAGTTAATGTTTATACATGTTTAAGCCATGATTTCAAGGTTCGTTGTCTAGACAAGGCTAGTAAAAATCAACTATGACCAAATTTTACACGAGAAACAAGTCTACTAGAGGTATTAAAATTTGAGGATCACACAGGATGAGATGAATCAACAAGGACACCTAAATCAGCAAAACATTTAAAATCAAGTAAGTATTCCATGAAAGTACTTCTATAACTCAAGAGGGTATAATTAAATTTTCATGGTAATAAAAGTGAAGTCAAGACCAAAATTTTTCCTATAGTTTGACTTTTACACTTTTGTTTTAAGAATCAAACACACTACACCAACCAAATCTAAATAAGGCAACCATTAGCAAAAAATATATATATATATATATATATATATATATATATATATATATATATATATATATATATATAACATGTCTAAATATCAAAGTACCATACATTATAGCACAATGGTATTTATTTATCTTATTTCCTACTTAAGCTCAGAATAACCATAAAGAGAGCACAAGAAATACCAAGGACCACTCAAGGTCGCTAGGGAGAACATGGGGTCCAATTACAATCCAAAGGTGCATCGTATCAAAAGTGAATAACATCATCTTGCACTTTCCATCCTAAATGGAAAATGGGCAACAACAACAAGGTGACCCAAGAAAATATGAATAAAATAAGACTTCCCGAAGTTATTTTATATCCTTAACATATGTTGCTTTAAAATTACAATAACTTAGGTCTCCAAGGACAAGACAACACACAAGGAGGTTACTTCTCAAACAGATAAGTATCAATCCAAAAGGACCACAACTCACATTTGTCGAGCTACGGGACGATAAGGGTATGATGACCTAAAATCCCCAAGAAAGGTACATACATCTATGAATAAGAAGTACTAAGCAACTAGAACACATTACTATCCACCAGGTGTTTCACAATTTTAGGTAGGTGACAGAACTACAGGTTCAACTATACATTGCACTCAATACACATAAATCTTACTTATTTTATAACTCAACTAATTAAGTCAAAAGTTGTAGTTTCTTTTTTCCTAGCACATTCCTTTACGAGTTTTCTTAATTAAAATATTCCTTTTTATTTTGATATCACATGTTTGCATTATAAGGATCACCACTAAGGTGGCCATGATATCTCGCCATTCTGTATAGGTGGACAAAAAAATATTTATTCTACTCCTAGGGGAGGTAGATGGACAAAGTTTTTCCTTTTCTGTTCTTCTACATGGTTTTTATTCCTTCTATTAATCTACCAAGGTTAAAGCAAGGACCATTTTCTCTTTCTATGTTCCAGTTTATTTGTTAAGCTTCAAGGCCAAATATCCTCAATTATAGTTTTATGATGTTTGGGTGAGTCAATTTTTCAATTAAAAAAAAATAATGAGAAGGAACGGTAAACATATCACACTATTACTTTTATGGGAGAGAGAGGTAATTCAACACATCACATTTTTAATTCTAAGGAAACAAGGGACGTTCAACATAGAAAGAACATTATTAATTTGGTAAGAACTAGGAAACAATCAACCAACATGGATCACAAAAATATTTCAAGATTTTTCCACTAATTACAAGTATCATAAAACATTCCTAGTGGGTATCTACAAGTTCTCAAAAGAAGTTGCGAGGAAGACCCATTAAGGAAGCATAATTACTTTTACTGATCTATTAGGGTTTAACACCATTTGTTGTTTTGGAAAAAATATTTTACTCACCTGATAAGACAAGGAAAGTTTTAAAATCTACACCCATATTACCATAGGATACCACCAACCAAGCAATCAAAATGACAAGGAAATATTTTAACTATAAGAACACCACATACTCATTAGAAGCGTCAAATGTAAGTAGACAATTAGCCATCTTATTCAACATGGCTTTACGACCAAGAGTTATAGTTTTGCAAGAGAATCACATTATAAAATACCACCGAGATTAAATTATTAACGTCTAATTACACTATCATCACCAACGTCATGGTCCAAAAGACTCAAATCATCCTTAAGTGTCTCCACGTAATCCAAAATTAATAGGTCATAGAGTATTATTCATAGTAACTAAAAAAAAGGTTAAGGAAAGGGTAGAATTATTTATAGGTCAAGAAGGAAAAAGACAGACTTGATTTGATTTACACACAATACTCGAATGGGATTAAATCTAACCATAATTACCAAGATGCATATAATACTTAAGTCACTACTTAATATAATGAAATGAGGAACTCTTGATAAAACTTAGCATGCCATCAAAGAGAATAAATTTGCTACCAGGACAAACACTTTTCCACTAACATCCACAACTAGCCAAAAGCAAACCGATCCCACCATAATTCATCAAACCACAATTAAACACCTACTACTCGACGAGGTTCAAGATCTTATCAGATTGTAAGAGAATCACCACCACCACTAATAGGCTGCCAACTAGAACACACAACACAATTAACTCTCTTCCCAACAAGGTTGAGTAATGAAAAGGTCACTCTAAGATCCTAGATACACTCAAGGTTCCATACATCTAAAACCAAGGCATAACTTTAAGCACCTAAGAGGACATTCAACACACCTAGGGTGTACCCCATATGACGAAATGTATGAATACAAGTAGTATAGAACACTCATCATCATGCAAGAAGAAATCCACGTAACGTTTAGCTAAGTAGCTAACAACATAATGAGCATCGAGTCACCAATCAAAATAAAGTCCAAGAAATACCGTCAATCAAGGATTTGCTAAGTATTTTGCATTGCAAAGTCTCAGTAAATTCTTGCAAAAATATAAATAACTAGAAGAGCCTCGAGCTTCTCAATCCAATCATAAAATAAGATGCTGGTCCTTGATAAAATGACACAATTTACGAATGTAAAATAAAAAATGTTTACACCACATTCACTTCACAACCCTTCATGGATGCTAATAGGAGTACTCTACCTCAAGGTCAATTCCAAGGACACATGTGTAGGATTGGGTCATAAACTACACCTGGACTTAATGTCCACTCTCTCATATGGGTAACAAAATGAAAACTCGACAACCAAACCAAATTTCTTAACTCTTCGGAGGAAGGAAGCTCTAAGCACCTTCTAATTAACTCTTCCGACCCCAAGACACAACCACTATTGTCCAACCACAAGATTCACACCATACAATTTATCATTCTAAAAACTCCAATAAGGAAGGGTCTCAACAAAGGGCTTAACGCATCATACAATTAAATCAGGTTTTAGGACTTGTAAAATAACACATTTTAAAAGGGGAACCAAGTTTCCACTACACTAGAAGTTCACAAAAATCAATTTAATTTGACATTCTTAGTTACCGGGTTGAAAAAAACATCACTAAGCGAGTACAACAATTCAAACAACTTATTATTTTATTATTATTTTCATTTTGGTAATTCAAATGAACATAATAATGTAATATTTCTTCATACACATTTATTTCTCAATTTTCAAACAAGTTTGTTTTCTTAGATTAAAAAGTGTGCTAGGTTTACGGTTCATGTCTCAAGTTTTCTAGTGTGACCAAGGGTCCAAGATTTGAACCCATGGGTCTCGATACCAAGTGTAACACTGTTAAAACAACCCGGTTGAGACCCATGAACAACCTAGGTTTAGTTAGAAAATTATGGAATAATGTTTTTGTAAAGTGTTAACGACCAAAGTCTCAAGGAAAATTAAATTAAACTCGATAAATTTTTCCATTATAAGATTACTAATTCCACATTATAAAGCAACAAGTGTAATAAGTCCACACCTAGCTCAAATCTCCTTAGAGATTAATTTAATCACTTGGTTACATTGAAATTTTAGATAAATATTCCCGATTAAAATTTTAGCATTAAGGGACCAAAACAATTTGATACCCAAGGTATTTAATTCCACAAGATCTAAGACAAGTGCAAGGTTTAATTACGGTGGGCAAAATGATATATATTTAAAATTATTAGAGTAAATTCTTACTTACCCACTCCCGAACTTGGTTAAAGATTCAATTTGATTAATCCCATGATTAAATTAATTAAAACTTCATGAAAGCATTCCCATTAGGTAGGTAATTTTTTCACCTTTTTGGTGATATAAAGAAGTCCTCCTAACTCCTCATATTTCTCAAGTTATTGGCCGGTGGGCCTTGACGTGAAATTTTTCTCCAAGAGCGGGCTTGCGGGCCCAGGGGTGAAAATTTTCCCAAAGGCAGAGTTGGCAGGCCGTGAGGAGACTTTGGATCATTTCCCATGTGGAGCAAAAAACTGAGTTTTTTCCCACATGCCCACGGGCCTTCAAGTCCATAAGGGACATGTGGCACTTCTCAAACTAGCACGGGGAGAAAGAGGGAGGTGGGAGATATTTTAAAAAAATTTACCATGCGGGGTGAAAAGCCAACGTTGCACCCATAAGTCCACAAGCCATAAGGGACACGTGGCATAGCCTAAAATAACTAGGGAAAATTAGAGTAGTGGGGAGAAAATTTGCTTAATGCCTCGAAGGGCTAAGAGGATAACAAGGACCCGTGCCTCCGCCGACACCTCGCGATGCCACGTGGTAGCTCCGGATTGGTGCTGCGGGCCAGTGGAACGCAGTGGGGAAAACATGGAAAATTTTATCAAAATTTTTCGAATCACAAAGAGGAAAAATGGACCCGCTCCACCGTTGACGCCTCGTGATGCCATGTGGCAATAAGCCTGATTGGTCGCGGGCCGGCAGGGAAAATTTGGAAAATTTTCCCAAAATTTCGAGAGCGCTAAGTTAAAAGGAGATCCATCTCACTGCGACACCTCGATTGGCTGTGGGCTAGAGGCAAAAAATTGGAAAATTTTCAAAAATTGGAAAATTTTCCCAAAAATTTTTATAAGCTCTAAGGGAAAAAATTTGAGCCACGGGCCCTTTAAGGAAATTTTTCTGGTTTTTTTTAAGCCAAGGAAGAAAAACTTCAAATGGCCATAAATTTTGATAGAGATGTCAGTTTTAGAAAAAAGGAGACTTTATGGAAATCTCTCAACGTCCTATTTACATAGAAATCATTAATTTTTTATTTCGCTAAATTTTAAGGGGTTAATTTGAAGAAAATGGCCTACAGGCTTTCACAATGCGAACTGGTAAATTTTAACTTGTGATATTTATTCAATTTTATCTTCTTCCACCCTCTACATGTCAAATAGACATGGAGAATTTTTCTTAGATGGATCTTGGATAAGTTTGTGAGGTAGATCTATTTGATTGAATTCCAATTCAAAAATTTACCATTTTGACAAAGAAACGATCAGAAAAAGCAGTTGAGCAGATTTGGCTAAGTATTGAAATATTTCCTTTATGTGTTTTTGTCTATTTGAATTCATTTAGGTTCTACTAATTCAATTTAATCATTTAATCTGTTATTTTATTATTGCTGGTTTGAATTGTGCATTTGTTTTTGCTAGTTTGAAATTACAAAAACAGGATCAAAATTTAAAGGATCTATTGTCCATTTTCGTCATCTAAGTATTAAAATTCATTCCAATTCTAATCTAACACATTTAGTTGATTCAAATCAAACTATTCTAAACAAAAATGTAATTTTGATTTCCAAATTTACACATTTAAAAAAGAGAGTTACGTATTTTCCTCACATCCATTTCTTCCTTTCAAACAGAGATTTCAAATACATTTCAAAGTAGATTTTAAACAATAGTAATGTCTTTTGTAAAGGAAGAACAACATATATTCAGTTGGAATGATTTCTTTTACAACTTCTTCATTTACAATGATCAAATACAACTTACAAAGATATAATATTTCTTTTCTTTCATTCAAAAACAAAGAACATAGTGCATCACTTTCACATTTTGAATTACAACTTTCATAACCAATTACAAGAATCTTTCCATCACCAAATGTATTACATTATCATCCACTTCAAGTGGGAAAAAGGGATTTACAAAAATAACTCTCACAAGGGACTGTCACAACTATCTTTTCCTTTGCTCCAGAACAACAACATGCCAACCATCATACTCCAATTTTGATCACAACAAAGGCAGGGGAAAGGCAACGCTCTCCACCCAACCAAGACATCTAATGAAAGGAGAATCCATCCTTCTTCATTGGCCCTCGAGCCCCAACCACAATGTAATAAGAAATATTTTTCAACTCATGGCACTAACAGGCTTCCACATCACAATTTAATCTTTCAACATGCACATTTCAAATTAAAAACATAGTCAAAAACAAAACAACAGTTTTACAACCACATAAAAGACATCACACAAAACTTAGGCTTCATCATGCAAGCCAAAGGAGAAATAAACTATGGGGGATGCTACTTATGCCTCCCAAAAGGGAAATGGGTATCACCACCTGAGAATAAACCACCAAAACACTTATCATTCAAATCCCTGACATACCCTTATGTCTCCATAAGTACACTTTATTCCTCACATTTTCTTATGCCTCCCCAACCTCTTATGGCACCCCATAATGAGTAAATAAATGCAAGCTATTTATTTTTACAAGGTGGAACCCAAAACCCAACTACCTCCACACTTATACCTCCCCAATACACTTATGCCTCACTCAAGAGTACCCCAAAGTATTCTCCTACACCATCCCTAAGCCATCTACCCAACAACCCACAATAAGAATAAAGCTATTAACATTTTCATATTCATAAAAGGGAAAAGAAGAACATTTCCAAGAGCCAAGTTCTTACCTCTCCATGATGGATTTGGATCCAAGTTCAAAACAACAAGCTCCTTCCAATGCAATCTATCCAAAAATTAACCCAACACAAGTATCTCGAATAACTTTCCAACTTCTCCAAAAGTAAGAGATCTCCAAAACAAAAGGAAGTATCCCAAAATGAAGTGATAAGAGGGAAATGAGCAAGAAACTATGGGGGATGCTACTTATGTCTCCCAAAATGGAAATGGGTATCACCACTGAGAACAAACTATCAAAACACATATCATTCAAATCCACGACATACCGTTATGCCTCCCCAATTACCCCTTATTCCTCATATTTTCTTATGCCTCCCCAACCTCTTATGGCACCCCAAAACGAGTAACTAAATGCAAGATATTTATTTTTACAAGGTGGAACCCAAAACCCAACTTCCTCCACACTTAAACCTCCCCAAAACACTTATGCCTCACTCAAGAGTACCCCATAGTAATTTGCTACACCATCCCTAAGCCATATACCCAATAACCCACAACAATAACAAACATACCAACATTTACATATTCATAAGAGGAAAACAAAGAACATTTCCAAGAGCCAAGTTCTTACCTCTCTATGATGGAGTTGGTTCCAAGTTCAAAACAGAAAGCTCCTTCCAATGCAAGCTATCCAAATATCAGCCCAACATAAGTATCTAACAAACTTCCCTACTTCTCCAAAAGCAAGAGTTCTCCAAAACATAAAGGAAGTCTCCCAAAATGAAGTGAAAAAGGGAGATGAGAAAAATATGGGGGGATGCTGTGGGGATGCTAATTATGCCTCCCAAAAGGGAAATGGGTATCACCACCTCAGAAAAAACTGCCAAAACACTTATCATTCAAATCCCTGACATACCCTTATGTCTCCCCCAAGTACCCCTTATTCCTCACATTTTCTTATGCCTCCCCAACCTCTTATGGCACCCCATAATGAGTAAATAAATGCAAGATATTTATTTTTACAAGGTGGAACCCAAAACCCAACTCCCTCCACACTTATACCTCCCCAAAACACTTATGCCTCCCTCAAGAGTACCCCATAGTCTTCTCCTACACCATCCCTAAGCCATCTACCCAACAACCCACAACAATAACAAACATACCAGCATTTACATATTCATAAAAGGGAAAAGAAGAGCATTTCCAAGAGCCAAGCTCTTACCTCTCCATGATGGAGTTTGTTCCAAGTTCAAAACAACAAGCTCCTTCCAATGCAAGCTATCAAAAAATCAACCCAACACAAGTATCTAACAAACTTCCCAACTTCTCCAAAAGCAAGAGTTCTCCAAAACTGAAAGTAAGTCTCCCAAAATGAAGTGATAAAATGGAAATGAGCAAGAAACTATGGGGGTTGCTACTTATGCCTCCCAAAGGGAAATGAGTATCACCACCGAGAACAAACTTCCGAACACTTATCATTCAAATACACGACATACCCTTATGTCTCCCCATGTACCCCTTATTCCTCACATTTTCTTATGCCTCGCCAACCTCTTATGGCACCCCATAACGAGTAAATAAATGCAAGATATTTATTTTTACAAGGTGGAACCCAAAACCCAACTCCCTCCACACTTATACCTCCCTAAAACACTTATGCCTCACTCAAGAGTACCCCATAGTATTCTCCTACACCATCCCTAAGCCATCTACCCAACAACCCACAACAATAAAAACATACCAACATTTACATATTCATAAAAGGGAAAAGAAGAGCATTTCCAAGAGCCAAGCTCTTACCTCTCCATGATGGATTTTGTTCCAAGTTCAAAACAACAAGCTCCTTCCAATGCAAGCAATCCAAAAATCAACCCAACACAAGTATCTAACAAGCTTCCGAAGTTCTCCAAACACAAGAGTTCTCCAAAACAGAAAGAAAATCTCCCAAAATGAATTGACAAAAGTGATGCAACCCAAAAACAAGCTAAAGACTTTTAATTTATAGAAGAGGGAAGAGAAGAGGATGAGGTGGATCCATGTGGGATGCCACTTCATTCTCCAATGCATTATCAATAGGTGGGTGAATAATATGACAGATTTACTTACACACTCAAACAAGCCCATACCCCATAAGGACTAAAATTAAATTAAGTAAGAAAAATGCAATTCACAGATGATCAACTTGACTTGTAAAAAATGCATAAAAAGGTCTAAATTTAACCCTCCAACCATAGGCAAGGTTGGTATGTAAATTTAAGAGGCATGAGACAAATTTAACTTATCCCACAAGCCTCCAAAATCAACCTCTAAGGACAAATTCGAATTTCCAAGAAGGTGTAGTGTTTCACACTCAAAATTTAACCTACACATCACTTACAAGGTCACTTACACATTACTCAAACATTACTTACACATTCTTACAATACTTTAAGACATGGCCAACAAGTCTATTAATTACATTCTTATGACATAGTTTAATTAACTAACTAAACAATATGATTACTCACAATATTAACACCACATTAAATAAATAATGAAAGGGGTAAGTGCACCACATAAAACACATGCAAAAATTAAACAAAAGGGACCAAATAAAATAAAAACATAAAATCCCTTGGTCACATTCAAAGGTGATCCCCCCATGGGAATCCCTAACAAAAATATAAACACACATAACAAATACTAGTTGCCATAGTGACCTTGTTGAATTCATCTGGAATTCCAATGTGGTTGGTCTCCAATCCCCTAATGTTTGTTGTGATATTTTAACCTACAAAACATAAATACCTCCTTGGGCCTTGTGTGGCTATATCAGAACATCTAAATGAGTATAAATATAACTCCCAAAATCATCTAGATATTTGAATCACAACAACATCAAAGCAATCTAACAATATCATCATCCAATAATTTTCCATTTCTAGGTATACTCACAATATCCAAATATCACAAGTTTGCACAACATCCATAATATAACCATATCAAACAATATATCAACATTGATATAAAGTGTCTCTAATAATCATCATACATCATATAAGAATCAAAGTCAACAATAGTCCATGATCAAATATCTAACATCATAATAAATCAAAACTATAATAATGTCCATAATATAGTCAATGGTGTCATGATCGGTATAAAAAAGGTGTCAAAGGGAAGTAGGAACTATAAGGAGTGTTAAGTCTATGACTTTGAATTTTTCTTGGAACGCCACATGGTAAGTGCGCAAAGTAAGTTCTTTGGAAAATTAAGTGGACATAAAAACCTAGAATTTAGGTACCGCGATCGCGGTTTCTAAACTGCGCTCTTGCAATTGTTTTTTATAGGTTTGGTGATTTTCAAACCTAAAACCATGAGTGCGGTTTCAATCCGTGATTGCAATCCTCCGAGACAAAAAATAGACCAGCGACTCCTTATTTTCCCCATTTTTCCTTTCCAACCACGACTTCTCCTAGACCTTTGGCACTCATGCTTTGAATACCCCCTAAAAATTACTTTTCGGACTTCCGGATCACGATAGTTTCAACCATACTACATAGAAAAAGAGGTAAGCCCTCGATTTTAATCATTTTTTTGCATTTTAGGTTCTTTTTGTGTATTTCATGGATTTTTCAATTTTTTGTTTTGTATCAATATTTTTTGTTTTGTCATTTTCTCGGCAAACTCATAATCCTAAAAACCGTTGAACTATTACTCCAAAGCCTCCAAAAATCCTCAAAAGCCTCAAAACATTCTTCAAAACCCTCCTCCAAACCTAGATCTACCTCTTATGGCTCCTTTTGTCCCCACGGAACCAAAGAAGAACACAAGCTGATATCATTGGAAGAATCGAGACAAAAACAAAATTGTAATTGAGAACCTTATTCAAACTATAAGACAAAATCATGCCACAAATCCGTCCCGCATGACTTTAGCCAACACATTGTAAACATTGATTGGTGAAGTCAAATCTGCAACTAACCAAATAAATAGATGGAATACCTTTAGAGGTGATTGTAGATGGTGGTATGCAGATAAATTATCCCATGCGGCCGTAAAAGACAAAAAAATTAGAAAAGACCACATTTGTGCATTATTTATTGACCCAAGAACCAATGCCTCCTCGTAGCTACTTACAAATGGTTACCAAACCATTGGCGCCACGATGTTTTAATCAAGAACAATTTTTAGGACCGATGGTAGATGGTTTTTTATTATCCACCATGCAACAATATTGAGGTTCCTCTTTATTTTTTGAAGAAATTATATTGTGAGTTTGTGCTTAATGAGGTCCCAAATTATTTTGACTTTTCTAAGTTTTATGGGCGAGGAGGTGGCTCTACATAGAGTAGACCTAGTGCATGTGTAGGTCAACCAAGGATCCTCCATGCCCCAAAACCCCCACTTCCTTAAGTTATCCCTCCTACATTGAAGGAGGTTATGGAGATTGACACATTACATGCATTGAGGGAGCTCACCGACACTTTGGTCCAACATAGTGACCACCTTGTGGATCATGTGGTTCGGTATGCACTGTGGGCGAGACATCATTTGTTGGATCACATGATTTATTTTCTCTATATGATATGATGGTGGATGTTTTGGAAGGCTGGGTGCAAAGGATCTTGGTCTTTCACAGGTAAATGTCAAATAAATATTTATTATATATATACAATAGTTTAATTCATGTTTGAGATTTTAATATATATGTATTTGATTGTACGTCATGTACATACATGTAAAAATAATTTGTTATTTTATTTTAAATAGCAAGAGCCAATGAAGGAAACATCGACGTCAACATGCTAGCATTACTACTGTTGGGCATGTTACAAACTTAATTTTCAAGTTGTACTTAAATTTCAAATTTCATTTGATTGTGAACTTTTATTATTATAATGTTTCACCTATACATGTACATATTAATATATGTTTGTCATTTATACGCAGGGGCACGGCGGGTAATCATCTCGCAGCTCTCCGGGGGACCGAGGCCACCGTCACACCTCACATGACTTTTACACGTAAAAAGTTAGTTTCTCTTTACACTTTGTTTTTAATTGTGAAAGTTCGCGTGGATTATGCTTTGGGTCTGTTATGCGGTAATCATGTAGATTAATATTGATTTTTACATGTTTTTTGTATAGCTTATGACTGCTAGAGAGACTCCTCCATATGTGTAGACTATGGAGGCTATCAGAGATCGCCATACAAGCATTCGTAGATCCACTAACTGAGTTACAATTTTTCAAATTTGTTAAATTTTAGAGGAATTATTTCTTATTACTTATATCTACAATATCAAATTTTGTACATGAAATATTTAATTTTAAATTCAATTATTTTTATGTAGCTTACCCTCGTGAGTGATCTGTTGTCCGTGCGACTCAATCAATGACAAATTGATAGGGATCAGGACATTAAAGAAGATTTCATATGCATTTTAACTAAACTCTAAGTTTCTAAATTTTGAATGTATTTTTAAAATATAGGTGTTAAAAACTTTTTGTTTATGAATGTGCAGGTTAGGTTGCAGGTGTGCTTAGAGATGCCTAGGACCACACAGATGAAATCCATAGTGGCATCACCCTCCACTACATCCCCAGGTCATGGACATGCTACTTCTAGGAGGGCGAAGAGAGGGAAAATGTTTAATGATTAGATTCATAGGACCTAGATGTACATAGATATATATATGGGCCATCTGGTCCTAGTTAATGATTCTTCATATAGTCCATTGTATATATATCCTTATGTGACTGCATTTGGTCCTATATGTATGAAACACGTAATTCGAGATGTACACATGTTATGAACTTATATTTTTAGAGACCTGAGCCTAACACATTTTGTTTGAGATGTACACATGTTATGAACTTATATTTTCAGAGACATGCATCCAAAGACACTTATTTTGATACATTATATATCCATGTGTTGGTTTTCATAACGATATTACTTCTATGTTTGATTCAATTTCATTGCACATGATATCCTTCTATGTATGTATGTTCTATGTCTATTAGTTCTATATGTATGTTTGATTTAAAATTAAAAACCACATCCCGAGAGCACTACATGGTTCAATTGTTAAGAAAACCTATTCCATTAAGTAAAACCCATGATAACCATGTTAGGTGAACTAAAAAAGGGCAATACGTAATTAATTTTTCACAAGTAATTACGTAGGGTGTATGTGCAACTCTAATTATTTTCCCACCTTTTAGCAATGTGCACATCTTTGAAAGAATGGTTGTGAGGGAATTTCTCTAACTAACAATTTTTCTTTAAAGCTAACATTCATCATTGTTGCATATCAACTAATACTAATATTGTTAGAAATTAGCGAGGTAGAGTTCATCTTGAACTATATGAGTATAATGTTGCTATGGTGCAACATTTCATGGTGCAATTGTTAAGAAATTAAGGGAAGCATTTATGTATTGTTTTAGAGATTATCCCATTAATAGGGCTTATCCCATTGATCAATAGATACACCTTAATATCTCTTTATAATTTGGTGCTATGCTAATCAACTAAGAAGTTACACATGATTTGATTATCATAAGTAGATTCACTTCCTATTAAGTCCTATATGTTTTTGTATTTAAGCACACACTTTAAAAACCCCATTTTTTGTATACCCTATAATCCTTCTAGTCCAAAATATACATTTTTGTGAGGGGGTTTGTCAAATAATTCACATCCTTACCATTCCAAGGTATTTGAAAAAATTTCAAGGTTCTTCAATGAATTTTAAAACGATATATCACTTGGAATTTGTGAACATTCTTTACATATTTATTTAGGATGTTTGTACATATGTTACGACATATCAATCTAGATAAGAACACATAAATATGTATGAAATTTATATTTTCAAATAATTCACATCTTGGTGGGATCTAAGGAGGCCCATATTGGTATCGAGACCACCCGATACAAATCCTTCCTGGAATTCCTTAATACTTTGTGGCATAAATGTTTACAAACTACCTTTTCTACAACAGGTCCTAGGAAATGAACGGAGGAAAGTAGTGAGAATTCATGCCTCGGGAAGTCATGGCACCAAACCGAATATGCCGACATGTTTGGGTAGCTAGGTGAACACTAGAGGAGGTGTCATTTTAGTGCGTGACAACGTTGTTGCTTCAGGGCTACTTTGTTCGTGCATAGTTTGTTAAGAGCACGAGACCAAAAACTCGTTCAACTTTGACAAGTGACTACGCGCACTCCATGGAACCTAAGGAAGTATAATCCGATCCTACACCTTGGCATAGGGACCCTCTACAATATCCTTTGTTATTTTTTACTTCTCCAATCGGTGCTCTCACTTCCCTATTGTTTGTAAACGTGCGTAATAGTGCAGTTTGAGACATGTGTAAGGCTATCAAACACTATATTTTACAAATGATGGGTTGTGGAACCCAACCGACTACGTCAAAAAATCTAGGTGGCTAGGTGAACACTAGAGGAGGCATCGTTTTGGTGTGTGACAACGTCATTGCTTCCAGCTACCTCGTTTGGGCATAGTCCCTTAAGAGCCCTAAGACCAAAAAATTGTTCAACTTTAACGGGTGACTATGCGGACTCGTTCAACCTAGATATGTCTTGTTTGATTTTACACCTTGGCATATGGACCTTCTACATTATCCTGTCACGGTTTTTTCCTTCTCTAATCGGTGCTCTTGTTTCCCTATTTTTTACAAACGCCCAAAATAGTGCGGTTTGAGCCGAGTGTAAGCATGTCAAATGGTATATTTTGTAAATGGTGGGTCATGGAACTAACCTAACTATGTCGACACATCTGTGTGGCTAGGTGAATGCTAGAGGAGGTGTCATTTTGGTGCGTGACAATGACGTTTCTTCTAGGATACTTCGTTCGAGTATAGTCCCTTAAGATCCCTGAGAGAAAAAAAATCATTCAACTTCAATGGGTGACTATGCGTAGTCCGTGGCACATAAGGATGCCTCATCTAATCCTACACCTTAGCATAGGGACCCTCTACAATATCCTTTCTCTATTTTTTCTTCTCCAATTGGTGCTCTCGTTTGCCCTATTGCTTGCAAACACGAGAAATAGTGCAGTTTGAGACAATGTAAGTCTATCAAACGCTATATTTTACAAATGTTGGGTCATGGCACCAAACTGATTACGTCAACACATCTTGGTGGCTAGGTGAATGCTAGAGGAGGTGTTTTTTTAGTGCACGACAATGTCGTTGCTTCTAGGGTACCTCGTTTGGGTGTAGTCCCTTAAGAGCCCGGAGACCAAAAAATTGTTAAACTTCGACGGGTGACTACACACATTCCGTGGCACCTAGAGACATCTCATCTAATCCTACACCTTAACATACAGACCCTCTACAATAGCCTATCTCTATTTTTTCCTTATCCAATCGGTGCTCTCGCTGCCCTATTGTTTGCAAACATGAGAAATAGTGCAATTTGAGACATTGTAAGGCTCTCAAACGGTATATTTTACAAATGGTGGGTTATGGCACCATACTAACTCTACCAAAACATCTGGGTGGCTAGGTGAACACTAGAGGAGGCACCGTTTTGGTGCATGACAATGTCTTTGCTTCTGGGCTACCTCATTCGGGCGTAGTCCCTTAAGAGCTCTGAGAGCAAACAATTGTTCAACTTCGATAGGTGATTACACAGATTCCGTGGCACCTAGAGACATCTCATGTGATCTTACACCTTGGAATAGGGACCATCTACAATATCATGTCTTGGTTTTTTCCTTCTCCAATCGGTGCTCTCGTTGCCCTATTGTTTGCAAACGCATGAAATAGTGCAGTTTTAACCAGTGGAAGGCTGTCAAACCCTATATTTTAAAAATGGTGGATCATGGCACCAAACTGACTACCCGACACATATGGATGGCAAGGTTAACAATAGAGGAATTTTATTTTTGGTGCATGATAATGTCGTTGCTTTCAGGCTACCTCGCTCGCACTTAGTCCCTTAAGATCCCCGATACCAAATATTCATTCAACTTCGACGGGTGACTACATGCACTCCGTGGCACCTAGAGATGTCTCGTCTAATCCTACACCTTTGTGTAGGGACCCTCTATAATAGCTTATCTCAATTTTTGCCTTATTCAATTGGTGCTCTCATTTCCTATTGTTTGCAAACGCGAGAAATAGTGTAGTTTGAGCGATTGTAAGGATGTTAAATGGTTTATTTTGCAAACGGTGGATCATGGCACCAAACCAAATGTTTTGACACGGTCGGGTGACTAGGTGAATGCTAGAGGATGTGTTGCTTTTGTGCGTGACAATGTCATTTCTTCCGATCTACTTCGTTCGGGCATAGTCCCTTAAGAGCCCGAGACTAAAAAAATCATTCAACTTTAAAGGGTGACTAAGTGGACTCCATGGCACCTAAGAATGTCTCATCCAATCCTACAACTTAGTGTAGGGACCCTCTCTAATATTCTACCTCAGTTTTTTCCTTCTCCAATATGTGCTCGCGTTGCACTATTGTTTGCAAACGTGTGAAATAGTGCGGTTTGAGGCATGTGTAAGGTCACAAACACTATATTTTGCAAACGGTGGGTTATGACACCAAACTGACTATGTTGACACATTTGGGTGGCTAGGTGAATGTTAGAGGATGTGTCATTTTAGTGCGCGACAATGTTGTTACTTCCGCCTACCTCATTTGGGCGTAGTCCCTTAAGAGCCCCGTGACAAAAAATCATTCAACTTAAACGGGTGACTACGTGCACTCTGTGGCTAATAAAGAAGTCTCTTCTAATCTTACACCTCCGCATAGGGACCCTCTATAATATCCTCTCTCAATTTTTTCCTTCTCCAATAGGTGCTCTCACTTCCCTATTGTTTGCAAACGCATAAAATAGTGCAGTTTGAGATAGTGGAAGGTTGTCAAACGCTATATTTTACAAACGGTCATTTGTGGCACCAAATCGACTATCTTTGACACATTTGGGTGGCAGTGAATTCTAGAGGAGGTGTTGTTTTAGTATGTGACAACATAGTTGCTTAGGGCTACTTCTGCCGTTCGTGCATAGTATGTTAAGAGCTCTGAGACCAAAAAATCATTCAACTTCAACGGGTGACTATGTGCACTCCATGGCACCTAAGGACGTATCGTATGATCCTACACCTTAGTGTAGGGACCCTCTACAATCTTCTGTATTGGTTTTTTCCATCTGCTAAAAGTTCTCTCGTTGTTCTATTCTTTGCAAAACACACGAAATAGTGTAGTTTGAGATAGTGTAAGACTTTCAAAAGCTATATTTTGTAAATGGTAGGTCGTGGCACCAAACCGACTATGCCAACACGTCTGGGTGGCCAAGTGAATGCTAGAGGATGCATCATTTTAGTGTGTGATAACACTGTTGCTTCCGGGATACCTTGTCTGGGCGTAGTCTCTTAAGAGCCATGAGACAAAAAATCGTTCAACTTTGACGGTTGACTACACGGACTCCATGGCACCTAGAGACATCTCATTAGATCCTACACCCAGGCATAGGGACCCTCTATAATAGCATGTCTCTATTTTTTTCCTTCTCAAATCAAGTGCTCTCGATGCCCTATTATTTACAAACGTGTGAAATAGTGTATTTTGAGGTAGTGTAATGCTATCAAATGGTGTATTTTGTAAACGGTGGGTCGTGGCACCATTATCCAAAATTCACCCCCCAGGGTAATTTTGATAACATGCATCAAATTATTCAGTCCGAGCAAGTAGACTGATTCAAGGCCCAAAATCATGTTTTTGGGGTCCCCTCGGCTTCTTTCTAACTCTCCCATCCAAGAAGAAAACCCAAGGAGTTAGAAAAGGTGAAAAAATTGCAAAAAACCAAGCTTGGGGCCAGAAAAATAAAGAAAATCGGCTAAGTCCTAGTCCAGGCGGTCTGCAGGATAGTTGGGACGTCAGGACGCATGGGACACGAAAAGCTGATTTTCTGCCAAAAGAGGAAAAAATTGCCTAAGTCTTGTTTCGCGTGGTCTGGGACATCCGGGCCAAAGGTACGCGTGGGACGCGGAGCGGCCGGTTTGGTGCAAGTCGGTCCATTGAGCGGTTCGGGGATATTTGTCCTGGGCCCAGGACATCTAGGCCAAAAGTACGCGGAGGACGCGAACCGGCCGATTCTCGGTCGCCAAACAGAGAATTTCATCCCAGACGGTTTGGGACATCCGGGAAAAGGTACGCGAGGGACGCGTGGGACGTGAAAAGCTGAAAGAGCCGCCAACGAATGGAATCTCGCCACGTGTCTTCACCTCAAACAGGAACAAGGAAGCCCGAATTGGGTGGTTTGGAGATATTTTTCCCAGACAGTTTGGGACATCCGGGCCAAAGGTATGCAAGGGACGCGTGGGACGCGAAAAGCGAAAGAGCCGCCAACGAATCAAATCTCGCCACGTGTCTTCACCTCATCGGCCCGGCGGGAAAATTTTGAAAATTTTTCCAAAGGCAAAAACAAAAGGGAAATGGTCAGGAAGGGCCCGCATCCAATGAAATTGTGCCATGTGGCACTTGAGTGGTGGAGCGTGGGGGAGAAATGGGAAAATTTTCCCAAAGTGAAAAATACCAAATTTTCGAAGGACAAAGTGCACCCCTCAGGCCTGAGCCAATAAAATAGTGCCATGTGTCCAAGTGGCAAGAAATTAAGGAAGGGCCCAAAATAAATTTTCAAAGGATGAGCCCGTGGATGAATCAGAGCCGACACATGTCATCCAAGTGGTAGAGCGCGGGAAAAATTCAAATATTTTCCATCCAATCCGTTTTGGCCTGTTTTTGCCCTAAATCTTCAAATCGCCATATCTTTTGATCCAGAGCTCAGATTTTCACGTTCTTTATATCAATGGAAAGCTGGTGAAATTATCTACATGATTCTAGGGTCAATCTTGCATTTTGGTTCAGTTTGGAGAGAGAAAATCAAGAAACATCTCTGGCGCGTGGTAATGGCCAGAACTGACGTTTCAACAACCAGTTTTAATGCGAAATGGGTCGCATTCTTCTCCAGCACGGCCAAAAATGTCAGGGCATGGGTCTGTAAGGATGCCCATGCTATTTTAATGCATCTACATTCAATGAGGAATGGCTCCCACATTTTTACATGTTTTCTCTCTCCTGGGCTCGACCCATGCATTGTATAAAGCCATATTTGGCTCATTTTTCAAAACATGGTTGTTCATATTTTCAGCTCGGCCCTCCCTTCTTTTCTTCTCTAGGGTTAAAAATGGAGTTCGAACCTCCTCCCCTTCTTTGTAATGGAATTTTTTCCTTTTACCATTAAAATGATGTTCTGTGCAAACTTTTGAAGCAACAAAAACGTGTTTCGTGATGCATCTGTCCATCCTTACTCGTTCTTTGCTTGTCTTTCTTCTTGCCTCTCTTCATTGAAAGTATTTTTGCATGTTTTAATACTTATTACAGGTTTGGAGCTGTGTTCATGGAGTTTTGGGACATTTTATGTGTGAAATCTATCCTTGGACCTATGATGCATCTTCCATCCTTCCCATTACTCACCTCTCCTTGTTCCATGGCAGTTTTGATAGATGTTCAACATTTTCCTTCTCTGGTGTATCACCGTTTTAGTGTAGGCTCTATTTTTCCCTTTTCTCTCTCTCTCTATCTCCTTGGCATGGTTAGATTAGGATTAGATTAGCTTGCCTACACTGGAACAACTTTTTGGCGGGGTAGTTTAGGAAGAGGAACCAGCCTTCTTCTCTAGAGATTCCTTTCTCATTTTTGCAAGTCCCACACTTGGAGAAAGGATTCCATGTTGTGCAATCACACTGGATGCTAGTATGATCAAACTAGAAATCTGATCAACATCCAGGGGTGCTGTGATTCTGCACTAATAGTTCTGGCATGCCCGGTGGGACCTTAGAGGTCTTCCACTTCATCTTTTGCAGGTTGGTGTGTTCCTGTGAAGATTTCAGCCTTTGGAGGCACTTGCAAACACATCTGGCAACTCCATCTGATCAGCAACCCATTTCTGAAGTTGCAGACCTGTTTTTCATCCATTCCCATCCATCCTTCTTTCCATCCCTTTCATTCTTTTCCATTCCATGAAGTTGTGCAATCATGACTTCATTTCCATCATGGAACTCACATTTACAACAACAACAATGTTTCCCACCTCCAACATGTTTTTTAAATCCTCCAAATCAGCATTTTGAACAAATTCAAAATCAGCATGCATACCCATATGAGCAGCAATGCCAAAATCAGTTTGGCTATGGAGCTTTCCAAGAGCAAGAGTATGCATATAATGAAGACAATCAGATGCAAGATGTTGGTCTGTTGGAGAAAATCCAAAAGATGGAGGTAAAGATGGTGCAGTCCAGAGCAACAACTCAAATGAGAGCTTTCAGAATTGGTTGTAGGACTCCTTGTCCATGGGGAGGCCCTTTTCCAAGACACTTCAGCCCTCAGGAGAAGCTGGACTTCATGATGAAGATGCTGCCCCAACTTGCACAATGGACAAAGCAGAAATAGAGGCCTATACACTTGTTGTTGAACAACCTTGTCAATGGGTAAGTTCTACACCATCATCTAGTTTTTCTCTTCCCATTACTCAAGCAGCACCATCTCATTTGGAATTACAAATTCTAAACTCCCCATCTATTGTCCCAAATGTTGATCCCATGTCTCCACCTCTCAGTCTTCCACCACACCTCAATTCTTCTTTCCTTTTTCCTTCCAAACAGTCATCCCCTCCACAAGAGCTAAAAGAAATACGCTCTCCCCCAAAGAAACAAGAGGTTTCACCTCCTCTACCACCACAAAAAATTGCCAAATCAATTGAGTTACAACCCATCCCTCCTCTTGCATTCCCAATTCCATGTGGGGAAGAAGAAATTGCAAAAATCAGCCATGAAGGACAAAGAAGAAGAGGAGCTCAACGTAAAAGAAATGATAGACAACTTGAGGGTTTGGGCTGTAAAATTTGAGATGAAAAATATCCCCTTGATGGTTAAACCTACAGAAGAGGCTAAGGTTGAACAAATGGTGGTTAAGACTGATTTTGTGGCAGCAGAAGAAGAGCAAAAAGAAGAAGCAGATCAGCAGTCAGTTTGCTCAGAAAGTAGTGTCCATGTTGGCACTCTATTTGAAGGGAATGCTTATTCAATTCAAGTTGCACAATCAGCCATAAAGGAAGAAAGCTCAGAAGAAGATCTTGCAGTCCCAACTTGTCCTCTAGAGCAGCAGATCAAAGAGTTTGACTTGAAAAAATTCATGCTGGAGGAAGAGTTCAATTAAGGGCAAGATTGTCTTCAAACATCGGAGGAAGGAGAAGCTGCTCCAAATCCAAAATAAGAGGAGCACATTCTAGTTGTGGAGGAGAAAAGTGCAGATCCAAGGGCTTTGAGCAGAAAGCAAGTTATAGAAGAACCTTCGCTTCTTCTCTCAAGTTCTCTCTCAAGTTCTACTAAAGAAGAGTTTGACCCCTCAAACTCAATGCTGGAGGATGAAAGAAACCATGGTGGTCAAGTTACGAGATCAAGAAGAAACCATGGAGGAATTCGAGCATTTGCAGCAGTGAGGATGACAGCCATGAGGCGTTTATCTGCCGATTTGGAGGACTGTTTTGATGGAGAAGAGCCGGTTGAGTTTCCACCATTCTCTCTTTCATCATCCACATTCCAAACACTTGAGTCTGCTATCATGAAGGAGAACATTCATTTGCAGCAGCCTGCATCTTATAGAAGCTCTTTGGAACCAAGATTGGAAGATTTTAATCTTTCATGTCCCTCATTTGAGGAAGAGAAAGGGCAGAAAGGTTCGACCATTTCTTCCACACCATCCATTTAGGAGGGTCTACAAGAAGACTCCATTTTGGAGTTAAAAATCGAGCTATGGGCATATCAAATGGACCATACCTTGCCCAATCAGGTACTTGGCTTCATTGGAGCTAAAGGAGAAGTCACAACTAGTCATGCTTGCTTCTAAGCGTGAGGGTGAGCTACAAAGTACCAAGGATCAGCCGCCATACCTCTTCAATCCAAATGCAGAACAACTAAAAGAGGTATTGAATTTTCCTTCAGCTGATACCTTGATGATTTGGGTGGAAGACCAGCTTCTTGTTGATTTTCCATCCATCCAATCAGCCATGTTCAATGCCAAATCAATTGCATGGCTGCCACTTTTGAGAAAGGGAAGCTATTTCTCACAACCAGTTGCAGGGTTTGTTTAGCCCACCTTTGCTTCCAGTTAGAGTAGAGTAGGTAGGTTTTCTTTTAGCAGAAGAAGTGCTTGGTGCACACTCTGCATGTTCCATTTGGAGCATGTATGATTTTTAGTTCTGTACATAGTTTTTGTGGTGCTGGTTTTGCTCTTGCACAATCCATTTGAGAAGTGGGTTTCCAAGTGGCTCAGAGAGGATGTTTTCAAAGATCGATCAGTTTGCAAGTTACAACTCATGACTCCATGCTCAATGGATGCTTCAGAAATCGTAACCTCATCCAAGCAGTAGATGACCCCGCTTAGTCACCAAAATGTTATCAAAAATTCACCCCCCAGGGTAATTTTGATAACATGCATCAGATTATTTAGTCCCGAGCAAGTAGATTGATTCAAGGCCCAAAATCATGTTTTTGGGGTCCCCTCGGCTTCTTTCTAACTCTCCCATCCAAGAAGAAAACCCAACGAGTTAGAAAAGGTGAAAAATTGAAAAAAACCAAGCTTGGGGCAGAAAAATGACGAAAATCGGCTAAATCCTAGTCCAGGTGGTCTCATGGGACGCTTGGGACGTCAGATGCGTGGGACGCAAAAAGCTGATTTTCTACAAAAAGAGGGAAAAATTGCCTAAGTCTTGTTTCACGCGGTCTAGGACATCCGGGCCAAAGGTACGCGCGGGACGCGGATCGGCCGGTTTGGCGCAAGTCGGTCCATTTCAGGCGGTTCGGGGATATTTGTCCTGCAGACTGTCTAGGACATCCAGGCCAAAAGTATGCGGAGGACGTGAACCGGCCGATTCGGCCGAAATAGGAGACTTTCATCCCAAACAGTTTGGGACATCCGGGCCAAAGGTACGCGAGGGACGCGTGGGACGCGAAAAGCCGAAAGAGCCGCCAACGAATGGAATCTCGCCACGTGTCTTCACCTCAAATAGGAACAAGGAAGCCCGAATCGGGCGGTTCAGAGATATTTGTCCTAGACAGTTTGGGACATCCGGGCCAAAGGTACGCGAGGGACGCGTGGGATGCGAAAGCCGAAAGAGCCGCCAACGAATCAAATCTCGCCACGTGTCTTCACCTCATCGGCCCGGGAAAATTTTGAAATTTTTTCCAAAGGGCAAAAACAAAAGGGAAATGGTCAGGAAGGGCCCGTGTCTAATGAAATCATGCCATGTGGCACTTGAGTGGCGGAGCACGGGGGAGAAATGGGAAAATTTTCCCAAAGTGAAAAATACCAAATTTTCGAAGGACAAAGTGCGCCCCTCAGGCCCGAGCCAATAAAATAGTGCCACGTGTCCAAGTGGCAAGAAATTAAGGAAGGGCCCGAAAGAAATTTTCAAAGGATGAGCCCATGGATGAATCAAAGCCCGACACGTGTCATCCAAGTGGCAGAGCGCAGAAAAATTCAAATATTTTCCCGCCGATCCGTTTTGGCCTGTTTTTGCCCTAAATCTTCAAATCGCCATATCTTTCGATCCATAGCTCGGATTTTCACGTTCTTTATATCAATGGAAAGATGGTGAAATTATCTACACAATTCCAAGGTTAATCTTGCATTTTGGTTTAGTTTGGAGAGAGAAAATCAAGAAACATCTCTGGCGCATGGTAATGGTCAGAACTGATGTTTCAACAACCAGTTTTAATGCGAAATGGGTCGCATTCTTTTCCAAAGACGGCCAAAATTTCTGGGGCATGGGTCTATAAGAATTCCCATGCTATTTTAATGCATCTACATTCAATGAGGAATGGCTCCCACATTTTTACACGTTTTCTCTCTCATGGGCTCAACCCATGCATTGTATAAAGCCATATTTGGCTCATTTTTCAAAAGGTGGTTGTTCATCTTTTCAGCTCTTCCCTCCCTTATTTTCTTCTCTAGGGTTGAAAAAAGAGTTCGAGCCTCCTCCCCTTCTTTGTAATGGCATTTTTGCCTTTTACCATTAAAATGATGTTCTGTGCAAACTTCTGAAGCAACAAAAATGTGTTTCGTGATGCATTTGTCCATCCTTGCTCGTTCTTTACTTGTCTTTCTTCTTGCTTCTCTTCATTGAAAGTATTTATGCATGTTTTAATACTCATTATAGGTTTGGAGTTGTGTTCATGGAGTTTTGGGACATTTTCTATGTGAAATCTATCCTTGGGCCTGTGATGCATCTGTCCATCCTTCCCATTGCTCACCTCTCCTTGTTCCATGGCAGTTTTGATAGATGTTCAACATTTTCCTTCTCTGGTGTATCACCGTTTTAGTGTAGGCTCTATTTTTCCCTTTTCTCTCTCTCTCTCTCTGTCTCCTTGGCATGGTTAGATTAGGATTAGATTAGCTTGCCTACACTGGAACAACTTGTGGTAGGTAGTTTAGGAAGAGGAACCAACCTTCTCTGGAGATTCCTTTCTCATTTTTGCAAGTCCCACACTTGGAGAAAGGATTCCATGTTGTGCAATCACACTGGATGCTAGTATGATCAAACTAGAAATCTGATCAACATCCAGGGGTGTTGTGATTCAAAGCACTAATAGGCACCAAACCGACTACGCTGAAACATCTAGGGCAAGGTGAATTCTATAGGTGGTGTAATGTTAGTGTGAGACAACGTCGTTTCTTCCAAAGCTACTTGTCGGGCATAGTCCCTTAAGATCCCTAAGACCAAAAAATTGTTTAACTTTGATGAGTGACTACACAGCTCAGTAGCACCTAAGGACGTCTTTTCCATTCCAAAACCTTAGCACAGGGACCCTCTACAATATCCTATATCTAGTTTTTTCCTTCTCAAATCGGATCTCTAATCTGTCGTATTGTTTGTAAACACACAAAATAGTGTAGTTTGAGATAGTGTAAGGCTGTCAAATGCTATATTTTTCAAATGGTGGGTCATGGTACCAAACCAACTATGCCGACACATCTAAGTGGCTAGGTGAATGATAGAGGAGGCATCATTTTGGTGCGTGACAATGTCCTTGCTTCTCGGGATACCTTGTTCTGTGCATAGTCCCTTAAGAGCCCCGAGACAAAAACAATGTTCAACTTCGATGTGTGACTATGTGCAGTCCGTGGAACCTAAAGATGTCTTGTCCGATCCTACACCTGGCGTAGGGACTATCTACAATATCATCTCGGTTTTTGCCTTATCTAAGGTTGTCTCCCTACCCTATTGTTTGCAAACGCACGAAATGGTGCAGCTTTGAGATAGTGTAAGGTCATGTCAAATACTATATTTTGCAAATGGTGGGTCATGGCACCAAACCGAATACGCCAACACATCTGGATGGCTAGGTAAATGCTAGAGAATTTTTTGTTTCAAAGTGCGCGATAACGTCATTGCTTCTTAGGTACCTTGTTCGGGCTTAGTCCCTTAAGATCCCTGACATAAAAAATTTGTTCATCTTCGACGGGTGACTACATGAACTCGTGGCAGATAAGGACGTCTCATCTAATCCTACACCTCAAAGATAGGACCCTCTACAATATTCGGCCTCAGCTTTTTTCCTTCTCCAATCGTGTTCTCGCTGCCCTATTTTCTACAAACGTGCAAAATAGTGTAATTTGAACCAAATGTAAGGTTGTCAAACAATATATTTTGCAAATGGTGGGTCTTGGCACCGATCCGACTGTGCACACACATAGGGATGGTCTTGTAAACACTTGGGGATGTGTCATTTCCATTCTATAAGCTCCAGGTGCTTCTGGGCTACCTCCTCTAGAGCTAAGAACCCCTCCATAGGTACATAAATCATTGTTAATTACTTCTCTTTTCTTGTAAAACAATGAAATATTCTCTTAGCTTCGAGAATTAATAATTCTCTACTAATAGTGCTAACCACGTGAAGGTGGAAACTTTTATGGCACCAATAACCTGCACATAAAAGTGTTAGTCAAAGAAATTTAAGTTTCAAATTAAAACCATACTAGATATATATAAAATACACAAATTTAATAAAATATATGAACTTAAATTTATCTAACTAAAAATTTATATATACCAAAGAAATTATATGTACTGACATGAGCATTATAAATTCATTCTAATGAACCATCCGGATCAAATCTACTCGAATAGTGAACATGATTGCTCCATGATCTAACTCTCGAACCTTCCCAAGATTCTTGTTACTAATCCTTCCTTGATATCTATATAGCTGAATTTTTTTGCTGGAACTAGATGCGAATATAAGAGTATTTTCCCGTGTTTCTCAATTTTTCAAACACCCAAACATAGGAGTTTTTAATGGATACCATCGAAGCCATGTTCCAAGAATTACCATTGACCCTATAGGGTACTCAATATCTTTGCCATCTATAACGCGGGAGAAGTCAACTTACTTCTTTCCTTAATGTAACGACATAAGAAATAGTCTTTTCCTTCTTCATTCTCTTCATTGCAAGAACTCCAAACACATGTCCTACAAAAACAAAGGTTTCAACTCAAATTTAAATTTTACATATTAAAATTTCAATGGACATAACTCAATACAAAAATTGTAAATAACCATAAATACCTTCTCACAAAGAAAATCTAAATTTCACAAAGTCCTTGGATGTTGCGCAACTTCATCGTAGAAACAAGTATTAATGCTTGTGGAGGTTGATAACTAGGAAGTGGAGTTAGAGGCCTACAAATCCATTCATCCACCCATTCTTGTGAATCACATTCAGCAAAGTTGACAAACTAGATACAAGATGCACAAAAACATGTCAACTTTCTCTTCCATGTGGCCCATAAAGTAGTGTCCGAGCTACAAAGTGAGTGCATATCACTGGACCTAGTGAGTGTCATACAATCCTCATAGTTATAAATTTGTTGTTCCTTTATCAACCAAAAATATCTACAAACTATGGAATTTTCTTGAGAACCTTGGGCCATGTTGTCAATACATGATTCCACTATGCTCTTTGCATCTTTCAATTTAGCACCATCTTTGTACATCAAACCTTCTCTTGCAAGGGATCTTTTCACACATGCCCCTTCACCGTCATGTTGTCATTTTCCATGTCTAGCCTCAAAGTGAAATCAGTAAAATATGTCTTTGCACACCCATCTTGACGTGCATCCTCGCTCATATAATAAAATATTCATGCATTCTTAAACTGAAGCATGTAATTTTCTTACCATATATAATGTTGTTTGAAGTGGATGTCCCTATCAAACAAGTTTCCATAAAATAACTAGAAACATCCTTGCACAAATTCAAAAGTAGAATGAGTACGATCATCAATGATAAAAATGTGGTACTCTCTTAAAAAAATTGGATCATTATCGATACTGTCAGAGAATGTATAAATCCTATATGCACAAAAATAATAACTTGTACTAAGTTGTAATATTGTGATTGAACCTCCATTTGTGGTTGCAATGTAATTCTGCAAAATCGACCGTAGAAACAATAGTAGGAATAGGAAATGTGTCCTCGCTTATCTTGAACTATTCTTCCAACCATCGAGCTCTGTGTGTATGCCTAGCATAATCATAAACAATTTCATCATTAAACTTTCTCATAAATTGAAAAACATGCATATGTTCTATAACTAGCTCACACCGTTTAGACTATTTTCCATCTTTGAATTGGTATGCAATTGATTTATATTTATCAAACTAAACTAAATTATGTCCCTGTTGTACCTTTGATTTTCTCATGGATGCAACTTTCCAATTTAGGTAATCCATTGCATGTACCATAACTTCCATCTAAACAATCCTGACTATAAAAAATTGTCTAACTTATTTTTCACAAAATATCATAGGAATGAAATCTATGGAATATATTTGTGGAGCTTGAACACCACATTCTGATAACATAGTTTCAAAATGAAAATTAGAATGAATATGTAAAAATTTAGCATAATGCATCGCAAATTCAACATGTTGCCTACAAAAACAAGTGGTGCGAGTGTGGTTGATTTTCACATATAATGGTTTCAACATGTCAAAAAAATGTTGACTAATTTTAATTTTTATATGCTCTTGTTCAAACTTACGAAAAATTGAGTTTGAGTTATATCAAGAAATTCTTTGGATGTGATTCACGATTAGTAGAACCAACTCTCTGCTTTACAACATCTCTGTATTAGGTGAAACTCTAGTGTTATCATGACAAAATTGAATAACAACTTCTGTTATAGCATCGAATTATTTTTTTCCTTACGCAAAGTGTCTCAGCGTAAAATACCCAAAAATTGGTGTTATTAAGTGATTGAAGGATAATACGTCTTTCAATTGATTTCATTAGATTTTTTTGATTCACTTGTAACATTCAACATTTTTGCGTAATCAAATGTTACTTTTTTATTGATCCACTTACAACACTATTAGAAAGTACACGATGCACAATATTACTATCCCTAGTGCATCTCTTGACACCAACAATGTGATATGCATCATGAAGGTTTCCAACAATTGTAGAGGTTCGACCACGTATACTAGATGTTGTCAATCCTAAGGTGTTTAATGTAGGTCTCATTTTAATCAATTTCATCAAACTAACTAACAATCGACATCTTTGGGAATCATTTAAAATTTCAAAATGATTATCCCGAATTATAGTGGTTTTTCTTCTGATTTGTCATTCAAAAAGTTTGTCAGATATTGATTTCAAAATGTTTTCATCAATTTCAACAAAATAATTAGGTTTCTTATGGAAAATCCTAGGAGGTGTTTTTGTCAAATTTTGCTTATCTACATATTCAACCTGAATTTCCTTATTCACATTTTCATTGTCTCCTTCAATTTCAACATTTGCTACATCACGAGTATTTAATTCTTCTTCAACATTGATAGTAAAAACATCTTCATCACGAGTATTTAATTCAACTTCAACATTGATAGTAGAAACATTACTTGGCTCCCGATTACTTATGATAGTAGGCATTAAAGATGAACCTCTTCTTGATTCACGAAGATTCCACATTCGCTCAACATTTTAAAATCTATTTCCTCTAATTTGTTTGGTGTTTTTTTACTTGATGACTTCCTTTTTTGACTTCCTTTCTTCTATCCCATGATGTTTTACTTTCGCTAATAAGAAAAATATGCAGAAAATGCTAGAATTTCACAAGAATATGTATGGTAAAGTCAAATAGTAAAAATCATATGGTACTTAGAACATTGGGATGTGTGTAAATATGATTTAAGAACCATGATCTCAGTTTACAAACCATGCTTGTGGTTTATAAATCACAATCGCGGTTCTTGTTATAAAACCCATGATCATGCTTCTTGTTATAAAACCCATGATGCAGCTTCTATCTCAGATCATCAAATCTGACCCTAAGGCTCAAGAAATCTTTTTTTTTTTTCCCAACCAAAGCTATGGAAGGTCATTATGAAGTGTAAAAGGTAAAAAAACTTTAAATTTTCTCTTCCACAGACTTGAACCATGCTGAAAAATTGACAACATTTCACAAAAATGGTTCCATCGCATAGGGGAGACTGTTAGCTTAGTAGAAATATTGATTTTAAAGTGAATAAAATAAGATAAATATCATTTTATAATTTTTTACTAACAATATCTCTTTAAGACATTTTTTCTCGTGAATGTTCATGTCTACATTTAAGACTACAAATTTTCTTTGATTTATCAAAATGTGATAAAACTTATACCAACCCAAGCATTGAGAAATTCTATACACATTAAAATATATAAAAAAATTCGATATTTTTGATATAGTTATGGCGGGAAAACGGAAAACGCTCCATTTTCTAAATCTTTTAGACCACTTTCACGAAAAAATCATTAAAAAAATGCTCAAAAAATACAAAATAAAATCCAACCCAAGATAGACAACTACATCTAACTTCTCACCAAATGAATAAAAACAAACAAGATTTGGTCATCCAAATCGCGGGCAAACGGACTACAATCTTATATGTTTTTTCAAAAAAAAAAACCAAGTCATATAATTTTAAGTGTTTAATATAGCTAAATTTTTCCGTTTTTTAAAAAATTAGTATTTTAGAAATTAGATTCCAAATGCTATGATACATATTTATATTTTTTTTTCTAATTTTGAGTGCGTGTGTTGCTAATAATCCCTACAAGTTGAGATTTTGTTTTTTTTTTCCAATATGATGTCCACTTATGACCACTTTTTTGTCCACTAACTTACTGTGCACTTACCCCACATGCATGCATGACTTTAGATAGATGCCACATGTTTGGATTTATATTATTGGTTGATGGCGTGGAAGCAAAAGAGTAGGCTGAATAGTTTGGTGCTCTTTTACATTATTTTGGAACAAACCAAAATACTTTCACTAGTTGGGTGTTTCCATAGCTGCGTGAAGAATTTCCATAGTTGGGCATTTCCGTAGCTGCGTGAAGAATTTTCATAGCTGGGCATTTCTGTAGTTGTGTGAAGACTTTCGGTAGCTGCAATCTACGAACTTGGAGTACAGTTGCTTATGACCTATTTTCTACACACTATTGCATTCCAACTTTAGAAGAAATATTAGGAAATAACAATAATTAGATTGCAAATAGATTTCTAAAGAGATGATAAGATAAATCCTATATTCTACCTTAAATATGCTATTCGTTATTAAAACTACATCTAAATTCAATAGAAAGCTTTATTTTAAGAGAGAATAAGAGTGTTATTTGGTGATATAATGAGACATATTTTGGTCTCATCATTTCTCACACACTTAACTTTGCATGCCCTCATGCAAGCTATTGATATTATCGTAGAATATGATTTTGTTAATAATTTTACATCTTTCAAATTGTCTTCTCCTTTTTCATGATAAAGGAATTGAGATTCTAGAAGCAAAATTTTTACTTCTTTTTATTCATGTTCTCATGAAGGTTTTCGTAGATAATGTAGAGAGATTTTTTCCCACACTTTGCTCTTTGTTTTCTTATGAATTATTCAAAATATTTGGAAGAGAGTGAGTCTCCCCACACTTAGCTTTGTGCATGACCTCATGTAAATTGTTTTTTTCTTTTTAATTCAGCAGCTTATAGATCTCAATTTTTGTAAATTGAAAAGACGTCATCTACATCATTTGCTTTGTTACTTGACTTGATCAACACATGTAGATCTTGAAAAATTTCTCGCTCTTTTAATATTTTTTTAATGCTTTCGAGAATTGAATCTATTTCTAATTAAAACAACAAATAACAATATTTAAGAATAGAAAATTAGAAGTTACCATACCATACTCATTAGCTATCCTTGCTTTCATAATGTATAATCATTGTGCTGAAAATATATATATAATAGTGATATTATATATATATATGAAAATATATATATATATATATATATGAAGTCAAGGCCTCTACAATATAGAACTTTTTAGTAGCAAATTATTTCATCAACTAAGTGGCATAAGAGAAGTAGTCATATCAATCCAAGAAAGACTCAAGTGCAAATTTATTGTTGTTTTTTCCCTTTTTTAGAGAAGATTAACATTGACTATCGTGACACCGGAGGAATTTTTCGTGGTTCTAAGTTTGGAAAATTAATTTTTAATAAAAATAAGACAGAGAGGGTAACATTGAATGAATCAGTGTCTGAAAATGAGGAGTATGAGAAGAATGCATGCATGCATCATAAGATTTTCTTAAAATAAATAATAAAAATAATCTTAAGCATGTTATTTTTTCTGAAGCATGCATTCAAACCGTGATATCTTGGTCATTTCTCAAGGAAAAAGAGTGATTAAAATTGATATAGAAATATAATATTGTGTAGAACAAGACCCATAAATCATTTGAGTTATTTCTTTATGAACTACGAGAATTTTGCATCAAAAAACATTGTTATCAAAACAGTCTGTAACATGTTATTTTCTTTTGAGCAGTGTGTATTCAAACTGTGATATCTTGGTCATTTCTAAAAAAAATGAGTGATTAAAAATGATAGGGAAATCTCTTGTTGTGTAGAAAAAACCTATAAATTGTTTGATCTATTTCTTTATGAGCTACAAGTAGTTTGCACTTAAAATGTGTTATTTTTCATGCCAATCTCCGTATATGATGAATATTTTTCCTTTGACCTCCTCCGTAATGTGCCATGTATGTTGATTTTTACTTTCTTGCAAAAGTAATTATGTCATCTAAATTATATATCATTGTAACATATAATTAGCTCCTTCAAATTTAAATCTCCAATAATTATTGAAAATAATTTAGAATCACCTGTCATTAAATAAATAAAGTCAATTTAGGAGCATGCTTTACATGAGACTTAATTGATTAAAAGATATGAAATCTATAGCATTCATTGCATGCAAATTTATATCCTCTTTGTATGCAAAATTTATTTCTAAAAAAATTAAGTCGACATGCAAGGAATATCTTTACAAAATTTTACTAACTCATTAAATAAAAGAGATAAAATAGGAATGAAAGCTATTTGAATTTTTCTAAAAACTAAATGAGTCATTGCATGCAAAAAGGAATGTCTCACTTCATTAAGTGTAAGAGTTAAAAATAAAATCCTCTTCTTGCATGCTTGAAGTTTTCAACCAAATGAGTTGTTATATGAGAGAATAATGCATACCTGTTTGAATTTGTCTACCATGTTCTAATATCTTTCATTATTGTTGTAGATTCATTTTTTATTGGAGGAATTTGAGTTGCAGATATAGATTTTTTCCTTCAACATGACGTTTACTTCCTCCATGAAAGAATCATCTCAGTTGTTCCTTCAACTCAAAATCTATTAACACAAATATTCCATAGAAATATTTGTCTTGGCTAACTTGCACGAATTTAGAGTTTTTTTTTATATTTATTGCATGGATAAACTATTATTTAATCTTTACGTATAATAACAAGACATGCAAAAATATATATTTTAGAATAGAACCTCATTGCATGAAAATAATGAACATGAAATGATGTTTCCATTTTATTGAGGGTGGGTTTCTTTTCGCAATCTCCATCAAGTTAATAAATCTAATTGCAGAAATAAAATTTAATCTATTTTAGTAAAAGAAATTTGGAGGAAAGGAAGCCGCAAGAAATGAAATCAGAGGAAAATAAATTATAGGAAAAGAAATTGCAAGACAATAAATTCAAAAGAAGCTATCAATAAGAATCTCCTATCGTAAATCTTGCTAAGAGGTATTCTACTATCACTAGAATACTCTTTTAGAAAAATATGAGTCTCCTAATAACATCGTAGTCCCCACAATGGTGCCAAAAACAAATCTAATGATAGAACTATAGATAATAATAGATAGTGATACAACTACACATAATGATTAAGCTATAGGTATTTAAATGAACAATGTTCATGTCACAAATTGAATAAAGTGGAAACTTTTCAAATGAATAGATACACTTTTCTAAAAAAATAACAATACAAGCTATAGAAATGTTCAGGAGATAAAGAAGTGATGCAAAGTACAGCTTATATGGTTCCAAGAATGAAATGCTTCACCAAGTGACAGAGCAATTTTAATTTTCAAAGGACTACTTCAATCACCATATCAAAGAACATAAGTAGTTTCTAGCTATGATGCAATATCAAGAACAAATTTAAACATGATTTTCAGAATGATGAGATATAAATGAAAGCACAAGTTTAAAATTTTATTTTCCAAACTCAAAGTACTTATCGAGTTTCAATAAAATCAAAGATTACAAATACCAGGTACTTGTAAGAATGAAGATGAAAAGTGACAATTCAAATCATACTTGTATCAAGGAAAGAATAGTCAGAGGTCTTGGAATAAGATCATATAAGGATGAGTTTCTCGAAGATAAATTTTGCAATGGTGCAAAGGCAATCCTTAAAGAATAAAGAGCATACATCATCATCATAAATCTACAACTTAAGAGTATATGCAAGATCATCATTTCAAAACTTTAGCTACAAGATTAACATACCAATAAAAGATAATCAATGATACATTAAAACTCGAAAAAAGAGTGCCGCTACAAAAAAATAGTGTAGGAGCACGAATCTGGAGTAACATTCAAAGATTGAGGGTTTGTACCAAACTCGAACCGAGTTACAATATTAATGTTTAAAGTACAAATTTGTTCACGTAGTTGGGAAGTGGTAATACAAATAGTAAAAATAATTCCAACCTAGTTTGGGTATGGGTAAATTAAAAGATAGAGAAGACTCAAGACATCTACAAGTTCCAATGAACAAAGATCAAAACCCACTTCCTCGTAGAGTTAGCAATAGAAGCAAAATAACACAAAAATCGAATCCACAAAGGAAAGGTAGAAAACTCGTCAAGGATGCAAATACCTGATCAAATTAGAGTCAAGATATTACGCACTATTAAATTCAAAGTTTCAAGCAAGATACAGAGGCACATATAAAACAAGATCAAACAAAGAAAACCAACTCATGAAATATCTACAAGGTTTCAATGGAACAAGTAAAGGAAAGAATGAAATGACAACCTCTATTATACTACAAGTTTCAGAGATTCCTTTGAAAACTTTTTTAATCTTATCAGATGCAAAGAAGAATAACATATTATAAACTTGATGGCTAAGAAGGATCACCAAATTTTAGAAAGTAACTCAAATACTAAAGTAATAGAACTCAACGTTTGGGTCAAGCTTGTGAAACCCTCGAAGATCTATCAAATACAAGAAAAATATGGTATCCAAAATGATACTTTAAATTGATAATGCAAGAAAATACAAGAGGATAAAAATGAAATAAAAAATTTCAGTTTCAATGCTTATTGAAGAAAAAATGAAATAAATAATAATTGCTAAGTTATAAGAATGGGTTCAAGTAAAATCTCACCTTCTTGATAGTTTAAAGATCATTTAGAGATTGAAAAAATGAAGTATGGTGGCCACCCACTTTAAAGCCTCATAGAAAGAGTTTTAGAATAATGACAAGTCATCGTAGAGTGAAATAATGCAAGCAAGGAACTCACAGAGTTCTTCTTTGTAAAGAAACTGAGCTCATGGACCGATAATGACGGCTACAAAACTTCATATAGAGATTGAAAAGAGAGAAAATCATAGAGATACCAAATATTCATACTCAGAGATCCTCGCAGAGGCTAAAAATGCAAAAGATCAAGCTCAAATCTTAGATTAATGGCGTCAAGAAAATCTTTGCCACGTAACTCCTAGAGATAACAATGAAAAGTGAAAAATTAATACGGTTCATTTGTTTTTGCCAACCATAAATAAAACACCATCAAGCCATAAGTAAATAGAAAAACAAAGGAGATATCAAAGTACAAGATAAGATGATGCACATTGAAAACCATCAACCTAACAACCATGTCAATCAAAGTCGAGAATCAATGATGCATATGTAGGTAAGTACCAAATCGACAACTAAGATTAAAAGACCAGCTTTCTAATGAAAATCACAGTTCATCTAACTTCACCGATTCTAAAGAAAGGATTGTGTTGAGCTTTGAAGAAACCCTAACCCCCTGGTTAGGTTAGAAGTTAGTTTGACCACCGACATGTAAGGGCCTCGGATCATCATGGTGAAGGGACCAACCCCTAATTAATAATTATTTGTCTAACCTTATCTAAGGTTTAAAATAATAATTTTATGATGTCACAGATTATAAAAAGGTCGACACCATTATTCCTTGATTGATAAATCAAAATAAGGGGGATAAGAACTTTAAGGAGGGTTCAAATGTTTAAAACATTGACAATGACAAAGAAAAACACATGTATATGTTGAGGTAAATCAAAAGGTACCCTCATCCAAACAAGTATATAGTCCAAAGTAGAATAAGAAGAGGGCCTAATAATAAAGCAATGATTATTATCAACCATGTGATATGCCATAAAGGTGAAATAAGGAACCAAGTATTTTTTAATCTGATATATGCCCAAGGTCAAGGCAAGTCAAACATTATCCTCTACAATATCACCTTATTTTCCACAAAAGAGGATATTATTTCTCTTGCACATGCTCATGTGTGGTCCCCACAAGGATGAGTATTTTCCTAAGTGTGAAGGAGATAAAGGCATTATTTTTGCTTGCACAAGAATTTTTTTCTTGTCATTGTTAAAGGATAGAACAAGGAAGAAGAAAAAAATTCCATTACAACTAGGTGAATATGTAAGTGTCACATTAGAAAATTAAATATGAGTATTTACTCATCACCTACAGGACAAAAGAAATAGTTGCATGCACATTAGAGAAAGATGCACCTCAAGTAAAGTCTATTGTTAGCCAAAATATTCACCTAAATCAATTATTTCAGAATTAAAGCAATCAACTACACTTTGACTAAAGTGTATTCTTGAGAATCAAAGGCTATTATTGCCTCATTGTAAACAACATGTTTATTTTATCCCTTTATTTATTCATGATAAAGGCTAAAATTAGCATGCATGGGCGAGTTCAGACTACAACCTATTTTTAGGAGGGTTGGGTGAATTATTTTTTCTATATACGTGTGTGCATTGGCAAACCGCATGGAGGAATTTTTGGAGGTAGGAGTGGTAAAGAATTTTTCACCAGCTTTTTCCCTTAAATGAGAACTAGTTATTGCCTTTCCAATTATTTGTAGTGGTGTGTATCTTTCTATTTTCTCTTGTGAATGTTAATTCCTCAATTAATTATCTTACTTTGCTATAAATTTGGTGTTTTCTGCATAATCTTAGTGTATTTGTTAGCTTGTTGTGATTTTATTTATCCCTCAACACATAAGTGTTTTACCTTAGGATTTAGCTGAAACCCATTGGTTTGTTATCCTATAATTTATTCTCAAAGGTATATTGTGCATGTACTACCATATCCTCAATCATTTTTGTGCATCGCCTCATTTAAATTTTAGTTACAACCATATTTTTACCCTTAAAACCCCAAAAATTATTTTAGGATACATCAATAAGGAACTGACCTTGTAATCCTTGAGATTCACCTCAACATAGGGATACCAACATCCCTGAGGTGTTTCAGCTTATCAGATTATTTACGGATGTGAGGGAAGAGAAATATTAGATCCCCTATTCTTATTCCTCAATCAGTGGTGCACTTCTGAGAGATATAAATACCTTACCTTATAACAGGACATGTTATCCAAAATTCACCCCCGAGGTAAATTTTGATAACATGCATCCGATTCTTGAGTCCCAAGCAAGTAGATTGATTCGACCCCAAAACTATGTCTCTGGGGTCCCATCGCTCCTCTCTAACTTCCCCATCCAAGGAAAAAATCCAACAAAGTTAGAGAAAATTGAAAAAATTCAAAAGGGAAGTCACAGGCTTGTTTTAAAGCATGTGGGTCCGAAGGTCATGGTCATAGCAATGTGGATCGTATCAAGGTTCATCGTACTCAAGTTTCGGGGGACGAAATACAAAGAAAATTGGCTAAGTCGGAGATTTTTGTCCTAGGAAGTTCATGGGACAAGTCAGACGCGCGGACACAAAAAGCCAAAATGGTTGTAGGTAGTGAAAATTGGCAAGTTTTTGTTTTGCACAGTTTGGGACAACTCGGATAAAAGTACGCATGGGATGTGAATCGCCAATTTTCCGCAAGTCGGTCTATTGTGGGCGGTGTGGAGATTTTCCACCTGGACATTTGGGACAAAAGTAAGCATGGGATGTGTGGAATGTGAAAAGCTAAAAAGGATGCAAAAGGGGACAAGGAAATCTGAATCGGATGAATCAGAAGAATGTGTCCGAGACAGCCGAGACACGCGGACCCAATTTTGCTGCAATATCCGCAACTCAAAGGAAAAGTCAACGTTTGACTCTTGAAACTTCAAACGGCCATAAATTTTGACTCTGAGCTCTGATTTTTACAAAATTGGACTTTATGGAATGATCTACCCGAACTCGAGTTAATTCTCATTCCCTTCAAATGACAGAAAACACCTGGCACACCCAAAATAGCTGCCCGCACTCAGAAGGCCATAACTTTTAAATTTCTTAATGAAATCACACAAAATTGGTACCGTTGGAATTGTGGCTTCGATTCTGATGCATAGTAATCAAGAAATTCTATATTTGATGAGAAATTGATTGGGAATTTTTATAAAACGTGGTCGATTCATAATAGTGTTTTATTTGGTAGTTGGGAATGTAATTAAGAGGCATGGTCATCATTCCTTCTCTGTCAGAAAGCACTGGGACAAGATGGGGAGCCTTTTGCAAGTAATATACAATCATTTTACTCCACTTAATTCCTCTTGCAAGTGGTTGAAGGATAGATTTTAGGATTTCCATTTTCCCCTCTCTCTCTCTTCTCATTTTCCTATAAATTTTAGTGTTGGGATCATTGTAAAAGGGGTAGTTTTTGTAGCAAGTAAAGCTCGCCAAAATTTCTTTGTGAAGCCAATGTGCTACAAGCCCTTATACTTGGACTCTCTTGCATGGTGATCCAGTGCCCTTATTTTGTAAAAGATTGAACTGTGCATATCATGAAGCAATAAAATACAAGTTTTTGGATGCGTCTTCCCTCGCTATGTTTTCTTACATTCTTCTTACCCTCAAATCTTGATTACAAGAATGTTGTGTCTATTTTTATGTTCTTACAGTGGATCCATTATCGTTGTGTATGTTTGAAATGTTGTTGTCAATGCATTTTGCTAGATTGTGGAGAACTGTCATCACCCCTTCTAGTGTGCACTTTCCTTCGTATCTCACACATTGGAAGACTACTCTCACACCCTCCTTTTCTAGTGTATCACTACTTTAGTGTAGGCTTTCATTTTATGAATTGTCTTTCCTTAATCCCTTGGAAATTTAGATTAGAATAGTTAGATTACCCCGCATTAGAGTAGATTGTGGCGGTGTAGTTTAGGAGTAAGAACTAACTTCTCCGGAGGTCTATCTCAAGTAGCAAGTTCCACAACTTGGAGATAGTACCCATGTTATCCAATCACACCGTGATTTCAAGTATATGCACTTCAGAAAGATAAGGGCACCGTGATTCGATGATAACAGACCATTTTGGTAACCCTATTTCCTGCTTCACCACGTATCAATATGTTTGTTCAAATATCCATTATTCCAATGCCTTGCCAACAACAACCACCTCCTGTGAATATTTTACCTTCAACAGTTTCATCCCCTTAGTAATTCTAGTTTATCATGACATTCTTTCGCTTCCCTAAAGGGTTTACCCTCTATTATTTACAAAAATCAAGTAACCCTTGTTAAGCATATTAAACAAATTACAAGCCTTTATACGATTTCATAACATAATTCATGAGGATGTAGCCTTGAGACTTTTAGTTGCATCTTTTAAAGGAAAAGCTTTGTAATGGTATAAAACTTTACCGATATGGAGTATAAAAATTGGGATGAATTGGGAAATAAATTATGTCAATAGTTTCAAGAAAATTCTGATCATTCATCTCTCATAGAACAACATTCCACAATTAAGAGAGATTCTCATGAATTTATGGCTAGTTTTAATATCATATTTGCTAGAACATGGGAAAGAATTTCATCCATTGTTAAGCCTCAAGCACATCATACATTTTTATACTATCTTAGATCTTTAAATAGTGATATTTTAGCCATGATACAGTCCATGGGAGGAACTTCACTTCTAACAACTTATGAAAAATCTATAAGAGTTGAAAACAACCTTATTCAAGCTGGAAAATTAGCCCCGAGGCCTTTCATGCCTATTAAAGTAGATTTGACATCCATTCCATAACCTATTATAGTGGTAGAGCCTCCCTGTTACAACACCTCAAGATGACTTATTTAACACCTTGTAGATGATAGGAAATAAGTTAACATCAATTAAGAATAAATTGGCTCAGCCTAACAGACCTTATTAAGCATCTTATCAACAAAATAGATATCCATACCAAGAAATCAGAATTATAGGAAGCCTTATCAATAAAGGAAATTTGATCCTAAAGATGCTAGTTCATCTAGTGCTCTTATTCCAGTCAATATGGCTTTAGAAGAGTGGTGTTTACCTTGCAATCAACCTCATTCAACTTCTAATTGTCCAAATGTATTCTTGAATATAAGTCTTGTTGCACTACCTCAATTTGAAACATTATACATGCCTCAAATGGAGGGTGAGAAACAGGATGCTAGACTAAAAAACCACCTAAACAAAATTTGGTTAGCTTTGGTGAGGAAGATTTTATTGTTGTTACAAGTAGGTCTCGTAAAAGATCTTAAGATGAAGACAAACAATAGAAATGACATTTTTTTACCTACAGCTTAGTAATAAATCAACACGTATTCATAAAGAAATAGTAAAATGATCTTGTTTTATATGGAAAAACACCAAGAAGTTTAGCTCCTAAAAAGTAACAAAAATAGTTGGAACCTAATCCTTGATGGTTATTTAGACCCCAAATTTCTAAAGTTGCAGAAGCAGACTCAATTTTTCTTAAAGCCTATTCTAAACCTGTTGCAACTTCATTTAATGTTGTTAAGGCTATAAAAAGGAACAATATTCGTATTTCATTATGGGATGCTTTGAGTATTTTGGGATAGCAAGAGTTGCTTTCTCATGAGCTTGCTAAATTACAAATTTCTTCAAAACCATCAGAGAAATAATCTCATAAAGTTGATATGGTCCTTGGTACAGTTGAGAAAAATCATATGAAATAAGTTAAGTGGATGGTGAAGAAAGTAATAAATGCAAATGATATTAAAAACCTCCACCTTTTTTTCCTTTCTTATTATTAGTGATCATTTAGTTCACAATCGCACGGGCCGACAATGGTGGAAGTAACACTGGTCATGCCTAAAGTGATTTCAGAAAAAATGGGTCTGTAATAGGAACCAATAAAAGAGCGTATTGTAGCTAGATGGAACAACAACCAACATAGTTGGTGTCATAAAAAAATTAGAGGTAACATTACATGTTTGTCCCAATGTTTCAATTTTACAAGAGGTAAGCTGTTCACAGAGATATATCTCCCTACTTTGGTCTTTTCTTATCAAGAGATTTAACATCAAGGGTAGGAGATTATCTTTCTTCGGATTGGTCATTTTTGTTCTTCACTACGAGGTATGGAACTAAAGTTACAGTTAATTCAGAGCCTTTGGCTAGATTTCATATTGAGCCTCATGCTTCAAATGTTGTAGAAAATTATGTAGCCATAGATCATACTCATTTTTATGTGCACAATTTTTTATTTGTATTATATGGTGTCTCTAACTTGTTTATGGATAAAAAAATTCAAGAAGAACATGCTTATGATCCTTACAAGGAAGTAGAGGAGGGATTGTTCAGTTTTTACTATCTTCACGAGGAAGAAAACCTACCCCTTTGTTGTCTAAAAAATAAAATACAGATTAAGGCATATGAAAAATTCAGTTTGATGGTGCTAAGAACAAGAAATGACAAGATGTAGGTATGATGTTGACTTCCCCTTCAAATCAGAGGTATTTTTCAACTCTAAGTCTGCAATTTTCATGTACTTGTAACATAGCTAAATACGAAGCATTAATTCATGGCCTACAATGGGCCAAAAAGAGAGGAATCAACTTGTTACATGTTTATGGTGATTCTTAATTAGTTATAAATAAAGTTAAGAACTATAATATTTGTAAGAATTCATTTCTAAAAGCATACAAGCATAGAGTTTTAGATTTGATGGATGATTTTAAAGCTATTAATATTAAACTGTCCTAAGAGGTGAAAATAAACATGCAGCAGTTGGAGCTAGCTTGGAAGTGCTAGAAAAAATTGAAAATGGAAAAATATAACCACATATAAAATGATAATCAAACCTTCAGTGCCTAATAATGAAAAAAACTAGAAAGTTTTCGAAGATGAAAAAATAATATGCAGATTTCTGCAGCAAGAAGCTGAATTTTCTGCAGTTAATCAAGAAAAATTATAACACCAATATGGTGACTAGATTTTACAGTTGAAGAAAAACAAGTTGCCTCAAGGACTTATCACTTTAGAGGAAATTTTCAGTTCAGATGATCAGCTCAAAAAGACAAAGGAAATATCTCAACACATGTTGATAATTATGAAGAGATATCAGTTGATGAAGGTAAAACTTTACACATTGGAAAGGTATGTTCCTTAGGTGAAAAATAGTATTTTATCAATTTATGCTAAGAATTCAAAGATGTTTTTTTCCTGGAAGTACCGAGATCTCGAAGGATTTGATCCTAGTTTGGCACAACATACTATAAAATTATAGTCAAATTAAAATCTAGTTAGGGTGAAGCAAAGGCCAATAAATCCCAAGATTAAGCCATTAATGAAAAAAGAGTTGTCCAAGTTAATTGAATCATGTATTATATTTCCAGTTAAGCATTCAAGTTGGGTATCCAATCTTGTGCCTATTTGTAAAAATAATGGTGAAATCTAAGTGTCTCTGTGGATTTTATAGATTTTAACAATCTTTCTAGTCAAGGAAAAGGACAATGATCCTTCAAAGATTCCTTATTCAAATCTCTAAAATCATCCATTATTTGATTTCACAATTCTTCTTGCACACTAGAACTAGATTTTCCACCCAAATAGAGTACTTAAGAGGAAAAATTATCTTTTCCTCAATGATTTTAGATAACTCCTTCCTCATAAGGATCCCTATTTTAGGATTGATAAGCCTTTTCTCTTGTCCGATGGGATTGATTCTTGCATAAAGGTCATGGAGTGTTGCGCAACATTTTAATCAAATTATTTGAGGTCTTTATACTCCCATGAGAAGATATCAACTTATTTTTGACACATACATATGAAATCCTACATTTCATCATGTGTTCACTCTTTACCAAGAAACAAATCTTATCCACACACAATAGCAAATGGTTGTGAGTATTCTTACGCTCCATACATATAATTTTATTCACCCTTGAACTCATCGTCGGGATTGAAAATATGATCTCAAGTGGCCAGCCCTTTAGGAAAATTCTTTTTCTTGAGTTGAATCGCTTGGTCACCATAGTTGTCATGAAATTCAACTTGCATGTTTAAAGACAACTTAGCTTCATTTTGGATAAATTGGATAATTTGACATCATTCTCAAAAACTTTCTAGTTGGCCTCCTTATTTGGAATGGAAGGCCTGACCACCATCTTGATGTGTTGCACATTTCCTTGGATAAAATCCTTAGTAGGTGATAATTGTGAACCAAAGGATTCCATTTGATCCTCTTCTTTATTCAAATTCCTTGGCACCACTTGCAGATTGAGAGCATCAAATATCTCCAAGAGGTCCAAAAATCTATGTTTATAAGATTTTAGAATCTTAATATTTGTCATGCACTTGTTTCCGACCTAGCAGATAACTAATTGAGTGTCCCTAAAGATCTGTAATGCTTTGATCTTCCTCTTCTCATCAATAAGAAGGCCATGCACTAAAGATTCATATTCGCTATATTGTTAGAGCATGCAAACAAAAACCTATGCATGAAGAATAAATTCTCATTCTTTGGAGAAATGAGAATAACACATACATCTATGCCATTCTACTTCGGAGCTGTCAAAATACATTTTCCATAGCCTAGAGGTATTATCATCATCTTGTTTAAGCGGGATAGGAAACGCACATTATTTTTCAAGTATGCAATAAGTGCCAAAACTAGTTTCAAAAGTTGTATCATAGGGATCAAATTCATAACACCTCTTTTCCTATTCATCTAATAAAAGAGTAGGTATGGGGGAGGAGTAGGGTGTTATTTTGTAACCAACTCTTATTCTTGGCCTTATATGATGATACTATTGGCCCGAGGAGGAGACTGCTCATATGACTCAACATGATAGGAAAATATAGGCTCATCTTGTATGGTCTACCGGGTACCATACCTTGTTCTTAGGATCATGTGAGAGAAATCAGAAGATAAGTAACCACCACCTTGGCAGTGAAATCTCTTAATAAGAAAAGGGAAAATAAAGGAGGTAAGTCAATTATTGACACATCATGAGTTATTGTAAGGCTTAGACATACATGGAGGGTTAACTCAAGATCATTGATGACTCCTAAAGTGGTGATAGGTTATCCATCAAGCTGTAAGACTCATTTGAAGATAGGGCTATAATTAAGACCTAGGACATCTAAAACTTTATTAGGCATGAAAAAGTAATAATGCTTAAGTCAACCATATAATTGTGAACAAGATGTTTTCTTATTATCAAGGACATATAAAAAGGTGGGGTTTTAATAACCTTTCTTACTTTCTACTCCTCCTCTTGACATATTTTAAAAACAACATGAGGTCTTTGGATGAATCAATCAACACACCTGGAGTTATGCCGAGCTTCATGCAATAAGTCGTGTTGAGATGGAATAACAAGGGCAACCCATATTGTGACATTTACATTTTTATTCTTCATCTAGTCCATAATAATGAAAGAAAATCCCATGGACTTATGCATCTAGGGAAATATAATATATTTTCTTGATTGTTTAGGTACAGAGATAGGGGCCTTAGCTTGCACAAAGGCTTGACTTACCGAAAGAAGGGTACATGTTGATTTTGTTGTGACATTACATGAAACTTCATGAAAACTAACTTACTCGCCACCATTGTTAGGTTGATGTGTTGCATCTTTTCGCTTATGAGGATTGGTCTAAATGGAAAAAGTGAAATTTGTGCGTCAGACTCTATCATTCTCTTCTTATACCTTTTACTGTTAGGAACCTGTGTGTGCAGCTTATTTGAGAAATCCATAGCCTGGTTCATTATACAAAAGTCCTCCACACCAAATAGCATAAGGTTTGTCTTAGAAATAACTTCTGGCACTTATTCATTTTCTTGATTGCATGTGTTAGTGGAAGAATCATAACTCATAATATTTAGAATCATGAAGGTTTGCACACGCAAGGCATCGGAACAATTATACTAACTATGTGGAAATTTTAAAGTAAAGCACCATTCGATTTTCTATCCATGTTATTCTATACTGGAACTAGTACTTTACTTGAACTGGGTGCTAGAAAAGGTTGCACAAGAGGAATGTTTGCAACGAGAGGTGCACATTAAAATTTCATCTATCTTTCTAAAGGTTCTTCCCATATCTCTTATTTGGATATTGGTTTTTGTAGGTTTGATGGATTTGATTAATTCCTTGATTAGAATTATTTCTGAAGGCTTGTGCCTGGTGTTTTTCAAAGGAGATAACTTTATTTGAAAATTTTCAAATCAAGGCCTTCATTTCTTCATCCTCTTTTTGTCACGCTAGAGAATATAATGTGGAGGTAGTCGATTGGGATATCTACTCAGGAATGATAGCCATGAAAGGGAGAGGCACTTGAGGTATTTAAGGAAACAGGGGCATAGGTGATATAGGGGTTATATTACTAGCCCGTATTAAGAGGTTTTCTACCCTAATGGACATAGCATAAACATTATGAAGTTGTGCAAAACCCATAGACTCTATCATATCTACAATGTAAAAAATTAAGGCTCTTAAGATGTAAACGAAGAAAAAATGAGGAGTTGGTCTTAAGAGGGATGGAATTTTGTACCATATCTTTTCAAATATGAAGTTGAAGTCAGTCATCAACACATTAGGATCTCTCTTGATCATGATAATTTATTCTAATAAGGAGATATTGTCTTCTTTCTCCTCAAACTGATTACAAATCCCAATGCCAAGTACATCCCAATTAGTAATAGAGGAAGGGCTTAAGCTTTTGTACAATTGAAGCTCTTTACCTTTGAGAGAAGATGAAAGTATCCTCATACCTACGTCATCTACAGTAACTAGGTGAACACAACATACATTTGTAATGTCTTGAATTTGGTCAGCAGGAGTAACTTGATTCTTACCAGTGAAAAATAGAATAATTTTAAGTGCGACCATCGGTATATCATACTACATGGAAAGGCCAAAGGATTGTTTCGGTGAACCCGATGAAGGGTATATTTCTCTATTACGCCGAGACTAGAAAGTTTCTAACTACCCAGGAAGAGTTTGTGGAGGTTTTTCCGAGAGGATTAGATTACACCCTATGCGTGGGTAAAGGAAATGTGTACGCGGTGTTTCTACTAATTCTTTTTCCTAGAGACAACTTAAGATATTTAAAGGATCTTTAAATGGTGACACTTTGTCTCATGTGTATTATTCTCATTAATTAGTGCATGGACTATCAAAACAATATATCTAGATGTTGGGAGTTTCTAGATATGTTAAGACAAGCCTCAAAAGGATGAAAATAAAAAAACACATAAAAATTATAAAAATAAATATGTATAGCTCTTTGAAATGGTCCTATAAGGTGTATCAAAACTGTTGGATTTCCAAATTATACCTGTCTCTGATTAGGATGAATCGGGTCTTTGAGGAAACATGGGACTGTCTCTATGTTGTGGGACTTGCACTTTGAGACAAACCCCTGGAGAAAGCCATCTTCCTCTACCTATTTCTACTACTAAAACTACTTGTAGGAAGGTAAATGTAATTGCCTATCACTATTCAAATATTCCAAGGGACCAAGGTGAGAAGGAGACACATGAAAAATAAATCTTTAGCTAAGATAAGGTGACAACACTAGAAAGAGAGGGATGAAAATACTTGGCTTGAGAAAAAATGAAGGAAAACATATGGGGAGGGCGAGATAATGATTTCATAGTATGAAATATGTTCACACATGATCATTTCCATGGATCAAAATAACTTAAGAACTTGTAAGAGACTTGAAAGCGTACAACAAGCCATCAACGCAAATGGAAAGGTAAGAAGATGCAATAAAATGAGATAGGACATAAAATAATCACAAAATAAAGCTTTTGTTACTTCCAAAATATACACATTCGATTACAATGGTGGAATAGGTAGGTATCTACATGCGAAAAAAAAATCTAAGGCTTGTAACTCAAAATGATATGGAATAATGATCTCAAGCAAACCAAGGAGTCCAACCTTTTACAATGAGGAATGCTCAAAAATTTATAGGATAAGAAGGAAAGAAGAGGAGGAAAAAGAAGGGGAAACTCATATTCAAACTTACAACCACCAATAATAAGAAATAAATGCATAAACATCCACCGCAATCTGTGAGATGCACCTTCCCATTTCTAATTTTCTCGTGGAAGAGGAAAAGAGGAAATATCTGAATCAAATATGTGTGGTTGGGTTGAATGGATGTGTGCATTAATTTCCGAAGCAACATTTCCAAGTTTTCCTCCCCAAAATCCTGCCAAAATCAAATTTTGAAGATCCTAGAGTGTAACCCATGTCGTAGCTTTCTAACAAGACCAAAAGTGCACGAATTCAAGCTCAGTAGTAGAAGTAATGACAATCGAATATCTGCATACAAGTTGAACACACAAGACATGTGGCACGATCTAATCGGTGGAAGTATTGAGCTTACTATTCCTTTGTTTTATCTTTTCTACCATGTGTCATGAATTGGTTTGATGAAAGGATCTAATGCCCAAATGACATCCTTTGATAAGTTACATGTGACATATTCAATCGACAAGTTGCAAATATTTTCACTTGGTATGCACACAAGAGAAAGAGGAGTGAAAGAGAAATTCAGAAGATTGGTGCACAAAAGGGGTGCAGGTGAAAGTGGGAAGAAAAGGTGCATATCTACAAAATAATACAAGTATGCAAGTGGGCGTGGGAATTTAATTAAAGAATACATGACATCAAGAAAGGAAGGGGCATGCAAAGAAAATCCAAGAAGGAAGGAAGTGTACAACAAGAAAAGGTGAAGGCATAATGCACATGGAAATAATGTAGACAAGTATGTGAGTAGGTATGAGGTAGTACATGGAACTCATGAGGAAGGGCGGGTGAGGGAAATAATATCAAGGAATTAGCTGAATTAGAAGGAAAATCCAAAGAAAAATATGAAATTATTGGAATGAAAGTGGGTGTGCAAGTTTTTTTGTACGAAGGGGAAATGAAAAAGATATATAATAATAAATGGTAAAGCTAGAAACACATGGACTATGAACAAGAGGGACGGAAGGAATAATTAAACACAAGGAAGAAGTAGGAAGGGGAGTCCGAGGGTGACACAAGAACTTTAGCCAAGTAATTATGCCAATGAAGTAAACTCGAGTGCGCACACTAAAAATGTTGAGCTTCAGTATTCAAATTGAGGATGTAAATTATGCAAATAATCGAGGTTTATTTTGGACAACATAAGATCCATCTAACATCCATTCAAGAGACAAGGGACTTTATTTTCTCCATATACAACAAAGGTGGGGAAGTTCATTCTATTCGATACACATATTTGAATCTATATAGAAAATCTAGCTCGTTATCTAGTGTATCTTACACTGTGGCATCCTACGGCACCATTGTCACACACTCATAAGAACTACATGGAGTTTGAGATGTAGTGTAAAGCTTGATCATAAGTTCACTCGGTCGGGTGACTATCAGGGTCATTCGACTTCCCATATTGCATCTTTTTTTTCGGATTCGATGTGGTTTTATGGGTTTTGCAAGTGGACATCTATTTTGCAAGTTATTATTACATTCGGAGAGTAAGGTGTGACATACAGTGACCAAAAATGACTACTAGTGACATTATTTCCCTAGTCTAGGCTCCTAGTCCGACTATATCCAACAACTCAAAATTTTACAGTCCATAGTTACGATGGTCTCCCCTTTCTATCTAACATTTTTCCCATTTTGCATCAATCTAGGATCGAGCGTAAATTATCTAAGTCCTTTAATCTCTCTCTCTTGCAATCAAGTTTTTATATTTTTATTATCTTATTACTTGCATCAAATCATATCTAGTACTTATATATCATAATCATAATTAATTACTTTGCAATTAGGGTTTTACTAAAGCTTAAGTTTTGATAAATTCGTAACTTCAATGCTCCTCACTATTTTTGCATGGATCTCATTCCACATTCTCATAAAATTATGTCTATGCCATGACCCTTATGGTAATAGGACCAAATCGATAGTAAAACCCACTTGTAGTATCATCTAGTTTCTCAACTACGACTCCACTCACCATTTCCACTAGAATGTTACATTTCAAAGTTTCAACCAAAGAATAATTTTTCATAGTCTAAACGGTGTAACCTATAATTATAAGCCCAAAACTATGTTAGGTACTATCTATAAAAATGAAAAGTCTATATGATGATTACCCATTTCTTGGATCATCCAGCTAAATTAAATTTTACTTACATTGTACTAGCAAGGACACCACAATAACATTTATGAGATTATGCAATCATGGTGCTCCATCTCCTCTTATGGAAGGGAGCATCACTTCTTCACCTCCTACTACATGTGGATATCTACCTCCTAGTGCTCCTCATCCTATACCTTAAACACACTATTCTATAGATAACACTAGAACTAGAAATAGTATCACCTATCACACCACCATCCATTAATAAGCACACATTGTGGTGCAACTAATATCATTCTCATCACGCACCACTATCCATGGGTTTACCTCATTTGCAGTGTAGCGGTGATCTATCAACTATCATTGGCACTAGTCTATCTCCTATTATGATCACTACATGTAGGGATACCATTCATGGGTATGACATTAAGGGAACATCTTATCTGACCCTAAATTGACATGTCACTTGTTCATATTGATAACTCTCTTATTGTCAGGAAACTAGTCATCTATCGTAATTATCTTCATTCATCGTAACTCCATGAACCCTTTCCCCAACCACCTGGTATTCCATGTATGGTATTCAGATATCCCCCTAGAGTCACTTTTTCTAATATTGATGAATATTTTATAATCCTATGAGATTGTCTCCTAAGAAATACCTGCATTGCTACAAAAATATTCATATTGTCCCTGTGATATCATGATCCTTAATCAGGGAACACTAATGCTATCTACTCATAATTCCATATATAACAATGTCATTATTATCAAACTTGCACCATGTCTCTCTACAATAAATCTTTAAAATACACGTGTACAAGTGTGTTAGCATGTAGTGGCCATTAACCTATATGAATCCCTAATCCTTTATGTCCTAAAACCCCTTCCATATCGTTTTATGATATCCACACCCTACCAACATCGAGTGATAACAAATGATGCCAATAAGAAATTGTCAAACTCTATCAATGCGAAATCCCAATATTCACTATGGTACTAAGGCATATTATTGAATCTTCCGCTCCACCTGACTCCAACCAAAATCTTTTTCCCATCTCATTTCAAATGGTACATCAATAGGAAACAATTGTACTCTCATTCACACTATAGGTAGCCTCAATATCCTATACACATCCTCCACAATTACTAGCGTCTCCTCTTTTTCGGGAAAAAATGTAGAAGTGTCAACATTTCACCACTCATGGATTGTCATAATTAATTTCATTTTAGTGGTCAAAGCCCTAGTCTAGCCACACTAAGAAGCCCTATCATTTTAATTATATCGTATGACTCATCCTATAGGCATAACTTAAGAAATGTCTCCATATGATGGCCTTCACGGAAATCTTGAACATGCACATCTTTCTACAATTTATAAAACACTTTTAAATATGATGAATGTTAGAAATATATCAATTCATTGATATTAAAAATTTACATAATAACTGAATTCAATTGTTCAAATAGAAAAAATGATAACTTTGTTAGGAATTATGGACCGAACCATCTCATTTGGAAAAAAATCATATAAAAAGATCATATGATAGGTAAAGTAACATCCGGGAGGCGAAACTATCCCAATCATGATGGTTCCACCCCTAAGAAAAAAATCATGCTCTGCTACATGTTAACCCTATTCTACTAAAACATAAACAATTTTGCAATTTTACAAAAAATTAAATTTACTCATACTTTCAACTAAAATCACATTTTTCAATACACATCAAATCTCTAGGAATGTCAGTCGAGATGACCTTCACGGCTTAGTTGAATCACAATCTTGGGGTCTCTTTAGTGCATGACATAGTGAATCACTTAAAGATTTAGTCATTGTCAATTAAAATTTAGATGAGATTAATTTTTTATTTTTTAACTTTATTATTTATAGTATATTAACATTTTAACCAAATATTACACTACTCACTCAAGTTTCAATGAATATATTAATGTCTCGATCTTGTGAAGGCAATATATCAAGTGCCACCAATCATATTCTTACACTATTAGTGGTGTTGGGACTATGTATCACCTAATTTTGCATTATCATGAGACTTTACCCTATTTTACAATATTAATGGTTTTGTTTCACGTTTTATCCAATCCAAAATCTATTTTTATATAATATAAAACAATACAATCACTTTTATCTTGCTCAAGAACTAACTTATTGTGATGCAAGCTACCATTTCTACGTACTCTAACTAGTACTATCAATTCATTTTTGTTCAAATGATTTCACTTTGTTTTGTCCCTTTCACCCAAATGGGGAAACATATGGGCTTCCTATTCAAGCCACCCTCTCTCATACAAAGAGAGAATGATCAAATCCAACTATAAGTGTGCACATAATTTTAAATTATTAAAATCAAAATGTAAGCATCCCTATATTTATTAAGAATGAAGAGGATAATTGACAAAATTAACCATGACAATATTACTTTCACTATTAACACCCATTAAATGCTTGGTGGGGGCATGAGACGTCATTCCCTTTCGATATTGCAAGGTTTTCAAATGTGGAACCTAGATCCGTCTATAGTAGTTTGGTCTTATGAGTGGAACAATTCAAGTGGTTAGAAAGTCTGTATAAAAGTTATCTCTCACTTTGTTTTGGGGAGGAATTTTTTTAGGTTATTATGAAGCCTTGTGACATTCTTCTTTAGTGCTAGGACACCCAATTCTCTCATAATTCTGATTTACCAATTGGGGACTGATCACCCCCAATTCTTTACAAGTAAAATTTCAATCTTCATATTTCTAAGAACTTGTCGACATTTATAGCACCTTTTGATACCTACAAAACATTTCTCCTGTCTCCATGTGGTTTGGCCAATGACTCGCCATTTTTACCATGCTTTTTTTACTACTAAATAAAGATTGAACCACTTTTGCAAAGATACGAAAATGAAAAAGAAATAAAAATTTGGATTGGTTATCAATATTTATATTAATTAAAAGATGTTTGGATCAATTGTATCTCTAATATTTTAACTACCATTGATGTAAAACACAGAAAAACATTTTCATTATAGGTATCAAATAAAATGAAAAGTTCATTCAAGTAATTAAAATGTATACTATGAAATTAGCAAGATTTAAAACTTTTATAAGCACTAATAACTTTACACGTACTCAACTCAAACAAACCAAATATTATAAAAATTCATAGTGAACGTTTAAGGAGAGGTTTCATTGAGAACAGATTAATATATGATATTAAAAACCATCATAGTCCCATATTTACGAGAGAAAAAACCTAGAAGGTAAAACTTTATTATATAAGATGTCGTAACCAGATTTGGAAAATGCAGATCTAACCCTAAAATCTAGTAAGTATGTGGAAATTACGATGCTTAAGTAGCTCTGTGGCCGTATACTAATCATTAATGATATTTTTCTTTAGTGCAAATAAATTGGTTTGTTAATAAAATATTAGAGAGGAAGTATAATTTTTTACAAAAGTACGGGTGGGTAAGATACGTGGTTTGTAAATAAAGTGCCGGTGGTAATCAACGAATATATTAATAAGAAATATACTTGTGGGTGGTGGTCAACGAATATATTAATAAGAAATATATTTGTTGTAAAGCAATAGGTGGCATTGGAAATTCAATCAAATTGTACTTAGAGAATTTTTGCTTCGATTGAAAATTAAATTTAATTTTCTGATGTAGGATTGATGTTTGTAATGATAATTTTCTACCCTCTATAAAATCATATATATTTATAATTATTATTTTGTCGACATTTATATGGTTCGAATAATGTATTTTTCTATATACTAGTATTATTTTTCTTCATAGTAATATCATTATTAGTGTGTGTCAATCGTGTTTTGTCGCCACATTTTTTATGGTTTTATCACTCGATTCTTTATTAATTAGTGGTTTTATCATTTTTATGTTTTTTTAACTATAAGTTATATTAATATCTTGCAATCCCTTATTTTGTTTGACCCTCCTTTGGTTATAAGTGGAAAGTCGCTTTTTGTGACTTTTTGTTTTTCATCATAAGACGGTTTGGGATATCACTATAACTTTAAAAAGTAGTAGAATAGTCCACTTCGCCATATTTAGGAATTTCTATGCATTTTACATCACAAACAATTAATGATGGCTCTTGATGAGGGGAAAATTCTTTGTTCTAAATCCTCCATTTTGAAAGAGGTTGAGAAGATGCTAGTAATGATTGTGAATTATGGGTTTACACATATCAATTGCATTTTCCTGAAATTTTCCAAGATATTTTCAACACACCCATTTTTGCATATCCCACAATCATTGAAGTCCATAAGACCACACAATTTTCAGGTATTTTGTTGAGTAGTTCACATGTTTTAACATTTTTGTAGACATATTTGCTATGACACTTGAATCGAAACATATGTGGGATGCCCTTTTTCATAATGCTTCATCAAATATTCACAACTTGTTTCAAACCTCCATTTTTACACAAGTTAATAGGATGATAGCTAATGTCAACTAATTAGATTGGAATCCTATTCGTTGCATTTATTGAAACAACGGCAATGATCCCTGAGGTGGGAGCATGCAAATGAAGGGAAACAACCTGTACCCTACCCAACATGCCAAAAGCATCAGCTCTTTCACGAAGCTTGATATTTTCCAAGAACCATGTTTTAAACTCGTTGACAATTTTTGCACTTGTGCAAAATGTGCAACTCAAAATTCCTTTCAAATGCAAGGAATTGATGGATGAACCTAACTAAGGGGGCTACATACAATTTTCTTGGCATTTTCTCGCTTGCGATAATTTTTTAACAACATGTAATCTACAACTATGTGTGTTGTTGCGGAATGCAATAGCTCACGTAGGTTGTCATTCCATGTTGGTCTTTGGCAAGGAAACACAACAGCCCTGAAGGACCAATGTATAGCCTTGATGAAGGTGGTAATAATATTACATCCGAGATGTAAAATTGCAAAACAACAAACAAAGTTTTTGATTTCATGTAGAAGGATTCAAGAGTATTAAGTTACTTGCATCAAATTTCATTATTTTATTATGTTTAAATGTTATTAATCATGTGATTGAGTTGTTTATTTTGTTATACAATCAATACATATCATAAAAAAATGAATTAAGAAAGAAGTATACGACTCAGTTAAAAAAATTAATGTCATTTATTCATGAATAAATTTAATGTTTCCCACACAATCCGTGGGATGTAACTTATGATTATTGAAGTAAAAGATACATCAACAAAAATTAAAAAACAAAGGAATATAGAAAAGACCCATCATTTCCTTTTGGGTCTTCTCTTGGTCCGCATCATCTTCTCGTATCATCTTCCACCGCATCATGGTACTTGAAAACTGAAAGAAAATGGATGTCATTTTTGATCTTAGGGTTTAATCTATATTATTGTGCTAATATTTTCATGCAAATGAATCATTTGAAGTTAACATGCATAAGGTACATCAAAGTTGATACAGAAATGAGAAAGTCTTATATTACAGAAGCACATGTGATTTTTAGAATCATGACAAGAAAAGAAAGAAAATAAAATCACTATGGAATACAAGAGAGGCTAAAACCTTTTTATTTTTAACAGTTTGATTAAGTGTGCAAGTACATATAACATATGAAGAAAATAGATTGCATTGAAAAGGTACAACATTGAATGAAGAGCACTTAATAGGATTTCAGGGCTCACATTAAAGGACAATCATGTTACTGATTAAGTAAGCTCTTGATTATGATATAATCAAAGTATAGATTCAAGGTTACAACCAAAGTTGAAAACCCTACAAGCTAGAAAATGAAATAAAGCTATTGGGCCCAAGATGCTTCCTTATGTTTTGAATACAATACATAGGATGTAACCTCATTTTTTCATCCAAGATGCTATTTCAAGATGAAATCAAGGTACGAAAGTTCGTAATAGTGATGTACAATTTATTTTTATAATCAGTTTTGAAAAAATGACTGAAGTAAAATAAAAATAAATCAAGACACATCACCTAAATTAGGTTGCAACTTTGCAAGAATATTGTAAAGAAATAAGTATAGTTAGAAAAAAAGCAAGATACAAAGTATGGTTAAAAACAACAAAGGCACAAGTATTTGTTGAGTTTCTAGAACTCAAAGGTATAGATCAAAGGAAATGATTCATCAAAATCTAGGGTTCCCTGACCAAGTTTTGAATCAATGTGTCCTCATAATGACTAATGATATAACTACGAGATAATAAAATACAATGATATAGATACAAATAATGATTATGCTACATGTATTTAAATGAAAAGTTCATGTCATATTTGAAGAAAATAGAAACTTTTCAAATGAATAGATACACTTTTCTAAAAAAATTAACAATGCAAGCTACGAAATGTTCAAGAGATCAAGAAGTGATGCAAAGTATGGTTATATGGTTAAGAATGAAATGCTTCACCAAGTGAAGATCAATTTTAATTTTCAAAGGACTACATCAATTTCCATATCAAAGTACTTAAGAAGTTTCTATCTATGATGCAATTTCAAGAACAGATTCGAGATGAGTTTAAACTGATGAGATATAAATGAAAGCACAAGTTTAAACTTTTCAATATTTCCAAACTCAAATTACTTTTCGAGCTTCAAGAAAATCAAAGATTACAATCACCAAAGTGTGTAAGAATGAAGATGAAAAGTGCAGATTCAAATCATAATTGTATCAAGGAAATAATAGTTGTAGCTCATGGAAGAAGATCACATAAGGATGAATTTCTAGAAGATAAATTTTACAATGGTGCAATCCTTATAAAATGAAGAACATACTTCATCATCATAAATCTACAATTGAAGACTATATGCAAGATCATCATTTTAAAAGTGTAGCTATGGATTAACAGATCAATGAAACAAAATCAATGATACATTACAAATCAGAAAAAAAAGTGTTGCCAATAACAAAATAGTGTACGATCATGAATCGGAGTAACATTGAAATATTGAGGGTTTGTGTCAAGCTTAAACCACGTTATAGTATCAACGTTTGAAGCACAAATTTGTTCATGTAGTTAAGAGGTGGTAATACAAACAAAAATAATGCTAACCCGGTTTGGGTACGGGTAAATTCACAGATAGAGAAGACTCGAGATATCTACAAGTTCCAATGAAAAAAATAAAAACCGACTTCCTCGAGTTAGCAATAAAACCAAAATAACCACAAAATCAAAGCCACAGAGGAAAGGCCAAATTTTTTTTTCAAGGATGCAAATGCCAAGATCAAATTAGAGTCAGAATATATTACACAGTGTTAAATGAAAAGTTTCGAGCAAGATACAGGGGCACGTATACAACAAGATCAAACAAAGAAACCTAGCTCATGAAACATCTACAAGGTTTTAATGGAACATGTAAAGGAAAGAATGAAATGGCGACCTCTATTATACTACAAGTTTCTAAGATTCCTTCGAAAATTTTGTAAGTTTATCAGATGCAAAGAAGAATAACATATTATACACTCGATGGCCACGAAGGATCACCTAATTTTGCAAAGGAACTCAAAGATTAAAGTAACATAACTCATCGTTTGGGTCAGGTTTGCAAAACCCTCGAATATCTATCTAATTCAAGAAACATTATGGTATCTAGAATTATCCTTGAACTTGATATTGCTAGAAAATACAAGATGATACAACACAGAGAAAAAAATTTGTTTCAATGCTTATTGAAGCAAAAACAATAGAAAATAATGATTACTAAGTTATAAGAATGGGTTCGAAGTAAAATCTCATCTTCTTGACAGTCTAAAGCTCATTAAAGATTGAAACAATTGAAGTATGGCAGCCACCCACTTTAAATCCTCACGGTGAGGAGTTTTATAATAATGGCAAGTTGTCACAGAGTGAAATAATGCAAGCAAGGAACTCGACAGAGTTCTTCTTTGTCAAGAAACCGAGCTCATAGACCGATAATGACGTCCACATAACTTCAGAGAGCTCAAAAAGAGAAAATACGTAGAGATACCAAATATTCATACTCATAGAGCCTTGCAGAGGCTAAAAATTCAAAAGATAGAGCTCAAATCACAGTTAATGGCGTCGAGCAAAAAAAAATTTACTGTGGCTTCTGTAGAGCTCACAATGAAAAGTGAAAAAATGAATACGGTTCATTTGTTTTTACAAACCACAACTCAAACACCTTCAAACCCTAATTAAAGATATCAACGGTGGAGATCTCAAAGTATAAGATCTGATGGTGCACATTGCAAACCATCAACCTAACTACCTTGTCAATCAAAGTCAGATGATCAATGATGCAGATTTAGGTAAGTACCAAATCGATGATTAAGATCAAACCACAAATTTCCAATGCAAACCAAAGGTTCATCTAACTCCACCTGGGTCTAAAGAAAGGCTTGTGTCAAGATTTGGAAGAAACCCTAACCCCCTAGTTACGGTAGAAGTTAGTTTGACCACCGACATACAAGGGCTCGGATCATCATGGCGAAGGGGACCAACCCCTAATTAATAATTATTTGTTTAAGCTTAACTAAGGTGTAAAATAATAATGTTATGATGTCATAGATTATAAAAATGCCGACACCATTATTGGTGGATTGATAAATCAAAAGAAGGGGGATGACCACTTAAGGAGGGTTCGAATGTTAATAAAACATTGCCAAGGACAAAGAAAAACACACGTATATGTTGACGTAAATAAAAAATTACCCTCATCCAAACAAGTATATACTCCAAAGTAGAATAAGAAGAGAACCTAATAATCAAGAAATGATTATTATCAAACCATGTGATATGCCATGAAGGTCAAAGAAGGAACCAAGGATTTTTGAATCGATATATGCCCAAGGTCAAGACAAGTCAAACATTATCCTCTGCAATATCACCTTATTTTCCACAAAAGAGGATATTATTTTTCTTGCACATGTTCACAGGTGGTCCCCACATGGATGACTATTTTCCTAAGTGTGAAGTAGAAAAAGGCATTATTGTTTCTCGCACAAGATTTTTTTCTTTTCTTGCGATTGCTAAAGGATAGAACAGAAAGAAGACAAAATTTCCATTACAACTAGGTGAATATGTAAGTGTGACATATGAGAATTAAATATGATTATTTAGTCATCAGCTATAGGACAAAATAAATAGTTGCATGCACATTGGAGAAAGCTTGCACATCAAGTAAAGTCTATTGTTAGCCAAAATATTCACGAAATTAATTATTTCAAAATTAAGGCATCAACTACACTTTGACTAAAGTGCATTGGTATAATCAGAGGCTTTTATTGCCTCATTGTAAACAACATTTTTATTTTATCCCTTTTTTATTCATGATAAAGGCTAAATTTAGCATACACGAGAAATTTTATATGTAGCCTATTTTTAGGACGATTGGGTGAATTATTTTTGTTATATGTTGTCTACATTGGTAAAGCACAGGAGAAATTTTTGGAGGTAGGAGTACTAATTTTTTTTTCAAGTTTCCCCCTTGAATGAGAACCAATTATTGCCTTTCTAATTATTTATAGTGGTGTGTATCCTTTTATTTTCTCTTGTGAATGTTAATTCCCTTAATTAATTGTCTTACATTGCTTTGTAAATTTGGTGTTTTTTCGAATAATCTTAGTGTTCTGTGTTGGCTTCTGTGTGTTGTTGTGATTTATCCCTCAACACATAAGTGTTTTTCCTTAGGATTTATTTGAAACCCATTGGTTTGTTCTCTTGTAATTTATTCTCAGTATATTGTGCATGTACTCAGTCATATCCCTTAATCATTTTTGTGTATCACCTCATTTAAATTTCATTTACAACCATATTTTTACCCTAAAAACCCCAAAAATATTTTAGGATACATCAATAAGGAACCGACCTTGTAATCCTAGAGATTCGCCTCAACATAGGGATACCCACATCCCTGAGGTGTTTCCATTGTATTTAAGAATGAGGGAAGAGAAATATTATAACCCCTATTGTTATCCCTCAATCAGGGTGCACTTTTGAGAGATAAAAATACCTTACCTTATAAGAGGCCTGGTTTTGGTAACCCTTTTGCCTTTGTTTCACCACATATCAATATTTTTGTTAAAATCCCTTTTATTCCAATGGCTCGTCAACAAAACCACCTCCCAAATTTTTTTACCTTTACCAATGACATCCCCTTAGTAATTCCAGTTTATCATGACATTTATGTTGCTTCCCTAAAGGGTTTACCCTTTTTATTGGTAAAATCAACTAACCTCTCTTGAGCATATTAAATAAATTACAACCCTTTATATAGTCCATAGCATAACTCATGAGGATGTATCCTTGAGACTTTTAGCTGCATATTTTAAAGGACAAGCTTTGAAATGGTATAAAACTTTACCGATAGGGAGTATAACAACTTGGGATGAATTAGGAAATCAATTACTTAAGAAGTTTCAAGACAATTCTGATCATTTATCTCTCATAGAACAACTGTCCACAATCAAGAGAGATCCTCATGAATTTATGGCTAGTTTTAATATCATATTTTCTAGAACATGGGAAAGAATTCCATCCAGTGTTAACCACGAAGCTAATCATATATTGTTATATTTTCTTAGAGATTTAAATAGTGATATTTCAGCCATGATACAGTCCATGGGAGGAAGCGCATGCTCAACAAACTGATGATAAATCTATTAGAGTTGAAAACAACCTTATTTAAGCTGGAAAATTATCCTCAAGACCTTCGATTCCTATTAAAGAAGATTCAACACCAATTCCACAACATATTATAGTGCTAGAGCCTATTGTTACAACACCTCAAGATGAAATATTTAAGGCCTTGTAGACCATGGGAAATAAGTTAACATCAATTGAGAATAAATTGGCTTAGCCTAGTAGACCTTATCAAGCATCTTATCAACATAATAGGTAGCCATACCAGCAAAATAAGAATTATAGGAAGCCTTATCAAGTAAAGGAAATTTGACCCTAAAGCTGCTAGTGCATCTAGTGCTCTCATTCTAGTCAATATGGCCTCGGAAGAGTGGCATTTACCTTACAATCAACCTCATTTAACTGTTAATTGTCCAAATGCATTCTTAAGTATAAGCCTTATTGCACTACCTCAATCTGAAACATTATACATGCCCCAAATGAAGGGTGGGCAATAAGATGTTCAAACTCAAAACCACTTGAACAAAATTTGGTTAGTTTTGGTGAGGAAGATTTTATTGCTGTCACAACTAGGTCTCAAAAAGATCTTAGGATGAAGAAAACCAACAGAAATGACCTTTTTTAGCTACATTACTAATAAATCAGCAAGTATAGGTCAAGAAATAGTAAACATCTTGTTTTAGTTGGAAAAACACCAAGAAGTTTAGCTCCTAAAGAGAAGCAAAAATAGTTGCAACCTAATCCTTGACATGATTATTTATACCGAAATTTCTAAAGTTGCGCAGATGAAGAGTCAATTTTTGCTAAAGCTTATTCTAAAATTGTTGCAACTTCATTTAATGTTGTTGAGGCTATGAAAAATCACAATATCAATATTTCATTATGGGATGCTTTGAGTATTCTAGGACAACAAGAGTTACTTTCTCATGAGCTTGCTAAATTACAGATTTCTTCAAAACCAACAGAGAAAGAAGCTCATAAAGCTGATATGGTCCTCGGTACATTGAGCAAAATAATATGAAAGAATTTAAGTGGATGGTGCAAAAAGTGCTCAAAGCACATGATATTAAAAACCAACACCTTTTTATCTTTCTCTTATTATTGGTGATCATTTAGTTCACAATTGTATGGTTAAAAATGGTGCAAGTAACACAGTCATGCCTAAAGAAATTACAAAAAAATTGGGCCTGCAATATGAACCAACAGAAAAAAATGTATTAAAGCTAGATGGAACATAAACCAACATAATTGGTGTCATAAAAATTTAGAGGTATCATTACATTTTTGTCCCAATGTCTCAATTTTACAAGATGTAACTATTTTAGATCTACCTCCCTACTTTTCTCTCATCTTATTAAGAGATTTTACAGTGAGGATAGGAGGTTATCTTTCTTCGGATTGGTCATTTTTGTTCTTCACTACGAGGTATGGAACTAAAGTTATAGTTAATTAAGATCCTTTGGTTGGATTGCATATTGAGCATCATGCTTCAAATCTTGTATAAAATTATGCAGCCATAGATCATACTCATTTTGACATGACAACAAAATTGATGCATTAGATGTTGTTTCTAAATTTTTTATGGATAAAAAATTCAAGAATAACATGCTTATGATCCTTACAAGGAAGTAGAGGAGGGATTATTTAGTTTTTACTATCTTCACGAGGAAGAAAAACCTATCGCTTTGTTGTCTAAAAAATAAAATACTAATAAAGGCATATGGCAACTTCATTTTGATGGTGCTAAGAACAAGAAAGGACAAGGTGCATGTATGATGTTGAATTCCCCTTCAAATCAAAGGTATTTTTCAACTCTAAGTCTGTAATTTTCATGTACTTGTAATGTAGCTGAATACGAAGCATTAATTCATGGTCTACAATGGGCCAAAAGAGAGGAATCAACATGTTACAAGTTTATGGTGTTTCGAATTAGTTATAAATCAAGTTAAGAACTATAATGTTTGTAAGAATTCATTGCTAAAATCTTACAAGCATAGAGTTTCAGATTTGATGGATGATTTTGAAGCTATTAATATTAAATAAGTCCTAAGAGCTGAAAATAAACATGCAGTAGTTAGAGCTAGCTTTAAAGTGCTAGAGCATATTGAAAATGGAAAAATACAACCACATATAAATCTAATAATCAAACCTTTAGTGCCTAATAATGAAGAAAACTAGAAAGTTTTCAAAGATGAAAAAAATCTGCAGATTTCTATAGCAAGAAGCTAAATTTTCTAGGTAATCAAGAAAAATTATAGCACCAATATGGTGACTAGATTTTACAAACCTGAAGACAAAAAAGTTACCTCAAGGACTTATCACTTTCGAGGAAATTTTCAGTTCAAATGATTAGCTCAGAAAAGAAAAAGGAAACATCGAACACATTTTGATAATTATGAAGAGATATCAGTTGATGAAGGTAAAAATTTACACATTGGAAAGGTATGTTCCTTAGCTGAAAAATAGTCTTTTATCAATTTATGCAAAGAATTAAAAGATGTTCTTTCTTGGAAGTACCGATATATCTAAGGATTTGATCCTAGTTTGGCACAACATACTATAGAATTACAACCAAATTAAAAATTAGTTATGCAGAATTAAATGCCTATAAATCCCAAGATTGAGCCATTAATGAAAAAAGAGTTGTCAAAGTTAGTTGCATCATCTATTATATTTTCATTAAAAATTCAAGTTGGTTATCTAATCTTGTGCCTATTTTAAAAAGAATGGTGAAATCCAGGATGTGTGTGAATTTTAGAGACCTTCATAAGGATTCATTAAAAGATCATCATTCACTACCTAATATGGATAAGATTTTAAGAAAAGTTTAAGGTTTAGAAAATTTATCCTTGTTAGATGATTATAGTGGATATAATCAGATTCTTGTGTAAAATGATGATAAATACAAAATAGCCTTCACCATAAAGTGGGGGACTTATGCTTATAAAAGAATTCCTTTTGTACTTTCTAATATTGGTGCAATGTTTCAAGCATGTAACGATGGACATGGCTTTGCACAACCTTTTGAATAAATGCATGTTGGTTTATTTAGATGGTGTTACTATATTTTCAAATAATTCTAATGATCATCTTATGCATTTAAGGTAGACTTTTGATCTTTGTAGGAAGTTTGGAATCTCTTTGAATCCCAAAAAGTCCATCTTTTTAATGCATGAAGGTAAATTACTTGGACATATTGTTTCTAGGTAGGGATTAGCTATTGATCCTTTCAAAATTGATGCAATTTCACAACTGTCCTTACCTCATCATAAGAAGGCATTACAAATTTTTCTTGGAAAAATCAACTTTGTTAGAAGATTTGTTCCATATTTTACAGCATTGGTTAAACCATTAATAGCTATGCTAAAGAAAGGAAAAACTTTCTCTTGGACTAGTGAAGGAAGAAAAGAATTTGAGGCTATTAAATCAGCTATTTCATAAGCTCCTACATTGGAAAATCCTAATTTTGATAAGGACTTCATGATGTATGCACTTACAGGAGCTGAAACTATTTTAGCCATATTAACTTAGGTTAATGATGAGAATACAAAACAACCCATTGCTTTCTTTGGGCAAAGCTTACATGACTATGAGACAAGGTACACTTTTCTTGAAAACCAAGTACTTACTGTAGTTAGAGATTTGAAGAAATTCAAGTATATTATTTTGAATAATAAGATTCATGTTCTAGTTTCTCACCCAAGTGTTAAAGCATTCCTGTTGAACAAGGAATTGAATGAGAAACAAGCAGGTTGGATTACAAAGGTTATGGAGTATGATGTTGATATCCATGTTGCTAAAATAGTTTGAGGAAAAGGATTATGTAAACATTTGATTGTTGATATGGAAAAACAACAGGATACAGATTCATTACAACATGTTGCAGTTGCATACTAGCAACCTAAAACTTTAGTACAACCTGAAAATCAGCAACCAAAACTCAATTTGGAGGTTCTAGGATCAAGTTAGATGACTGATTTAATCAATTACTTACAACATGGTACTTATCTAGAAGGTATGGACAAGAAAAATGAAGGTATTTTAGATTACAAGCCATACCTTATGCATTTATTGATGGTGTGTTGTTTAAAAAATATATCAATGGAGTTTTGTTGCGTTGTATTGATTATGATAGAGTGCATAATAATTACTCTCTGAATTTCATGAAGAACTTGTAAGATGTCCCTTCTCAAGCACCTACCACATCTCTTAAGATCATGAAATATGGTTATTGTTGGCCTAGCATATTCAAGGATTGTTTCAAATGGATTAAAAAGTTTAAGAAGTGTGCTTTATTTGTTGGAAAAGAAAGATTAGCTTCGCTTCCCTTGTAGCCTATTTCAGTGGATCAGTCATTCATGCACGGGGTATTTACTTGATTAGCATGATAAATCCTCCTTCATCACAAGGACATAAGTGGATCTTGAATGCCCCAAACTATTTAACTCACTAGACTAAAGCAAAGAGCCTTGAAAGACGCTAATGAAACTTCAATTCTATCATTTTACAAAGGTATAGTTTGTAGATTTGGTGTTCCATATACTATCATTTCAATTAATGCCTTAGCTTTACTTGGAGAAAAAGTGATAGATTAGGTCTGTTAAGCATGGTATTTATGTGAGTACTTCATCGAATTATTACCCACAAGGTAATGGATTAGCTGAAAGTAATAATAAGAATCTACTCAATATTATCAAAAAGAATCAAGGAAAACCAAAAATCTTGGTATCTAATGTTGAATTCAACACTTTGGGATGATAGAGTGACTCCTAAAAGATCAGTTGACAATTCACCATACAAACTTGTTTATGGCCGTGTGGCAAGAATGGTTATTTCAATTGAGCTTGTTGAATTAGATTTATTACATCGATGGAGTTACTTTTGAATGAACCAATTTAGGTTCATTATGTAGAACTCATGGAACTGCAAGAGCTAAGAGATCAAGCTCACTTGAACATGGAGAAGAATCAGAAATAGATCAAGAGATCATTTGATAAAAAGGATAATTTCAGAATTTTTAATGAAGGATAGTTTATGCTGAAATGGAATACTGACAGAGTAAATCTGGGAAATCCCATGAAGTTTGATACAATTTGGAGTGGTCCTTACATGATTTCATCTTACAAAGAACACAATGCATTTCAACTTTCAAGTCTGAATGGAAAGGAACTTCTCATTCATTTGAATGGTATATTTCTCAAACACTATTATTGAAAATCTTACAGTGTTGGTTAGAGTAAGTTAGCTTAGGATTTATCCTTCAATAAGGGTAGTTCATGCACATTGCATCTTTTAATTTCAATAATTGCATTTATGCACATGATCTCATTTACCAGATCCTTTCAGATTTTTTTTTTCAAAAGGGTGGTTTTTAGAAAAGGGAAAATTTTGGTTTAATCCTATTGACTCCATGCCAAATGGACAAGAGAAAAGTGCTGGTATTGAATTTTATAGGAGGAATTCCCCTAGGATAGCTAGAAAAGTTGATAATGTTTGCACTTGTGTAAAAATGGGCAACTCAAAACATTGTTTCAAATGGAAGGAATTGATGGACGAGTGTAGCTAAGGGGGTACATATAATTTTCTTATTTTTTTCAGCTTGAAGCAATTGATTAACAACATGTAATCTATAGCTATGCGTGTTGTTGTAAATGCAACATATCAGATACGCTTCCATTCCATGTTCATAGTCAATAAGGAAACACAAAATCCCTAAAGGACCAATGCATAGCCTTGATGAAGGTGAGAATCATAGTATATGTGAGATATTAAATTCCAAAACATAAAATAGAGTTTTTGATTACATGTAGAAGGATTCATTATTAACTTACAAGTACACAAAATATAATTATTTCTTTATGTTTAAATGTTATTAATCATGTGATTGAGTTGTTTATTTTATTATATAATCAATATATATCATAAAAATTTGAATGAGAAAGAAGTATACAACTCAATTACATAAAATTAATGTCATTTATTCATGAATAAATTTAATGTTTCCCACACAAGTCGTGCGATGTAAATTAGAATTTTTGAAGAAAAAGATACATGTACACAAATCTAAAAGAAAAGGAATATAGAAGAAACCCATCATTTACTTTTGGGTCTTCTTTGGTCTGCACCATGTTCCGTTCCAGCTCCTACATATTATTTTGCATCATCTTCCATTGCATCATGGTACCTAAAAATAGAAAGAAAATGTATTTCAAATTTGAGCTTAGGGTTTAATCTGTATTATTCTACTAATAGTTTCATGGAAATGAATCATTTGAAATCAATAGGCATGAGGTACATTAAAGCTGACACAAAAATGAGAAATTACTATCTTTGTAAGAAGCACATGTGATTCTCAAAATCATGAAAAAAAAAAAAGAAAGAAAATAAAATCACTATGGAATTCAAGAGAGACTAAAGTATAATTATTTTTAACAGTTTGATTAAGTGTGCAAGTACATATAGCATATGAAGAAAATAAATTGCATTGAAAAGGTACAACATTGAATGAAGAACACTTAAGCAGATTTTAGGGCTCGCATTAAAGGACAATCATGTTATAATTTAAGTAGGCTCTTGATTATGATACAATCAAAGTACAGATTGAAGGTTATATCCAAAGTTGGAAGCCCTACAACCTACAAAATGAAATCAAGCTAAAGGTCACAAGATTCTTTCTTATGTTTTGAATACATTACATAGGATATAACTTCATATGTTCATCTAGCATGTTATTTTAGTATGAAATTAAGGTACAAAAGTCACAGTAGTGATTTACAATATTTATTTACGATTTGTTTTGTAAAATTTGATTGAAGTACAATAAAAAAATCAAGTAACAATCACCAAAATCAGGTTGCACCTTTACAAAAAAAAATGTAAAGAAAGAAGTATAGTTGGCAAACTGCAATATACAAAGTTTGGTTAAAAGCAACAAAGGCACAAGTATTTTTGGGTTTCTAGAACTCAAAGATACAAATCAAAGGAAATGATTCATCAAAATATAGAGTTCTTGACCAAGTTTTGAAGTAATGTGTCTTCATAATAGTTAATGATATAGCTACATATAATAACAACTAATGATACAACTACAGATAATGATTAAGCTACAGGTATTTAAGTGAATAATTCATGTCACAGTTGAATAAAGTGGAAACTTTTTAAATGAATTGATACAATTTTGTAAAAAAATTAACAATGAACTGCATAAATGTTGAGGAGATAATGAATTGATGCAAACTATAGTTATATGCTTGCAAGAATGCAATGCTTTACCAAGTGACAGAGAAATTTTCATTTTTAAAGGACTACTTCAATTGCCATATAAAAGTAGATAAGGAATTTCTAGCTATGATGTAATTTCAAGAGGAGATTCAGACATGAGTTTTAGACTGATGAGATACAAGTAAAATCATAGATTAAGTTTTCAAATATTTGCAAACTCAAAGTATTTATCGAGGTTCAAGAACATCAAAGATTACAGTCACTATTGTGTAAGAATGAAGATGAAAAGGGCATATTCAAATCATAAATGTATAAAGGAAAGAATAAGTGCAGCTCTTGGAACAGGTTCACATAAGGATGAATTTCCAAAAGATAAATTGTACAATGGTGAAAGCCTTATAAAACAAAGATCAGACCTCATCATCATAAAGATACAACTGAAGACTATATGTAAGATCATCATTTCAAAAGTGCAACTACAGGATTAATAGATCAATGAAAGAAAATCAAATCTACATTACAACTCAGGAAAAACAGAGTGCCTCCAATATAAAAAAAACAGTAAATGGGCACAAATCTAGAGTAACATTGAAATATTCAAGGTTTTTTCCAAGCTTGAACTGAGTTACAGTATCAAATTTTGAGCCAAATTTTTTTCACATAGTTGGGAGGCGGTAATACAAACAATACAAATAATGAAAGCCAAGTTTGGGCACAAGTAAATTCACAGATAGAAAAGAATCGAGAAATCTATAAGTTCCAATGAATAGAGATCAAAACCAACTTCCTCAAAGTTAGCAATAGAACCAAATTAACCACAAAATCAAAGCCACAGAGGAAAGGCTGAAAATAGTGTCAAAGATGCCAATTTCTAGATTAAATCAAATTCAGAAGATATTAAACGACGTTAAATGCAAATTTTCAAGCAAGATAGAGGGGCACGTATACAATAGTATCATACAAGAAACCCAACTCATGAAACATCTACAAGATTTCAGTGGAACGAGTAAAACAATTAACAAAATGATATCCTCCATTATACTACAAGTTTTAGAGATCGTTCGAAAAATTTTCAAAATTGTTAGATGCAAAAAGAAGAATAACATATTATACACTCGACAGTCATGAAGGATAAAAAAATCGTAAAGGAACTGATCGTTTGGGTTGAGCTTATGAAAGCCTCAGAAGATCTATCGAATGCATGCATAATAACGGTACCCAGACCGAGACTTGAAATAAATAATGCCATAAAATGCAAGATGATGCAATAAAAGTAAACAGTTCGGTTTCAGTGCTTATTAAAGAAAAACGACAGAAAATAATGATTGCTAAGTTTGAATAATCGGTTCAAAGTAAAAGATCACCTTCTTGATAGTATAAAAGATTTTTAGAGCTTTAAAAAAATGAAGTATAGAATCCTCCCCATTTAAAGCCTCACAGTAAAAGTTTCAAAGTAACGACAAGTCATCCCAGAGTGAAATAATGTAAGCATGAAACTCATAAAATTCTTCTTTGCAAAGAAACCAAGATCATAGACTGATAATGGCGGCCACATAATTTCACAGAGAGCTCAAAAAGAGAGAAAATAACAGAGATACCAAATATTTATACTCGTAGATCCTTGTAGAGGCTAAAAATGCAAATAATTGACCTCAAATAAAAGTTTAATGCCATCGAGAAATTTTTTTCCAAGGCTTCGCCTAAAGTTCACGATGAAAAGTGAAAAAAATTAATAGGGTTCATTTGTTTTTTCCAACCACAACTCAAACACCATAAAATCCTGATTTAAGAGATCAACAGTTGAAATATAGAAGTACGGTATCATATGGTGCACATTGCAAACCACCAACCTAGCTACCCTATCAATCAAAGTCATCTGATCAGCAACACAAATGTAGGAAAGTAATTTTTCGATGATTAAGATCAAACAACCAGTTTCCAATGCAAAACCACAGGTTCTTCTAACTTGACCAGGGTTTAAAGAAAGACACATGTCGAGATTTGGAAGAAACCCTAACCCCACTGGCTAGGTTTGAACTTAGTTTGACTATCGTCATGCGAAGGGTCAGATCATCATGGTGAAGGGGACTAGCCCTGATTAATAATTATTTTCTTAAACTTATTTAAGGTCTAAAATAATCACGTTATGATGTCACATATTATACAAAGGCTGACCCCATTATTAGTGGATTGATAAATTTAAAGAATTGGGTTGACCACTTAAGGAGGTTTCAAACGTTTAAAACATCGCAAGGACCAGGAAAAAGACATATTTATATGCTGAGGTAAATCAAAAGGTACTCTCATCCAAAAAAAATATATACTCCAAAGTAGAATAAGAAGAGGGCCTAATAATCAAGAAATGACTATTATCAAACCATGTTGTGATATTCCATGAAGGTAAAAGAAGGAACCAAGGTTTTTTGAATAAGATATATGCCCAAGCTCAAGACAAGTCAAACCTTAACCTCGGAATATATCCTTATTTTATGCAAAAGTGGATTTTTTTTTCTTCCACATGCTCTGAGTTGTCCCCACATGGATGATAATTTTGCCAAGTGTGAAGGAGACAAATGCATTATTTTTCTTCAATAGGAGTATTTTTTTCTTCTTTCCATTACTAGAGGATAGGAGAGAAGAAGAAAAAATTTCCATTGCAAGTGGGTAAATATGTAAGTGTCACATCAGATAGCTAAATATGATTATTTAATCATCACCTATAGGACAAAAGAAATAGTTTCATGCACATTGGAGAAATATTTCGCATCAAGTAAAGTCTATTGTTAGCCAAAATATTCACCCAAATTTATTATTTTAGAATTAAAGTAGTCAATGCACTTTGAATTAAGTGTATTATTGAAATGAAAGGCTATTATTGCCTCATTGTAAACAACATGTTTATTTATCCCTTTATTTATTCATGATAAAGAATAAATTTAGCATGCATCTTGTGAGTTAAGACTCGTGTATCCTATTTTTAGGATGGTTAAGTGAATTATTTTTGCTATATATTGTGTGCATTGGAAAAGCACAAGGAAGAATTTTTGGAGGAATGAGTGTTGAAGTAATTTTTTCCATTTTTCCCTTGAATGAGAATAAATTATTGCCTTTCCAATTATTTGCAATGGTGTGTATCTTTCTATTAGCTCTTGTGAATGTTAATTCCTTGAATTAATTATCTTACCTTGCTACAAATTTGGTGTTTTCTACATAGTCTTAGTGTGCATGTTAGTTTGTTGTGTTGTTGTGATTTATCCCTCAACACATAAGTGTTTTGCCTTAGGATTTAGTTGAAACCCATTGGTTTGTGCTCATGTAATTTGTTCTCAGTATATTATGCATGTACTACCAAATACCTCAATCATTTTGGTGTATCACCTCATTTAAATTTCAATTACAACCATATTTTTACCCTTAAAACCACAAAAAATTAGTTTAGGATACATCAATAATTAACCGGTCTTGCAATCCCAAGTGATTCACCTCAAAGCATAGGGATACCCAAAGCCATGAGGGTTTTCCATCAGTAACTACTGAAGTTAGGGAAGAGAAAGCTTAGAACCCTTGTTGTTATCCCTCAATCAAGGTGCAATTCATATAGATAAGAAGACCAATATTAGCATGATATAAGGTAGTAGCTTATCATGTTATTATACGTCATTTGAGTCGGTTGTAGCATTTGAAAAAGTAAGAGATGATTATGAGCATGATTTTATTGCTGCAATTCTTCTTTCATGTAGGAAAAAGGATTCTTCCAACAACTACACTGCGAACACACTAGTTTTCTATATTCAAAGGTAAAAACAGAGATTACATTTTGATGTTTTCCAAGAAAAGAATTTATATTTTAAACCTTATATCTAGGATTATAAATATTGAGCATAAACTATTATAAATATTTTATATCCGTGAATTTTGTTTCTAGTCGGCAAACATGTCTAAGCTTGTCGTTTATTTCTTAATTTTCTTATTGCCGAAGGTAGATGATGATGATGATGATAATAATAATAATAATAATAATAATAGTTTTATAGTCTACGATGGCTCGACATATGAGATTACCACATAATCCTAGTATACGGGAGGCACCTAAGCGTGCTCCAAATACGAGACATACATACCCTACTCATGTTGAATTTGAACTTATGACCTTTCTTTCAAGAACATAAATTCTTCACCATAAGTTATGGCCCATAGGTTTTCAAACATTGAATCATTTTTGTATATTTTTAAAAATATTATTTTTGTGATATGTGATTAGTGGAGAGGTAATTTCCTAACCCTATAAGACTAATTTCATATTAATTTCTTTTTGAAATACTAGAATAATAAAAATATAAGATTGTTGGTTTGGTGGTAATGAACTATAATTTTTAATGCAATGAATGTAGTTGCTCATACAAATTGTGTTCAAATTTAAATACCTTTAGTTAAGGTTTTTCCACTATTGATTTGTGCATCTTTGATCCTACCACATCTGCAAAAAAATATTTGTGAGAATGTTAGTGGATGCAATTTTTTGGATGACACCATTCATAACTAGTGCATGGATTATAATTAAACTATATTCGATGTTATATTAGGTGGGGAATTTAAACCAATGGTGTTATAAGAATCAATTGCTAAAATAACCAAGCATATATTTTTTAAATTCGAATATTTGATATGGAACCTCTGTAATCACTTTCATTGAATAAAATAAAAAATCATGGTGGTGCATATTGAATAAAACAACCTCAATAGTGAATGGACATGATTTGATTTATTTGCATGTATTTGAATTTCCATTTTTTCCACATATAGAAATGGTTTTTCTCATGGTCTCTTGCCTTATGTTCTTGTATTTTATTTTTTATTTTTTGCATTTACTAAATGTTATACATAAACTAGAAAAAGATTGTCTTATAATGAAATGCTTTCTTGTAGCTAATATAGCAATTCATTTGTTTGTATTTATCTTCTTGCATACATTTTTAAAACTATCGGTTCTAAAAATAAATTGTTTTCTTTTGTGTATTTTAATTTTCATATTTTTGTAGATTTGATGATCTAGGGCAACATACAAATATTTTGTATTAAAAATTATAAACCTTTTTAAATGAAAAATCTATGATTTCTTAGACACAATGTTTCTAAAATAGTGGTTTTGGGTTGGCAATATCTTCTAAATACAACTTCATGTAGTCACTAAAATATGCACTTATCACTTTTCTTGGTTGTATTTACATCTTTTATATGGAATTTGTATATTTTTGTCAAGTCACAAGGATCCATGTTCTGTCTTCATTTATTTTATGTTTTCTTCTTGTAGAATAATACTACACAAACAAGACAGTGGCACCACGACATTAATGTCTTTCTAGCCATTCTGTTCTAGTTCCTTGATTTTATCCTTATTTAGTTTTCTTTTGATGTGGGTATTTTCTTATCTCCTTTTCACAACCTAGGTTGTCTTTTAGTGTCACTATGTGCTGAAATTAAATCAAATAACTCATACACACACAAAAAAAAACACCTACTATCTATTACAAGTGGTGATTGAGCTATCATTTTCTATATCTACTACACACAAAGAGCAAAAAAAGGGACTACATTTTAGGTTGCATTATTCACTGAATAGGGAGGCCATTCTAAATTCCATACCACACATTTTTCAAGGGACAAACTAGTTGTAGTCTACTATTCTTCGTGTAACTAGAACTATGGAAATCTAGCTCAAGGGACATAATTTCAATCATACAAAAAAATAACTACATGGAACTTGAAACGTAGTATCAACACTCAACAATAAGATCACATTGGGGTGACCTACGAATTTGTTTTGACTCTCTCATATTATTTTTTCATTTAGTCTAGTGTGCACTTGATTATTGTGTAAGTAGTTCAGTTTCTTTTATATGTACATGTGTGAAAGAGAAAAAGTGAAATAAACATGATCTAAGCTAACAAAGGGTGACAAGAAGTGACACATGAAGAATTAGATGCTAAGTAGTCCCGTAGACATGTGTTGCGGATCAGATGCTAATGCCTTCATGTCCCCTCATTTGTAATTATTTCCCTAAGACTGTCACATGTTAGTTTCATCATAAAATTTAATATAGTCTAGGATATGCTTGTCTAGATCATTCACTACCTAGACTCATTCTAGACATATAGATACAAGTTGAGTCATTCTCTAAATCCTATATATCGTTCTTACTTATATTTCCTTCTATTAATGTTACTTATTTAATATTTTATCTATCTAATCAAGTAGTGCCCTTACATTAGATATAATTTAATTAAATTACTTTGATTATTTATTGTGGTGTTTGTGGGTGTGTATACACAAAATATATGCACTTAGGTACATTTGTAGTTCCTAAAGCATACTAATGTATACATGATTCCTAAGAAAGAAAAATAGTGGTTGCAACTTCTTTTAGGCCTTTTGTTTTATCTCTTGCACTTTTATTGGCCTTACATACCTTACATCTCTACTGGAAATATAATGATTTATCTTTTATAGCATCAGACACTAGTACCTAGTTAGGCTAGTTGACAGAAGCAGCCATGTGCTCTTGTCCCTCCTCAACACTCTTAACACTCTCTTTTTACTTCTTACTCTTTTGGGTTTCTTTAACTCTTGGTAAAATTTTAGTTCTTTAGGTTGGCCTTTTCTTTGTTAGTTATGAAATTAAAACAAGATAATAATATATATACTAAGTTACTTCTTCTAAATTAGGGGCAAGCATGATAAGAACTATTTATCCTCATCTAAGCTTGCTTCAAATGCACAAGAGTGTTACAAAGGCATAGATCTAAAACATCCATAGAAGGGACAAGGGTTGTATTTTTCTACACATACAAAATGTAGGAGGGAAATTTCATTTTATTCCATTTCACACATTTGCATACTTTAAAAATATAGATCTAACCCGTTATCATAGTGAAACTTACAAAAAGGAAAACCTAGGGCATCATTAAACATACATACACATAGAATTATAAGGATTTATACATGTAGTGCAGTGCTCTATCGTAAGATCACTCTTCAGGTGACAATTGGGCCCATTCCAAATCCCCATTCTTGATCTTCTTTATTAGGTTTGATGTGGTTTGTAGGCATGTACAACTAGTTATCTATTTTTCAGGTTAATGTTACGACCAATGACATTCAAGTTAAAAAGAGTGACAAAAGAGGACCAATAGTGAAACTTTTCCATCTCAGAAAGGATCAAAACCTAAGCATATGAGTGGAAACTAGCACCTAGTTCAGTCACTAGTGCCAATATTCTCCTGTCCTCCCATGGGTGATTCAGTTCTATGAATGTTTGAGTTCCAAAACCCTTGGTGAGCCTTGACAAAACTTTTTCAAATATTCTTCAGTATTTTATTAGGCAAGATCACCTCCGTGTTCCATGAAATCAGCTAAGTCACCTTCTCTCTCTCTTACTTAGGGTTTTATATCTTTGAATTGTTATTTCTTGTCCATTTACTATATATTATCATTTGTATATCATTAGTTAGAATAGTTACTTTGAAATAAGTTTTAATTCAATTTAAATCAAATCATTTAGTAAACTTGATGTGATTCAAACACACAACCTTCTTATTTTTCACATATTTTTACATGATGCATGATGCTCGACAAGTCCCACCGAGGCTCTTAAAAATATCTATCTTTTCTCTTGTCATACTCCACACATCATAGGTCTTATTGTTATAATATTTACTACTTCTTGTCACTTAATTTTTCACTAATATATACATTCTTTGACACACTCCCTATCTTTCTAACATGATAAATTTTACTTCATGTGTAGTATTTACCTTACAAGATGAATCTAACTATGGTTATCTGTCATTTATTGCTTACTTATTATTTGCAAGATATGCCTTATGTCATCCTTGATCATTGTTTTCTATTGGCCTCTTTAGCTGAATTATCTTGTCATATCGTGAGCAATGTCCCACATATGCATCACATTTTTGACTATCTATTGTCTTCACAAGTGCTTACTTATCTTGTACTTTATTACATGCTAGCTCCTTTTTACTAACAATTATTACTAGCCTATCTAGTTTGCATGTGATTTGGTTTCCACCAAGCACATTCCCTACCTACTGATGGTATTCACTCTACAGATATGCATATCAAGTATCATGTCCTCTCCTTTGGGCCACATTCTAATACATTCATCGCATACACCCCCAAAAAGGAGCATCTATTGGGTGAATAATAAACCCTTCCAATAGCTCAGAGATCCAAAAAGAACAACACAATACAAAACTATCACAGGCATAATTTCACACAGTGGTGTAAAATCAAACTTGGATCACAGACACATAGAAGACATTGGTGCCTAGTATTAGACAATAGAAGTGGGCATTTGTATCTTAGGGAAAAATATACATTTTATTGATTCAAAACCGTTTCCACCCATTTACAATACAATTATCCAATATCAAGAACTTGCGTTCATTCTGAATGCATTCTATTAGTTACAAATCGAGTTACCATTCAGTTACACTAGGATACTATTAGTTAAAAATCATGTATGTGTCATTTGTAGTGGCAATTATTTAAGAAGCATCATGGAAGGAGAGGAAAACATACCTATCTCCCTAGCAATCTTCTCTCTACGTGAGATAACCCAAAAACCTCACCATTGAAAACAAGGCATTCAAATCTAGTAGCATCTCCAAAGAACAACATGATAAATTTCTATCCTTTACTCTTTGATGATTCTTTCTCTGTAAATTTTTTTCACTTGATTACATATACATCACTCGATTTTTCTTATACATGACTTTTACTAATACCTTTATCTTATATTGCAGGTCTATCCTTATATGTAACAAGAATCATCTCACATTAGCGAGCATAAGATCCAATAGCATGCTATTATGCACACACTTGACCCCTAGGGTCTACCTATTTCTCATAGTTTCCATGCTTCAAATTATGATCACATCATGCTGCACTTGTCGACTCAACATGCTATAAGAAACACTCTCCTATACATGATTACAAGGTACACATCTTCTATCTACATTATGCTATCAAGTATTCACTCAACAACATAAAGTGGGGGTAAATGTATACATGTTGGTGAGACAATTTGTCAATTGGGTAAATTAGATGTCTCCACCAACGTCCACGGGCCATGTCTCTATGCAATGAATGGTGTGGCTCCCATTATTGAATTAAAACTAATCTAATCCCATATATAAAGCTATGGGTTGGCCAAAAAGGCCAAGGATCACATAGGTTTAGTGAGGAAAATTTTTTTCGTGTGGGAAAATTAGGTTCCTCCATCAAAACACAAAATCTACTCACTTGGGTACATTTCTAGGTCCTAAAGTGTACTAATGTATACATGATACCTAAGAAAGAAAACTAGCAGTTGACAACTTCTTTTCAAACGTTTTCAAGTTATCTCTTGCACTTTAATTGTCCTTACATACCTTACAGATCTGGAGGAACTTTACTAATTTATCTTTTATGTCCTCAAACACTACCACCTAATTAGTATAGAAGCACGTAGGTTCTCCAATCCATCATGGGTTCTCTGGCCTTATCTTTCTTCTTCTTACTCTTTTTGGTCTCTTTTACTTCTTGGTCATCTTTTAGTACTTTTGGTTGGCCTTTTACTTGTCAATTACAAAATTCAAACAACATAATCATATGTACACATAGTTACTTCTTATATGTAGTGCCCACTTCCCTTCGACACCTTTTGATATTGATCATGATACTGCTGAATATATTATGGACATTATTATAGTTTTGATTTAGTATGATGTTAGATGTTAGAACATGGATTATTGTTGACTTTGATTCATATATGATGCATGATGATTATTCGAGACATTTTATATATTGATGATGATATATTGTTTGACATGGTTATATTTATGGATGTTATTCGGATATGTGATATTTTGATATATTGAGTAGACCTAGAAAATTGAATTAATTTGATGATCATATAGTTGTTGATGAAATTGTAAATGATATTGTTGTTTGCCTTGATGATGTTGTGATTTATGTATAGATAATTTTGGAATTATATCTTATATTTATTTTGGATGATTTGATGTGGCCACGAGACCGAAGGAGGTATTTGTGTTTTGTAGGTTAAAATATCACAACAAACATCGAGGGATTGGAGACCAACCACATTGGAATTCTAGATGAATTCAACAAAGGTCACCATGGAAACATGTATTGTTTTGTGTGTGTGTTTGATTTTTTTAGGGGTTCCCATGGGGGGATCACCTTTGAATGTGACCAAGGAGTTATTTTGATTTATTGGTTTGGTTCCTTTATTTGATGCTAGTATGTGTTTATTAAGTGACATGTTAACACTTTCCGTTATTTATAAAATTGTGTGTAAATATTGTGAATAATCATATTGTTAAAATTAATTAATCAAAATGGGTCATAAGAAAGTTATTATTTAAGTTGTTGGCTCTTGAATTATGTGTTTAAAGCAATTTGTAAGTAATGTGTAAGAGTTGTGTAAGTAAATTTTTGAGTATGAAACACTCCACCTCCTTTGAAATTCGAATTTGTCCTTTGAGGCTGATTTTGGAGGCTTGTGGGACAAGTTAAACTTGTCCCACACCTCTTAAATTTGTATACCAACATTACTTATGGTTGGAGAGTTAAAATTAGCCTTCATTATACATTTTTGTAAGATAAATTGTATGTTTTAATTGAATTTTCTTACATGTTTTCAATTTCAGTCTTATGGGGTGTGGGCTTTATTTGAGTGTGTAAGTAAAACTGACATTCTTCCACCTACTTATTTATTATGCCTTGGAGTTTGAAGTTGACTTACGAGTTGGAGTTAAGGATGTGTGATGTGGGATCCTACATGGATCTGCCTCATCCTTCTTTTTCCCTCTTCTTTATATTCGAATTCCTTAGCTTGTTTTTGGGTTACTTCACCTTGCACTACTTCATTTTGGGTGACTTCTTTTGGTTTTGAGAGCTCTTACAATTTTAGAGAAAGTTGGAGATTGTTGAATGATTTTGGATTGTTGATCTTGGACTATTTTACATTGAAGAGCTTGTTGTTTTGGAACCTTGGAATAGACTCTATTATGGAGAGATAAGAGATTGGCTCTTTACAATGCCTTCTTTCATTTTTATGCATATGTGAATGGTTGAATGTCTTAATCTATTGGTTTATTTCTTGGTTGGTTGGGTAGACTTCCTAGGAATGGTGTAGGAGAACACTATTGAGATTCTTGTAGGGAGACATAAATGTTTTGGGGAGTTATAAGTGTGGAGGGAGTTGGGATTTGGGTTCTACCTTGTCAAAGAAATATATTGCATTTCTTTACTCATTATGGGGTGCCATAAGAGGTTGGGGAGGCATAGGGAAATGTGAGGAATAAGTGGTACTTAGGGGAGGTGTAAGGGCATGTCGGGGATTTGAAATGATATATTTTTGTGGTTTGTTCTCGGTGGTGATACCCATTTCCCCATTGAGAGGCATAAGCAGCATCCCCATAGTTCTTGCTCCTTTGGCTTGTGTGAAGAAGCATGAGTATTTTTGTTTTTGTCATGTGGTTGTAAATCGCATTATGTTTTGGACTATGTGTTGAATGGCAAAGTTTTCTTTTGTGTTGTGGAATCCTGTTGTTGCCATGAGATGAAAAACATCTCTTATTGCATTGTGGTTGGGGCTCGGGGGCCAATGAAGAGGGCAGCTTATCCTTTTCATTGGATGTCTTGGTTGGGTGGAGAGCATTGCCTTTCCCCTATTTTTGTTATAATCAATTGGGAAAATGGTGGAACTTTCTATTTTTAGTTTTGGAGATGAGAAAGAAGACAAAATTTGTAGTCCATTGTGAGATTTATTTTTGTAAAAATTTCCCACTTGAAGTGGATGACAATGTAATCTATTTTGTGATGAAGAATTACTCTATTTTGGAAATGAAATCCCCTTTTGAATGTGAAAAAGACATACTTTGTAATTTGTTATGTGGAAAGAAAAGAAAGATTCATATCTTTGTAAGTTGTATTTGATCATTGTAAAGAGAAGTTGTAAAAGAAATCATTTCAATTGAATAGATGTTGTTTTAACTTTACAAAATGAAGTTATTATTGTTTGAAATCTGCTTTGAAAATGTTGTGCAACTCTCTGATTTGAATGTGGAAAATGTATTCAGAATTATTGCATCCTCTGTGTTTTTGAAAAGCACGTTTTTGAAAAGAAATAGAAACTACATTCTTGTTCTACATTTTGATTGAAGGAAAGATAAATATTTTAAACTAGCATGGAATGAATTCAAATGTTTTTATAATGTGATAAATGAACGAATATCTATTCGAATCTAATCTTTGTTAGATGTTTGTTCAAAACCAACAAATATTAATTATAAAATATCAAGAACTACCCTACAAAATTTGAAATACATTTAAAACATTAATACAATCTAAGAAATATCAAAATGATCCCAAGCAAACTAAAATACTTAAGCAATTTTCATAGAACCTTTCAAAATCGGGATCAAACAGTTTCACAAGTCCTTTTATTGTCAATTTGGGAAATTTTTGAAATGATAATCAATCAAACAACTTAACCCTTGCAATCCATCCTAAATTCTTCCAAGTGAAATCCTCCATGTCTGTTTGGCATGTTGAGAAAGAAAGAATGGTGGATTGGAACAAAATTTATAAGTTAAAAAGACTAGTTCAATTTTTAAGTGATAGAAAGACGTTTTCTCAAAATTGACCCTTCAAACTTTATCAAAATTAAATTTTTAAGGTTTCTCTACAAGGACGAGGTCGATACCTTTCCAAAAGTTCCTCCTTTGCCAAAACAAGAGTTTGCAATCAAAAGTTATGGCCTTCTAAATTTTTCACTTCATTTTGGCTTTCAAAATAATCTAACTGTCAAATTTAAATTAATAAAATATTTGTTGGCGGACCCATGGGCTAAATATTTCCTTTTGTGATTTTTTCCCAAAAAATGCTAAAGGCATGAAGTTCCCCGCCACTCTGCTGACCCGAAACCTTCATTTTTGTCTAAAAATAATCTAAGTTTGAAAAAGTAAATTTGGAAAAATTTTCCCCATGGTCGTGCCACCCCGCCCCTTTGCTTTTTGAAAAGCATTTCCGTGGGCACACAAGCCCGCAACCCTTAACTCTACCTTTTTAAAAACTTGGCAAAATGTCTATATTTCTTTGCAGCCTTGCTTCCCGCCCTTCATCTTGAAGAGTAATTCCGCGGCACGTGGCCCGCACTTTCAAACTTAATCTGTTATGAAATTTTGAGAGAATTCCTAAGTTTCCTCCATGGTCCTACACCCCATATCCAATTTGATTCGACACATAGCTACACTAGGCATCGGTGGAGGCACGGATTGTGCTTGTTCCTTAACGCTTCAAAAAGAATTTGGAAAAAAGTTTTAAGTTTCCTAGTCGGTCGGTGACCCGCAACAATGGTTGTCGACACGTGGATTCATGAGGCGTCGGCGGAGGCACGAGTATTTTAAAACCTTACGTTTTTCTTTACAAAAAGTCTAAATTATCTAAGTCTCCCCAATGGCCCTCCTTTTTGCAAGTTACCGTGGGTGTGACATGTGGCTTCTTTTGGCGTCGACGGACGTGCGAGTTATTTTAAACCCTTAACAATTTTTCTTCCGAGAAAGTCTTAATTTTCTAAGTTTCCCCACCAATCTATTTCCCCCTCTTTATCTTAGGCTTGACAAGTGGCATCCTCGGGCATCGGTGGAGGTGCAGATCATTTGAATCCCCGATGCTTTTTCTACAAAAAGATAAAAATCTTAAATACCTTGATGACTCGCCTTCCCTTTTTGTTTTAATCTTGGTCACGTGTCCCTTACAGACCTTAGGGTAAATTTTTCTTCTTTTGGTGCAAAGCCCGCCATGAGCTCGTGGGCGCATGGAGGTAAATTGAACTTTTGTCCAAAAGGGAAAAAGCGATAAGTTCCTTCCCACTCCACCGGCCCACGTTTTGGGAAAAGTTTTCTTCCGCGCTCCACTAGTCCGTGATCATTTGCCTAGAAAAAATTCTTCCCACGGCCCGTAGAAATGTCCTTGGGAAAAAATTATTCCCCAAGTCCGCAGGCCTGCTTTTGGGAAAATTTTCATCCCAAGGCCCGCTGCCCATAACATCGAAATATGATGAGTTAGGAGGACTTCTTTATATCACTAGAAAGGGGAGGAAATTTCCTATCTAATTGGAATGTTTTTAGGAAGTTTTAAGTGTGTTAAATATGAGAAAAATAAAGTTGAATATTATAGGTCAGTTTGAGAGAGGCTAAGTGAGAAATTGCAACCGTTAATTTAAATGTTAATCTAACCCCTTGGATTGGACCTTGTTTCTTGTCTTAGACCTTGTGAAATTAAATACCTTGGGTATTAAATTGTTTTGGTCTTTTCATCCTCTAAAATTTTAATTAAGGAATATTTAGCAATAGTTCTACTTTAATTGGTCATTAAATTAATACCTAAGGAGAATTTGAGCTAGTGTGTATTTATTAGTTGTTTTAATGGAAGTGTTATTGTTAAATATTATTATACTTGAAACTTGTTTTGATAACTGTAGTTTCTAAACCTATATCAAGGCATACACTTTAAAAAAAATTATTTCATACTTTTTCTAACTAAACCTAGGTTGTTCTTGGGTCTCTCATGGGAGATTTTAGTAGGCGTTACACTTGGTATAAAAGTCGTGGGTTCAAAAGCTTGGACCTTGTGCACACTAGAAAACTTGAGACATGAACTTTAAACCTAGCACACTATTTAAATATAGAAAAAAGAATTGTTTGAAAATTGTATATGTTAGTAAACATGGAAAACTGAATGAAACCTAGAATACTTAACTAACTTTCACCTTGGTTTGTGCAGGGGGTGTGGACGAGGTGAGGGGTATTTTCACATAGACTTAGATTTGCCACCACCAGATCATGTTGTGGTAGCCGTCCTACCACAAATTTTGGAGACGCTTCAGGATGTTAATGTCACTTTATACATAGGGTCCATTAGAGGACATTCAACTAGTCATGATGCGGAGCCATCTGTTGATGCCCACGGATCTCCTTGACATAGAGAGGAGTGTAGAGTAGAGAAACCCCATCTGGAGTTAGGAAGAGTAGATTCACCACAGAGGGTCTGACAAGGTGACCAGATTCTAGGACACAGAGATAGATCTTAGAGCCCTAGGCTTAGGGATGAGCATGCAAAGTAGCCTAGGGGTTGTCGAATATAGATGTAGATCACATTAGGGAGATCATAAAGCTATGACCATCGCATTATTCTAGTGACACAGGTGAATTTCGGGTAGATGCCTGGTTGGTGAGGTTGAGTGGTTTCTTCAAGATCTATCCCTATTCTAGCAACATGAAATCTCGTATTGCGATCCATCTACTTGAGGGATGAAGCGGGTGTCTAGTTGAGGACAGAGGAGTAGAAGTGACACGTTGATTCCGAGACATTTACTTGGGAGCTCTTTGAGCAAAGTGATTTAGGAGTAGATATTTGTCACGAGAGATTCATACAAAGCAGAGGATAAATGAGTTTCATGACCTCCAATAGGCATCTCTAACAAGATCTCAAAGTATGAGAGTAGATTTATGGATCTACTCCAATATGTTGATTACATGTAGGATGAGCATGTATGGATCCACAGGTTCATCGGAACTGAGTCCGTAAATTGGAGGTGCGGTTTGGATCCATTGTCCACAGAATTTATTTGAGGCCATTGAGAAGGCCTATATAGTAGATGAGACTTGGGGAAGACCCAAAGCAGGCGGAGATCAAGTATGAAGCCGCATCTAGTAGATGTAGGAAAGTAGATCAATTGGGTCAGCTCCTCCTCCTTGTGGTGGACAAAGTTCTTCATAGTCATCGTTTAGACCACAACAGTAGCAACAAAAATAGTAGCAATCCCACCCACCTTATAGACCTCCATAGAGATTTAATGCATAGAGGGGTTGGAGTATGGGGCCTCCTCCTAGGGGTCCCATCAGGGCACAAGGTGTGCATAGAGCTTAGTCAGTAGGATCTCACCAACGATGAGACTCGCAACAAACCATATCCGAGATCATCGGGATCCATAACATGAGACTTCCATAGCACCGACCTGGACCTACTACTCGTGGGAGAGGATTGAGCGGTTGTTTTTTTGTTGTATTGCCAGATATTTTGGAGAGACTTCCCTTAGAACCCTAATAAAAAGGGCAAGACACGTATATTAGAGCCGAAATTTGGTGACATGGGACACGATTATAGGATTTACGCAATGGCCGAGAACTATCGGGCTAAGCATCAGTACAATGATTGAGACTATAGGTAGAATTGGTGGTATTCCTACCTCCATTCTATTTGATTTTTGTTCTTCGATTATTTTATTGCACCATCTTTAGTATAGCGATGCGAGCTAGTGGTAGTTAGGTAGGGTCTTAGTTGAGACATAGAGATGGCTTCGGAGCCAATATCTCTATAGAATCCTTGGTTAAGGAGTGTGTAGTGGATTTGGGACCTTTCACCACTACCTTGGATCTTCGTATCCTTCCGTTGGGTTCTTCTCGGAGTTATCTTGGGCATGGACTAGTTATCGCACACGGGGCCAAGATGGATTGTTACCATAAGACTATATCTTGTGTAGTATATCTAGGAGTGGAGTCGGTGATTTCGGGGGTTAAAAGACCTATTTCCTTTCACACCATCTTTGTTATGCAGCTTAAGCGGTGTGTGCGATGGGGTTTTTAGATGTATGTGGTTACAATTAGTGGTGATCGAGAGGATGGGTCTAGTGGACCATCGCTAGATGACCATACCATTTTGAGAGAGTTTTCGGATGTCTTCCTGTGGAATCAACTGGGGTTACCACCCCTATGTGAGATAGATTTTCATATAGATTTGGTTCGGGAGTAGAGCCTATCTCACTAGCACCTTATCGGATGACCACCCCGAAGCTCTGCAAGCTAAAGTTATAGTTAGAGGGATTTCTGGAGAAAGGCCTTATCCATCCTAGTGTATCCCCTTGGGGTACACTGTTCATTTTTATAAATAAGAAGGATGGGTATTTTTGGTTGTGTATTGATTACCGCCAGCTGAACAAAGTAACGATGAATAATCGTTATCCCCTTCCGTGCATAGATGGCTTATTTTATCAAATGAAGGGAGCCACAATTTTCTCTAAGATAGATCTTAAGTCAAGTTATCATCAGTTGAGGATTACGAAGGTGGATATTCATAAGACCACCTTTGTATGAGATCTAGGCACTATGAGTTCACAGTGGTTCCTTTCGATTTTACGAATTCCCCACCGGTGTTTATGAGTTTGATGAATGGGGTATTTAGGACTTTCTTAGATCGCTTCATGCTCATTGATGAGGCCATAAATTGACCATAAATTACCATTATTTTGTCCTTCCAATTTACATTTGAAAGTGGATTTAAATGTAATCTAGGAGCTTATAGTTTTCTTAAGATAGAATATAGGATATATATCTTGTTCATTATTTATAAATCTTTTGTTATCTACTTTTTGACTAATCCTATTGATTATTTTGGGAAAAGACACAAAGTCTTGTGTAAGCGAGGCCATAAAAGAAAGATAATATTAGTGTTGGGAAAAGTGCAATTGATCATGAACAGTAAAATTAAAATCAAATATGATTTCATATTCAGATTCCTCTCGAAAATTTATGCAAGTTAAAAAAGAATCATCTCAACTGAGGTTGGATGTAAAAGTTATAATTATTTTCAAGTTAGTTGCAGAACTCATACGAGTTATTTCCTAACGCATAGAGTTAGTTCCGAATCTGGTAGGTTTTGTTCTAGAACTCATAGAGTTAGTTCTAGAACTTGTAGGTTTAGTTCTAGAACTTTTAGATTTAGTTAGGAACTCACATATTTTGACAGTTTTTAGGAATTGTGAAAGATCAGAGAATCCAATGAAAAATAGGAGAGAAGTTTTTTTTTATCGAAATGTGTTTAACAAAAACCTCATTCATATTTTCTACAGTTGTACCAATGAAGATAAATCTAACTTTCGGTGAGAGTGTGATCGAGGAAAAGTCTATCGATGAGCAATAAAAGTTTCATAAATAGAAAAAAAAGTCAAATGGAACATATGAGAGAGGTTTTTGTTCAAAGAAATTTAAAAAAAAAAAAACCTCATTCATATTTTCTACAGATTTTACCGATTTAAAAGAAATCTAACTTTTAGTGATCTGCAGTCCAAGAAAAAGTGTATCAGAAAAGCAGTAAAAGTTCCATAAACATAAACAAAAAAATTAAATGGAAAAACTGAGAGAGGTTTTTGTTCATAGAAATGTATTTAATAAAAACCTCATTCATATTTGCTACAAGTTTTACCAATGAAGAGAAATATAAATTTTAGTGAACTGTAGTCCAAGGAAAAAACGTATCATACAAGCGTCAAAAGTTCCACAATCAAAAATAGCAAAGTCAAATGGAAAATCTGGTAAAGGTATTTGGTCAAAATAATATTTTGAGGAAAAATCTCCTTCCGATAGTGTAGGAGAATAACGTCATTGTGATTCTTGTTACCACAAAAATCAAGGAGAAGATTTGGGAGCAAATCTTCCTAAAATAAGCAAGATAATATTTTACTTCAATAATATATCTCTCTCCATATTTTGTGGAGATGGAGATCTTAGTTGTTAGGATTGGAATAAATATAAGATCATATTGTATTTCGTAAACCAAGGAGTTGGTTGGATGCATGAATTATAAATAGAACCTTCCACACGGAGATATGTAATGTTTTACTACCAAGAAATGAATATGTTCTTTTCTCTCTAATATTCTACAGTTTTGAGTTAATATCTCAAAGCATGGTTTGAATCCTCTTCCAAGGAATGTGTTGGACACTCATTCTAAGGAAGATGGATCTTTATGTTTTTGTTTATTTCTTTTTCTGTAATTATCATTTTGTTGTGTCGTTCTTCTCTTTGTATTGTAACATTCAGTCTGTTATAAACATGTAGTTGTTTCATTTAATTTTGCTTATTTTCAATTCAGCAATTTCAATTTATGCAAGTGTGTTTTATTCCTGCAAGTGTGATTTCCTTTATGAAAGTGTTTTTACATTTATGTAAGTGTGCATGTGAATTTCTACATGTGTGCTTTCAATCTATGCAAGTTTTGATTATGTTTAAAGGAGTTGATTTCCAAGATCTTCTTCTCTTAATACATACTGACCATCGACACCAGCCCTGGTTGACATTATTAATGGTGAGGATTAACAACCCTCATCACTCATCTTCCTTGATGATATTTTGATTTACTCATGTACATGTGAGGAGCATGATGGCGGCACCTTCACCAGCTTCTTCAGTGTCTTCATGAGTAACAACTTTACGGGAACTTGGAGAAGTGTGCTTTCTTTCGAGAGAGTGCAGTATTTGGGCCACATCATTTTTGGGGAAGGTATCACAGTCGATCCTTCTAATATTAGAGCTATTATGGATTGGTCAACACCCACTACTATGACAGAGGTGTGCATCTTCATGGGCTTAGTAGGTTATAATAGGAGATTTGTTCAAGACTTCTCTTAGGTTGCGCATCCCATCACTTCCCTTCAACGGAAAGGTAAGAAGTTTGATTGGTCGATATGTAATGCCCACTTCCCTACGACACTTAGTTGATTATCATTTTGAGTTATGCAGACTTTGGATATGGACATGACTTATACTTATGTTGATTAGCAGGATGTTTTGTGACTAGATGCATTTGGATTATGATTGGATTTTGTTTTCAGTATGACCTACACTGACTCATGGACAGACTATTGGATACCGATATTATTTTTATATGGATATATTGCATGTGTTCTAACTTTGGATTTCTTTGCCATGATGAGTAGAATGTAGTTGTTGAATTTACATTACTATAATTTTGGATAATGATGAAATGCATAATTAAGTTGTGATTTAGACCTAGAAATAATGATTGATTGAATTACGTATAGATGTTAGTAAATTTCATGCATATGGTTATTTTGGATATTTTGACATGGCCGCAAGGCCGAAGGAGGTATTTTGCATTTTGCAGGAAACACAGCATGATCACAACCATGAGGGGATTGGGAACTAAACACAACGGGATGTCGGGTGGTTACAACATTTGGTCGTCAAGGCAACTAGTAAATTGTGTTGTGTTACCTTTATTCTTTTTTATGTGCTAAGAAAATTTCCATGAGGGGGAAATTTTCTAATGTGACCAAGGGGGTAAGAATTTTAATTACTTGTTTTAACTTACTTTAGTAGGTGATTTTATTTGTGATGTTTCTTTTTTAAAAGTACTTTGCTAAGTGTGTTTAGATTAATGTAATATCTTGTTTTAATTTTTTAAGTTTTGGAGGGAAGTCAAGTGGGTGTAATTAATTTTGATGGTTGGCTCCTTGAGCCTTGTGTTTCCTCATGTATTGAATGTTTGATTTTGAGTGTTGACCACTCCAAATCCTTTGAATCTCGAATTTGAGATTTTGGGCAATTTTAGGGGACTTGTGGGACAAGTTGAACTTGTCCCACACTTCCCAAAACCCCTTACCAACCATATCTATGGGTTGGGAATCCAAAAAGGGGATTATTTATTGTTTTGGGAAGGGAAATGTGACTTTGGAGTGCACTTGTCTTCTTTTGCATTTATTTGTGTCTTAGGACACATGGGGAAGGGATGGATTTGGATTAAAGATGTCATTCAACCCAACCACCCATTTATGGTGTTTTGGGATTTGAGTTGACTAAGGGGAGGTGGTCTTGAGGATGTGTGATGTGGCATCCTACAAGGAGCCACATCACCCTCACTCTTCCTCTTGTCTATTTATGGAAAATTCCTCTCTTGTTGAGGGGGTTGGAGTTTTGTTTTTGTTTTGTTGAAGAGTTCTCTTTTGTTATTTTTTTGGGAGAAAGAGAAAAGGAGAGTGCTTGGTCTTGCATGCTTGGATTGTTTTGGAGGGAGCTTGGACAAATTTCTTGGTTTAGGCTTCTCCAATGGAGAGGTAGGAAACCTTCTCCTTTGTTTTGCTTTCATATTATTGTTGCTTCTATGCTAAATTTGTGAATAATGCATGTTTACTTTGGTGTATTGTGAAAAATGGATAGAATGCTTATTGTGTAGTATAGGAGAGGTCTATGGGAATACTCATGAGGGAGGCATAAGAGTAGATTAGGATATTGTGGAGGGAGTTTGAGAGGGATGCCCATCTTGGGTAAGAATGTTTACATTCTTACCTTGTCTTTGAGGGAGCCATAAGAGGAGGGAGGCATAAGAGTATGGGAGGAAAAAGGGGTACTTGAGGGAGGCATAAGAGTCATAGGGGCTTGAGTTTTATTGTGGAGGGTTTTGGATGGGCATCTCATCTCAATGGGGAGGCATAAGGAGAACTTTCCCATAGTTCCTTCTCTTGTTGGCTTGGATGAAAGCCTTGTGTTGAAAAGCATTGTTTTAGTTGTGTTTCCTTTTTTTTTCTTCTTCTTTACCTTGAATGTTGTGAAGAAAATTGTGTTGTGGGAGCAAGTATTGTTGCCTTGAGTTGGAGACCACCCTTCATTGTGTTGTGTTTGGGGCTCGGGGGTCAATGGAGGAGATTGCTTCTCTTCTCCATTGAGTTTTGGTTGGGAGGAGAGTGTTGCCTCTCCCCCTATCTTGGTTGTGATTTGAAATACTTGGAACTTGGAGCATGGATGAAGAACACCTTGGAGTTTTGGAACCTTGTTGTTGATAATGTAAAACCACCATGTATTTACCATCTTGAGTGGAGGAAGTATGTAATATCACATTGTATTTTAGCTTACATTGTTGCAAATTTGCTTCCACATGAAGTAGAAAGTGTTGTAACAAATGTTGAATGAAAGTTGTTTTTGAACTCCAATAATAAGCATGTAATATAGATGGAATCAAAAGTTGAAAGGATGACAATCTATCTATTCTCCTTCTTACTTGACTTGGAACCTCTCATGAGTATGTTAATCTTGTTTACATGTTAGTAGTTCTTGCTTTAAAACTTAATGGAAGTAATTTTGGAACCCTCTTGAAGGGTGTTGGGAAATTTTACAAAAATACATATTAAATTTTGTCTTATTACTTGAAGGATATATATTGAAAGGTGGGAATATGGTGCAATCTTTATTCTTGTAAAATAAATAAAAGTAGTTTATAAATAATTGGTTGCATACATAATATAAAATCCTTTCCCTTGCACACTTAGTGTAGATCCATTCCTACTTATTACACGTGAAAGAAATTCTAATGCAAAGTTCCTAGTTTAATAAGTTTATTACCACATTTCATTTAAAAAGGAAACTAATATTTTAATTACTATCCATGTTTAAGTGATATGAAGACTAACGGGTTACTATTTTAGGATTTCAAAAAAAAAAAAAAAAAACAACCTACTATTAATAATTCCTTCATATTAATAAAGTATATTATCTTGAGCCATATTCAATAAATAATATCAATGGAATCTATAAACAAACCTACGCATGAATCTGCCCTGTGTCCTTTGCAAAACAAATTTCGTTTCATGAATATTCTGATAGGTAACAGATCCTCCTCTATGCGTTGTTCTCCACGAATCGATCGTTTTTGGGTTCTAATTGTATATAGGACAAAAAAACAAAATATGTAAGAACCAAGTCATGTTGACTGCGCATGCTATTCCTGCTTCTCGTTACCTTGCATACCATTTTTTTTTCCTCACTGTCCCTCAATCAATCGTGAGACACTTTCACTGTTCCCTTATCGATTTTCGACATGTATGCTTGTTCTGCCGTGAAGGAGAGCTCTGATATTGGTGCGCCTTGTCATGGAGCAGCCTATGTTTGCAAATTGCTCCACTTAGCATCAAAAAAAAAAAAAAAGAATTATGTCTGCAAGCCTGGTACAGTGCATTTTCTTTTACCGTGAAAAGCTATGTTTACTGATTGCTTGATAAGATCACATTTTTAGTTACCTCTTTGCTTGGAAAAAAACCAAATCAATTACAGAGATAGCTCAAAAGACGAGACTCTACAAGGAGACTCTACAAAGGAGCACTCGTCCTCTATCAAGAGTCGAGCATACGCAAAGCACGGGATAGAAGGCAAACCAGCCTCTCTGCCTAAACTCGTGCCTGTAGCATGTTGTGTTCGGCCACCTCCCGTCTGCGTGGCCAAGAGCCGATTCAAACAAATTCCTATGCCTCCCTCTGATCCATGTTTTCGTTTTCAACCACCATGTGGTCTCCTACGCGGCCAGGGCCGAACAACCTCGAACTAGCGGCCGTTACTTTGAGCTATGGCTCCCACTGTAACCACCTCGCCCTTTCTCATGGTCGAGCTATGAAGACAACATTTCCACCTGCTACGCTCACCGTGGTTCCATCCAACAACCACCACATTTACATTCCTTCTTCACGCGGCTCGTGACAGCCCATGTGCAGCAGGTCGACCTTGTGGTATTAGATTTGCAAATCTAGTGCAATTAATTGGGTTGAGCGACCTACCAACCAAAGGATTAAAGCACAGTTGAAATGTTTCCCCATTTGACTCTTATTCCTTAAATTTCAAATTGTGAATGTAGGTATAGGCGCATAGTCTTAATTGAATATAAATCTTGGTAATATATCTATATATAATTATCACTTAAATTAAAAGTATCCAATTTCCTTTAGAAAGATATCTATGATCATATATTAAAGGTTTTCTAAAAGTCATCAAGATAGTAATATATGTGTTATCCATGCTACATATCTCCGCAGATATATATTAAAATATATTAAAAAAAAATCAATAAAATCATAATACATACATTTACCCAGGACACCTATACCCTCTTATAAAATGGATCATAAAGTGAAGACGGGGTCTGTGGTCAGATACCCTTATGAAGTCTTGTAACACCATGCTGAAACTCGAAATTATCCATTAAGGTGGAGTCGAATACGACAAATTTTGAAGTAAAGCCCGAGTGAATGGAATTGCGACAACCATATAGTTCTTGTCTTGCAATCGGAATACAAGGTAAAAGATTGAAGCTTATCTGTTCCCAAGGTCAAGCAGGTCACAAGACTTGTGGATAAAATAAATCAAACAAGAATCCTCTAACTTTTAAAAAAAAAAAATTTGTCGCACTTTCGGGACGGATGTTTTGCAGCCCCAACGTCATTTGTCGTTGTCGTGAGCGTAGCGTCACCGTCCTTTCGGGCCTTACAAGATAGATGTGAGTAGGCCTTCAAGACACTGAAGGAGTTCCTCACGACAACACCTATTATTGCAATGTCGGAACCACAAGGTGAGTTTTTCATATACAAGGATGCTTCTTTAGTAGGAGTTAGAGTTGTGTTGATGCGGAAGCAGGGTAGAGTAGTGACATTTGAGTCTCACAAACTAAAAGATTATGAGTTCAATTATCCAACTCATTATCTTAACCTTGTGGAAGTGGTTCACGCTTTAGTTATATGGAGACACTTTCTTCTTGGCCAGATATTCACACTCGGGACTGATCACTTGATTCTTCACCACCTCTTCACGTAGTCCAATCTCATCGCTCACCTTGGCGTTGGATGGAGTTTCTTTGTGAGTATGATATGGAGATAGAGCATATGAAAGGGAAGGAGAATGTGGTTGCATATGCTCTCAGTAGATGGAGACATGTGGTTATGGATACTTTAGTGGGCACAGATTTACAGAGCAGGATTCTACAGTAGCTTGTTCTTGATAGTTTCTACATTGTAGCTAGAGAAGAGATAGAATCTCGGGGACCCCTTGAGGGAAGTTTGATGGTTTTTCATTATAGGAAGATGGTCTTCTCATGCAGAGAGGCTGTAATTATATTCCCAGAGATGGAGGCTTGAGACAGGATATATTCGAGAAGAGGTACACCGTGCACCCTATTCAGCCCATCTCGGGGTGAAGAAGATGCACACCACTTTGAGACAGTTGTATCATTTGTGAGGACTTCATAGAGACATGGCTTAGTTTTTGTCATGCTGTTTAGAGTGCCGGAAAGTCAAGGTTGAGAATCAACATCCAGATGGCCTTCTCTTTCCTCATGGTATACTAGAGTAGAAGTGGGACACAATTTTCATGGATTTCATTATTGGGCTACCAATGTCAAGATACCACCACGATGTCATTATGGTCATGGTGGACAAGTTGACAAAAGTGGCTCACTTTTCTCCAAAGTGAAGACCACTTATATAGCTAGTGCAAAGTGGCATGGGTTTATCTGGATGAGATTGTCAAGTTGCACGAGATTTTGTGGAAGATCATTTATGACTTGCAATCCTTTGTATACTTCTCAATTTCGACTACCATACAACATTCCCTTCGGACAAAGATCAATTTCAGCACATCATATCACCCTGAGATAGATGGATAGACTAAGTGGTTGAATCATATTTTAGAGGACATTCTTTGGATGTATGTGATGGATCATCAGTTGAGATGGGAGTACACTGTACTTGGTGGAGTTTTCCTAAAATAATAGTTTTCATATTTCTATAGGCACAGATCCTTTTCGATATTTGTATGGAAGAGAGTTTAGGACACCTCTTAGCTAGGACAGGTTGGAGGACATGGTTTCTCTTAGAAAAATGTTATTGCAGGACATGGAGCACTAGTTGGTTATGATCGAGCAGACATCTGCGGGGAGGCACATGACAGGCAGAAGAAGTACGTAGATCAACATAGGACCGACCGTAGTTTTTATGTGGGCATGAAGGTGTTCATTAATTTTAGGCCACACAAAATCCCTATCCATTATGGAAAAGGTTATATGTTAGCTCTTAGATTCGGTGGTCTTTTTGAGATCTTAGAGCATATCATCCCTTTGGCCTACCATCTAGTGTTGCCACCAAGCTTGTCTCACGTACATGATGTGTTTCATGTTTCAGTGCTTAGGAGATATATTACAGATCCTTCTCATGTGCTGGATTGGAACTCTTTCCAGTGCGAGATCGGGGCAGGTGATGGTGGAGCCCGTTCACATTATAAAGTGCGGGACCCGGGTCTTCGAGGTAGAGAGATTGACCAGGTATGAGTGCGGTGGGGGCAGATATGATGAGACTACATCTACTTTGGAGGATGCTACATTGTTACGAGTTCAATTCACACATACATTACGGTGACTTCCGGGAGGAATTTGAGTCTAAGGGGAGGGGATGTAGTGCCCACTTGCCTTTGACACCTTTTGATATTGATCATGATATCGCTAACTATATTATGGACATTATTATAGTTTTGATTTACTATGATGTTAGATGTTAGATCATGGATTATTGTTGACTTTGATTCATATATGATGCATGATGTTGATTAAAGACATTTTCTATATTCATGATGATATCTTGTTTGACATGGTTATATTTATGGATGTTGTTCGGACATGTGTTATTTTGGTATATTGAGTAAACCTAGAAAATCAAATTAATTTGATGATGATATAGTTTTTGATGAAATTGTAAATGATATTTTTGTTTTCCTTGATGATGTTGTGATTTATGTAGAGATAATTTTGGAACTATATTTTATATTTATTTTGGATGATTTGATGTGGCCATAAGGCTAAAGGAGGTATTTCTATTTTACAGGTTAAAATATCACAAAAATATCGGGGATTGGAGACCAACCACATTGGAATTCTAGATGAATTTAACAAAGGTCACCATGGTAACATGTATTGTTTTTGTGTGTGTGTTTTATTTTTGTTAGGGGTTCCCATCGGGGATCACCTTTCAATGTGACCAAGGTGTTATGTGCATTTATTGGTTTGGTTCCTTATTTGATGTCAGTATGTGTTTATTAAGTGAATGTTAACCCTTTCCATTATTTATTAAATTATGTCTAAATATTGTGAATAATCATATTGTTAAAATTAATTAATCAAAATGGGTCATAAGAAAGTTATTATTAAAGTTGTTGGCTCTTGAATTATGTGTTGTAAGTGATGTGAAAATAATTTGTAAGAGTTTCTTATGTAAATTTTGGAGTATGAAACATTCCACCTCCTTTGAAATTCGAATTTATCATTTGAGGCTGATTTTCGAGGCTTGTGGGGCAAGTTAAACTTATCCCATACCTTTTAAATTTGTATACCAACCTTACCTATGGTTGGATAGGTAAAATTAGCCTTCATTATGTATTATTGTAAGACAAGTTGTATGTTTTAATTGCACTTTCTTACATGTTTTCAATTTCAGTCCTTATGGGGTATGGGCTTTATTTGAGTGTGTAAGTAAAATTGTCATTCTTCCACCTACTTATTTATTATGGCTTGGAGTTTGAAGTTGACTTATGAGTTGGAGTTGAGGATGCGTTATGTGGCATCCTACATGGATCCACCTCATCCTACTTTTTACCTCTTCTATGTATTCTAATTCCTTAGCTTCTTTTGCATTACTTCACCTTGCAGTGCTTCATTTTGGGTGACTTCTTTTGGTTTTGAGAGCTCTTGCAATTTTGGAGAAAGTTGGAGATTGTTGAATGCTTGTGGATTGTTGATCTTGGACTATTTTGCATTGGAAAGCTTGTTATTTTGGAACCTTGGAACAAACTCCATTATGGAGTGGTAGGAGCTTGGTTCTTTAAAATTCCTTCTTTCATTTTTATACATATGTGAATGGTTGAATGTCTGAATGTGTTGGTTTATTTGTTGGCTAGTTGGGGAGAATGCCTAAGAATGGTGTAGGAGAAGACTATGGGGATTCTTTTAGGGAGACATAAGTGTTTTTGGGGAGGTAGGTATATGTGTGGAGGGATTTGGGATTTTGGTTCCACCTTGTAAAAGAAATAACTTGCATTTCTTTACTCATTATGGGGTGCCATAAGAGGTTTGGGAGGCATAAGGAAATGTGAGGAATAAGGGCTACTTGGGGGAGGTATAATCACATGTCGGGGATTTGAAATGATATATTTTGGTGGTTTATTCTCAGGTAGTGATACCCATTTTCCCTTTAGCGAGGCATCATTAACATCCCCCATAGTTCTTTTTCCTTTGGATTGCATGAAGAAGCCCGATTATTATTTGTTGTTTTCATGTGGTTGTAAATTACATTATATTTTGGATGTGTGTTGAATGTGAAAGTTTTCTTTTACGTTTTGGAATCCTTTTGTTTCCATGACTTGAAAAACATCTCTTATTGCATTTTGGTTGGGGCTCGGGGCTAATGAAGAGGGAAGCTTCTCCTTTTCATTGGATGTCTTGGTTGGGTGGAGAACGTTTCATTTCCCCTATTTTTGTTATGATCAATTTGGAAAATGGTTGTACTTCTTATTTCTTTTCTAGAGCTGAGAAAGAAGACAAAATTCATTTTCCATTGTGAGATTTATTTTTGTAAACATTTCCCACTTGAAGTGGATGACAATGTAATCTATTTTGTGATGAATAATTACTCTATCTTGGAAATGAAATCCCCTTTTAATGTGAAAGAGATATCCTCTGTAACTGCATTCTAAGAAAAGAAAAGAAAGATTTGTATCTTTGTAAGTTGTATTTTGATCATTGTAAAAGAGAAGTTGTAAAAGAAATCATTTCAATTGAATAGATGTTATTTTACCTTTACAAAATGAATTTATTATTGAAAATTTCAAACTCTTTGCTTTGAATGTGAAAAAAGTATTGAATTATTGCATCTTATGTGTCTTTGAAAAGCACATTTTTGTAAAATAAATAGATACCGCATTCTTGTTCTACATTTTGATTGAAGGAAAGATAAATATTTTAAACTAGCATGGAATGAATTCAATTGTTTTTATAATGTGATAAATGAAAGAAGATCTATTTGATTCTAATCTTTGTCGGATGTTTTTTCAAAACCAGAAAATCTTAATTAGAAAATATCTAGAAACGACCTTGAAAAATTTGAAAGACATTTAAAACATTAATACAATTTAAGAAAGATCAAAATGATCCCAAGAAAACTAAAATACTTAAGAAATTTTCATATCTAACCTTTCAAAATCAGGCTTAAATAGTTTCATGAGTCTTTTTTTGTCAATTTGGGAAATTTTGAAATGATAATCAATCAAACAAATTAACCCTTACAATCCATCCTAAAATTCTTCCAAGTGCAGTCCTCCATGTCTATTTGTCATGTTGAGAAAGAAAGAATGGCAGATTGGAACAAAATTTATAAGTTAAAAACACCAGTTCACTTTGTAAGTGACAGAAAGAAGTTTTCTCAAAATTTACCCTTCAAAATTTATCAAAATAAAAATTTTAAGGTTTTGTGGAAAATGGAGGTTGAGACCTTTCCAAAAAGTCCTCGTTTTTCAAAAAATGAGTTTCCAATCAAAAGTTATGGCCTTCTCGAAGTTTTCACTTAATTTTGGTTTTCAAAATAGTCAAATTTAAATTAATAAAATATTCGATAGTGGACCCATGGGATAAATGTTTCCTTTTGCACATTTTTTGCAAAAAATTCTAAAGGCATGAACTTCCCCAATGCTCCGCTGACCCGAAACCTTCATTTTTGTCTAAAAATAATCTAAGTTTGAAAAAGTAAATTTGAAAAAATTTGCCCGTAATACGACACCCCACCCATTTGCTTTTTGAAAAGCATTTCCGTGAGCACAATGGTCCGGAACCCTTAACTAAACCTTTTTAAAAATTGGCAAAAATGTCTATGTTTCTCCATGGCCCCACTTTCCTGCCCTTCATCTTGGAAGAGTAATTCCATGGGCACGTGGGCCCATGCTTTTGAACTTAACTCCTTTAAAATTTGTTGAGAATTCCTAAGTTTCCTCTGTGGCCCCGCCACCCCGTAGCCAATGTGGTTCGACACATGGATACACTAGGCGTCGATGGAGGTGTGGATTTTGCTTGTTCCTTAATGCTTCAAAAATAATTTGGCAAAAAGTTTTAAGTTTCCTGTAGGTTCCTTAATGCTTCAAAAATAATTTGGCAAAAAGTTTTAAGTTTCCATCGGCATTTTAGCCAACCCGCACCAATGGTTGTATGACATGTGGATTCATGAGGCATGGACAGGCACTGAGTATTTTAAAACCTTACATTTTTCTTTCCAAAAAGTCTAAATTGTCTAAGTCTCCCGATGTACCCACCTTTTTGCAAGTCATCGTGGGTGTGACATGTGGCTTCTTTCGGCGTTGGCGGAAGCAAGGGTTATTTTAAACCGTTAACAATTTTTCTTCCAAAAAGTCTTAATTTTCTAAGTTTCCCTGCCGTTCCATTTTCCCTGCTTTCATCTTATGCTTGACACGTGGCGTCCTTGGGCGTCGATGGAGGTGCGGATCATTTTGAATCCCTAACGCTTTTTGTTCAAAAACGCTAAAATCTTAAATGCCTCAAGCGACCCACCTTCCCTTTTTATTTGAATTTTGGGAACATGTCCCTTGCGGACCTTAGGGTAAATTTTCCTTCTTTTGGCACGAAATCCCTCCACGACGGATCGCGGGCATGTGGAGGTAAATTGCACTTTTTGTCCAAAAAGGGAAAAATCGCTAAGTTCCTTCCCTTTTCTGCCGGACTACATTTTGGGAAAATATTTATTCCTTGATCCACCAGTCCTCATTCCTTTTCGGGAAAAATTTCATTTTGTGGCCCACAGAACGCCCTTCGGAAAAATTTCTTCCCAGCCCGCAAGGCCACTTTTGGGAAAAATTTCATCCCAAGGCCTACCGGCCCATAACTTTAGAAATATGATGAGTTAGAAAGACTTATTTATGTCAATGGAAAGGGAGGAAATTTCCTATCTAATGGAAATGTTTTTAGGAAGTTTTAAGTGCGTTAAATAGAGAAAACTGTAGTTTAATCTTATAGGTCAATTTGAGAGAGGGTAAGTGAGAAATTGCTCTGTTAATTTAAATTTTAATCTAACCCTTCGATTGAACCTTTTATCTTGTCTTAGACCTTGTGAAAATAAATAACTTCGGTATTTAATTGTTTGGGACTTTTAATTGTCTAAAATTTTAATTAAGGAATATTTAATTATATTCTTAGTTTAATTGGTCATTAAATTAATACCTAAGGAGAATTTGAGCTAGTGTGGATTTATTAGTTTTTTTAATGGAAGTGTTATTGTTAAATCTTATTATACTTGAAACTTATTGTGATAATTGTAGTTTCTAAACCTTTATCGGGTATACACTTTAAAAAAATTATTCCATAATTTTTATAACTAAACCTAGGTTGTTCTTGGTCTCTCATGGGAGATTTTAGCAAGCATTACATTATAAATCAGGTGCAAACATTATAAGCACTATCTATTATCACCAAAGCTTGCATTAAAGGAACAAGATAATTATAAAGACATGCATCTAGCAGATCCACACAAGGGACTAGGGCTACATCACTCGCATACACATCATAGGAGGGGAATTTCATTTTATTCCATCTTACACATTTACATACTTGGAGAAATCTAAATCTAGCTGTAGAAACTAGTTTTTGGAATCATTCCTCCCCTTCACCCTATGTTTTCTCTCCATCATTAGGCTTACCCTTTAAAATCCCTTTTCCCCGTAAATTTTAATAAATCTCATTCCCACAAAAATACATATTCACTTAATCACTCTTAATGGGTTAATTGGTCCCCTTCAAATCTCTAAACCTTGTTATATGCTAATATCCAATTAATAATTAAATATTCCAAATGATTTCATATCACCCTACCTAATAATTACATACTCCCAAATCATTCAAATCATGCACCCCACTCATGAATTAAACAATGTAAAATAATCCACATAAAATTCATTATTGCACCTATTCATTCAAATCATATCCCCCACTCACCAAATCACGGTTAATTTTTCAAACCAGGATTGCTTGATAACTTCTAAATTAACCCCATCTTTAGGATATAAATACAAGCCTTACTCTCCTCTTTTAGACAAGTTGGAATTCATAGCGAACCTATAATATTATAGTTCCCAAATTTTCATCATATCACCACAATACCCTTGTGATGCCACTTGTACCACCATAATATCATCATCATGCCCTTCTCGGTCCTCTTAGTAAGCCCATTTCTTGTCTTCCTTCCATCTACAATAAGAAATTTTGCAAGTTCATTTTACGATTTCCTCGCATCAAGCCCATTTTCTCGTTGATTCATGCGGGTTTGGTTTACTATACATTTATTTTTATCAAATCAGTAGCTTATTTATACATCAACATTTTTAGGTTCTATTATTTATTAGTTTTTACATGTTATCTATCTATCTTTCATTTATATTGTTTTCTCTTATCTAATGGGGATCGATATCCGTGAAAGGAAGGTAACACTTCCTAGAATTGAATTCATTGCTAAACCCCCACAGATACCATCTAATTCATTTTTTAATTAGTTTACAATGTTTTATAGGTCTATCCAGCTTGTAGCGAGGACATTTACTTTGTGACTATCCATTTGTCACCATCTTCTCTCAATTTACCTTAAACCCTTGCATCTTTGAGGTTGTTTGATTTCTTTGTTATCTAGCTCACTAATCTGGATAGGGACAAAGAAAATTTGATCAAAACTATTCCATTATCCTAGTGTAAATTTCACAAGGGAAACCTACGCCATCATTACATGCACATACACATAGAGCTACATAAGTTCTAACATGTAATTCAACACTCGATCATAAGATCACTCTTGAGTGTGACCACCATAGGGGTAAGTCTAACTCTCCATTATGCATCTTATTTATTAGGTTTGATGTTGTTTTCTAGGCATGACATGCATCTAATTATATATTTTATATGTTACAAGTATGATTGATGACATTGGAGAAAAAATAGAGTGACAAAATAGGACCAAAAGCGAAACTTGTCCATCTTAGAAAGGATCAAAACATGAGAATCGAGTGAACACTAATGCCCGGTTTAGTCCCTAATTTTTAGGCACTCTTGTCCTCCCATGGGCGCTTTTTCTTATTCATTTAGGAGTTCCATAACCCACAGTGATCCTTGATGACACTTTTCCCATTCTACTCCAAAAATTTCTCAATCCATATCACCTCCAAGTTATGTGAAATCAGCTAAGTCGATTCTCTCTCTCTCTCTCTCTCTCTCTCTCTCTCTTAGGGTTTTATATATTTGAATGCTTATTGATTTCCAATTTATTGTATCTTATCATATGTATATCATTAGTTGCATTAGTTACTCTGAAATAAGGTTTAATTTAATTTAAATTAAATCATTTTGCATTTTGCTAGGTAACATGTGTTGATACTTGGTTGTGGTTTGATTATTTTCATGTATTTGGATATATGATGTTTTGCATGCATATGGAAATGGTGTTTCTCTTTTGAAATTGTAACTGAAGTTTTCATTCAAAAATACATTAATTATTTATTTATATTTCTCTTTATGCATATTTCAACTATCAATTATGTTTTTGTTTGTTTTTATTGATTGTAATAATTATATTTCAATTATTTTACATGACAACTAAGTTATCCAACAAATCTTGTGTGTTGAAAACATTAAGATACTTATTTGGTGAAAAACTACGATTCAATATATAATGTACTAAACATTATTATTTTAGGGTTGACAAGATCTTCTAAAAATGTTTTTGGTTTTCTTTTTTGGTGTTTTTGGGCATGCATGTTGATAAATAATATGTGCTAATAGCTAGGATGGATTGTATATGTATCATAGTTAATCTTATAATAGTGGATGACTTGGCAAAGGCAAGTATAACAATCACTAAAATATTACATAGCTTTTCAACTACTAATTCGTATTTTTTCAAAAAACAAGCGCTCATTTATTTTAATGCATGATTTTGTTTCAATTGGTACAATTAAGTATCGGGATTGTTTGATTTTTTTGTGTAGTAATTGTATACATGTTTCGGGCATATTAGTTTTGGGGGAAAATAACATTTTAAAAAGGGCATGGCTCAGGACTATTTCCTTTCTTGTAGGTCCTTTCTATATAAAAGAACAACCTTTCGTTAGTGAAAAATATGATTTTGAAAATGGTTTTGGTTTTATGGTTATGATGATATTTGGGAGTGTAATTGCTATGGGCATTCATTACTAATATATTTTTATTATCCTCCCAAAGAATGGTAATATAGTGGCTCATTAGCTATTCGCATGGTTTTGAATATCCAGACAATTTTTTTCACTAATGGTTCAATTGTATAATTTTAAAATTCATTTTTATATTTAATGTTAATAAAGAAGTGTATATTTATTTAAATGTAATTTATTATCTCCTATACTACATTATTATTCTCCTCAATATTTATTATAAATTTTTATCAAATATAATATGTCGTGTTCTCAAATTTTCACTATTTTAAAGAGAATATGAGGTTTCCCAGTCTCTACAATTACGTTAAAGTCTTACCTAGTGAATATATTAGTATTTTCTTGCTTGACTAGGGGTGCAAGGGTATGTCATAGAACTATAGTAGTTGTATTTTATAGTTTGGTTTTTCGATGAGGGGTTATATTTTGTTTGTTACACAATAAAACTATTTGGAATCAATATTTTACATATTTATTACATAGTGGTATTTTAGTGAAGGGTTTTGACTTTTTTGTTATGCAATAAATCCATTTGGAATCAATATTTTACATGTTTATTACATAAAATATAATTGAAATATTATTTCAAACAATATATCTAGGGAGAAATTTTTTATGTCATCTCCGAAGGATAAGTTACATCGGAATGGAATTTCAACACATATCTATAGAGATATGGAACCTTGATAAATATGAGAAAACTAGTTACAAGGGTGTCATTGTTAATACATTTAAAGTAAAAGATGAGCAAGAAAACAAATTGACCATTACATTTATATAACCATTACTATTATGGAATCATTCCCATTAACATTTAAGAATTACTACATATTAAAATGAAAAAAATAATTCCAATATACATTAAAAGGAATGCGTAACTAAATTAAAACTAAATTAAACAATTTTTGATGGGTATTGAATTTTCCTCCAATATTCATGTTGGGAAAAACTTGAAACACACGTTGAATCCAACCTACTCACATATTACATGATAACTATTTCAAATGGAATTTAAAATTAACTAATTTGAATAAGTGGAATACATGCAAGATAAATCCATTACTCAAAATTTTATCATGAAAATATTGTTCATCTCCAAGGAGGAATGGTTCCAAAATTGTGAGAATGATGGCATTATTTCAATGAATGACTCGCGTGGGGCCAATTTCATATCCAAATTCAAAAAAATGATTGATGGTGTTGGTTTAAAACTTCAATGTAATGCCTACGATGTAATGATTTCAAAAATATGTTTTATTAATGATATTTTTGTTGAAAAGATGAAAGTTTTGTTTTCTTTGCATTAACAAGATCTTTTGAAAACATATTTGGTTTTTTGTAGGAGGAAAAGCGTGAAACTATAAGTGTTAGAGTTCCATGATTTTTTTGTTCTATTTTTGTTATTTAAATATTTAGTTCTATTTTAGTAAGAAATTATTGTTTTTATTCATTTATTTTGCTGAAGGTAGATATATTGTCTTCACCAAAATAAATAGTCATTTTCTTGTCTACATGAATAATAGGTTGCCATATGTCTTTAGATATTGTTTGACTAAAGTTTCATTGTCATAATGAATTTTATTTATTAATACATTAAACTTTTTATTTAATTGTAATGCCACTAAGAACAACCAACTTGAGACCCATGAAACAACCTAGGATTAGTCGGAAAAGTTATGAAATATATTTTTTTGTTTAAAAGAGTCTACAACCAAGTTCAAGGTAAAGAACCGTCACTAACAAGTTCCATAACAATTCTAATCTACTAGAACACACTTTTTTTTTTATTAACAATTATTGGAGGTCACAAGGTCCAAAATTTAGTGTTAGAAGGTTCAACTAGGTTCAGAGGGTAATTCCTTACCATACCCACTCTCTAACAGGCTTAAAGATTAAACTTTTTTTTCTCATACTTAAGGAATTCAAAATTTTCCTAAATTACTCCCATTGGATAGGAAATTTTCTCACATTTCCATTGATATAAAGAAGTCCTCCTATCTCCTCATAAAACTCAAGTTATAGGCCAGCAGACCTTGGGAGTAAAATTTTCCCAAGGGCAAGCCTACGGGCCTAGGGGAGAAAATTTCCGTTGCATGGATGGCGGGCGGGGAAGAGTTTAAGTGTTTTTTCCCTCTTCGGGGCAAAAACATGATTTTCCTCCGCGTACCGATGAGCTCGAGGAGGACACATGTCAACTTCTAAAAGCTCGGGTGGAAATTCAAGCCGTTAGAGAGATTTAAGGCATTAAGCCTTTTGGGTTTGGAAATGCAAGGGGAAAAACATCCCGTGCACCTCGCCTATCCTAGATGATGCCACATCTCATCTCCCTATTGACCGCGGGCCGACGGGGAGGTGGAGGAAACTAAAAAATTTTCCCAAGAAAATTTTAAAAGCGCTAAGGTTGAAAGAGGTGATGTGCCTCCATAGTTTCCTTGTGATGCCATGTGGCATCACCTGATTGGTCGCGGGCCAGCGGGGAAAACTTGGAAAATTTTCCCAAAATTTTCTAGATGCACTAAGTTGAAAAAGAGGTCCGCCCCTCCACTAACACCTCGTGGTGCCACGTGGCTGACCTACGATTGGCTGGCGACTAGCGGGGTGGCATAGAAAATTTTGAAAATTCTCTCAAAAAATTTCTAAGTGTTTTAAGGGAAAAATTTGGGCCGCGGGCCTGCCAAGGAAATTTTTCTAAAAATTTTCCGCCAAGGAAGGAAAACTTCAGAGCACCATAACTTTTGATAGAGAGATCAGTTTTGGGAAAACAATGACTTTCTGGAAAGCTCTTGACACCCTCTATATACAGAGATCATTAATTTTAGATTTTGATAAATTTTAATTAGTCAATTTTAAGGAAAAAACTTGCAGGATTTTTAGATTTGTTCAATTTGATCTTCTCCTTCACTCAACAAACCAAACATACATGGAGAATTATTATAAGAAGAATTTAGGATGCATTTGGAAGGTAATTTTGCTTGATTGATTTCCAATTTGAATTTTGTACAATTTCAGACTGCAAAATAACTGTGAAAGGTTTGGGCCTGATTTTTCCATGTTTGGAGGATTTTTCCTTAGGTATTTTAGTCCAATTGAGGTCATTTATGTCATAACATGTTAGATTTTAAAGTTTTAATGTTATTTATTGTTTGCGGAGTTCACCTGTTCATTTTAGATAAATTATTTGCGAAGATGAAACACAAAACAAAGATCAATTTCTAAAGGATTTATTTATCATTTTTCATCTTCCAAATATGGAAATTAATTTCTATTTTATTCTAATACATTTAGTTGATTTAAACAAACCATTTACTAGCTAAAATGCAAAGTCTGATTTCCAATTTTAACATATTTCAAAAGAACAGAGTTACATATATTTCCTTCATACGTATTCCTCATTTCAATTTTCCAAACAAAGATTTCAAATCACAATTTGATGATCAATTTCAATACAAAAATGTAAACTGATAAAGGTAGTGCAATATTTTATTGATTTCAAATATACAACTTTACATCTTTCAATTTCTTGAATGCAAATAATGATTTCAATTTCTTTCTTTCAAATGAACAGAACAGAGTATATATATCTTTCAAATTTCAAATTTACAACTTTCATAGCTCAATACAAAGCATCCTTCCATTAAAAATACTATACAGATCATCTACTTCAAAGTGGGAAGGGTTACAATGAGATTTCATTTCACAAGGAACTGTCAAACTATCTTTCTCCTCTACTCTAGAACATCAACATATATTTCTCCTTTTGGATCACAACAAAGGTAGGGGAAAGACAATACTCTCCACCCAACCAAGACATCCAATGAAGAGGAGAAGCCATCCTTCTTCATTGGCCCCCGAGCCCCAACCACAATGCAATAGAAGATGTGATTCAACCCATGGCAACAAAGGCTTCCACAAACACACATGCAACATTTTCACATTTTAAACACAGTTCAAAACAGAATGTAGTTTACAACTACATTAAAACATAAAAAACAATTCTAAGGCTCCATCAAGTAAGCCAAAGGAGCAAGGAACTATGGGGAATCTACTTATGTCTCCCAATGGGAATTGAGTATCCACCGTAACAAACCGCCAATATAAAACATCTCACATATCCTTATGCCCCCGAAAATCCCTCCTTATGTCCCCCACAAAGTAAGAAATGCAAGTTATTTCTTTTCCATTGTGGATCCTAATCCCTGAGACTCCCTCCACAATAAATCGATGCCACTGGCATTCCCTTTTGCCTCCCTCAATGATTCCCCATAGCCTTCTCCTACACCATTCCTAGGTAGTCTACCCAACCAGCCAACAAACGTACAAAACATTCACCATTCACACAAACATAAAAATAAATAAAAGTATACATGAAGAGCTAAGCTCCTACCTCTCCATGGTAGATTTTGTTCCAATACAACAAGCTTTCAATGTCAAAATATAGTCCCAAAATCAGCAATGCCCAAGTATGAAATGCTCTCCAATCTCCTCCAAAATCAACAAGAGCTCCCAAAATCCAAGGAAAATTCAACCCCAAATGAAGTATGCCACAAAATGAAAATCCAGTAACCAAGTAACCCACAACAAGCCAAGAAAATTCAAATTTAGGGAAGAGGGAAGAGAAGAGGATGAGGTGGATCTATGTAGGATTCCACATCACACATCCTCAACTCCAAAACACAAAGTCAACTTCATTCCCGCAAGCATAATAAATAGGTGGGTGAAAATATGACAAATTATTTACACACTCCAAAAGGCCAACACCCCAAAGGACTAAATTTAATAAAATGTAAGAAGAGTGCAATTAAAACCTGTAATTTTTCTTCCTAAAATGTATTATAAAAGTCTAAATTTATCCTTCCAACCATAGGCAATATTGGTATGTAAATTTAAGAGGCATGGGACAAGTTTAACTTGTTCCACAAGCCTCAAAACCAGCCTCTAAGAACAAATTCGAATTTTCAAGAAGGTGGAGTGTTTCATACTCCAACATCTAACTTACACAACTCTTACACATACTTACGCATCACTTACACATACTTACAACATTTAATACAAGAGCCAACAACTTCTATAATTACTTTCTTATATCCCAAATTTGATTTATTTATTTATTTTAACAATATGATTACTCACATTAATTCTCCACAATTAAAAGAATAATGAAAGGAGGTAAAAGCATCACAAAATAAACACATGAAAACATTAATAAACAAATACACATTAATAGATACATAAAGCCCCTTGGTCACATTCAAAGGTAATCCCCTCCATGGGAATCCCTAAGTAAAAATAACACACACAAACAAAACATGTTGCCATAGTGACCTTGTTGAATTCATCTAGAATTCCAATGTGGTTGGTTTTCAATCCCCGATGTTTGTTGTGATATTTTAACCTATAAAACACAAATACCTCCTTCGGCCTCATGGCCATATCAGAACATCCAACATGATATAAATATAATCACAAAATCATCTATACATATGAATCACAACAACATAAAGGCAATCAACATTATCACTTATAATTTATATCAACAACTATATCGTCATCATATAATGTCTATTTTCTAGGTCTACTCACAATATCCAAAAAATCATATGTCCGAACAACATTCATAATATATTCATGTCAAATAGTATATCATCATCCACATATAAAGTTTCGTAATAATCATCATGCATCGTATCTAAATCAACATTAGTAATAATCCATGGCCCAACATCTAATATTATACTAAATCAAAACCATAATAATGTCCATAATGAAATCAACGATGATCAAGATCGGTATCAAAAGGTGTCAAAGAGAAGTAGGCACTACATTAATTCTATTGGCTTGAGCCTTTATTCTTAGAGTGCATAGTTATTTTAAATTAATTGAAAAAAATCTTGATGATAAATAATAACATGTCACATGGAATAAATTTCTTCCACCCTAAAGTTTAAAAATTAATATGATAGACATTATCCAACCTCCCCCGTAAACTTTATTACTGGCTCCTTAATTTATGGTTTATGGGTGCTTAGGGTTGGTTGGTTAAAATGAATAACCCCCCTCACTTATATGTGGCATCCCTCTCAAAATTATTCTTATGTAAAAAAATTGATAAGGTTATTTTTCTTGTTGAATAAACACTCTGTAGGGCCCACCTCTTCATACACAAGTATGGGTTGTTCAAATTATTTGTAAATATTTTTATATTCATTTCAAATGTTTTAATGTGTAGGGGAAAAATAATATAGAGTAAAGTGAAGGTCTCCCAAGATGGTGAAAATGTACACAAATATAGGAACTCCAAATTGAATGTGGACTATTTTTTGTGGTGATATAATATTTTAAATCCAAAATTGAATAACTACCTTTAGTTTTTCAAGAAAATTTATTGGATAGCTTTTATCTTTTAATGTGCTAGTTATTTTGTGAACATAATAGTTACCTTTCTAACCATATTTTTAAGTGGTTTTTTTTCCGGTTTGTTTGTACATGTGCTACATGGATGAGTTACAACTGTGCTAAACTTTTCAATGCTTTACCCTCGGTCCACAATTCATGATGTTTGTAACATTTCTATATTTTTGTTTTTGTTAGTATTCCACAATTTTCACCAAAATGTAGTTTTTCTATAGATTCAATCTTTGTAGAAATTCCACAACTTAATTTTGTATCTCTCATCAATGTTATATTTGTGGAAATTTCAACTTTTTTTTCTACAATTGTCCTTACCACATAAAACATGTAGGTGGAAGCTACAATTTGATTTCCACAATAATTAATTGTGAAATTATCTTTTAAAAAGTGTAGAAAAGTTACTATTAACAACCAATTTCACATTCATTTAGATAATTATTTATGTGGATTGTCTACATTTAGAACACACACAAATATATAATTTTATTATTAAATTGGGATATATTTCTAGAAAAAAATATTTTTCATTTTTATATATTGAAAAATATATTATAAAGAAATGTTTACTATTCATATTATATGATCTAAATAAAACTATTTAACAATCTAAATAATTTTTTTCTGCCATGTATATACTCATTTTTAATTTCCGAAAAATATTGAATTACAACTTAAAATAATAATTTAAGATATCAAAAAAATAATAAAATAACAACCATAATAAGATCATATGTGCAGAAAAAATATGTTCTATTTATTAGAAAAAGTGTACACATATTTATATTTTCAAATCCTCTGAAAGAGATGAAGAAAAATCCCAAAGAGAGTGAGCAATATGTTAGAGCAGTGAGCATGGACTGCATTCCCACTCGGGATTGGTTGTAGAAGAACTCGATCAGCCCCACCACTGTCAACATCTCTTATACTATATACTAAAACCTATGGGCCGATCTAAACTGTGGAAATGTGAGATAGATGGGTGTGGGTTGATTTTGATTTTGGCTTTCACTAACACTGCAATTACCATTCAAAATGTGGATAAGAGAAGACCAACCACAATTCACTGGAGCTGAGTAATGCCGATTTTGTTGCCTGTGATTCTCCTGGTGAACAACACAAAGAGCGTGTCATACAAAAGCATAAGGAATGCCAATTCGATGTATGGAATTGCTTGAAGACAGGCTGGTGGTACATGAAAATTGTTGGTTATTCGAGATTCCATGTTCCTCCCTTGTTGCACAGAAATATAAAAAATACTTTAACAAAAATAATAATCACAAAATGAAAAAATAGGAAAAAAAAATGTAAAGATATCAGATACCTTTTAACAATACCTTCAAACACGCACTCAATAACATGGATCTCCAAACAATGAATTTTCACATTCATAATTCTTCTTAGTAATGTGAATGCTCCTTATTAGATATTCACAGACTAGGGAGAGTTTCATCAAGGGAGTCTGAGAGGGCAACCCCAACTTCCTTCCAATTGCTTCCGTCGTTCGACCCATAATGTCTGTGTGAGGAACTTTCCACATCTCGCACCCACTCCTTGTTGTTTCTTCCATGTTTCGATCCTATAATGTGTGCAGAACAGCTGCTTCCTCCTTTGTTGCTTAACATATTATCTCCACAGCTCATCCATTTCATCAATCTTTAATTTCACTCAACATCACAGTCTTCATACTTGAGAATGATCCTAATACCTATAGCCCAGAGGTTATTAGCGTAAATAGTTAGAAGATAATTAGAACCTAACTCTGAGAATAAATGAGTATTAACATCAAAACCCTTGTCGGTAAGGAAGTGTTCAAATTGACCTAGTGCATCATTCACTGAGCGCTCTATTGTCCACCCAGTCCCATCCGACACCATGTATATCAATTTTTCAGAAGTAAAATTTTGGTTTTCCTTATCGTTGCCTTGTACAGATTCAGATTCAGATTGAGATTCAGTAACACTGAATCTTATTCTTATGGTTGGTATAAGTAATACTGGTCTTTCCTTGAGCCTTGTCTATCCTCCTTTTTCCACAAGGGAGATCCTTGAGCAACAAGGAATTCAAGAATATAACTCATATTGTTCTTCACCTTATTAGCGAAGGATCCCTGGGAGGGAGTCTCTGGGGAAAATGGGCCAATAATGTCCGTTCGAGGGTGGGCTGTGGAGATCTTGATTTTATTCTGCAGATTGGCATTCTAAAGGGCGCAATATATTATTATCCATATTTCCCAAGACTTATTTTCCCACAGAAATGTATTTCAAAATGGTGGCAAGATAGTAGGGCTTACTGTTGTCGTTAACCCAAGCATCTGCAACGTTTTGGTTAGAAGAGATGCTTTGCAAGTCTTTGTTAGTGACTCTGAAAGTTAACTCGATCCTGGGATTCCGAAAGGCGTTGAGTGCAGTCGGATCCACATTGAAAATTCTATATTTCCCAATATTGTACTACTTTGGCTTGGCAAATTTGTTCCCGACGTTCCGTTGTTCACTCCAATTCTTTCAGCATCTGCCTACACATCGAAGTATTTAGATGAAATAAAATCGATACTTTAATCACTTTAATCAGTCTATACTACAGAAATATGCGCGTAGGATCAGTATCTAAAATATGATAGATAGCTCAACATGCCCCATGGATTGACATGAAGCTCAGGACCATCTATTCAGTTGTGCGCAACCTTTCGCCTTGGATTTCCAATCTTGTTTGATATTCGCCTCTGCGTCTTCCTAATTTTCCACGGTGAGGGAAGTGCTAGCATGAAGGGTCCATTTCATATGATCCCTATTATTATGGAACTTTGTGATATTCAACAATCTTGAAAAAGGCATTATGTAGCGATTCAGCACGTCAACCCTAATAATTTATTAGCATCCATTTACCTCACCAATGATTTAATCAGTCTATACTACAGAAATATGCGCGTAAGATCAATATCTAAAATATGATATATAGCTCAACATGCCTCCATGGATTGACATGAAGCTCGGCACCATCTAGCTCGGCACCATCTATTCAGTTGTGCGCAACCTTTCGCCTTGGATTTCCAATCTTGTTTGATATTCGCCTCTGCCTTTCCTAATTTTCCACGGTGAGGGAAGTGCTAGCGTGAAGGGTCCATTTCATATGATCCCTATTATTATGGAACTTTGGCATATTCAACAACCTTGAAAAAGGCTTTATGTAGCGACAGCACGTCAACCCTAATAATTTATTAGCATCCATTTACCTCACCAATGATTTAAGGTAAATATTTAGTGACGCAACCACATGTACATATTGCATGCTAGTGATGAGGGTAACTGATTGAGCATATTCGATAAATTACATGTATGATGCAGAACTACAAGCACGTGGAGTTACGTATAAAATTGGGTTGTAATAGGCATTTCCTAACCCCATTGGCTTAGGAAACTTTTAAGTTAGATTTGCTACTTATGACAATTTAGTTCTCATAAAAACTTGCGTCCTAATTGGGAACTAATATAAACAATTATTAATTTGATAATAAAATATATTTAATATTACCTTTTTATAATGCGTTATAAATGAAAAATGGTAGGTATTACTTACATTATATTTTATATTTTATAAAAAGTTGGTAATGAAATATTTTCATGACAATTTTATATTATCTTAATTACATAAATAAATTTTATTATATATTAATAAATTGGTTATTGATGAGCATTAATAAATATGTAATAATTAGTCTTTTAATTTCATATGAAAAAGTATATGATATAATTATTAAATATTTTAGATAGTATTATATTTTATATTAATATAATTTTATACTAATTCTATTAATGATTTTTTAAAATAGGTTATAATAACCATATATTTTTATATAATTGGATTTACTAGTATTCTAATTTAAAATTTCTATAATTTTTGTTAAAACATGTAAAAATATAAAATTTAGATAATGTGGCAATTTCCAAATTATTGAATGTGAAATTTCAAAATTAATATAAAATTTTATTAGTATTAAAAAATAATTTGGTAACTGAATTTTATGATACATTTTAACATTGTTTTCTAAAAGTTGTGGATTTTTATTAGGAAGGATTGGATATGTGAGCTTTCTACAAATTTTTATCACTATTTGTAAATTGTGGAATATCCATGAGACTTAAAAATACATAAATTAAATTATCATAGAAATGTAATTATTATTCTAGAATTCTTCCAAATTGTATAAATTTTGTGGAATAATTATAGTAAAAAAAGGTTGTATCTTGTAGTGGTGGTTCACCCAATATGGACTACATCCACCGAGAAACAAGTAAGACTTCTTCATTATTCAGGTCCGAGGAATAAAATACAATTCTCTCTCTTTTTCATATTAAAAGAGTAAATCCATACACATATATAACTTGTGCACCTCTTTGTAAATTTTTTCTTCAACCACAAGCAACCTAATTAATATAGCATGCTTATAAATAAGATTCGCATATAAAAAAGATAAACATAAAAATAACATCTCTCATCTATTAATAAGACAATGTTATTTTTATCCATGGCCATGCATTCCTCCCAAAATCAAGGAAAAAGAAAACTGCCACTTCAACTTGTAGTTAGGCTCCACATCTTCAACAATCTCCCACTTGGAGACTAACTGCTGTAACCCACTATTACAACTCATCCTCAGAATCTTCTCTAACTTGTTTCTCTTCTTCAAGATCAATCTTGAAGACCTATCGAAGTTGAACAACCTTCCAACTTCTCTTTTGTCACCGCCTTTGTCAATATATCAACAGGATTCTGACTTGTATGGATCTTCTCCAACATCAGTTGTCCATCCTCCAAAACTGATCTAATGAAGTGATACCTGAGTTGTATATGTTTAGTTCTCGAATGGAATGTTGAGTTCTTGGCAAGATAAATTACACTTTGGCTATCACTGAATAACTTGTAATCCTCCTGCTTCTTTCCCAAATCTTCCATAAACCGCCGCATCCATATCATCTCCTTGCTTGTTTCTATACTAGAAACATACTCTACCTCATGTAGTAGACAAGGAAAAAATATTCTGCAGTTTAGAAATCCAACCAACTTCTGTACCACCAATAATGAATACATAACCTATGGTGTTCCTCCTACCATCCAAATCTCCATCCATGTATGCATCAACATATCCATGTACAGAAACCTTTGTCCCTCCTTAGCACAAATTGCTGCTAGTGGTCCCTCTCAAGTATCTGAGAATCCACTAGACCTGCATTCCGTTGCTCCTTTCTGGATTACTCAAGTATCTATTGACAACTCCCACTACATGGGAAATATCTGGTCTTTTACATACCATTGCATACATCAAACTTCCATCTGCTAAAGCATGTGGAACTTGAGACATATGTTCAATCTCTTTATATGTTTTAGGACACTGTTCTTTACTCAAATTGAAGTTCCTGCTCAATGGTGTACTTACTAGTTTTGCATCCTACATCCTAAACTTGTCCAACACCTTGTTCACATACTCTTCTTGAGACAAAGTCAATATTCTACTCTTCCTGTCTCTATTGATTCTCATGCCAAGAATTTTATTCTTTGCACTTAGATCCTTCATCAAAAATGTATTTTCTAATTTTCTCTTTAACTCATTCATATCATGCATGTTTGAGCTTGCAAAAACATGTCATTCATCATACAACAACAAGATAATATAGGTTTCATTAACAAGTCTTTTAAAATAAAAAAAATGATCATAATGACATCTAGAGTAACCTTGTTCTATCATGAACACGTGTAGAATCTCAAATACCACCGCCTTGGAGCTTTCTTAAGGCCATACAAGCTCTTCTTAAATTTACACAACAAATTCTCCTTCCCTTGACTTCATATCCTTGCGGCTTCTCCATATATATTTCTTCCTCCAAATCTCCATGAAGAAAAGAAGTATTTACATATAATTATTCAAGATGTAAATCTTCCACAGTCTACCAAACTTAAATGAGTTCTAAAGGAAGTCATTTTAACAACAAGATTGAAAATTTCATCAAATTTTATACCTTGTTCCTATGTTAATCCCTTAACAAAGAATCTTTCCTTATACCTCTTTTTGCCACCTTCTTCTTCTTTCAACCTGTAAACCCACTTGTTTTGTAATGTTCTCTTTCCTATAGGCAACTGAACCAAATCCCAAGTTTGGTTGTGATCCAAGGAGTCCATCTCCTCATCCATACCCTGCTCCCACTTTTTCCGTGTTTCTACTTGCATTACTTCTTCAAAACTTTCTGGTTCTCCACTATCCGTCAATAAACAATAGTAAATATCATAAAAAGATAATCATGCAGGAGGTTTACTTATCCTAGTAGAATGTCTCACAATATTTTCTAGATTTTGAGGCTCTTTTTGTTCTTGTTGATTTTGATCTATAGAATCAACACCAACTATGCTAGGATTGATGCCAACTTATTGATTTTCTAGCCCTTTGAGCAATTCTCTATCTTTTATCTCATTAAATGCTACATACTTAGAATTTTCTAGCTTTCTATCCTGTAGTTGTTTCCTTTACATAACCCTTTCATTAAAATTAACATCCTTACTCCTAATTATTTTCTCCTCATCCAAACCCCACAAGGAATCCAAAATCATCAATGTAATACCCAATGAAATTACATTTCTTTAACTTAGGTTCAAGCTTGGTCCTACTTTCTTTATCAATGTGCACAAACTCTTCACAACTAAATTTTTTTAGAAAATAATAGCTTGCCTCCTTATCGGTCCAAGCCTCCTATGGTAGTCCACCTTCTAAAGCACCTGAAGGTCTTTTTTTATCAAGTAAACAACAATATCTATAGCATCTACCCAAAGCTGTAGGGGTAATCTAGTATGCAATCTCATGCTCCTTACATGCTCCATGATAGTCTTGTTCTTTCTTTTTGACACACCATTCTCTTGTGGTGTTGTAGGAACTATCTTCACCCGATTTAATTGCATTATGTGAAAAATAGTTATTAAATTTAGTGCAAAGTACTCTCCACCATTATCGAATCTAAGAAACTTCAAATTCAAACTTTTTCCTTTTTCAACAAAATCTTTCACTTCTTGAAAGTATTAAATACACCAAAATTTGTTCTTTATAAAGTAAACTCAAATATTTGTAGTATAATCATCAATAAAAGTAACATAATATCGTGAACCACAAAGAGAAGATAACTGAGTCGGCCCCACATATCCGTCTGAACAAGCTCTAACTTTTACTCCTTTGTTGTTCCAACCTTGAGAAATCTCACACACTTTTGTTTCCCATACACACACAATGCTCACAAAATTTGTGATCTGTGTTTTCAAATCGACAAATTTCCTTGTGAATGTAAAATCGTCATCCCTTTCTCACTCATATGGCCAAGTATGTGAAGCCAGAGAGTTGTGTCTATACCTGTAGTAGCTAAAATAGAAGATGGATTAGTACTAATAGTGGATAAATACAAACTACCTACTTTCTTACCTCTTTCTATCATAGGAGAAACCTAATATCAAAAATAAGATCATACTTATTTTTGGTTAATTATACCAAATTTTCCTCCTTTATTGCTTCAATCCAATATTTTAGATATTTTAAACACTTAAGGTTTCCTTAAATCATCTTCATCATATGGGAAATTTCTTCTCTTTTCCAAAAATATAAAGAGGTCCTTCTAACTCTTCATATTTTGCAAATTTACGGACGGGCGGGCTGACAAATATTTTTGCCAAATGCGGGCTGCGGGCTGTGGGCACTGGGAATAATTTTTAGAAAAAGGAAGATTACGGACTAGCGAGTGGTGAGAGATACTATGGAACTTTTGAATTTTTTCAAAACGTGCAAGTTATAATTATCGACCTACGAGCCCAGCGAGGTTTCCTCGCAGAGTGGAAAATGCAAATGGTGGACTTGCGGGGACACAGAGGAAGTTTACCAAATGTAAAGTTCCAGGGCCACAGAAGAATTTTCGCCCAAGTGGAAATTTTGGTTGGTGGGTCTACGAGATGACTTTGGCACTATGGCATTTTTACACAAATGGTGTAGTTTACAATTGACGGCCCGCACACCTTTTAGGTGAGTTTCTTTTGAAAAATATAAAGGCTGCGGGATTTTTGGGGTGAGGAGACTTTCACACTTTTATATTTTTGTGAAAATAGCGCAAGTTTCGAGTGCGGGCCTGCAATCCACGAGGAAGGATTTTTGTAAAATGTAAAGATGTGAAGTTGTGAACTTGCGGGTGAGTTTTGCACTTTTGTAATTTTTCACAAAAGGTGCAATTTCAATTTTGAGCCAACAAAGCTTATGGGCAAAAGTGAATTTTGGGCCTGTGGGGCTGTGGGAGTTTTTTGGCATTTTGCATTTTTTTACAAAAGGCGCAAGTCGAATTTCGAGCATGCGGATCCATTTTGAAAGATTGCATTTTCACGATTTTTCACACGGATTTGATTCAAATGTTCAAACGTCCATAACTTTTGATCCGAAGGCTCGAGAATGTGACAAATTTTATATTGTTGGAAAGATCTCGACATGCACTTCAGCCGTGGAAATATAAAATATTATTTTCAATAAGATTTCATGGGTTAAAATGTCTTTCATGCCATTAATATAAGATCTTATTGCTTTACTAGATAAAATTTTATTCGATCTGCCTTTCTTCCTTCTCCAACATGCCAAATAGACATGGAGAACTGACTAGATTTGATGGGTGAGGATCTAGAAAATGTATTTCACACCATTTATATGATATCTTCTTGCTTCAAGAACTACACTGGATTCGATCTGCCATTCTTCCTTCTCCAACACGCCAAAAAGACATGGATAACCAGACTTCAAAGATTGTAGGTAGATTTACAGGGCATTGATGGTTGGTGGTTGAGCTTACAAACTAGATTTTACTTCTTCTCATTTTCTCCTCTCTTTGCTTCATCTATAAAATGTAAGAGCTTGGGTCATTGTAAACATTGGACATTTTGGCTTTCCCCTCGCTTCTTCTCTGATCTATAGACAAATTTTTAGATTTCAAACCTTCCATTAAAAGCGTAATGTGAGCTTACACATCTTGTCCATTGTAATGTTTTGTATCAATCTATGGAGCAATAAAATAATCTTGTGGATGATTTCAACCCTTTCTTATATTCATTGCATCTTACTGATCTTTCATTGCAATCCACAGTTATCCAGTGTATTGGTAACTATATGACATTTTTAGGTTTATGTTTAATGCTAAAGTAGGTGTCAAAGCATTCCTTTGGTGCATCACCTCTTTTAGTTTAGATTTAATTTCTTACATATTCTTAACCATGTCTCCTTGGCAAGTTATAATAGATTTTAGAATAGATCCTCTGTAAATCTTATGTGTGCGCCTGAATAGAGGAATAGGAACTGGCCTTCATCTAGAGATATTTCCCAGTTGGAAAGTCCCACACTTTGGGAAAATCTCCATGTCATGAAATCAAGGTGAAGAGTATCTACCCATTGAGTTGTAGACATTTAGGGTTTTGTGATTTCACAATAACAGTTCTAGCATGCCTAGTGGGACCAAGAGGTCTTCATTTTTATTGCTGCAAGATTAATGTGCACTTGTTGTAAGTTTTCATCTTGTAGGGATCTTTGCAAAGCACATATGGCGAATCCATCTAGTCAACAACCCATTCTCTGAGTTGTAGAAGTTCCTTCCATTCATTTCCACCCATTCTTCTTTCCACATCTTTCATCTTCTTCCATTCCATGAGGTTGTGCAATCATGACTTCATTCCCATCTTAGAATTCACACTTAAAACAATGCAGTCCACCTCAAATGTATTTCACATCTCCTCCAGATCAACACTATGATAAGAATTAGAATAATCATGCTTACCCATATGAGCAGTACCAAAACCAGTTTGGCTATGGAGATTATCAAGAACAAGGGTATGCATACAATGATAGAATTCAAATGGTGAATGCTGATCTACTGGAGAAGATTCAAAGGATGGAGGTTGACATGGTTCAGTCAAGGGATACAATACAAATGAAATCCTTCAAAATTGATTGCATGACACCTTGTCCATGGGAAGGCTCTTTTCCAAGACACTACAGCCCTCAAGAGAAGCTTGACTTCATGGTTGAAATGTTACCTCAACTTGCATAGTGGACTAAGGATATTGAGCCATATGAGCGTGCACTGCAAAATCAGTTTGGATACACGCGGACTATTTAGTTGTGGAGGAACAATATTATGCTAACTATGGGGAATATCTTACACTGATAATGTGGAGTTGCAACTCAAGATACACAAATTGGAGGCAAGGATTATGCAAGTCTGGGCTAAAAATCAAGAGAAATCATTCAAAATTAGTTACTGAGGCACTTTGTCCATGGGAAGGCCCTTTTCAAGGCACTCCATCCCTCGGGAGAATCTTGACTTCATGTTTGAAATTTTACCTTAACTTGCACAATGGGTGAGGATATTGAGGCATATGAGCAAAGTGTGAGAAAACCTTGTCAATAGGTAAGTAAGTCACCAGCTCCTTGTCCTTCATTTTCTCTTTCTCAATCGTTATCATTTCAAAGAAGTGTTCAAGAGTCAAGCCACCGACTTGCTACCCAAAGTGTTGATTTCCCTTCTCCATCCCTTGGTCTCCCATCCCACCTCAACTCCTCTACCCTTTTCCCTTCTAGATCCAAGTCCCCTCCATAAGAGTAAAAATAAATACCTTCCCCTCCACCAAAAATAAACCAAGAAATAGTGGATACCTCACCCACCGGTCCTCCTACTTTCCCAATTCTATGTTAGGAAGAGACTCAAGAATCCAGTCAAGGAGAGGAGCAAGAAGAAGAGGCAAGAGTTGAAGAAAAGATTAGAATATTGGTGAGCTTGGCTCTAAATTTTGGGATAAAAATATCCCTTGATGGTTAAGCCAACAAAGATGGTCAAAGTTGAAGAGCAAGTGGTGGCTAAAGCTGAGTTTGCAATAGAAGGAGAACAAGAACAAGAACAAGAAGATCAACAATTTGTATGCTCTGAATGTAGTGTCCATGATGGCACTTTGTCTGAAGAGGATGCTGATCTAATCCAAACTACACAATCATTCAAGAAGGAAGAAGAAAAACCAGCTCCAAGTCCTATTGAAGAGGAGCAACTAGAAGAGATCAAATTAGAGTTGAAAATGCTTGGTTAAGGAAGCATTATAAAATATTTTTTTCTTTCATTTGAAGGGGCTGATTTGATTGATGAATCCATGAAGGAAGAAGAACAATTAGCTCCAAGTCCAGTTAAAGAGAAGCATACAGAGGTGACCAAAATAGATTCAGAGGAACCGAATCATGATTCGGTTGCATAAGAGATTACAAATCCCCCTCCCATTTAACCTCTCCAAAATTCTGATTTTTTTGAAGAGTGTGAACTCACTAGCTTCATGTTTGAAGATGAAGATTCATATGGTGAAAGTAATGAAGATTTTAAGATCACTGTGTAAGAGGAAAGATCTTTTTACAACAGGACAACAAAGAGTTTGATTGCCTCTCAAATGTGAATAAATGTTTTGATAAGGAGGAGCCAAGAGGAATTACAAATTTCTCTTCCGCATCATTCATCCTTCAACCACAAGAACCTGCTGCCATGGAAGAGAACGTGCAAGCACAATTTATAGTTTGCAACATGCCTCTTCAATCAAAGTTGGAAGAATTTGATCTTCCAAAATCCAGTTTGGATGAAGAGGAAGGGGAAAATCAAGAGGATGTAATCATCTCTCCCACACCATTCACCTAGGAAGGTCTACAGGAAGAATCAATTCTTGGAGTTCAATTTCAGAGAAAAGGGCACATCCATCATATCAGACATGCCCTATTAGGTACTTGTCTTCACTAGAGCAAAGAGAGGAGCCATAACCAGTCATGCTTGCTTCTAAGCATGAGGGATAGCCTCAAAGTGCCAAGGATCAACAACAATACCTCTTAAAACCAAGTGAGAAACATATTGAAGAGGTATTTACTTTGTTTCTAGTTGATACCTTGATGGAGGGAGTGGAGAAACAATTTGCAATCAACCTTCCACTCCTAATCTCAATTATATTCAATGCCAAATCATTTTCATGGCTTCCAATTTAAAGGAAGGGTAGTTATTTTTCATCACCAGTAGAAGGTTTTGTTTGAAATTACCCATCTCTCTTATTAGTGTAGAGTAGGTAGGTTTTCTTTCAGTAGAAGAAGTTATTTTGCACACTCTACATATCCCACTTGGGGTGTGTATGATTTCAAGTCTTGTACATAGTGCGTTGTGGTATTTTTTGCTTATGCACAATGCTTTGGACATAGAATTTGGTGCGATCAGCTCCAATTCCAGTGGTGTTCCAAGTGGCTCAGTGTAACGACCCATTAAATCACACACGAACAACACAGGATAATTTTTTTTTTTTTTTTTTTGACTTGCTTGACACATAACATGATGCAACATGTCGTCACCAAGGATACAACTAACACTGTGAACAACTTGATACAAGGATGGCCATAAAGGCAGCACGGAAACGTTCACACCTTTCAAGGACAATTTACTTTTCTTTTAGACATGACAACATAGAAGTCCAACCAAAACACACTTCTGATTAGGGCCAACCACAATGAGATATTCTTGAGGAGGTTTTTTTTTTTATAAGACATCTTGCAATTCTTAGCTTACGTTTTCAAGGAGACTCAAGATATCATTCATACAATTCATCTTACCAAGCTAAGTTTATTCCTTTTTCTTTGAGTAATTAACTTTAAATCTTCTCTATTACGACATTTATTTGTTTAATTCAATTATTTAATAAAGGAGGTAATTTAATTCCACAAGGCCATCTATCCTCACTTATGCTACTAAAACTCGCTCATAACCTTATTACAATATGGATTCTCTTTCAACATACTCAAGAGAAAGATTACAAGCACCTAAAAAAATTGGTTAGAGGAAGAAGGTCAATTTGAATTCATCTTTATGACCTCATTAGTTATTAACCCGGTTTTTATGAAGCTTGAGGATTTATTGAAAATTATTAAATATTTTACTTAGGCTTCACTTTGGATGATTTTTACAAAAGAAAACAATTAACCTTTCAAATGGTTGAGAGACAAATTGCGTGGTTTGAAACCAATTCCTCCTACTTATTAAATCTTATTATCTTATATCAACTAAAAATTTGTTTCACCTTAGGATCATTCTAAGAATTCACCATAAAGGATAATGATAATGTTAGCTAGGGTATTTACTTTTTACTTCACAAAGGATGGTTTCATTTTGATCACTCATGGAATTATTTGATTTCAAATAGATCACCTCTACATTTATTTGTTGAATATAAAATTATTATTTTTGTTTAGCTTCTTTTAGTCCTAGAAAGATTTAACTTGACAATTTATTCTCAAGATCAAAGTTTTACAATACTCATATCAATGTAAAGATTGAATACCATTTCTCACAAAGGTAAGTTACCAGTTTACCTACAGAAGGACAAGACAACATCATCACGAAATTTCAGAACAACCCAAGGCAAGAGGTCTTCTAAACTCCTTTGCAAGCACTATTACAAAATTTACCTCACATTGGACATTTTTACAAGGAACTTCATAAATTGCACTGATGAAACCTTTACAACTCTTTCCTTTAATCTACTTGTATAATCCATCTACACAAATACTAGCTAGAATCAGTTCACGAGAACTGAGCATGTTAAGGCTACACATTGCAACAGTAAGCTAACATTTAACAATATCAAGAAAGGAATGTTCTAATTCAAAAATGGATTTAAAACACAACCCACAACTCCAAAATTATTCGCATGAGAAAGAAATCTAAACCATCCAACAAGGAGAAAGTCAAAATACCAGTAAGAACAAAATCACATAAATCAAGGAAAGACCTTATTAGTTAGGAACAAGAAAGTCAAGAGTGTTGATATTTCCTTCATGTAATCCTATAGATTACGTGATTGGAATCCAATACCCAATCCATCCATCTAAAGAGATCCAAGAGAAGACAAAACATACTAATTATGATCGTAAGCACGAAACAAAATGACGTTATCCGAATCTCAAGGGGAGGCTTCATAGTAATAAGGGTTCGACGCCCTTAAAAGAAAAACAACTATAGTTTCAGTTTTAACCAAGGAGTTTTACCACTACCTTCTTATAAGATTTCTTAAACGTAGGACTAGTTAACAAAACAAATCCACTCTTCCAAAAGCGTACAAATGAGACACAAAAGGGCCATTATTCTACCAACAAACCTTATCCTAATCGTCAACTTCTCTACATAATATAAGGAAGGATAAACCCAAAAGTCGTTAATAATTTTTATATATTTCCGAAAATGTTAATAAGTATTTTAAAATTAAAATAAAAATTGATTTCCTTAACAAAGCCACAAAATGGGACTTTTAGTAACCAAGTTTGAAGAATAAGATATTCGAGTTTGAAAACAAAGGGATTCGATACACGGTGGGTAATACACCAGCGATGCCCTAGACTTAAAAGACCTTACCACGAGTGAAAGCACAAAAATAAGAACCAACACACATATCCATCGGGAAGGTTACACAATGCGATCGGGCTAGAAGTTCTATGAGGTCCTTGCCAATGGTATAGAAGATGGAAATTTTACCCGATCCATGTGGGATTATCAAGGAAATGTCTAGAAATATCAAGCAGATGAATATAATACCCACCTATTATATTATCACATGTAATCATTGTCATCTAACAGAAGCGAGTTCATGAGTCCAATACCATGGATTCACCTACAAATTTTGTTTGATCCAGCTATTGATAGCTTGCTTGCAATCCTTAATAAAAATTGTAGAGATTTCATTCAATTAAACTTACAATGTTTCCCCCTTACTTTAATCAAACAAGAGTTTGAACCGGGAAGTAGGTATAGTAATTCTCTCAACACGTAGAGGCCAAAAATAGATGTCGAGTTATTCATCCTCTAGAACTAGGTACAAAAGTCGACCATGTACAGTTCTATAGCAAAACCCCAATGCCATTTTCTAATCAAACAAAAGTAAGGAATGCCCATGAGGCTTAGACAAGTTTTAGAACACAATGTCACTATTAATGTATCTTTTAGCAAAACAGAGAGCCCTAAAGCGGGAAATATGTATTTATTCAACCCAAATAGAGATATGAAGGCTTAACCTTCCATATAGTAAGCCTTCAATTATAAATACCATCACTGAATTCTTTTAAAAGAGAGTCAAATAAGCAAACAAAACTCTATAATGTTTCCTTCCCTACGAACTAGAGTGCATCACTCAATATTACAGTAGCCCATTTAGAAAAAAATGAAATAGAGTAAGCTATAAGAGAGGAAAGAACATTCCAAGCAAAACCAATGAAATTGGAGCGAGATTTAAAGGAACAACCAACACAATCAGCAAGTTGATATAAACAACCACAAAAACATTTTGTCTAGGTGCCATTCAAGAGGAAAGAATATTCATTTCAAGATCTTTGAAAGAAGGTAGAAAACTATTACAAGGAGTAGATTTAACATGCCGATTAGAATTCTTCCAATCCAACAAGCATGTCGACTAGGGCTCGGGAAAGCAACAACACAACTCGCGCAACTTCTCTTCCTTAGTTCTTTGAAGGTCCAAACTCTATTAACGGCCATGCATCCCTAGGTTTCTCAGAAGTAGATCCAAAATCCTCTAAACACCACTCCAAATTAGCCCTAGAAAGTGCAGCTTAGGCACCATTTTTGGCAATTGAACTTGATCCTTTGTCATTCATCCAAACACCTCCACCATCTCCATATGCATCCATTGCTTCGATTTGGACCTCCTAACCTTGGTGCTCTCATATTAGGAGCATCCCTAGTCTGAGACGAAGCAAAAGAAGATGGCTTTATAACCAAAAAAAATCTCTTGGTACAGACTCCATATCCATAAAACAGTCCCTAGACTTAGCATCCTCAATTAAGGTGACCAATCACTAGATTGCTTCAATGCAGCCGCTTTTCCCTTAACCCAAAGTGCTCTGCAAGCTCGTGCTAGTGCCACATTCGTGCCGCGAATATCAGCTACAAATCCAACCCCATGATTTGAAGCTTGGACACAAGACATAATGATTACATCATACTCCACGGCTCACGAAAGGCGTAATGATATATAAACCTTTTCCTTCATCGATTTGAGGACAACATCAAACTCTCGGTGCAAACATTTCAGTTGTAGCTTGTAAGGTGTGATAATTCCAACAGAAACCTTTATGCCTGCCAACTTAGTGACTCGTTGAAGAAGCTCATATAATTGCAAAGCAAATTGTGCTTCATGAATATTCTGATATGAAACAGATCCGCCTCCATGAGATCCTCTTCCATGAGTTACATCGTAAAACAACTAAGGTCTCATAGAGAGAATCTTTACAATAAAATTTCATCGGGTTTCAGTAACAATCTCTTGTACATAGTCAATTTTGATAAAAATCTCTTGAAGGAGAAACCCGAATCTGAGGATGCATCGATATGAGCAGAAAACAACATAGTTGGACAAACCGCTTCTGCAAGAAATCACAAAGGCTTCAACTAAAGCTGCTGCACACTGCCGCCACCGCATTTCATCCATACTCGATTAAGAGGAGCCGTGACATGCCATGGGGTGTCTGCACTCACAAAGCGGGGAAAATGAAGCGACAGAGGGAGAAGAAGAGCCTGCGACTGGAACAATGAACTTCCTTCCCACGTTTTGATCCCACGTGCTCCTGAAGGGAGAGTTAAACAGGTCGAATCCTCTCTTAAACCCAATAAACCCACCGAATAGAATGGACAGAAGGCTAAACAGAGCATGATCTGCTATCATCCCGCTACTCACAGCAACGCATTGTGCGGGTCGCTGCTGCGGATCCCTGACAAGAAAACACCTCGCAGCACTCAAAGAAAGTGGAGGCAACATGCCTGCTTCACTAGCTTGAAGCTCCATCTAAAACCACGCGCGCAGGGAGGAACCAGGAAGAAAAAAATGCCATGACAGAGATTTTGCTGGCCTCTCTACCCACGCAACCAGGAAGAACACCTCTCACACGCCTACATCACTAGCTATCAAGTCAACCTAGACTGCGCCATACGCATTGAATGAAAAGATCAAAAGGAGATCCAGGTGAAGAAAAACAGGCCTCCACCGACTCCATCTCTCTCACGCAAGGTAGAAAAACGTGACAGTCATAACAGTCGGCAGGTTGGGTGGTTGGGAGGAGACCAATTGCATCCACGTGCAAACAAGACCTGCGAAGGACCTGGTCGGCCAAGGTGGCAGTGGAGGCAGGTGGCAGAAACGGAAGTCGATGCCCAACGGGGCATTACACTCGGGGATAATATTTCGAGTTAAAGATCGAGTATCGAGGATATCATTCAAGAGTCCATTCCGATTAGATGCTTCAAGGAAATTGATAATTTCATCTAAGGTAGATGTCCCCTATGAGTCACCAAATTGTTATCCAAAATAAAATCATGCTTATTTTTGGTTAACCTGCACCCATTTTCCTCCTTTAGTGCTTCAATCCAATTTTTAAGATATTTTAAACACTTAAGGTTTCTTGAAAGCATCTTCATCAGATGGGAAATTTCTTCCTCTTTCCGAAAATATAAAGAGGTCCTTCTAACTCCACATATTTTGCAAGTTATGGGCCAGCGGGCTTGGGAAGGAGTTTTTGCCAAATGTGGGCACTGGGAAGATTTTTCATCAAAAGGGAAGATTGTGGACTAGTGGAGCGACATGAGATAATTTGGCACTTTGGAATTTTGTGCAGAATATTCAAGTTATAATTTTTGGCCCGTGGGCCTGGAGAGGTTTCCTTGCCAAGTGGAAAATGCAAATGGCGGACTTGCGGGGCCGCAGAGGAAGTTTAACAAATGTAAAGTTCCAGGATGTGAAATTTTACTTTCCCAAGTGGAAATTCGGGCCAATGGGTGCTGTGGGAAGAATTTTTCACTTTGGTATTTTTTGCAAAAGGCACGCTTTACAATTACCGACCTTTATCCCGGTGAGTTTCATTTGTCAAATATAAAGTTGTGGGCTTTTGGGGGCGGGAGTTTTCACACTTTTATATTTTTGCACAAATGATGCAAGTTACAAGTGTGGGCCCGTGATCTTGAGGAAGGTTTTTTTGCCAAATGCAAAGATGTGAAGTTGTGGGCTTGTGGATTTGTGAGAGACTTTTGCACTTTTGCAATTTTTGCGAGAGAAAAGCGCAATTTCAATTTTGAGCTCGCGGAGCTTATGGCGAAGTGAATTTCGATCCTGCGGGGTTGTGGGAGGTTTTTAGCATTTTACATATTTTCACAAAAGGGAAAGTTGAATTTCGATCCCGTGGATCGATTTTGAAAGATTACATTTTCACGAATTTTCACATGGATTTGATTCAAATGTTCATAATTCGATCAAAGTGCTCGAAATGTGAAAAATTTTATACTGTTGGAAATATCTCGACCTCCTCTAGGCTATGGAAGCATAACATATTATTGTTAGTAGTATTTTATGGGTAAAAACAACTTTCACGTCATTAATATGTGATCGATTTCTATACTAGATTAGATTTTATTTGATCGCCTTTCTTCCTTCTCGAAAATGACAAAGCATGACATGGAGAACTGACTCAATTTGATGGGTAAGGATGTGGAAAAAATCTTTCACGCCATTAATATGAGATCCGATTGCTTCTAGAACTAGACTATATTCGATCTGCCATTCTTCCTTCTCCATCATGCCAAACCTACATGGAGAACCAGACTTGACAGATTGTAGTCAAATTTACTGGGGCATTGATGGTTGGTGGTTGAGCTTACAAATCAGATTTTCCTTCTTCTCCTTTTCTCCTCTCTTCGCTTCATCTATAAATGTAAGAGCTTGGCTCATTGTAAATGTTGGACATTTTGGCTTTTCCCCTCCCTTCTTCTCTAGTCTGCAGACGAATTTGTGGAGTCCAAACCTTCCATTAAAACTATAATGCAAGCTTATGCCTCTTGGCCATTGTAATGTTCTGTATCAATCTATGGAGCAATAAAATAAACTTGTGGATGATTTCAACCATTTCTTATATTCATTGCATCTTACTAATCTTTCATTGCAATCCTGGTTATCCATGTATTGGTGATTGTATGACATTTCTAGATCTATGTTTAATGGCAATGTAGATGTTCCACATTCCTTTGGTGTAATGCCCTGTTCTACGTTACACCTGTTCATCCTTCGGCGATCGATTGCTAAGCATGGAACGTCATTGTGCCTTCGTCGATCATTGGTGGGCTTCGCCTTGGTTACAGGGAATACTCAATCATCTCCCTCTTCATCGTGTTGCTGGTGTCGTGTTGTTGTTGTCGTTACTGGCCCTTGCAACGCCTGTTACGATTTCCTTGTTAAAGGAAAATCATGTTCTCTGTTACCGTACTTGTTTGTCGGCCCTTATTAATAGGATTAATAATTATTATTACTATTAGGTTATAAAATAATAATAATAGTATTATTATTTTAGTTGTCGAATAACAATTACTATTATTGTTATTTATTTATTTATTGTGTCGATTTCAGGAATATTATTAATTACCTGTAAGTTACCTTAATTATTTTTTTCTTATCGGCCGCTCTCGAAGACTGAGCCCCGATTCACGCATGAGGAGGACCTTGTTCTTGGGTGATGCCACTGCTTAGGAAGTGGTGTTCGTTCTTAACGTTTAACATTTTGCTTATGACCGTCCAGATCTCGTTGCGTGCGGTGTATGCATACTTTCTTTTTCGGTTAGTGTTTTGGTTGTATGGGGGCATCCACCCACCCCAACTAATACTTTTACCCTTGCTGGCTGCGTACTCATGTTACATTTTTGTTGAAAAGACCTGGCTGTGTGGAGGATGGGGATATTAAAATCTAGCCATGTGTTGTTAATGCCTTGCAACCAACTTAGGCTAATCTTGGAGCGGTGTTGGGAGGATGATGGCAAGTATTTTAGACCACACACCCCGGGTGTGAACTCCTACCTATGCCAACGTGAAGATGTGCGATGTTTGGGCACCCAACGAGCTTGAAGAAAATGGAATTAGGCTTGGGTTGCTATTGCAGGCCCTGTCCATCTTGATTTCGATTGCGGGAGCTTAATCAGGCACGATATTCTCTATACCATTGATTCTTATCTTTGTTATTTAACCGATTCATTAAATAACTCTAATCTTTGTAGAAATGTCTCGTGTGATGGTATGCTATTTGGTTTCCACTTCCCTTGCTCTTTTGTATTTTTTTTGGCGTTAGAAATGATTGCGCTGGTTGAAGCCTTTTATATTGTTTTCTGGGTTTTAATAAATATTAGTTGGGTGAAATTTGTTCTTAAGACTAATAAAACAAAAGAGGTGGGGGTCCTGTAATGAAAATTCCCTAGTTCTTTGTGTTGGTCTCACGATTTGAATGTTTTATCAAACATTGTTGTTGGACTCAACCTTATAGTTCCTGTTTTGTTCTTATTCTTGTTTCGGTTCGAGATCTGTAGTTCTGGTTTATGTTGGGTATTTGCGAATTAGTGATTGAGTACTGCGAGTGCATTGTGTATAGGTAAATGATGCTATTCTTGTCTCTATCCTTTTCTTTTAGTTGTTTTAGGTTCTAGAAACCCTTCTACGGTTGGCTTAGTGTGTGCTTAGCTTGGTGATCTTTGAATTGAGCCAAGTTGATATTACTCTCAACTAGGATTAGTTGCTTTTGTTATTTTTTTAAAATCGCTCGAAGAAATACCTTTATTCTTCAAGCGTCATGGTTGATCTTCATAATTTGATATCAATTCATGTTCACCGTTTGGAGATTGTTTTCTTTGGAATTCACCTTCTCCCCCTTGGTGATTGTTGTTTGTTTTGAGGAATGTAGCTGATCCTATGGAATGTCTTCTTTTGACGATACTCACATTTCTTTTCGATAACTTAAAATGTCGGAGGAAATACTCTTTTCTTACCTTGATTTTGTTTCACACATGTTGGAGGATACGAGATCTACTTGATCATTAGTGAGGAATTTTTCAAATCTTAAAATTGGGATGTTGGTTTTATGCGTAAGAAATTTCTCTACGTTTTTCTCCGTAAAGATGTTTAAAATTCATTCTCCTGTGACTTAGAGGCTGGTGTGTTTGGAAACTCATTGGTTGACTTGGGTTTTGTGATGATTGTTGTGATACAACCTCCTTGCTGTCATTGTAGTAGAAAGGTTATGTGTTGACCAGAAAGGTTAAAGTCAACTTGTTGTTGATGACAGATCCTTTGGAAGCTATGTATCCTGTGTTGTGTTCTTGTGAATGATTGAGTAACCCTCCTGTAAGATTTATAATGGTTATGTTTGGTCTTGCCAAGTTTGTCCTTTTTCTTAAGACATTCTCTTGATTAGAAGAAAGTTTAATAGAAGGATTGTTAGGATAGGATGTGGCCCATACGGGGTCATTTGTGTGTTTCATCCCTTTTCTCTTCATTTTATTTATCTCATCATCGACATAAAATTAAGCTGTTATAGGCACATCACCTTAATATGAATATGTCATGTTGGTTTAGATATTCTCATGTCGATTGATTGTTTGGGATCTTCCAAAGTGGCATAGTGAATCCTTGGCTTTGGTGAAATAACTTAAACAAATAGGGAGATCATGTTTGAAATTAATTCTCTTCTTGTAATTGTTTTTGTTTCGAAATGTTATCTTGTTAAAATGACGGTCATTATTGTGATATGGGTGAAATTCACTATGATGTTTATTAACTGCTCCTATGAGAAAATGATAATTAAATAGAGTTAGTGCCTCCCTTTTTATTCTGACGTTTTATGCTTTTGGAAAACTCTTTAGTTGCTCTTGTTTAGACTCTTGGATTATTTTTCATCATCAACGGTGCTTTTCTTCCTTGAAACAGTTAGATAACAACATATTGTCTTAATGTTATAGCTTTTATCGTGCTCAGTTCTTGCGAACTGACATGTGCTAACAAATGTACAGGAGGATTTCCTGAGTAGAAAAGAAAAAAAAAGAGAGAGAAAAAGAAACACGTGTAGAAAGTGGATTCCAGCCTTCTTAGGAACTGCTATTGTACGAATGTTTTTCTTTTGTTTTAAAACATTTGTATGGAAATTGTGAAGATTATTTAGAAGGCATTGCGTTATAATTTTGTATTGTACTCATGTAGGTTGTTGTTATCATTTGAAAGTCAATTTGAGAAATATTATTGTCAATAAGATTAAATGAACTTGTTTTGACATGCGTATCCTTCGTTGAATTTTCACTTTTCAGAATATGATTTATCCTTGAATTGTTAACCTAATTAAAATTATCAAAACTTGAATCAACTTACATCACTTTGGTTACCTTTGGTCATGTGTCGTTTGGTAGAGGACTATGTTTTGAACCTAGCAAAAAGAAAACAAGAGAAACAAATATACCTTGTGATCCCACGTAAACTAATCAACAATCTCTTATTGTGGTGAGTCCTTAGAACGGTCTTAAGGTGAAATCAATGATTAAATCTTGGAAGATAATAAAATTATAATAAATAGAAGGAACTTGATTAAGAAACTCTTCGATCTATCTTACCCGTTGAAAATGTAAACAGTATACTTATGTCTATCTCTTCAAGTGAAGCCCAAGTGAAACCTTTAATAATTCTGGTTAGACTCTTGACCCCAATGAAATCTTATTAACAACTAATAAGATCTTAATGATGAATCCAATATTTAGACAGTCATGTACTGGAATAAAATAAAATAAAATAAAATTGACCGCTTGAAAAGATGAAACATATATGTTCAAAAGCACAACATCGAAAACAGATTGATGAAGTTAAGAGCCTTGAGAAATTAACTGCCTCCTCACAAATGAATAAGTTAATCAAGTAAATGAAGTAACCTCTTGCCATCCAATAATTGGTTTACACTATATATTAACATTAACAAGGTAGGAGAAAATTCTTCAAAGGAGACATGAACTTCAGATTCTCCTATCATGATTTCTCCGGGAAAAGTAAAGAATGTAAAAGCACTTACAGCTAAAACATGATTCTAAAGAAACCTTCTATGGGAAAACCTTGTTGTAAAATTACATATTTAGATGAACCATTGTGTCCTAAGTGTGTGCCTCATGTTTATCTATAATCGGTGTGTGGGTCCGTGTTGTGGAACGCATGTCTTTAGTCGATTGTATTCCTTAGAGAACTTGTGTAGTGTCATATTATCTTCAAGCAAGTCAAAAAAAAATCTTTTCTTTTACCGTTTTGTTCGTGTGTTGAAATGTTGGGGTGTTACATTTGGTGCATCACCTCTGTCAAAAAGATTTTAGAATAGATCCTCTACAAATTTTATGTGTGCACTGAACAAAGGAATAGGAACCATCCTTCATACGAAGAGCTTTCCCCAGTTAAAGTCCCACACTTTGGGAAAAGCTCCATGTTATGCAATCACACCGAGAGTCTCAACCCATCGAGTTCCGGACATTCGGGGGTGATATGATTTCACACTAACGGTGGATAAATACAAAGTACCTACTTTCTTACCTCTTGCTATCACAAGAGAACCCTTGATAACTTTCCAATAATTTGTTCTAAATGTAACCATACAACCCTCATCTCCTAATTTCCCTTCAAAATTAGATTCCTCCTCAAGCTATGAACATGCCTGACATTCTTCAACACCCAAGTGTTACCATTATGCAATTTAACATGAACACCACCTTTTCCAACAATGTTAGATGGCTCATCATCACCAAGATATACCGGCCGAGAAATTCCTTGAACATAATCTTGAAAATACATGTCTATGAGGAGTTGCATGAAATGAAGCACCAGGATCTAAAATCCAATATTTTTATTTACTATCTAAAGAAAGAATTAGAGAATATTGTAACACATCACTTGTTACATTTGCCTTTTGTTGCCTTCTTGTTAATTTTGCCCTAATTTTAAAGATAAAAATCTTTCTTTGCATGTCCCTGCTTTTCCACAATTCAAGCATACCATCCCGCTTCTAGATTTAGATCTTCCTTCTTAGACTTTCCACAGTGTCTAGAACCTTTTACCTTTTCCTTCGTCTTCCTGTGTTCTCTATCTTCAAAGCATTACCAGATGACTCACCTATGTTTTTTCTTCTCATCTTTTCACTAAGAAATACACCAATAACATCATCAAACTTTAAAGTATTTGAACCTAAAACAAAATTACTTACATCCATAAGCAAAGTATTTAGAATTTCAGGAAATGAACAACAAATAAAAAGAGCCCTAACTTCATCATCAAAACTTACTCCTACAGAGCTTAATTGATTAGTAACCATGTTGAATTCATTCAAATGATCATTTATTGAATCACCTTCTAACATCTTCATATTAAACAAACTTTTCATGAGAAATACCTTATTGGAGGCTGAGGTTTTTTCATACAATTTACCCAATTTTTCCATTAGATCTACCATTGTCTTTTCCATAGAAATATTGAAAGCTACCATAGCTGTCAAGCACAACCATATTATTCATAGTCCATTCCGATCAAGAACATCCCATTCTTCATCTTTCATAGTTGACAACTTCAAAGCTTTCCCTTTCAATGGTAGATAAAGATCTTTCTGATATAGGTAGTCCTCCACTTGCATCTTCCATAGCTGAAAGTTCTGGCCGTTAAACTTCTCAACCTTGAACTTGCTATCTTCTACCATTGCTACCACTCAAACAAGAAACCCTCATGTGAGCTTTTCCTGGGAAAACAAAATCCTGCGCTAATAGTAGTTGTTATGATCGAAACACAGATGAGCAATAAAACGGAATTAAAACAGAAATAAAAGAAGTATGTAATCACAAAATAAACCCAATATTTAATGTGGTTCACCCAATAAGGGCTACATCCACAAGAAATAAGCCAAACTTCTTTTTTATTCAATCTCGAGGAATACAATACAATTTTTTTTTTTTTTATATTACAAAGAATAAATCCATGCACATATATATAACTTGTACACCTATTTGTAAAAAATTCTTCAACCACAAGCAACCTAAATATAGCATGCTTATAAATAAGATAAACATAAAAATAACAACTCATGTCTATTAATAAGACAATGCTATTTTTATGCATGGCCATACATTCCTCCCAAAATTAAGGAAAACACAACTGCCACTTCAATTTGTAGTTAGGCTCCACATCTTGAACAATTTGAACCGTTTGTGTAAAAGTAAAAATAAGGAATTATATATCCAGTTGCAGTTTGTGCTCAATAGTTTGCAATCTACAATGCAATGAATGTGTTTTTTAAACGAGAGATGGAAATTTGCGTTTAAGATTTATCTCCATGTATGGTGAATTTCATACAATTAATTTGATACTATTTAATTCTAGTACTATTTAAAGCAGTTAATTAGCTAGTAGGTTTTGAATGAACTGTGTGTCTGCCCCAATTTACATAGGCCAAGAACACTAGAGTTGTAATAAATGGTGTTAAAAACACACCAATCATTTTACTTTTGTTTAACCGGTTGTCTGCCTCCACACCTACCATGTTTGCAAACAGTATTTAGGATGGTGTCATGTGTTTCGTTAGAAGTTCATCTCTGCAGATGCATATCATCTAAAGTTCTAGAGAAAGATTTACTCAGGTTGTACTGCATAATAATCTTGAAAAAATTATGTACATAAACTAATAACCCGCTGAAAGTACGACCTTTTGCTTCAAGTTTCTGCGTCATATTTCAATGCATTATGCAACTAGGGAACATAGAAATGCATTTAAGAGACTCTAGTATGTACTTGATGAAAACTGCCCTTAATCCTATTTCCACAATTACAGCAACCGGGTGAAAACACTGGCAAGATTGCAACCGGATTTCTCATGTGAATTGCACGTTATATCATTAAAGAAATTTGTAACTTATCTCTTGATTCCTTCTGGTAGATATTTGGTTTTAGAGACTTTCATTAGATCAAACAGCTTGAGGGCATCTTTGCTATGGCCATGCATAGCATATCCTGCAATCGTCGCATTCCATGAGACCACATTTCGTTGAGGCATTTTGACAAACAATTCACGTGCCTTCTGTATCCTTCCACATTTCGCATACATGTCTATCACGACATTTGAGACTACATCTGACAAAGATCCACATTCGATTACTTTTTTGATGGATTTCCATGCGTTGTTCTAACGTTCCCATTTTACCACATGGTGGGAGGATGCTGGAAAAGGATGCTGCATTTGAATTTAAACCTTCCAATTGCATTTTCTTAGAACTCTCCAAGGATTTGTCAGTAAGCCCATTCTGTGCATATCCAGAAATGATTGCAGTACATGAGACCATCTTTTTGAGGCATTTCTTTTAAAAGTCTTCAAGCCTCGTCCAGAACACCAATTTTTACATATCCTATAATCATTACATTCCAGGAAACCACGTCTACCCTCTGCATTTTGTCAAATAACTCATTTGCCTTCTGAATTGTTCCACATTTGCCATATGTGTCTATCAGGGCATTCAAAACTACAACGTCTCACAAAAATCTAGTTTTGATTATTTTTGATGGATTTCCATAACCTGTTCCAAGGCTCCAACTTCTGCAGAAACTTGGAGGATGCTCGCAAAGCTAGACGAGTCTGTATTTACATATATGCCAATTGCATTTTCATAAACATCTGGAAGGCTCTATCAACATGCCCATTTTGTGTATATCCTACAATCATTGCATTCCATGAGACGACTGTCTAGCACTTAAGGTGCCATCTGTACACTTCCATATTTTCCATAGATGTCTATCATTGCATTCACAACTACAACACCGGACAATAATCCACATTCTATTATTTGCTTAAACATATATAAAGCTTTTTGACCAAGTCCGTTTTGTGCATATCCAGAAATGATTGCAGAGGATGAGATCTCATCTAGTTGAGCCATTGTTTCAAACAATTTTCTTGCCTCCTCTATGCATCCACATTTGTCGTACATGGCTATCAGGGTATTCATCACAATGATATTAGATCGAAATCCACATATAATGGTTTAACCATGGATTTCCACACCATTTTTTACATATGCGCCGCTGGCACATACGGGGAGAATAGTGGAGAAGGTGAACTGATCGGGTTGAACAGTTGTTCGTTCCATTTGGTGAAACAGACTGAATGCCTCTTGAGGAAACCCATGTCTTCTGTAAGCTGCAATTATCACATTCCATGAGAAGAGGTCTGGATGAATCATATGGTCAAATATTTGGCGAGCATCCAGCAAACTTCCGCATTTGTCATACATGTTGATGAGTGTCTTTTGTAAAATAGTGTTTGTTGAAAATGTGAGTCCGCTGTAATTGATGTGAGGATGAATTTTCTTACCCTCTGAAAGAGCCCTTTTGTCAATGCAATGCTGCAATATATGAATATATGTAGAAGAATTTATAGGAGAGTTGTGCGTGGAAAACAGAATGTGTACCGCCTCTTTCAACTGACCATGAGTACAGAGTGCTCTGAGATTTTGGTTGAGACAGACTTACACTCAGAAATTTGAAACCCTCAGACAATGTATTAAGACACCATGACTCTCCACAGTCACAATCCTCCATAGACATACTAAGGTCAGTCACAAACTACAAGCACAAGAAGATTAATGGAAATCTCCTTTGCACATTCTTGGTGCAGACACGCTCACTCTTCAGGCAACACTTTCGGTTTTTAGTGCGCTTGGCACAGTTTTTGAACCTTCTATAGGATACATGAATTCTATTCTTTCTTCTCGGTTGCGAACTTTTGTATACTTCTTTGAAGTCCAGATCAATGTTTATCTTGCCAATCCTTTATTGAGAGCTGTAGTACCCTGTACCTGACAGCAAAAAATTGTAGAAGGGAGAGTGACACCTTCTCGTAGTCTTTTCAGACATGTCTTTTCTTTTCAGAATAATATAGGCACTTTATTTTGAGACCTCAAGGTGTAATGCCCACTAAAAGCAACTCACTTGAGACCCAAGAACAACCTAGGATTAGTTAGGAAAATTATGGAATAATTTATTTTTTGTTTAAAAGAGTCTACAACTAGGTTACAAGGCAACAACTGTCACTAACAAGTTCCAGAACAATTCTAATTCACTAGAACATACTTTTCCTTTATTAATAATTATTAGAGGTCATAAGGTTCAAATTTTAGGGTTAGAAGGTTCAATAAGATTCAGAGGGTAATTCCTCACCATGCCCACTCTCTAACAAAGCTAACAAGTTCAACTTGATTTTTCTCAATATTAACATATTAAAAAATTCCTAAATTATTCCCATTGGATAGAAAATTTCCTTACCCTTCCATTGATATAAAGAAGTCCTCCTAACTCATATATTTCAAGTTATGTGCCGGTGGGCCTTGGGGTGAAAATTTTCCCAAGAACGGGCCTAGGGGTGAAAATTTGCCCCAAGGGTGGATCGGCGGGCCGTTGGGAGACTTTTGGAAATTTTCTCACTCGTGGCATGAAAGCCCAACTTCATGCCTCTTTGTAATGCCCACTTTCCTATAGCACTCTTTAGACACTAATCACAATCTCGATATCGTTAATCATGTTTTGACATTAATTATGTTTTGATCATTATGATGTATAAATTTTAGACCATGGATTATTCAGAACTGGATTGATTATTATGATTGTTAATTATTTGAGATGTTCTTACATGGATGATGATATGTTGTTTGGCTTTGACATACTATTGATGTTGTTCAGCCTTGTGATATTGGAAATTATGGACAGACTTGATATGGAAAATCATTGGATGATATACCGTGTTATTTAAATTGAAAAGATGATGATGATGAATTCGTGATGTTGTTGTGATTTATATTGTTTAGATGTTGTTTATGTCATTTTCTTGGCTATTCGATATGACCACGAGGTAGAAGGGGTATTTGGATTTTTGCAGGACAAACATCACAACAATATCATGGGACTGGAAACTAACCATAATGGAATTTGGATGAAGTCGGCCAGGTCACAATGGCTAATCGCTGCATTGGAGTGTTAGGTTGTTAGGGGTTTCCATTGGGGGTATCACCTTTGTAAAGCGACCAAGGGTTTTCTTGTTTGATTTTATAGCTTGCCTTTTTGTAATGTTGGTATGTGTTTCATTGTAATATGTGTTACCCTTTCATTAATTGTTGTGTGTTGAGTAAATAATGTGATTACCCTTGTGTTTAAATTAAATAAATCAAAATGATAAAAGTATGCAATAAATGGAGTTATTAATGCAAGTTATAAGAGAGTAAGTTTTGGATTGTTTAATGCTTTTGACTTGACCTTTTTGAATGCATTTATTGTACTTGCCCTACATGCCTTTAATGTTGTCCCTTTTGGAGTATGAGTCTCTTGGAGAGTGTAAGTTGTTTGGTCCTTGCATTTATTGGGTGCTTTTTTGTTGTTGTTGACTTTCTCTTTTAAGGTTGATGAAGAATGAGGTGGCATCCCACTTGGAATCCACATCACCCTCTTCTTCCTCCTTCCTATAAAATTTATATTCTTTCATTATTTAGGGGTTGTTGAAATTTGGGAGAGCTCCTTCTTGTTCTTTGGGATTTTGGTTTTCTCTCTTGGGTGCATTTATGTGCTATGGATGTTTAGGCAGATTCATCCTTGGGCGCACTTTTAATCGGTTATAGAAACCTTGTTCACCTCTTCCATAGGTGTTGTTCTTCTTTGTTGGAGTTTGGCGCATTCCTCTTGATGGTATTAGCTTACTACTACGAAGTTGTGCACACTTCCTTGTGGGGCGTTCCTTCCTTGTCGTGTAAAGCTTGTATATTCCTCTTGGGGTGGTTTTAATTGTTGTGCTTGGAGCTCTTGTTATTGAAGGGACTAGGGATCTTTTACTTGCTAGTTTTGTTTTTTTTGACTGGTTCTATTTCTAAAAAGCTTCATTGGTTGGGACAGACTCCATTAATGGAGAGGAAGGCTGAACTTTTTATTTTTCTATTTTTTGGAATTGTTTCTCTTTGAATGGTGCCAAAGCAATAAACCGATTTTGCCTGAGAGAAAATACACCTTTGAATAATGATATTATAGATTCAAATGATTTGGGATGTATTATTCACGGGTAGAGGTTACATTATATAGGAGAATGACATCCTTGGAATATGGAGTCAAACAATATCACATTCCCACTTATCTCTCCAACATGATTCTCTCCACCTTTATTTCAACTATCCCTTTATTCCCTCATGATGAGTTGTCTATTACAACTCATCATTCACTCACATAATGTAATATCTAAATATTACATTTTACAAATAGTAACTCACACACACTATTAATAATGTTACAAACAATATATTCGTAACATTCACTCCCCTATTGTTTACATTATTAATCCCTATTAAACACTCCCCTAATGTGAACAAGGTAGAGAAAAACATTCACACGTCTTCTACAGCTTGCCTGCCTCTGCATGCTCATGATCTTGGTACGCTGAACCTCTGTTCACCAAATACGAACCCCTGTTCGACAAAAATAGACCTCTGTCCTAGGTACGAGCCCCTGCTCATGAACCTCTGTTCATCCTCTTCAAGAAAAACATGATGCTGCTTTTTCTTGTGCTTTTATCTTTCTACTATAACATATTTACATCAGGAGGTTATAAAAGGAAATACAATTCTGAACAGGAATGTGACATCTGTTCTTATTACAAACAATGAAACACACAACTGAAATACTTGGCCACCAAATCAATACCGCGGCCTCGTCGATGGTGCCTGACGAGAGGTCGCTGATCAACCTCCTTCCTCCGTTGCCTCCAACCTCCATTTGCTGCTGCTAACTCAACAGAATATATCTTTGAAGCTCATCAAGTTTCACATTGTACTTTATTTTGTCTCTCCCCCGCAATGTGAAAACAATTATTTCCAGACATCGGATAACACCGAAAATGCGTCTATGAGGCAAATTTTTTTAATTTTTCTTTAATATTTGACAAGGACACTATTGACAAGACTCGATAATACTATTTTGACAATATGACAAAGGTAATGACATTAGACTTATCACTTTATTTTAGACTCTCACGAAAAAGAAAGACTATTTATAACTATGGACCACCACAAACTTACAATACCAATATTAAAACAAGACACTTTGAAGAATTTAATTTGTGACTCATTGACAATGAATAAAACAATACTAATTACCTTATGAAATGAAATAGATCATTATCAACTAACCATGAAAAATTAAAAAAACTTAAATACCTGACTGGACTTGATAAGAAAGATTACGAGGTGGGTGGACTTATGCAAACTGTACTAAGCATGAGAAAGGCAAGTCGACTGGGTTTTAACAGTTATTAATACTTCAAGGTGAAGTGGTCGTGAAATGCAGATGGACATTGAATGTATGAGAAGGTCATAAATCTACATGGCATGAGATCTATTTGACAAGGAGACAGTAAAACCACATTCTTTTATGAACCTGACGTGGCACAATGCTAGTGGGTCGAGGAGGATAGCTCGCAGATCGTAAGATGCTTGCTGTCAGCTCGCTGGAAGGAGATATCTCTGACGGATTTTTCCTTTGACATGGATGTGCGGTATCTACATGATGTAATTTGCTTGTGGATCGGTAAAGACAGTGTAGCCACAGGTAGATCTTGGCTCAATGTGGAGACGTTTGGTGAAGGCTGAGATGTGGCAAACATCAATCGATACACATGTAACAATATGAACCTGAAACTTCAGAGCCGTGAAGCCATGATCTATATCACCTAGACCGAGAAAAAATGTGGCAAACGTATAATATACTGTGCAAGATAGATATACACTCCAATCGGATTTATGACGTAGACACTTCAATATTGTATCTTCCTCATGATCTGAGAGAGGGTGAATCCAGATGCCATATGATTCTAAACCTTTGAAGCACAGATCTGCAGCAAGACGGGAATGCACGTAGAAGACTGATCAACAAAACTGAAAGAGAATTTGATCACAACTAGGGTAGACCAACTAATTGAGTGCGTAATCAATTGATGCCCATTGAAATTTCTCACAAGCCAACCCTGCTCTGATACCAAATCAAAGCAATAAACCAGTTTTGCACAGAGAAGATACACCGAATAATGTAGAAAAGAATAGTTACACTTTCTCCGCAGCTTATCTTGAGGTTGGTAGGGTAGACTACCTAGGGTAAGGTGTACGAGAAGGCTACGGGGATTCCTCATGTGGAGGGATAAGGTTTTCCAAGGTCATTTGTTATTGTGGAGGCAGTTTGGGATTTGGGAACTTCCATGGAAAAGGAATAGCTTGCATTCCTTACTCTTTTCATGAGGGTGGGGGGCGGAGGGGGCATAAGGGATAAGTTTTGGGAGAGAAAAGACGTAAGTTTTGGGGGCATAAGGGTATGGAAAGGAGATGATTTTGGTGGGTTATTTCAGGTTGTTTCTCATTTCCCATTAGGATGCATAAGAATTTCCCCATAGAATCATTTCTCTTGTATTTGGCATGTTGAATGAAGCCTTCATTCAGTTGCATTGTTGTGTAGTTGGGAACTACATCTTTTGTAAAATATGTTTTTGTTAAATTTGCATTTTGCTTCCTATGTGTTCTATGGAAGCCACTGTTTCCATGTGTTGGATTTCATCCTTTACTTATGTTATGGTTGGGGCTCGGGGGCTGATAAGAGCAGCGGCTTCTCCCTGCTCATTGGATATTTTGGTTGGGTGGAGAGCATTGCCTTTCCCCTGTCTTGTTGTGATCCAACTGAAGAATGAAGAAAATCACTTATTCTTGTTCTAGAAAAGAGTGGTATAGTTTTGATAGTCATTTTATTGTGAATTTATTGTAACCCTTCCCACCCTGAGGTGGATGGTATGTCTTGTTAATTATTTTTCAAAAGCCTTTGTATAGGAAAAAGAAAGTTTAAGCTTGAGTTCGATATGTAAATGTGAAAATTATAGTCATTACATGCTTTGAAAGAATGTGATGTATTTGGTATGATGTCCTTGGAGATTGAAATGAAGTAATGATGCCATAAATTTGTGGTTTGATTTAATAAAGAATTGTTTTTTTTGTTCTCGGTTTATCAAATGGTGTTATGTATCGAATTTGAGCTATTGTCACAAAAAGGAAAAAGAAAGTGTTTATTCTTTTATTAAAAGTTGTAATAGTGATAATCAGACTTGGTGCATTGATGGATAGATGTTAATGGAATTAATGTAATGGAATGGATAGAAAATGGTTTAGGAATCTATAGAATAGTTCTCTATTATTTGTTTTAAAATTTGGTAATCAATCCATCTAGAAATGATAGTTTAAACCTTCTTTATAAGTTGTGTATGGAGACATTGAAATTTAGAAGCATTAAGTCTCTACGGAATTAATTGAAATCAACAATCAAGAAAGAATGCTCAAATATTATTAAAATCCATTAATCGAACTTTTACATTCGATAAAACCTCTCCTGGATAAAATACCATGTTTAATTTACCTACTAACACACGACAAGAGAAAAGCACCGATGCAACGTAGATGCATGTCCGGAAGAGGGTGCCGACGCAATGTAGATGCGCAAGGAAGAGGAGCCGACACACGACAATGGCGCTTGTTGATGCTTGTCTCGTAGAGACAGAGATGTGCGACAACTAAGGGTTGTTGATGTGCGTCAATGGGGGTAGTTGATGTGCAACAACCCCAGGTTGTTGATGCGTGTCATTGGGGATCGTTGACGCATCGTTGATGCACGTCAATAGGTTTGAGATGATGTGTGATAGGTGGATTTATGACGCACGTCATTGGAAGTTTTTGATGTGCGACAACTGGGTTGTTGACGCACATCAATGGCAGGAGTTGACGTGCGTCAAGGGGGTAGCATTATAATCTTCCGCATGTGGTGCTATCCTACGCCATGTGACCTCGTTGATGTTAAACCAAAATAAAAAATAAAAAAATTACTTCTTAATTCCCCTAGCTAATCCTCACTTAGTTCAAAATCTCAAGTGTTGGTTTGAAGCAGCACTACAGATTGGTCTCAGAGCAGTGGTTTAAAAGCTTGGATCATTACGCACACTAGAAAACTTGAAGACATGAAATTTTCAAAAGCTAGCACATCTTTTAACTTAGAAAGCAAACTAATTGAAAAATTGTATGTCGTAGTAAACCTTGAAACTGAAGAAGACTTAGAATGATGAGCTAACTCTCATTTTGTTGTGCAGGAGGCGTAGGCAAGATGATGAGTCCTTCCACATAGACTTGGAATTACCACATCCAGAATATGCTATGGTAGCTATTTTTTGCCACGTATATTGCAGACCCTTCAGATGTGAATCTGCCTTGCGCAGAGGTTCCATTGTAGGGCATGGCAAGCATGACAAAATCACTTCCATTGAGGGACATGCACATCCTCCACCTAGTGAGGAGCGTGGAGGATAGAATTTCTATGAGGAGTTAGCTAGAGCATAGTCCTCTTCGAGGGGAAATGGTGACCAAGTTTCGAATCTTAGAGAGAGATCTCGAGCCCTAGGCTCAAAGATGAGTGGCCAAAAAGGCCTAGAGGCCATCAGCCCACAAAGAACAAATCACATAAAGGAAATCTTAAAACTTTGGCCGTCACAGTATTCGGGCGACACATGAGGTTTTCGTGTAGAAGCTTGGCTAGTGAGCTTGAGCGGATGTTTCAAGCTTTTTCCTTACACGAAACATGAAAGCTCACATTACGATGCACCTATTAAAGGATGGAGCTAGAGTATGGTGGAGGACCGAGGAGCAGAAAATCCATGTTCACTCGGAGATAGTCACTTAGGAGTTGTTTGAGGAGAGTTTCATTTAAGTAGATACCTATCACGAAGGTTCATACGGCAGAGAATCGATGAATTCCATGACCTTTGCAGGAATCCTTTTCAATGGAAGAATATGAAACTAACTTTTGGACTTACTTCAGTACATGGATTACATGCAGGATGAGTAGGTGTGGATCCACCGCTTCATATGGGGTCTCAATTTGGACATTGGGGAAGCAGTTCAGATCCACTACCCACAAACCTAAGCAGAGGCCATTGAGAAGGCTTACATAGTAGAAGAGACTCATGGTAAGACCGAGCAAGCTAGAGACCGATTCAAGGGCCACATTTAGCATATGTAAGACAATAGATCAGGTCGGTCAGTTCCTCCTCTTCGTGGCAGCTAGCAGTCTTCACAGGCATCCTTCAGACCACCGTAGCAACAACAACAACAGTCCCGCCCACTACATAGGCCTCCACAAAGAACCGATGTACGGAGGGGTCGAGTGTGGGGCCTCCTCATAGGAGTCCAACCGAGACACAGGTTGGACATAGAGCCCAGTCAATGGGAACTTGTCAGCAGAGGCCACAACAAACAGTAACCCGATCATTAGGGTCCGTAGCGCCTACTTCTAGGGAACCTTCCGGCAAGTGCACTCCTTGGAGAAGCACGGTGGATGTGTTGGATGTGGAGTGGTAGGGAATTTTAGAGAGGCGCCTCGTAACCTTAGCAAAGGTTAAATCACCTATTTGAGCCTACGATTGGTGATATGGGGCGCAGCCATAGGATCTATGCAGCGGATGTTGAGAACCGCCAAGTCGAACACTAGAGCAAGGTCATCGAGACTTTAGGTAGCATTGGCGGTATTCCCACCTCCATATTGTTTGATTATTGTTCTTCGATTCTTTTATTGCATCATCTTTAGTAGAGCGATGCAAGCTGGTGGTAGTTAGGTAGGGTATTTATTGGGACATTGAGATGGCTTCGGGAGTTAAGATTTCTATTGATTCCTTGGTTAAGGAGTGTGTTATAGATTTGGAATCTTTAACCACTTCATCGGATCTTCGTATCCTTCCTTTGGGCTTGTATGGAATCATCCTAGGTATGGATTGGTTGTCGGATCATAGAGCCGAGAATGGATTGTTATCACAAGACCATATCTTGTGTAGATGATCTTGGAGTAGGGTTGGTGATTTCGGGGTCGGCGCAGACTGTTTCGATTCATGACATCTCAGCCATGCAACTCAAGCGGTGTGTGCGGTGGGATTGTTAGATGTACGCATTCACATTCAGTGACAGGTCAGAGGATGAGTCGATGGACCATCGTTGGATGATCATCCCATTTTGGGAGAGTTTGTGGGGTGTCTTTCCGGGAGAGCTACCGGGGATGCCACTTCCACATGAGATTGATTTACATATAGATTTGGTTCTGGGAGTGGAGCCTATCTCACGCGCACCTTATCGGATGACCACCCCGGAGCTCTATGAGCTCAAATTGCAGTTGGAGGGCCTTCGGATAAATTCCTTATCTCGTATTAGTGTATCCCCTTGGGGTGCACCGATGATCTTTGTAAAGAAGAAGGATGGATATTTGTGGTTGTGTATCGACTACCGTCAGTTGAACAAGGTGATGATTAAGAATCATTATCCTCTTCCTCGAATTGATGACTTGTTTGATCAGATGAAGGAAGCTACGGTGTTCTCTAAGATCAATCTCAAGTCGGGTTACCATCAATTAAGGATTACGGAAGCAGACATACACAAGACTACTTTTTGTATGAGGTATGGACACTATGAGTTCACTGTGGTACCTTTTGGCTTGATGAATTCCCTCATTGTGTTTATGAGTTTGATGAATGCGGTATTCGAACCTTCCTTGATCGCTTCATGCTCATCTTTCGCTCCTCACGTATGCGTGAGGAGCACGAAGAGCACCTTAGCAGGTCTTTAGTGTCTTCGGGAGCAACATATTTTTAGGAACTTCGAGAAATGTGCTTTCTTTCAATCTAAAGTATAGTACTTGGGTCGTATCATCTCTAGGGAAGGTATCACTTGTCAATCCTTCCAATATTGAAGCCATCATAGATTGGCCAACACCACTCTTTGTGACAGAGGTGCCGTAGCTTCATGGGGTTGGCAAGTTACTACGGGAGATTTATTCAAGATTTCTCTCGGATAGCACACCCCATCACTTCCCTCCAAAGTGGAAAGCGAAGAATTTTATGTGGTCAAACAGTGCGAGCATGGCTTTAGGACACTAAAGGAGCATCTCACTTTGGAACCCATTCTTGTTATTCCAGATCTGCATGTTGAGTTCCTTGTGTGCACTGAGATGCCTCATTGGTAGGCCTTGGAGGTGTGCTTAGTTATCCAACTCATGATCTTGAGCGTGTTGCGAGTTGTGCATGCCATGGTTCATGGAGGCATTTTATTCTTGGTTAAAGATTCATACTCGGGATAGATCACTTGAGTCTTTTCACCTCTTCACGCAGCCCAATCAATGCTTGTCAATGGATTTGGATGGAGTTTCTTTGTGAGTATGATATGGAGATATAGCATGTGAAAGGAAAAGAGAACGTAGTTGTAGACACACTGCTCAGCAAGCGGTGGCATTTGAATATGGCCACTTCACTGGTACGGATTTGTGGAGAAGGATTCTTCAAGCACTTCCTCTTGATAACTTCTACATTAAAGTACGAGAAGAGATTGTTTCCCGAGACCCTGAAGGGGAGTTTCATGGTTTCACGCTGAGGCAGATGGCCTTCTTAAGAATAGAAGTCATAGTTATGTTCCCAGAGATGAAGGCTTGAGGCAAGACATCTTGGTAGAGGCAAATCATGCAACGTATTCCACCCATCCCGGGGTGAAGAAGATGCATGAACTTTGAGACAATTGTATCATTGGAGAGGACTTCGTCTAGACGTGGCTCAGTTTGTGTCATGTTGTTTGGAGTGCCAAAAAGTTAAGGCTGAGCATCAGCATACAGCTAGCCTTCTCTATCGTCATGCTATACCAGAGTGGAAATGGGACACCATTTCCATGGATTTCATTGTCGAGCTACCGATGTCGAGATATCACCATGACGCCATTATGGTCATGGTTGATAAATTGACAAAAGTTGCTCATTTTTCCCAGTGAAGACCACTTATAAAGTTAGTGCAGTGGCACATGTGTATTTGGATGATATTGTTAGGTTACATGGGATTCCGCAGAAGATCATTTGTGACCGTGATCCTTTGTATACTTCCAATTTATGGACTACTATGCAGAATATCCTCGAGACAAAGATTAATTTTAGTATAGCTTATCAGCCTAAGATAGGTGGACAGACTAAGAGAGGGAATCAGATTTTGGAGGACATGCTCAGGATGTACGTGATGGATCATCAAGAAAGATGGGAGGAGTATCTATATTGTGTGGAATTTGCCTACAACAAAAGTTTTCAAAGTTATTTAGGCATGGCTCCTTTTCAGGCCTTGTATGGTAGAGAGTGAGAACACCTCTTAACTAGGACCGGTTGGAGGACAGAGTGTCTATTGGACAAGCCCTTTTATAGGATATGGAGCAGCAGGTAGTGATGATCAGACAACGACTACAGGAGGAATAGGATAGACAGAAGAAGTATGCAGATTAGCATAGGACAGAATGGAATTTTGATGTGGGCATGAAGGTGTTCCTTCGTGTCAAGCCACATAAGAGCCCTATTCATTATGGAAAAGGTTACAAGTTGGAACCTCATTTTGTTGGGCCTTCTGAGATCTTGGAGTGTATCGACCCTTTGCCCTACTATCTAGCTTTGAACCAGCCTTGTCTCATGTACATGATGTATTTCATGTTTCTGTTCTTTAGAAGTACATTACAGATCTTTCTCATGTTTTAGATTGGACCTCTTTGCCTTTGCAGGATCAGGGGTAGGTGATTGAAAAACCCATCCGTATCATAGATCGCAGGACCCTGGGCCTTCGATGTAGAGAGATTGATCACGTACTGAGTATAGTGGGATAGTTACGAGTGCGAGTTGCCACTTTTGTTCCAGTGACTTCTTGGAGGAAGTCAAGTCTAATGGGAGGTAGATGTAATGCCCACTTTCCTATAGCACTTTTAGACACTAATCGATCCGTTAATCATGTTTTGACGTTAATTATGTTTTGATCATTATGATGTATAAATTTAAGACCATGGATTATTCGAACTGGATTCATTATTATTCTTGTTAATTATTTGAGATGTTCTTACATGGATGATGATATGCTGATTGGTTTTGACATACTATTGATGTTTTTCAACCTTGTGATATTAGAAATTATGGACAAACTTGTTATGGAAAATCATTGGAGGATATACGGTGTTATTTAAATTGAAAAGATGATGATGAATTCGTGATGTTGTTGTGATTTATATTGTTTAGATGTTGTTTATGTCATTTTCTTGGATATTATGATATGGCCACGAGGTCGAAGGGGTATTTGTATTTTTGTAGGACAAACATCACAACAATATCGGGGGACTGGAAACTAACCATAATAGAATGTTGGATGAAGTCGACGGGGTCACCATGGCAATTGTTCTGTTTGAGTGTTAGGTTGTTAGGGGTTCCCATGGGGGGGATCACCTTTGTAAAAGTGACCACGGGTTTTCTTGTTTGATTTTACATCTTGCCTTTTTGTAATGTTGGTATGTGTTTCATTGTAATATGTGTTACCCTTTTATTAATTGTTGTGTGTTTAGTAAATAATGTGATTACCCTTGTGTTTAAATTAAATAAATAAAAATGATAAAAGGATATAGTAAATGTAGTTATCAATGAAAGTTATAAGAGAAATTTAGGAAAAGATATAGAGTATTGGACACTCCATTCCCTTGGAATTCGAATTTGGCTTTATTGGCTAAATTTGGAGGCTTGTGGGTCAAGCTAGACTTGTCCCACCCCTCTTAAAAGTATTTACCAAAAATATTTATGGGTTGGAGGGTAAGTTTTGGATTGTTTAATGCTTTTGACTTGACCTTTGTGAATGCATTTATTGTACTTGCCCTACATGCCTTTAATGTTGTTCCTTTTGGAGTATGGGTCTCTTGGAGTGTGTAAGTTGTTTGGTCTTTACATTTATTGGGTGATTTTTGTTGTTGTTGACTTTCTCTTTTATTGTTGACAAAGAATGAGGTGGCATCCCACTTGGAATCCACATCACCCTCTTCTTCCTCCTTCCTATAAAATTCACATTATTTCATTATTTGGGGGTTGAAATTTGGGAGAGCTCCTTCTTGTTGTAGGGCTTTTGGTTTTCTCTCTTGGGCGCATTTCTTTGTTGCGGATATTTGGGGTAGATTCCTCCTTGGGCACATGTTTATCTAGTTATAGAAACCTTGTTCGCCTCTTCCATAGGTGTTGTTCTTGTTGTTGGAAATTAGCGCATTACTCTTGACCGCATTAGCTTGTTGCCTAAAGTGTGTGCACTTCCGTGTAAAGCTTGTATAATTCCTCTTGGGGCAGATTAAATTACTTGTGCTTAGAGCTCTAGTTTATGAAGGGACTAGGATCTTTTACTTGTTCGTTTTTCCGTTTCTGGACTGATTCTATTTTTGAAAAAAATTGGTTGGGACAGACTCCATTAATGGAGAGGTAGGAAACTAAACTTTTTATTTTGCTATTTTTTTTTGAATCGTTTATTTTTGAATGGTGCTTGTTTTTTTGTATCTAGTGGTTGGTTGGGTAGACTCGCCAGGGTAAGGTGTAGGAGAAGGCTTTTGGGATTCCTCATGTGGAGGGATAAGGTTTTCCAAGAGAATCTGTTATTGTGGAGGGAGTTTGGGATTTGGGAACTTCCATGGAAAAGGAATAGCTTGCATTCCTTACTCTTTTGGGGGGGCATAAGGGATAAGTTTTGGGAGATAAAAGAAGTAAGTTTAGGGGGGCATAAGGGTATGGAAAGGAGATGATTTCTGGTGGGTTGTTTCAGGTTGTTTCTCATTTCCCATTGGGAGGCATAAGCAGCTCCCCATAGAATCCTTGCTCTTGTATTTGGCTTGCTAAATGAAGCCTTTGTGTTGGTTGCATTGTTGTGTAGTTGGGAACTACATCTTTTGTAAAACATGCTTTTGTGAAATTTGCATTTTGTTTCATGTGTGTTCTATGGAAGCCACTGTTGCCATGTGTTGGATTTCATCCTTTACTTTTGTTATTGTTGGGGATTGGGGGCCGATGAGGATGGACTGATTCTCCCTACTCATTGGATATTTTGGTTGGGGAGAGTGTTTCCTTTCCCCTATCTTATTGTGATCCAATAAATGAATGAAGAAAATCACTTGTTTTTGCTTCCGGAAAAGAGTGGTACGGTTTTGACAGTCATCATTGTATTGTGAATTTATTGTAGCCCTTCCCACCCCGAGGTGGATGGTTTGTCTTGTTAGTTATTTTTGAAAACCACTATATATGAAAAGAAAGGCTAAGCCCGAGTTTGATATGTAAATGTGAAAGTTGAAGTCTATTAACTATTGAAAGAATGTGATGTATTTGGTATGATGTCCTTGGAGATTTAAATGAAGTAATGAGATCGTAAAGGTGTTGTTTGATTTAATAAAGAATTGTTTTTTTCTATTCTCGTTTATTAAACGGTGTTATGTATCGAATTCAAAGTCACTGTCATAAAATGAGTTCCTTATTAACAAAAAGGGAAAAGAGAATGTTTATTCTTTTATTCAAAGTTGTAATAGTGATAATCAGACTTGGTGCATTGATGGATATATGTTAATGGAATTAATGTAATGGAATGGATAGAAAATATTTTAGGAATATGTAGAATAGTTCTCTATTATTTGTTTTAAAATCTGGTAATCGATCCTTCTGGAAATGATAGTTTAAACCTTCTTTATAAGTTGAGTATGGAGACATTGCAATTTAGAAGCATTAAGTCTCAACGGACTTAATTGAAATCAACACTTAAGAAAGAACCCTTAAATCTTATTAAAATCAATTAATTGAACTTTTGTATTCGATAAAAGCCTCCCTGAATAAATTACCATATTTAATTTACCTGTTGACTAACAACAAGAGAAAAGCACCGATGCAATGTAGATGCACGTCGGGAAGAGGGTGCCGATGCAATGTAGATGTGCCACATAAGGAAGAGGAGTGGCGCACGACAATAGTAGTTGTTGATGCGCATCAGCAGAGAGAGACGATTGACATGTGACAACTCGAGAGTTGTTGATGCGTGTTAATGGGGGCAATTGACTTGCGAGCAACCCAGGTTGTTGACGCGTGCGTCACTAGGAAATGTTGACACATCATTGATGTGCATCAATAGGTTTGAGATGACGTGCGATAGGTGGATTGTCAACACACGACCATTAGAAGTTGTTGACGAATGACAACTAGGTTGTTGACACATGTCAGTGGAAGGTGTTAGCGTGTGACAACCGAAAAGTTGTTGACGCGCGCTAAGGGGGTAGCATTGTAATATTCTCCCTTTGGTTTTATCTCGATGAAACTTGAATTAGAAACATGGATTTTCAAGTAGCCTTCGCGTGTGGTTCTATCCAACGCCATGTGATCTCATTGATTTAAACCAAAAATAATAATTTACTTCATAATTCCTAGCGAATCCTAGCTTAGTTCATAAGTCCGAAGTGTTGGTTTGAAGCGGGCACTACACGGTTGGTATCAGAGTAGTGGTTCAAAAGCTTGGATCATTGTGCACACTAGGAAACTTGAAGACATGAACTTTTCAAAAGCTAGCACATATTTTACCTTTGAAAGCAAACTGATTGAAAACTTGTATGTGGTAGTAAACCTTGAAATCAAGAAGACATAGAATGATGAGCTAACTATCATTTTGTTGTGCAGGAGGTGTAGGTAAGATGATGTGTCCTTCCACATATACTTGGAATTACCACATCTAGAAAATGCTATGGCAGCTATTTTGCCACAGATATTGCAGACCCTTCAGGATGTGAATGCCACCTTGTGCAGAGGTTCCATTGGAGGGCATGGAAAGCATGACATAATCACTTCTATTGAGGGACATGCACATCCTCCACCCAGTGAGCAGCATGGAGGAGAGAATTTCCATGAGGAGTCAGCTAGAGCATAGTCCTCTTTGAGGGGACATGGTGACCAAGTTTCGAAGCTTAGAGAGAGATCTTGGAGCCCCAGGCTCGAGAGATGAGCGACAGAAAGGCCTACGAGCCATCAGCCCATAGCAAGCATATCACATAAAGGAAATCTTGAAACTTCGGCTATCAAAGTATTCAGTGACACGGGAGATTTTCAAGAAGAAGCCTGGCTAGTGAGCTTGAGCGGATGTTTCAAGCTTTGTCCTTGCACTAGCAACATGAAAGCTCACATTGCGATCCACTTATTGAAGGATGGAGCCAGAGTATGGTGGAGGACTGAGGAGTAGAAACTCCATGTTGACTCGGAGATAGTCTCTTGGGAGTTGTTTGAGCAGAGGTTCAAAAGTAGATACCTGTCACGAAGGTTCATACAATAGAGAATCGATGAATTCCATGACCTTCAAAGCAGAATCGCTTTCAATGGTAGAATATGAAAGTAAGTTTTTGGACTTACTTCAGTACATGGAGTACATGCAGGATGAGTAGGTGTGGATGCACCACTTAATTCGGGGTCTCAATATGGACATTGGAGGAGTAGTTTGGATTCCGCCCACAAACCTTAGCAGACGCTATTGAGAAGGCTTACATAGAAAGAATAGACTCGGGATAAGACCGAGCGGGCGGACACTAAGTCAAGAGCCGCATTCAGCATATGCAGGAAAATAGATCACGGGTGTCGATTCCTCCTCCTCATGGCAGCCTGTTGTCTTCACAGGCATCCTTGAGACCACAACAAAGAACAACAACAATAAAGTCCCCGCCCCACTACATAGGCCTCCATAGAGAACTGATGTATGCAGAGGGGTCGAGTATGGGGCCACCTCGTAGGGGTCAAACTAGAACATGAGATGAACATAGAGCCCAATCAATGGGAGCTCATCGGCAGAGGCCTACAACGAGATAGTAGCCATATCAACGGGAGCTGTAGTGCCTACGTCAGGGCACCTTCTAGCGGTGCCACTCCTTGGAGAAGCATAGGAAAATGTTTTGGATGTGGAGTGGTAGGAGTTTTTGGAGAGACTACCCTCATAACCCTAGCAAGGGTAAATCACCTATTTTAGAGCCTACGATTGGTGATATGGGGCGGCCACAGGATCTATGCGATGGTTGAGATCCGACAGCCGAACACCGTGAGCCCGGTCATTGAGACTTCATGTAGCATTGGGGTTATTCCCACCTCCATATTGTTTGATTATGGTTCTTCTAATTCTTTTATTGCACCGTCTTTAGTAGAGAAATGCAAGTTGGTGGTAGTTAGGCAGGGTATTTGTTAGGACGTTTAGATGGCGGGAGCCAAGATCTGTTGATTCCTTGGTTAAGGAATGTGTTGTAGATTTGGGATCTTTCACCACTTCATCGATCTTCATATCCTTCCTTTGGGCTAGTATGGAGTCATCCTGGTATGGATTGGTTGTTGGAGCATAGTGCCGAGAATGGATTGTTATCACAAGACCATATCTTGTGTAGATGATCTTGGAGTAGGGTTGGTGATTTATGGGGTCGGAGACCTATTTCAATAAACACCATCTCAGCTATGCAACTCAAGTGGTGTGTGTGGCGGGGTTGTCGGATGTAGTGGTCATGGTTAGTGACAAGTCGAAGGATGAGTCGATGGACCATCGCTGGATGATCGTCCCATTTTGGGAGAGTTTGTGGATGTCTTTCCAGGGGAGCTACGGGTATGCTACCTCTACATGAGATTGATTCCCATATAGATGCGGTTCCGGGAGCGGAGCCTATCTCACGGGAACCCTATCGGATGACCACCCGAAGCTCGTGAGCTCGGATTGCAATTAGAGGGCCTTCTGGAGAAATGCCTTATCCATCCAAGTGTATCCCCTTGGGGTGCACCATTGATCTTCCTAAATAAGAAGGATGGATCTTTGTGGTTGTGTATCGACTACCATCAATTAAACAAGGTGACGATTAAGAATCATTATCCTCTTCCTAGAATGTTTAACTTGTTTGATCAGATGAAGGAGATACAATGTTCTCTAAAATTGATCTCAAGTCGGGTTACCATCATTTAAGGATTACGGAAGAAGACATATACAAGACTACTTTTCGTAGGAGGTATGGACACTACGAGTTCACTATGGTACCTTTTGGCTTGACGAATGCCCCCACTTGTGTTTATGAGTTTGATGAATGGGGTATTTAGAACCTTCCTTGATTGCTTTATGCTCAGCTTCCTTGATGACATCTTGAGCTCCTCACGTATGAGTGAGGAGAACGAAGAGCACCTCAAATGGGTTCTTTAGTGTCTTCAGAGCAACAAATTTTGGTGAACTTGGAGAAATGTTCTTTCTTTCAGTCAAGTACAGTACTTGGGTCATATCATCTCTAGGGAAGGTATCACTATCGATCCTTCCAAGATTAAAGCCATCATGGATTAACCAACACCCACTACTGTGACAAAGGTGCATAGCTTCATGGGGTTGGCAAGTTACTACCAAATATTTGTTCGTGGATTTCTCTCGGATAGAACACCCCATCACTTCCCTCCAGCGGAAAGGGAAGAAGTTTGTGTGGTTAGATAGGTGTGAGCAATCCTTCAGCACACTGAAGGAGTGTCTCACTTCGGTACCCATTCTCGCTATTCTGGATCCGCATGGTGAGTTCTTTATGCACGGATGCCTCGCTTGGAAAGCCTTGGAGGTGTGCTTTGATAAGGGAGAAAAGAGTAGTGGCCTTTGAATCTCACAAAATCAAGGATCATGAGCTTAATTATCTGAATCATGATCTTGAGCTTGCTACAGTTGTGCATGCCCTTGTTCATTGGAGGCATTTTCTTCTTGGTCAAAGATTCATACTTAGGACAAATCATTTGATTCTTCATCACCTCTTCACATGGCCAAATGAACACTCATCAATGGCGTTGGATGGAGTTGCTTTATGAGTATGATATGGAGATAGAGCATGTGAAAGGAAAAGAAAAGGTAGTTGCGGATGCACTCAGTAGGAAGCGTCATTTGAGTATGGCCACTTGGTTAGTACGGATTTTTGGAGAAGGATTCTTTAGCATCTTCCTCTTGATAACTTCTACATTACAGTGACGAGAAGAGATTATTTCCCAAAGACCCCTTGCGGGAAGTTTGATGGTTTAGTGCTTGAGGCAGATGGTCTTCTTAGGAACAGAGGTCAAATTTATGTTCCCAGAGATGGAGGATTGAGGTAAGAAATCTTGGTAGAGGCACATTATGCACTGTATTCCACCCATCCTGGGGTGAAGAAGATGCATGCAACTTTGAGACAGTTATATCATTGGAGAGGACTTCATCGAGATGTGGCTCGGTTGTGTCATGATGTTTGGAGTACGAGAAAGTGAAGGTTGAGCATCAGCATCTGGCTGGCCTTCTCTATCCTCATGCTATACCAGAGTGGAAATGGGACACCATTTCCATGGATTTCATTTTTGGGCTACCGATTTCGAGATATCACCATGACGCCATTATGGTCACGGTTGATAAATTGACAAAAGTTTCTCATTTTTCACTGCGAAGACCACTAATAAAGTTAGTGTAGTGGCACGTGTGTATTTGGATGAGTTTGTTAGGTTACATGGGATTTCGCAGAAGATCATTTGTGACCACGATCCCTTGTACACTTCCAATTTATGGTCTACTATGCAGAATGTCCTCGAGACAAAGATTAATTTTAGTACAACTTATCACACTGAGACAGATGGATAGATAGAGAGAGTGAATCCGATTTTGGAGGACATGCTCAGGATGTATGTGATGGATCATCAGGAAAGATGGGAGGAGTATCTATATTTGGTGGAGTTTTCCTAAAACAACAGTTTTCAAAGTTCTATAGGCATGGCTCCTTTTTAGGCCTTGTATGGTAGAGAGTGTAGGACACCTCTTAAGCTGGGACTGGTTGGAGGAAATATTATCTCTTGATCAGTCCTTTTGTAGGATATGCAGCAGCAGGTAGTGATGAGCAGACAATGACTAAAGGAGGCACACAGGATAGACAGAAAAAGTATGCGAGATTACAGATAGGACAGAATGGAATTTTGATGTGGGCATGAAGGTGTTCCTTAGTGTCAAGCCACGTAAGATCCCTATTCATTATAGAAAAGGTTCCAAGTTGGCACCTCATTTTTTTGGGCCTTTTGAGATCTTGGAGCATATCGGCCCTTTGGCCTACCATTTAGCTTTTCCACCTGACTTGTCTCACGTACATGATGTATTTCATGTTTGTTCTTAGGAAGAACATTGCAGATCTTTCTCATGTTTTAGATTGGACCTCTTTTCCGATGTAGGATTAGGGGTAGTGATGATAGAGCCCATCGTATCATAGATCGTAGGAGGATAGAGAGATTGATTAGGTAAAAGTAAAGTGGGATAGATATGATGAGACCGCAACTACTTGGGAGGATGCTACCGTGTTACGAGTGCATTTTCCACTCTTGTTCCAATGACTTCTAGGAGGAAGTCAAGTCTAAGGGGAGAGGGATGTAATGCCCACTTTCCTATAGCACTTTTTAGACACTAATCCTAATATTGTTAATCACGTTTTTACATTAATTATGTTTTGATCATTATGATGTATAAATTTTAGACCATGGATTATTCTGAATCTGGATTTAGTTATTATGCTTGTTAATTATTTGATATTTTCTTACATGGATGATGATATGTTGTTTGGTTTTGACATACTATTGATGTTGTTCAACCTTGTTATAATGGAAATTATGGACAAACTGTTATGGAAAATCATTGGAGGATATACCATGTTATTTAAATTAAAAATATGTTGATGATGAATTCGTGATGTTGTTGTGATTTATATTGTTTAGATGTTGTTTATGTCATTTTCTTAGATATTCTAATATGGCCACAAGGTCGAAGGGGTATTTGTATTTCGTAGAACAAACATCATAACAATATCCGAGGACTGGAAACTAACCATAATAGAATGTTAAATGAAGTCGATGGGGTCACCATGGCAACTATTATGTTGGAGTGTTAGGTTGTTAGGGGTTCCCATGGGGGGGATCGCCTTTGTAAAAGTGACCAAGGGTTTTCTTGTTTGATTTTATATCTTTCCTTTTTTAATGTTGCTATATGTTTCATTGTAATATGTGTTACCCTTTTATTAATTGTTGTGTGTTGAGTAAATAATGTGATTACCCTTGTGTTTAAATTAAATAAATCAAAATGATAAAAGGATGTAATAAATGGATTTATTAATGCAATTTATAAGAGAAATTTAGGAAAATGTTTAGAGTGTTGGACACTCCATTCCCTTGGAATTCGAATTTGGCCTTATTGGCTAAATTTGGAGGCTTGTGGGACAAGCTAGACTTGTCCCACCCCTCTTAAAAGTTGTTACCAACCATATTTATGGGTTGGAGGGAAAGTTTTGAATTGTTTAATGCTTTTGACTTGACCTTTTTGAATGCATTTATTGTACTTGCCTTACATGCCTTTAATGTTGTCCCTTTTGGAGTATGGGTCTCTTGGAGTGTGTAAGTTGATTTGTCCTTGCATTTATTGGGTGCTTTTTTTTGTTGTTGAATTTCTCTTTTAGGGTTGAGGAAGAATGAGGTGGCATCCCACTTGGAATCCACATCACCCTCTTCTTCCTCCTTCCTATAAAAGTCACATTATTTCATGATTTGGGGTTGTTGAAATTTGGGAGAGCTCCTTCTTGTTCTTGGGCTTTTGGTTTTCTCTCTTGGGCACATTTTTGTGCTATGGATGTTTGGGGCAGATTCCTCCTTGGGTGTAATTTTAGCTGGTTGTAGAAACCTTGTTCACCTCTTCCATAGGTGTTGTTCTTGCTGTTGGAGTTTGGCGCATTACTCTTGACCGCATTAGCTTGATGCCTGAAGCTGTGTGCACTTCTTTGTGGGGCATTCCTCCCTTTCCGTGTAAATCTTGTATACTCCCTATTGGGCTTAGATTTAATTGTTGTGCTTGGAGGTCTTGTTTGTGAAGGGACTAGGGATATTTTACTTGTTGATTTTCTTATTTTCCTGGATAGGTTCTGCTTTTTGAAAAGGCTTGTTGTTGGGACAAACTCCATAAATGGAGAGGTAGGAAACTAAAATTTTTATTTTGATGTTTTTTGGAACTGTTTTCTATTTGAATGGTGCTTGTTGTTTGTGTCTCGGTGGTTGGTTGGGTAGATTTCCTAGGGTAAGGTGTTTGAGAAGGCTATGGAGATTCCTCAAGTGGAGGGATAATGTTTGCCAAGGGCATCTGTTATTGTTGAGGGAGTTTGGGATTTTGGAACTTCCATGGAAAAGGAATAGCTTCCATTCCTTACTCTTTTGGGGGCATAAGGGATAAGTTTTGGGAGATAAAAGAAGTAAGTTTGGCGGGGGCATAAGGGTATGGAAAGGAGATGATTTGGTGGGTTGTTTGGGTTGTTGTTCATTTCCCATTGGGAGGTATAAGCGAGCTCCCCATAGAATCCTTGCTCTTGTATTTGGCTTCTTTGAATGAAGCCTTCGTGATGGTTGCATTGTTGTGTAGTTGGGAACTACATCTTTTGTAAAACATGTTTTTTGTGAAATTTGCATTTTGTTGCTGTGTGTTATGTGGAAGCCACTTTGCTTCCATGTCTTCGATTTCATCTTTTACTTCTATTATGGTTGGGGCTCGGGGGCCAATGAGAATGGACGGCTTCTCCCTACTCATTGGATATTTTGGTTGGATGAAGAGCATTGCCTTTCCCCTGTCTTTTTGTGATCTAACAAATGAATGAAGAAAATCACTTGTTTATGTTCTAGAAAAGAGTGATACTGATTTTGACAATCATTGTATATTGAATTTATTGTAGCCCTTCCCACCCCGAGGTGGATGGTATGTCTTGTTAATTATTTTTGAAAAGCCTTTGTATAGGAAAAGAAAGTTTAAGCTTGAGTTTGATATGTAAATGTGAAAGTTTTAGTCTCATTACTTGAAAGAATGAGATGTATTTGGTATGATGTCCTTGGAGATTGAAATGAAGTAATGAGACCTGTAAAGTTACTATTTGATTTAATAAAGATTTTTTTATTCTATTCTCGGTTTATCAAATGAAGTTATGTATTGAATTTGAGCTGCTTTGTCATAAAATGAGTTCCTATTAACAAAAAGGAGAAGACAACGTTTACTCTTTTATTCAAAGTTGTAATAGTGATAATCGGACTTGGTGCATTGATGGATAGATGATAATGGAATTAATGTAATGTAATGGATAGAAATTTTTAGGAATCTATAGATTAGTTCTCTATTATTTTTTCAAAATCGGTAATTAATCCATCTGTAAATGATAGTTTAAACCTTCTTTATAAGTTAAGTATGGAGACACTACAATTTAGAAGCATTAATTCTCAATGGACTTAATTGAAATCAACACTCAAGAAAGAACCCTCAAATCTTATTAAAATCCATTAACTAAACTTTTGCATTTCCGATAAAACCCTCCTGGATAAATTACCATGTCTAATTTACCCGTTGGCCACGACGACAAGAGAAAAGCACCGATGTGACATAGACACACATTAGGAAGAGGGTGCCAACATATTGTAGGCGTGCATTGAGGAATAGGATATTGCGCGTGCAATGGTAGTTGTTGATGCATGTCGCCAGAGATAGTTGACGCGTGATAACTCAAAGTTGTTTATGCACATCAATGGGGGTAGTTGACGCGCATGACAACCCAGGTTGTTGATGCACATCATCGGGGACTGTTGATGCATTGTTGATGTGTGTCAAAGGTTTGAGATGACATCACGCGCAGTGGTAGATTGCCGATGCATGTCATTGGAAGTTGCTTTGACGTGTGACAACTAGGTTGTTGACGCACGTCCGTGGAAGGAGTTGACGCGTGAAAACCGAAGCGGTTGTTGACGCGCGTAAAGGGGTAGTGTGGTAACCTTCGCTCTTTGGTTTTTTCAGGTGAAACTTGAATCGAAACCTAGATTGGTTAGCATCCTTCCACATGTGTTGCTATCTAATGCCATGTGACCTCGTTGATGTTAAACCTAAAAAATTAAAAATAATAAAAATTAGTTTGTAATTCCCCTACCTAATCCAAGCTTAGTTCATAAGTCTCAAGTGTTGGTTTGAACCGGGCACTACACCCATGCCCCCGTGAGTCGACATGGACATGTGGCACCTTCTAAGCTAACGTGGTTAAAACAGAGCGACGGGAATAAATAAGGTTTCTTATATAAAAATTCAATTCAACACGAGTCGCCACCAATGATTCTCACCTTAGTTGTGAAAATTCACTATAAGTAACATGCCAAATGTCTATCAACACTCAATTCCTACAAATATTAATGGATCCGACCCTCCTTTACCAATATTTATCACTATTGATACAAATTCGGTCTGCAATAAACACTAGAAACATGAAATCTTGCACAATGAACTTGTAATCTCGGACAATCCTAAAAAATCTTAACAAAGGATGATGTTTACACAACATATTTGTAATTAAAACATGTAAGAATCATTGCGTGGTCGGCATGTGTATGCATTTATAAAAATAGTCCGTGCAATGACACCATTTTGGTGTTGTTGATTGTTTGTGTACAAATACTCAGATATTTTTGGTGATTCAAAGAATCCACGACAATGAATCCATTCTTGTTCTATTGACGGTGTTTGCGAAATGCTCAAATAATATTTGGAAATTCAAAGAATCCCTAGAAACAGTGCAATTCTGGTGTTGGTATCCAAATTGATTCTCCTCCGAGGGTTGAGTAGAATCACAAAGCGGCAGGATGCTTAGAGACAGACGAATCATGATGTGAGTTGTTTTATAGCCGAGGATGGGATTTAGTTGGCTCTTTATCACTCAGGCGTTGGAGAAATGGATATCACCTTCCTAAGGGTTTGATCTACCCTCACTACTTTAGGTTGTGCCTTCAACCAGGATGAGAGGACCCGTTTTGTAACCCATATTGGTGGAGGATATCAAGAAATCCTTCTTTGCACATTTTTAGGAAAAACTTGAGGAAACATGATCACTACAACACAATCTAACCCTCACGAGTTGTCACACTAGAGAGTGGAAATTTTTGGGTCAAGGTTCAAAGTTACTAAAGATAATTATTGAAACTGATTGTTTCTACATACTTTAGTAGTGGAATTTATTAAACCTTTGTGGATACACAACACAAACAAGGGTAGTTCATGTAGGATTTATCAATTGAGAAATTTTTGTGGGAAGTTAATCAAGATAAAGTTGATTATACCAGATCTTTGAGAACCTTTACAAATTAGAAAACCCACATAACAAAATGCTTCAGAATAACCAAAATATTCCTTCAACTAGAAGGTGTGTATCAATGGAGGTCCTAAGATGCATGGTTTCACACAATCTTCTAGAATTCAACACAAAGGCTCATGTTAAAGATTTGATAAATGTTAAAAGTCCTAGATTCATCACACCTAAGATACACTCATAGAGTTACAAACAATCTTTGTCAACATAATGAAAGTAAAGTGATTTTAAATTATTTATTTCATTACGGATGAAAGCTCTTCTCATAATGACATTGAAAATGCCACAATACCATCACAAAGATAAGATCTTGTGTGATTTCAAAGGGATTTTAACATTAGATTACAACAAGAATAGAAAACACCATTTGAAAACATTCTAAAATAAAAGCAAACACAATTATGCTCAAGATCAACACAAATTAATTGAAAAGTTCAATAGATTCAACAATAGGGAAATTTTCTTTAACAATCTCAGATCTTATCAATGGCTATACACTTGCAACCATCTTGACATGAATAAATCTAAAACATAGGAAATAAATTGGTTTTTAGATGGTCTCTCAAGAAAAGCGGTCTTTCTCAAAAATTTCTTAGAAAAATTAACCCCCCTTTTGGCATCACTCACTCATGCCTTTTATATCACTTATTTTACATCAAGGATTTTCCCCAAAAAAAAAAATATTCCGAGGAATACTTTCTTTGTTACAAATTAATTCTAGAAATTGTTATTCAAAATTTTACATAAAAAGGCTTCCGGTGTACAAAAGATAAGTCTTTTTGTTATTTCCACCCATTGCTTTAGCTAAGGCATCTAGTCATCTTTTGTGACCGCATCTTCTTTCTCCTCATTATCTCCTTCTACATCAAAATCCTCTAGAAGTCTTGCCAAATAAGGATCATATCTCTTGAATAATTCATTCACTTCATCTTCATCAGGTCCCATGTGATACTAGAGAATCAATGTTTTTCTTAATAATGAATCCAAACCCTGGCCATTTTTTTCTTATGCTCCGGTGGCTTGGCTTTTAATTACTCCATCCTATTATCAATACTTATCATATTTTCGATAGTTTTATATGAAAATTCATATTCCTAGATATTACTTTCAAAGGAATTGAACAAGAAATCCAGCTTTAAGTCCCCATAGCTCTTTTTAGATGTATCCATCACCATGTCTTCTAATATTCAATCAATGGCATAAATTAGATCACCGATACAATTCCTTTTGACCTCGAGCATTTTCTTAACTTCATTTAAGGTGTACAATATAATATTTTTAATTCTTCAAGATCATATTGGCTCCCTTTGTGCTCATTGATACGATGCCTTCTTGTTTGACTTGACTCCTCACTAAGCTGGGTTATGCAGTCAAGCTTGCGGAGAGTTCCTTCCAAATAAAATTTCTCATTATCATAGTCCTCAATCACCCCATAAATTTAATTTAAGTGACTTAAGAGATATTCATATCTTTTCCTTGCTTCGTGATAAATTTTGTTCCCTTCTTGGTCAATTTCTCAAACCACGTATTCACCGCTTGAACTTTCTTAACACCACTATTTATTTTATCCATGCCTTCAAGGGTGTTCACGGGAAGCACTTGCTAGCTCATGACTAGTTTGTTCTGTCATTATTTCAAACATGAACTCAAGTCCCTAAATTGTTCCTTAAGTGGCTTCTTTGTTGCTTCATCGTCATCTACCTTTTACAGAAGATCGCTCACTGCTTTAGATACTCCCTGCTTCAATTTTTCCCTTAAAGGTTTACCCAAGGGAATAGTATGAATATTGTAATCATTATATATTTTCTTGTCTTCCCCTGAAAAGGAGTCGTTATTTCAAAAGTTCTTGTCCTAGATTAATTAGTAAGATTTCTTGTAATGGTTTGGCTTTCTTTGGGGCTCTCACTTTGTCTTTGTAAAGGAAAAATCAGTAATGTCAACTACTTGTATAGGAAGGGTCACTTCTTCACTTGACATTAATTCACCAATCAAACCCTTCCTCAAATGTGTTCCATCTTTTGTTTCTTGTGATCCTTGTTGGATTTTATCAGGAGTAAATACCATCTGCATGGATACTTATTTCTATTTTTACACCAATAAATTTGTCTTCGTTGGAGCACTTATCTCAATCTGTGTTGTTGATTCCTATGGATGCTTCTTTTATTTCTTTGGCATGTTAAATTGGTCATTCTTATCCTAATCTGCATCCAATTTTGGACGGAACTCTTTTGTTTCTTCTTCAACTAAAACTATGTTGGCATGAATTTCCTCCTTGTTTTCCATTTGTACTGAAGTTTGGGCAATGGGCTCCTCTTCTTACAAAACTGGCTGAGTTTCCAAACTGCTATCTTCTTTCCCTAATGATAATTCAAGAAACACTATGGTAGGTTGTTCTTCTAGAAGTAAATCCACATTCCTCACTAGAAGTTTGATGCTCTCAACCAATAACAATTTCATCTTCATTAATTAAATCCCATGCCATTTTTAAATTCTCTTCAAAAGATAATTTTCCCTCATGAAGAAGGTCATCACTCTTAGTAACCTCAGTAGGAATGGGCACAACACTTTCTACAATCGATTTAATATCAATATCATTTTCAACCATGATTCTGGTTTTTCCACTTCCAAAACCACTTGCTTTGGGGAAGACAAGTTTACTTCTTGACTCTTTACTTCAGTCTCAAAAATAACCATTGGTGTTAACAAGGGTTCATCAATAGAAAATTTGAGTGCATCTAACATGGATAACCCTTCATCAACATCTATATCAATTACCTCAGTTTGTATATTTTCAAACTTATGCATTATTTCAACTGGAGGTGGATTGATATATTTGATAAGTAGATCCTTAGGATTTTTCATACCGGAGTGAAAAATGACTATCCACTAGATTGAATGCAATATTCAATAGGGAACTGGGCTCTGGGTGCATTTCACCTCTTTTCCATTAAGAAAGAGTGAGGGATTATAGGACTTACTTTTCCCATATCAAGTAATGATGTGTCCTGTTGCCTCTGGGAGATATCAACTTTCTTCACTTCTGGGGGATCAATTACCCCATCTCTGTGTTTGAAATTTTTAGTTGAATGGGCACGTACCTTTACCAAGACTAGTTGTTGGAAATTTATGGGCCTTTGTGTGCCCTTTCAAACTTCATCAACTCAGGTGGTGATCTCTTTCCATCCTTGTGCAGCCTAGGTTGACTATGAGCACTTATAATAACAACACTCATTAATTTATCAGTGCTATGTGGATCTGATGCAACATTTGGTATGACCACATTTGATGCAATACCCTTCCCCTTTTACTAGAGTGGCACGCAAAGAAAGGTGATAAGAGCATTTTCCATGGACTTTAACAACATTTTTTCAATTTTTTGTCTGAGTGCAGACATAGAAGTACCATTCTCACTAGTTTTTGTTGTCCATTCATTAATTAATCCATCAGTGGGCCTTTTGGAAGGAAAAGAGGAGCGTTTCCTCCCAATGAGTCAATCTTATCCAGCACCCTCTCTTAGAGGTGGGGTATCATCATTCAAGCTCCCCAATCTTTTGAAGGCACTCAGGATTCTTATGTTCTGCACTGATAAGTCAATATTGATTTGGGCCAACCAATTCACCATTCTCCTCATAACATCAATTATCCTTATATAAGGATCATCATACTCTTCCTCATCCAAATTTGGGGGCACTACAAAGTTGACTTTCAATTTTACGGTTAACGTAAAATTTGCTTACTTTGTTTAAATCATTCACAACTCCCTCTGGGATGACCACAACTTTGAAGTCTACCACCTGTGATAAATTCATTATGGAGAATTCTCTCAATCGACATCTTCTTCATCCCTAAAATTCATCCAGTAGTCCTCAAAGTGAGGCTCATGTTCAAAAGTGTTGGCAACATTGTTGAATACCCACCAAATGTCATAGTTGGCTCTAGCCTCAAATGTCTCCAGGAAAAACTTTTCATTTCTTTCCTAATTAACCTAGATTTTACAATAGATGGGCATGAATATATTCCCATTCTGATGGGGAACTTGACATTTATTTATGCCTCCCAACTATTAACTTATGCGCGCGGGGACTAATTGCCTTGCCAACTCACATAAGCACAACCTATCATCAACAAATCTAGGCAATTTGAAAGTTTTTACCTCAAAACCACTAACCCTGATATAAGTGAATTTATTGTATTGAATGAAAAACATCCATACTCCATGACTACATGCCTTACTTGTTTTGAGATTCTGAATTTTCCTCATTATAGTTTGAACAGGAAGATGATTGGTGCAAAGAAAGAATCATTTGTCAATTTTACATTTCCACTCAAATTGATTAGTTGTAGATAAGGGAAAATATCATGCATGGGTCACTTATTGAAATAATCTTGAGGTGATAATGTTGCAAATAGCATGTGTGTAGGAAAATTATAAATTAGGTATGTCATCATATAGAATTCTAACTCTGTAGCCTCCCCCATTTAAATATTTGCTGCCAGGGGTGGTCATATGACCGTGAATTGCTTCAAAAATGAAGTTAGCCTAGAATTCCTTTTCTTTCCAAATCCAAATAAATGTGGCCATTCATTTGTTAAACTCATTTTATTTTCTATGCTGTCATTCGGCTCAACAACATAATGATGTTTTCAACTTCTTCAATGAATTATGCCCTAACCATCCTTTTCGAGATCTTGGCGGATGCCTTTCTCTCTCGAGGAGCCATTTTTATTTATCATTTTTCCATAATATTTATTCTTTGCTTCATAGTGTTTCAAAGATAGCTCAATGCCAATAGTAATTGGGTCGGCTATTACAGGTAATTTCAAAATTACTATAATGGCCGATGGTGTCAATGTCAACACCGCATCCCCACTCCTATCCAATACCTCTCTCTCTTAGAGTCATAGTTCACAGCGTAAAAACACACTAATTCGGGACACTAAACGAGAAGGTGGGATGGATCCCATTGAGGCAATACAAATATCACAAATTTCCTTCAATGATTCACTCATTTAAGGACCATTTAATCATTGGTGAAGATAATTTAGGTCTGAACTCATTAAATCAATATATGTATCTTATCCAGCTCACTTGTGACCCTCGACATACCCGAGAAAGAAAAAGGCATAGTCTTCATTTCAAAAACCCTAATTTCTCCTCAACTAGTTTTCCAATGGAGTAAACATGATACACAAGATTTTCAAACTCTTCCGGTTCTCTTGTAGGTGCCTCGAGCAATTCTGGTTCAAAAGATAAACCTTCGCACTTCTCAATTTAACAATTTGAGCTCCACAAGAATTCTAATTTCACTTCACCGATAAAAACGACAAGAGACAATCAAAAACATCAATAAAATATGAAATCATTCACTTTTCCTAAGTTCCTTGTTTTGCGTATGAGAATTAATGGTGGAAAAATTAAATGCATCATATCATAGTCATTAACTCTGCCTTTCACAACTTTGAACAAGAGTCATCCATGTGGAGAAGAAATTTAAGTCAAACATCCTGGGGTATCTTTGTGTTTTTTGACACTCATAGAGATTGTACATCTTTTGAAATTTCAGCCCACCCACCTACTTTTTATTTGGGATCGACACGTGGCTTTACAGGCATTGGCGGGGCCACGACTCTCTTTATAACTTTATTCCTTTTTCACAAAAAAGCCAAAATTTCTAAATTCCTCGTCAATCTGCCTTCCCTCCTGTGACTTTATCTAGTCCTCAGTGGAGTCGCAGGTTACTTTGATAATTTTACTCCTTTTCAAAACGAAACCAACATTCTCAAATTTCCCCGATGACCCACCTTCCCACTTTTGAAGATTTACTTGGTTCTAAGTGGAGTCTCGGCCCATTTTTACACTTTATTCCTTTTTGAAAACAAGGCCAAATACTCCAAAGTTTCCCGATGACCCGCCTTCTCACTTCTACAATGAGAAATAGACACGTTTCCTTCTGCGGTCCTCGACATTCTTTTCATATTTTCATACCTTTCACCATAATGCCTCAAAACTCAAAAATTGTCCATCTCTCCACCACTTCTTGATTTATGACACATGTACATATTTTGGGGCTAAATTACGGATTTAGTTATTCCACTTAATAATTTCAAATATCTAATTAGAAAACATCAGGCCATGGGACCAAATTGACAATTTGCAAATATAAACCAAAAGGGACAAGTTTGAAAAATGGACCCGTCGTAAGCCGCATCCAATTGGGGATAAACATGAGTCTGTGGATGTTGGGATAAAATTGACCAAAAAAACATGACTGTGGAAAAACAAAAGGCACGGGAAACTTCACCATTTGCACCAGAAATCAAATTGTTCCTTATGGACAGAGAAATTGCAAACCATACATGGATAAACGTGATCCACAACCACAAAGAAGGATTAACAATGGCATTCAAATGAAGGAGAAATGTTTTCACGCATCCAAACAAGAAGAGCAAAATACTTCAATCCACATAGACTAATTAATTTTTGAATAAACAGGGGCAAGATTAAATCGAGCACCAACAAATTTGTGATAATGGGTTGTGCGATAATTGGATTATATGTGATTGTAGAAAGTGAAGGAGGGACATGAAAGTTGTGACATAATCACATGGTGATGGATGAGTAGATAAATATGCTAACAAAGTGACTTCCTTCGATAAGTATAGGGGTGAGTCTGCATTCAAGTGGGTATTTACCTTAGCTGATGTTCACTTAGGTACTTTATTTACATTCTATTTTATTTATCCTCACCCACTTATGTGTGGATATTTATTTTATCTTATTTATATATATTAGGAAGATATTATCTAGTTTTTATGACTAGTTCTTTCCTAAATCTATGGTCTTGACTTGGTCTTTGATGACTAGTTGTTATCTTTATTCATGGCTTGATCTATGGACTTGAATGGTTCTTAGATTGATCTTCCTTTCCTATATAAGTAAGGCCCATTCTCATTATACTCAAAAGAATTACATAATAATATATCATATTATTTCTCTTTGTTTTAAATTATTTTGTAAAGTTATTGTTATCTCTTGAAAGTGTACCCTCATTGAGAGATAACTACAGGGGTTCTAAGATTTATTTGGATCTATCAATTTCATAGATAAGATGGAAACACCTCATGTACGTGGGTATACCTATTGTTGAGGTGATTCTCGACATCAAGGATGGATCCTTTTGATGTATCCTAAACTAAATTTTTGTGGTTTTGAGTGTAAAAATATGACCAGTAACTAAAATTTAAAGCGGGTGATACACCAAAATTTTTAGGGATTTGGTGAGTATATGAAAAATTGAATTGAGAATGAATTTTGGATGCAAAAACCAATATTTTTCAGTAGAATATTAAGGAAAACGCTTTGTGTATTAAGGAGTAAATCACAATAACACAATAAGATAAACATGCACAATAATACTATGCAGAAATTACCAAATTTGTAGCAAGGTAAGATGATTAATAAGGGAATTGACATTTAAAATAATTAATTAATATGTACACACCACTAAAAATAATTGGAAAGGTGGAAATCAAATCTCACTTAGGGGAATCTGGAAAAAATTGCTTTAGCAATCGTATGTCCAAAATTCCTCCACCGTGCCTTGCAATTGCACACAATATATGACAAGAATATTCACCCATCCTATCCTAAAAATAGGCTAAAGTTTGTACTCACCCATGCATGATAATTTTACCCCTTTATCATGAATAAATAAAGGAATAAAAATAGACATGCTGATTATAATGAGGTATTGATAGCAATAGTTATAAAAATAAAATTCATTCCAAGTGCAGTTGATTGATCTATTTTTAATAAAATAGGATGAATAATTTGGCTAATAATAGTCCTTGCTTGTTGTGTAATTCTTCTCAAATGTGCATGTAATCTTTTTCTTCTTCTGTTTGATGTGAAACTTGTAACTTGATCCACTTGCAATGATATTATAGGAATTCTTTAATTCTACCCCTGTAGGCTCTGATGTTGACAATTGTTTGTCATTATATACATGCTGAAATAATCCTCTTTGTCACCTTTTTGATCACATGCAATTAACTATCCTTGTGCAGGAAGAATGATACATTTTTCTTGAACTCCCATGTGGGGACCAATTTTGGTGTGCACATGTTTTAATTTTTCCTCTAGTAGTCTAAAAAGGTCACCTTTGTTTCGCTTCATCATTGTGAAATTGATTCTTGGTCTCTTTCGATTAGACCCCTTTGCATAATATAAAGATAAGGTAAAGTTGACCTTTTGACAATCATTGGTTATATATTTTGACCACCATGTCATATAATATAGTTTTGGTCTTTTGGAAAACATGCGTAACATTATTTGAATAAGGTAATGATTTAACTTTTTGGTGATCATTTTGGTCAAATTACACTATAGTTTGAACCTTAGTCGGTCAATGGAAAATGATTTTTGGAATCATAGGGCTTGCCCCTCTCCATGATGGCTCGACCCTTTGCATGCTTTTTCGGTGGCTTAGAATTTAACCCTGGTTAGGGTTTATTGTGGTTGTGTTACCTGCTTTGATAAGTGACATCGATCCTATTCCATATGATCTTTAACCACTGATCTTGGTGTACCATCGATTAGGGTTCTAATTCCATAATCAATATAATCGGTGCTTGTTCATTCATTGATATGTGTACCATTTGATCTCTACCATTAATTTTGAACCATGGTTGAAGTTTAGGGCTTGATTTTTCTTTAAAACTTGCAACTAAATTGTGTCCATTGATCTTGTGTACCATTTGGATCTGTAACCATTGATTGTAAACTCTGCTCAAACTGTGGTAGTTGGCAGCAAATATTTTCTCCATCATTGATGTTATATGAAAGCTATAGTTCCCATTGATGCTGACTTAGATGAGTTAGGTCTATTAAAGGATTGTTAAGATCATCATTTTTGCATTTCAATTGCCCGTTTCAAGCAGTGAATCCCTGACCATTTTTCTTCTTACCACCATTGTTGATCTTTCGAGCTTTCTGGTTCTGCGACTCATGAATACATATATTTTATGGTTTTGTATTTGTTTTTAGCTATGAAAGAGTTACACCACCACCATTCTTGTTTTATCTATGACCTAAATAAGATGATTATCTCAATCTTTTTCTCGTGGAAGCTTCGAACTTGAGAGTTCTTGTTCTTTTCAAGGATATCCCTCTTGAAGGTGAGCCTTTTCATTTGTGAGCTTCATATTTCCGCTTCTTTGAGATATTATACTATAAATAAATAATGAAAAAAATCTTTTCCATTTCTTATTTCATAAGCACTGATATTTTGTATTTTTACACTTTATTTGTTCCTTCTTCTTCTACGGACTCTCTAAAAGTAGAATGACTTATGGGTAGTCATATCTTAGATTATTTTGTCATTCTGCACTTAAGTCGAGATATCCACGAGGTCTTGTGGCCATCATTATTCTTTTAAGTCAAGCTTAACGTTCCATTTCCATCTGGGTATCTATTTTTATGTGGATTTTTATTGACTTCTGATTTGAACTAGCTCTTTTCCATGTCGACTTGTGTATTTTGAGTTTCTTTCCCAGATCTATTAAAACTGGGCCTTTCTATTTTGAATCAAAACTTGAAATACCAAAAAAATAGGATTACTTTCCTTTGATTGTTCCTAAAACCATCGAAAACTTGATATGTGCATTATATTTGCTACTTCTTGAGGGTTTTCAAAACTGTGATGTAGATTTGTTTAGCTGTCGTTGTTTCGATATTTGGAAATCCCTATGTAATGTTCATATTTTCTTTTGAAACTGTGTGTGTATTTTTAAATCTAGCCTTGATATATGTGACTTAGTCGAAGTGGGTATTTTTATTTTGTTCCTAATACTATTTTTTTGTCCATCATTTAGAGTTTTGGTGCTCATTTTTATTTGTAGAGAAAAATTAGAGAGTTTTGTGGCATTTTAGAATCTTTGAGATCTTTGATGGAGACTATAGAAACTTTATTTGTATTTTTTGTTCTCAGTGGTATACCCACTACTTAGAGTTTTTAGTAATATGTTGGCCATCTTTGTTGAATATTTTGAGACTTTATTCTTCTCTACTTATTGACACAAAATTTATGAAACCTCGAGATTCCAAGATTTCTATGGATATAGCATTTCGAGCTTTGATATTGTACTTGTTGTTTAAAATACGAACTTTTTTTTCTTCAAGTCTGGAGCTCATTTCTGTTTTTGTGCATGCAGTTTGGTTTTTCCATTCTCTGTGAGCTTGTAAACTAATAATTGATGTATTTTTGAATCAAATGATCATTTTAGATAATAATTGCGGTATCCTTTCTTAAAATGTGATCTATTAACTACTTTCAAATCAGTCTATATGGAAAGAAATACACCACTTATTTATTTCTTAAAATAGTATAATACTTCTTTATTTTACAATGAAAGATTAATTTTTGAGCCTGATGTTCATGTTATCTTGTTGAATTGATGGCTTACTAAACAGTGTAATTGGATGTTTTTATATCCTGAGACTAAATTTTTTTATCCTGCTTTATTCTTTTGCATAAGGTTCCTTTCACACTTGTGAACCTCTATAAGGTACTTCAAAAGCTCTATTTCTACATAATTATAGAATGAAATATATGGTATTGTAGAAGCTTGATGGTTGATATGATTTGAAGAATTATGATCTTTAACAAATGCATACCTTTTCATTTGTAATTGAGAAGAACTTTTTCTTATTTTGTACTTCTCTCTTCAATTGTTTACTTTGGATGAATATTTCTTTCCTATTCTAAAACATTTGACTTGATGTACACTTATTGTATCCAAACCTTAATTCCTTACAAAGATAATTTATTGAAAATTAAATTTTCTTAGATTGTAACCTTGATCAAAGTGATATTTTCTAAATATCAGTATAATTATTTTACTTGTACTTATTCAAATGCTTTCAAATTAGTCTTTGAAACAATCTTTTCTTCCTGAACCTTACAATCTGTAATAGACTCATTCCATGTTACTATTTGATGTATATTAAATCTTTGAAGAAGTCTATCATTGCACACTGAATGGTTGATGAGCTTTGGCATGTGGATCATTTATGAATCTTTATCAATATGATATAATATGAATTACTTGATTCATCTTTTAGGTAGTAGCTCTTGTGACTTTGAATAAACTCCTTATTTTTGTAGCATATCTCTTCAAGACATTGCATCCTATAGATGAGTGTCTTTAAAGCAATGAATGCATAACCTTTCTGGATACTTGATGTTTTTTTCAACTTGTTGTTGCTTGAAAAAATTATCCAAGTATTTTACAATATGTTCTTTATAATTGACTGTAATCTAATCAAAACTGAGATAGTATGAAACTGTAATCTTCTTTGCTACATTTCATAGGTGTAATTGTTTCATCTGAAAACTATACTTGATAATTTTATTCAAATGAAAGTACCTCCCTTGAAATTTTTACCTTGATCAATGTGAAATACATGAATGAAATCTTTCTATCTTGAAGCATTCTAACTACTGAAATTGAGCACCTATAATTTGTTTTTGTATAATACTTTGGATGGTATCTTGGATCCAGTAGCATTGACTTATGCAAGTGTAATATGTATTTTCTCCAAGTTATCCTAATGTATGATTCAGTTTGATATTCTACTAAAGCTCAAACTAGATGATTAAAATCATTATCTACACTTTTCTGTGTGCATTCCATTTGTTTGAATCAACAATACTGATCTTGTATTTCCTTTGTAGATTGGTAAAGCTATATTTTATTTATTCATTCTTTGATATTAAGATGAATGCGCTTATTTGATTCAACTTGCAGAATGTGGTAATTTTGATTTAGACATTTCAAAGTATGTAAACACAAAAAATTGTGTTTATTCCTTTCTTCTTTCTTATACCTACAAATTTAGATAAACTATTTAGAAAAAATTAGGCTTTTGGCCTCTCTTGTGTTCCATAGTCCTTTTCTTTTCTCTTTCTTATTTTATAATGATTCAGAGAATTATTTTTACTCGATGTGGAATAATTTTTATCAATTCAAGTATCTATCTCTCGATGTACCTTATGTTTCTAACATTTATTAATACATTTGCATGTAGTTAGAAATTACATGAGTACAGATCAAACCCTAAGCTCAATATTGATGTCATTTTCATTTCATTTTTTTAGGTACACTATGTAGCTTCTTGGAACATGGAAGAAAAATGGAGCTGGAATTGGAGATAAGAATATTGGAAGAGAACCAAGGCAATGATGGGTTTCTTCTATACTATTTTACTTTTAAATTCATGCACATGTATTTATTTCTTCAGCAATTGTGAGTTACATCCCACATATTTTGTGGGAAACATTGAATTTGTTTATGAATAAATAAAATTTAATTTCTATACTTGAGTTGTATATTTATTTCTCCATTTAGCCTTTATGATGAATAATTATTATATAACAAAACAAACAACTCACACACATAATTGAATGTATTTAAACATGAAGAAGTAATGAGTATTTATATACCGATAGCTTAATAATGAACTCACTTTCTTGTAAACTGCAACTCTATTTGTTGTTCCCGAATTTAAAATTTCACCTAAACTGTGATTCCTGCCTTCATCAAGGCAATGCATTAGTCCTTTGGGGATTTTTTTTTCTTTCTATGTGAGGTGTTACATTTTGTAACAACACACATAGCTGTAGATTACATGTAGTTAATCAATTGCTACAATTAAAAACATAATAAAATTGTAATGCATCCCCTAGTTAGGTCCATTTCATCAATGCCTTTCATCAAAACAAAGTTTTGAGTTGCCCATTTTTGCACAAGTGTAAAAATTGTCAACATTTCTAGTGATCCTGTGGGGAAATCTACTTGCTAACTTATAGACTAGTGTCTTGCTCTTATCCATTGGGCATGGAGTCAAAGCATATAACCAAAATCTACCTTTTTCGAAAAAAAAACTAAAGATGGGAAAGGATCTGGTAAACCATATCATGTACACAAGTATATTTTATTGAATTGAAAAATATTGCAATGTGCATGAACTGTACTTATTGAAAGGGAAATCCTACTCTAACCAAACACTGTAGGATTTTCAATAACAAGTGTTTAAGAAACATACCATTCACAGGAATGGGATGTTATTCTCCATTCATCCTTGAAAGCTGAAATGCATTGTGTTCTTTGCAAGTTGAAATCATATAAGGACCACTCCAGATTGTATCAAACTTTATGTGGTTTCCTAGCTTTACATGATCAACATCCCATTTTAACACAATGTCTCCTTCATTGAAGAATCTGAACTTAGCCTTCTTATCAAATGTTTTCTTGATTTTTATTATTTTCCATGTTCAGATGATCTTAATCTCTTAGCTCTTGCAACTCCATTAATTATGCATAACGAACTGTAATGGTTCATTCTCAAGTAGTTCCATTTGATGTAATAAATCCAATGTAGGCAACTCAACTGAGATGGGCATTCTTGCCTCTCATCTATAAACAAGATTGTACGATGAATTGCCAACTGATCTTTTAGGAGTCACTCTGTCAGCCCAAAGTGTTGAATTTAACATCAGATGCCAAACTCTTTGGTTATCCTTGAGTGTTCTTCTGATAATTCTCAAAATATTTTTGTTAGTAATTTCAGCTAATCCATTACCTTGTGGGTAATAATTAGACAAGGTACTTAAATAAATTCCATGCTTAATATCCCAATCTGTTACCTTTGCACTAAGAAAAGCTAAGGCATTATTTGAAATGATAGTTGCTGGAACACCAAATTTATAAAATATTCTTTCATAGAGTGATAAGATTGAAGTCTTGTTAGCTTCTTTCAAGGCTATTGCTTTAGCCAAGCGTGTAAGGTAATCCGTAGTAGTTAAGATCCACTTGTGTCCTTGTGACAAAGGTGGATTTATGAATCCAATGAAGTCAATACCCCACTACATGAATGGTTGATCCACTAAAATAGGCTTCAGGGGAAGTAAAGCTAAACATTTTTTTTCAACAAAGAAAGCATACTTCTTACACATTCTAATCCATTCGAAGAATTCCTTGAATATACTAGGCCATTAGTAACCAACTTTTATAATTTTTAAGGCTATAATACATGATGAAAAGTGACCTCCTGCAGGTCCTTCATGAAATTCGGATAATAGTTGCTGAATTCTATCATAATCAATACATCGTAACAAAATTACATTAATATCTCTTTTAAACAACACACCATCAATCCAAACATAGGGTAAAACTTGTAACCTGAAATATATTCATTTATTTTTGTCCATAACTTCCAGATAAGTATCATGTTGTAAGTAGTTAACCAAATAAGTCATCCATCTTGATTCCTAAACTTCTTGACTAAGTTTGGGTTGCTGATTTTCTTGTTGCGCCAAGATGTTTTTCAACCTGATTTGTGATTTCAGCATGTTGTTCTGAATCTTCTAATTCTGCAGCCTGTTTTTTTTCCATATCAGCAATTATATGTTCACACAAAAATTTTCCTTGAAATTTTTTTGCAACATAGATTTCAACATCATACTCCATAACCTTCGTAATCCATTCTCGCTCTCTTTTGATTCAACTCTTTATTAAACAAGAACACCTTAACACTTGGATGAGAGACAAAGACGTGTATGTTATTATTGCAAAGCATGTACTTGAAGTTCTTTAATCCTCTAAATACTGAAAGTACTTATTTTTGAAGAAAAGTGTACCTTATCTTGTAGTCATGTAAACTTTTTCCAATTAAAACAATTGGTTGCTCAATGTTTTCATCTTTAACTTGAGTTAATATGGCTGAAATAGTCTTAGCTCCTAAAAGTGCATACATTGTAAAATTCTTATCAAAATTTTTATTTACAAGAGTAAGAGCTTGTGAAATATCCAACTTGATGGCCAAAAATCCTTTTCTTCCTTCATTGGCCCAAGAGAAGGTCTTACATTTCTTCAAGATGGTCATTAATGGCTTAACTAATGCTTTGTAAAAACTGGAACAAATCTTCTAACAAAGTTTATTTTTGCAAGAAATTTTTTTAGTGATTTCTTATGATGAGGAAAGGATAGCTGTGAAATATCTTCAATTCTAAATAGATCAAAAGCTAAACCTTGTCTAGAAACAATATTAGCAAGCAATTTACCTTAATAGAATGAAAATATGGAATTTTTGGGATTCAATGATATTCCAAACTGTTTGCAAAACTGAAAAGTCTTCCTTAAATGCATTAGATGTTAATCATAATTATTTTAAAATATGGTGACATCATCTAAGTAAACCAATACGCAATTATTTAATAAGTTGTAAAAGGCCATGTCCATTGCACGTTGAAATGTTGCACTAGCATTGGAAAGTCAAAAGGTATTCTTTTGTAAGAATAAGTACCCCACTTCTCGGTGAAGGTTATTTTGTATGTCTATTTCATGCATAAGGATTTGATTGTATCCACTATAATCATCTAAAAGAGATAACCTTTTGAACCTAAAATTTTCCTTGAAAGTTGATCCATATTGGGTTGTGGATAATGATATTTTAGTGAATCTTTATTAAGATCTCTAAAACCACACATAACCCGATTTCTCCATTCTTTTTCCGAAAAGAACAAGATTAGATACCCAACTTGAATTCTTAAATAGAAAGATAATACCTGATTTGATTAGTTTAGATAACTCTTTTCCCATCACTGGTTCAATCTTCCGATTTATAGACCTTTGTTTCTACCTAATCTGGATTAGAATTTGGTCAGTAACTCTATTGTATGCTAAGCTAAACCTGGGATCAACAATAATCCGTGTTGATGCATGAAAACAAGTCCTCTCGTTAGACGCCAACAAGCTTCATTGACGCGTGAAAGAATACTTGTTGTTGTGTGTTAACAAGGCTTGTTGATGCATGCCATCAAGCCCTCAATCACGCATCAACAAGACATACCGATGTGTGAAAAAGGACTTGTTGTCATGTGTTAACAAGCCTTGTTGACGTGTGACAACAATTTTTCATTGCGCATCATCCAAAATTGTTGATGCATGACATAGGACTTGCTATCAAGCGTCAAAAATCCTTGTTGACATGTGAAAACAAGTCTTTTTTAGTGCGCCAATGAGGCTTGCTAAAGCGTAATAGAGGACTTGTTGTCATGCATCAAAAACTTGTTGACACATGATATCAAGCCCTCTATCACGTGATGACAAGTCTCGTTGGTGCCCGATAGTAAGAATTTTTATGCACATTAGGAAGTCTTATTATCGCATGTCCAAGGCTTGAAAATCACAATATTTCCCTATAAATACCCTCCCTCCACTCTTTTTCATGTTTACACTTCTTGGCTCCCAAATTTTCTCGTTAACAAGAATCGATCGTAGGTACAGTCAAACTCAAATACAATGGAAACTTTAAGTGCAATCTAAACTTAAGACCACTATCAATCAGAAAATCTAGTTAACCCACAAGTCCTCTCCAAGGGTAAAATACTGTACAAGAACTTGTTGTGCCCCCACATTAAGACTGTTTGTCAAATGAATACATAATACAAAGGATTTTTTGGATGCATGTGATTTTGATGGGCTCATTAATATTCCCTAGTTCGAAATTGATCATGACATTATGAACTACCTTCTCTCCTCATACAATACAGAGGATGATCTATTTTGTGTTACTGGGGATGACGGTCGTATGTTTCAATTTGGTGTCGATCCAAATTGATATCCATTGGTTGATTGACCTTCCATATAAAAATTCCCCCATTGTTACAATGAAAGATACTCTCATAAAAATTATAATAATTACCTTGAACATAGTTTCAGTTTCCATGTTGATTGTATGGGTAACATGTTTTCATTTTTCAATTTTAATTTGATATTTTCATTTTTTATTTTGATATAATTTCAAATCAATATTAATTCCAATGAGTTTTTGGCATTTTTGCAGCTCATGTTCATAAATCAAGACATGGTGTGGATACACAACGAATTTCACACCACTTTCTTGCTACTATGATTTATTTGTTTGAAGTTTAATTATTTTACAGGCTCAGAAAATGCATATACCAAAGCTGGGCTATTGCATACATTCTTATAACTATCAGAAAGCAAAATTTTGATTGGTGCACCTTTTTAATCCAATAAAATAAAAACTGACATTACAAATGCATTGCTTTTGGAAAAACTATTCATTCACTCCACAAACTATCGTGCTAGCTTTTATTACGAGGATATTTTTAATTTAAAAGATAAACCAATTCCTACTTGCACTGACAAGACATTGACAAATTTTTCAATTCCATTTCAAGAACAACAATTATAAATTTTATATTTCGACATTAGAATAACATTATGTTCATCTAGAATCTCATTAAATATTAACCATTTACAGAGAAGATTTTTGGAGGCCCTTTTTTGAAAAAAAGTAGTAACAAGAAGAAGAGACCAACAATAGGATAAGGCATCGGTAGATTTGTAATCTGAAATGGAAATTCACTCATCTCCGAACCGCGAAGCATTTGCATTAGTGAAATGCTAGAGATGTAATACCAACCTAACATTTATTATTTACAAATTCCCATTTTCTATTTTCAATTTACCATTTTACAAATCAACTTTTTTCGACATTTGGGGACTTTGGAAAATATGCATTCTTCTCAATGTCAATCATCTTCACCAACTCACTCGGTTGAGTTGTGTGCAAATGCCTCTTCTCAACACCCTACTCAAGCAATCCCAGACACAAATAGCTTAGACAAAACCAATTAGTACTCTAACATGGCCAACTCAAGCACCGCAACAAGTTACCCCTCAACAACAAGGTATGATTTTATTGCTTTAGTATAAGTTTTTAATAGTTTTCATATAATTTTGAATTTTTAAATGAGTTTAACAATTTTTGTATGATTTTTCTTGCACTTTTCAAGTACATTCCAGTCCTTCACCTTCTATAAAAATAGCGGCATCACCACCTCCTCCACCATTATGATTCAAAATTCCAACCAAAGGTTCGGAAAAAGAACATTCATAAAATCGTGCCAATTCCTCCCGACCCTAGTCAGGACACTAAACATTTCCTCCTCATTTCAAATTCCAAACCTCTCTCTCTCGGTGGCTTGTCCAATTGCAATGGGTGTATAAATTTTAAATAATATAACTTTAGATGAATATTACTTTGGGATTAATAATAATGACCCAAAAGGATTTTTCAATACACGTGAGATGATTCAAGGCTAGTAGGTATACTTCAAGTTCTATTTTAATGTAATTTATTAAACTTTCATTACATCTATGTTTTTATTTCAATCTTTGAATATTTCTTTATTTTATCACAAATAGGATCAGGCCACCCAAAGGCAAAAAGGGGTAACATTCGATGATCAACCCGAAAGAACCCATACCTCTCTAGTGACATCATCTTCTTGGATACATATGGTGAATAGTTCTTTACCATTTCCTTTAGAGAACTTGATTGGTTATGATTTTCAATCCCATTTTGATGAGTTTATTGTACCTCATATCAGTCAGCTCATAGAATGGGAGATAAGGGAAAAGTACTAATCAATGAGATAATAAGTCATTTTGAAAATTATTGGCAAAGGGATAGTTTATACGTTGTAATACAAAATCAACTCCGTGAAGATGGATTCCTTAGTTACTCAAGTAAGAAATGGGACTGTCACATATAAAAAAATATAAATATGATATTTTAGATAAAGCATTATACGAATTGGAAAATATAAGTGCTAAAGCCGGGCATATTTTAACAAATAGTCTAAGGACAAGGATACGTGGTAATTGAAAATGTTGGGAGAGATAGAGTGTTCGTAAGTATTATCACTTTGAAACAATATTTTTTTTAATTTTAATTTTTCTTATTTTAGTAATATGTTTAATTGAGCTCACTTTATTTTTACACTTGAAATATGAAAATTTGAAGAGTCAAGTAAAGGTGTTCCAATTTCACTTGGAAACCACGAAGAACAGTTTAACAATGAAGATGAAATAAAACATTGTTTTAGTAAAAAAACAAAACAATACACTAAAGCGGATAATTAAAGAGAATGACTATGACCCTAAAATTTTATTGAAAACTAAGGCAGATATAGATCGGAGTTTGCTATCCCATGGAGATGTGACAAAGGAAGAACAAAGAATCGTAAAGAATCTATAGTGCCCGCTTTGAACCACCACTTGAGACCTATGAACTAAACTAGGATTAGCTAGGAAAATTATGGAATATTTTTTTTTTTAAGGTAACATCAACGATGTTACAAGGATACTGATTTCATAACCAAGTTGAAGGCTAACTAATAAGACACGGGTTCAGATTCTAATTTTATTTTCATGACATTTTCCTAAGGAGCACTCAGCATTATCTCTTGATGTACGTCATCAACTTCCTGTTATTACGCATTAACACCTCCTATTGATGCGCGTTAAAAACCCTTGGTGATTGTGTGTTAACTCTTCACTTGACGTGCGTCGACGACCTTCTTATTACATGTTAATACATCCCCTTGATACATGTCAACCACATGTTAATAGCTCCTAGTGACACACGTCAACAACCTCGGGTTGTCACGCGTCAACACTTCTCCTCGACGCACGCCAACAACCTTCTGTTGTCGGGATTCAATGCCTAATCCTTATCACACGTCAATACATCTCCTTGACGCATGTATTCAACGTGTCGGCACTTTTCCCCTGATGCGCGTCAACCTAGGAAACTTATAAGCCATGTGGCAGTAACGTGTGCCACATGTCAACTCGTGATTGGGCATGAGTCAATGGAGAAGCGAAGAAATCTGGGAACATATTTCCAAGGCAAATTTTAATCCTTTTAACAATTAGATTATTATATTTATATTTTTCTAACTTGAGACAATAAAACCGTTGTGCAAATTTTCATAATGGATTTTAATAAGATTTGAAGGTTCTTTCTTAAGTGTTGAATTCAAATTAAGTTCATTGGGATTTAATGCATCTAATTGCAAGGTTTCATTACTTAACTCATCAAGAAGATTTGAACTATTCATTTCTAGATTATTTGATTTCTAGATTTAAAATAAATAAAACAGAGATCAACTCTATAGATTCTTAAAACATTTTCTATCATCCAAACATGGGAAATCATTTTCCATTCCTATATAACACATTACATTATTTTAACAACCAATTAGCAAGGTCGATTTCCAAGTTTTCATTTTAAATAAAAGAATATAATAAAACATGATCCTTTTTCCTTATACGTATTTTCGTTCCAAATAGAAAACTCATTTCATCATAACAACTCAAATCCAATACACAATACAATTTTGTAAATGGAGAACAGAAACGCAATTGTTTATTGATTCCAACAACAACTTCATTATTTATTTTCGATTTCCAAAACAGTCTACAAAATATACCATATTCTTTCAACAGATAACAAAATGCAAACTTTACATTTCACATGTCAAATTCAATCTTTCATTTTCAATACAAATGTCATTCCATTACAAATAATAAAACATTTCATCCACTTCAACATGGGAAGGGTTACAATAATTTTATGAAATGAGGGAATGTCAAATCTGTACATTACTTTCTCCAGAATAACAAAAGGCTGATTTTATTAAATCTTCAGTTGGATCACAACAAGATAGGGGGAAAGGCAATGCTCTCCACCCAACCAAGATATCCAATGAGTAGGGAGAAGCCGTCCTTTCTCATCAGCCCCGAGCCCCAACCATAATGCAATAAAAGATGAAGAACAACACATGGCAACAATGGCTTCCACAAACACACATGTAGCAATATGTACCTTTAAGAGAAACATGTTTTTGATAGATGTAGTTCCCAACTACATAACAATTGTAAACTGAACAGAGGCTTCATTTAGCAAGCCAAAACAAGAGCAAGGATTCTATGGGGAGCTGCTTATGCCTCCCAATGGGAAATGAGCAACCACCGAAACAACCCACCAAAATCATCACCTTCCATACCCTTATGTTCCCCAAACTTACTTCTTATGCCTCCCAAAACTTATCCCTTATGCCCCCCCAAGAGTAAGGAATGCAAGCTATTCCTTTTCCATGGTAGTTCCCAAATCCCAAACTCCCTCCACAATAACTGATGCCATTGGCAATCCCTTATCCCTCCCCATATGAAATCCCCATAGCCTTCTCCTACACCATACCCTAAGCAGTCTACCCAACCAGCCAACAAATACAAATAGCAAGCACCATTCTATACAAAAACAACATATAAAAAGGTCCAGTTTCCTACCTCTCCATTAATGGAGTCCATCCCAACACAACAAGCTTTTCTATACCAACACACCAGTCTAGAAAACAACAATAACCAACAAGCAAATGATCTCCAATCCCTTCACAAAAAGATCTCCCAACATAGCAATAAAATCTGCCCCAAGAGGAATGTGCTAAGCTTTACCCAAAGGAGGAAAAAATGTTCCTAAGAGGAAATGCGCCAAATCTTCCACAAGCAAGAAGAAGTGCCCAAGTTTTCAACAACCCAACAATAAGCAAAGAGTTTGACTTATAAAGGAAAGAGGGAGAAGAGGGTGATGTGGATTCCAAGTGGGATGCCACATCATTCTTCCTCAACCCTAAAAGGAAAGTCAACAACATTAATTACTCACAATAAATGCAAGGAAAAATCAACTTAGACACTCCAAATAACCCATAACCCCAAAAAAACACAATTAAAAGCTTGTAAGATAAGTACAATTAATTTTTACCAAATATTCATATCAATATAATAAACAAGTCAAAACTTGACCTCCAACCCATAAATATGGTTGGTAATTAATTTTAAGAGGTGTGGGACAAGTTTGACTTGTCCCACAAGCCTCCAAAAATAGCCCCCAAGGACAAATTCGAATTCCAAGGGGATGAAGTGTCTAACACTCCAAATCTATTCCTAAATTCTCTTACACATTCTCTTACAACTTGCATTTATATTAATAACTTCATTTATTAAATTCCTATGGCATAAAGATTTATTTAGTTTAACACATGGGTATATACAATATTAACTCAACACATAACAATTAAAGAAAGGGGTAACACAACCAAATCAAACACATACAAACATTACAAAAAGGAAACACATTAAAACAAACAAGAAATCCCTAGGTCACATTTTGAAAGGTGATCCCCCATGGGAATCCCTAACAACACAACACACAAACAAAATAGTTGCCATGGTGACCTTGTCGAATTCATCTAGAATTTTATTATGGTTAGTCTCCAGTCCCCCAATATTGTTGTGATTGTTTTGACCTACAAAATACAAATACCCCTTTGGCCTCGTGGCCATATCAGAATATCCAAAAATGATATAATTAACATCTCAAAATCAAATATAAGTCACAACAACATCATGAATTCAACATCATCCTTTTTAATTCAAAAAGAAACCATATCATCATCCAAGAATTTTCCATACCAAAGCTGTCCATAATTTCCAATATCACAAGGCTAAACAACATCAATAGTATGTCTATGCCAAAAACTATATCATCATCTAGGAAAAGAACATCTCGAATAATCAACATGCATGATAACTAAATCCAAATTCATAATAATCCATTATCTAACATTTGTACATCATAATAATCAAAATATAATAGTGTCCAAAATAAGATTAACTTTATCAATATTAGTATCTAAAAGTGTCAAAGGAAAGTGGGAATTACATCCCCCCCCCTTAGACTCGAATTCCTCCTAGAAGTCACTAGAAAAATGTGGAAACCGCACTCATAACATGGTGAAATCCTCCCAAGTGGTTGCAATTTCATCGTATCTATCCCACTTTACCCATACTTGATCAATCTCTCTACCTCGAAGGCCCGGGGTGGTCCTACGATATATGATACCGATGGGCTCCACCATTAGCTGCCCCTGATCCCGCACCTACAACGAGGTCCAATCTAACACATGAGAAGGATCTACATTGTAATTCCTAAGAACAAACATGAAATACATCATGTATGTGAGATAAGTTTGGTGGCAAATCTAGACGGTAAGCTAAAGGGCCAATATGCTCCAAGATCTCAAAAGGTCCAAAAAATCAAGGAGCTAACTTGGAACCTTTTCCATAACGGATAGGGATCTTATGCATCCTAACATGAAGGAACACCTTCATGCCCACAATAAAGTTACATTCATGTCTATGCTGATCCGTACTTCTTATGCCTAACCCGTGCCTCATGCATCACTACCTATTGCTCCATGTCCTATAAAAGGGCTGGTCCAAAAGATACTCTATCCTCCAACCAGTCCCAACTAAGGGGTGTCTCGCACTCTCTACCATATTAGGCATGAAAAGGAACCATGCCTATATAACTCTCAAAACCTGTTGTTGTAGGAAAACTCCACAAAGTATAGATACTCCTCGCATCTCACCCGATGATCCATCACGTAAATCCCGAGCATGTCCTCCAAAATATGATTCACCCTCTCGGCCTATCCATCCTGTCTTAGGGTGATAATATGTATTGAAATTAATCCTCGTCCTAAGGAAGTACTACATGGTAGTCCGAAATGGGAAGTGTATAAAGGATGCGGTCACAAATGATCTTCTGCGGAATCCCATGTAACCCGACAATCTCATCCACATAGACACATGCCACCGCACTAGCTATATACGTAGTCTTCACCGATGAAAAGTGAGAAATATTTTTATTTTATCAACCGTGACCATGATGGTGTCCTGGTGATATCTCTAAATCGGTAGCCCAACAATGAAATCCATGGAAATGGTGTTCCATTTCCACTCCAGTATAGAATGAGAAAAGAGAAGGCTATCTCGATGTTGATGCTTAGCCTTTACTCTCTAGCACTCCAAAAGCAGTGTGACACAAACCGAGCCACGTCTCTGCGAAGTCCTCTCTAATGGTACAATGGTCTCAAAGTTGCATGCATCTTCTTCACCCCAAGATGGGCAGAATAGGGTGCACGATGTGCCTCTGTCAAGATGTCCCGCCTCAAGCCTCCATCTCTAGGAGCGTAGATATAACATTTGTGCTCGAGAAGGCCATTTGTCTCAAGTGTGAAACCATTGAATTTCCCTTCAAGGTGTCTCTCGGGAATCAATATATGCTTGAACTGTAATGTAGAAGTTTTCAAGAGGAAGGCGCTCAAGAATCCTCGCTTCACAAATATGTACCCACTGAAGTGGCCATACTCACATGTCACCGCTTTTTGATAGCATCAAAACCACAATCTCCTTTCCTTTTACATGCTCTATCTCCATGTCATACTCACAAAGCAACTTCATCCAACGCCTCGACGAGCATTGATTGGGTTGTGTGAAGAGGTGGTGAAGACTCAAGTGATTTGTCCTGAGTGTGAATCTCCGACCAAGAATAAAATGCCTCCATAAAAAAAGTGTGCACAACCGCAAAAATCTCAAGGTCATGATTCAGATAATTAAGCTCATAATCCTTGAGTTTGTGAGACTCAAAGGCCACTACTCTACCTTCCCGCATCAAGCACACCTCCAAGGCCTCGCCAACGAAGCATCGTGCACACAAAGAACTCACCATGTAGATCCGGAACCACAAGAATAGGTGCAAAAGAGAGATGTTCCTTTAGTGTCTCGAAGGCCTGCTCACACTGCTCGATTAAATAAACATCTTCCCTTTCTGCTGAAGGGAAGTGATGGGGTGTGCTATCCGAGAGAAGTCTGAACAAATCTACGATAGTAACTGCTAACCCCATGAAGCCGCACACCTCTGTCATAGTAGTGGATGATGACCAATCCATAATGGCTCTAATCTTGGAAGGATCAGCTGTGATACATTCCCGAGTTGATATGACCCAAGTACTATACCTCATACTAAAAGAAAGCACACTTCTCTAAGTTCCTGAAAATTTGTTGCTCACAAAGACACCGAAGAACCTATTGAGGTGCCTCTCATGCTCCTCACGTGTATGTGAGTAAATCAAGATTTCATCAAGGAATATGAGCATGAAGTGATCGAGGAAGGTTTTGAATACCCCATTCATGAAGCTCATAAACATTGTGGGGGCATTCGTCAAACCAAAAGGTACTATAGTGAACTCATAGTGCCCATACCTTATACGAAAGGTAGTCTTATGAATGTATTCCTCCGTAATCCTCAACTGATGGTAGCCTAACTTGAGATCAATATTAGAGAACACTGTAGCTCCCTTCATCTGATCAAACAAGTCATTAATATGTGGAAGAGGATAAAGATTCTTAACCATCACCTTATTCAACTAGCGGTAATCGATACACAACCTAAAGGATCCATCCTTCTTCTTCACAAAGATCACCGGTGCACCCCAAGGGGATACACTATGATGGATAAGGAATTTCTCCAGAAGGACCTCCAACTATAACTTGAGCTCATAGATCTCTGAGGTGGTCATCCGATAAGGTGCCCGTGAGATAGGCTCCACTCGAGAGCTAGATCTATATGAAAATCTATCTCACGTGGGGGTGGTATCCTCGGTAGCTCCCCCGGAAAGACATCTCGTAAACTCTCCCGAATGGGATGATCATCCAATGATGGTCCATCAGACCCATCCTATAACTCCGTCATCGAATGTAATAGCTTACATCCGACAACCCCTGTCGCACACATCGCTTGAGCTGCATATCGGAGATGGTGTGAATAGAAATGGGTCTCCTAAACCTTGAAATAACCGATTAAACTCCAAGATCATCTACACAAGATATAATTTTGTGATAACAATCCATCCTAGCCCCTGTCTGCGCAGATAACCAATCCATACCTAAGATAACTCCATACGAGCCCAAAGGAAGGATGCGAAGATCTGAAGAAGTGGTGAAAGATCCCAAATCTACAACACACTCCTTAACCAAGGAATCAACAGAGATCTTGGCTCCCAAATCCATCTCAACATCCCAACAAAGACCCTGCCTAACTGCCACCAGCCTGCATCACTCTACTAAAGACATTGTAATGAAAGAATCGGAAGAACCAAAATCAAACAATATGGAGGTAGGAATACCCCCAATGCTACCTGAAGTCTGGATGATTGTGCTCTAGTGTTCAGCCTGGTGGTTCTCAACCACTGCATAAATCTTGTGGCTATGTCCCATATCACTAACTTTCAACTTTAAAATTGGTTCTTTACCCTTATTAAGGTTTTAAGGGAAATCTCTCCAATAATTCCATACAACTCCACATCCAAAACAACCGCCTGATCCTCTCCAAGAAGTGACACCGCCAGAAGGTTCCCTAGAAGTAGGTGTTGTGGATCCTGATGATCCAGCTATGTTCTGTTGAGGCCTCGCTGATGAGCTCCCATTGACTCGAGTTCTAGGTCTAACTTATGTCCTAGTATGACCCCTAGGAGGAGGCCCCATACTCAGTCTCTCTATGCACCATCTCTCTGTGGAGGCCTATATGATGGGTGGGACTACTATTACCACTACTATTTTTAGGTCTAAATGATGCTTGTGAAGAATGCTGACCACCATGAGGAGGAGGAACTGACCTCCTCGATCTACTATCCTACATGTGTTAAATGTGGCTCCTTACTTGGTCTCTAGCCTTCTGGGTCTTCCCCTGAGTCTCTTCTGCTATGTCGCCTTCTCAACGGCCTCGCTAAAGTCTGTGGGCAGTGGATCTGAATTGCACCTCCAATGTCTAAGTTGAGGCCCCAAATGAAGTGGTGGATCTGCAACTACTCATCCTGCATGTACTTAACGTACTAAAGCAGTCCAAAATTTACTCTCATACTCGCCACTTAAAGGGATGCCTATCAAAGGTCATGGAACTCATCAATCCTGTACTATATGAACCTCGAGACATGTATCTCGCTTTTGAATATTTCCTCAAAAGCTCCTAGGTGACTATTCGAATCTACATGGAGCTTCTGCTCCTAAGTCCTCCACCATACTCCGGCTCCATCCTTCAGTAGGTGGATCGCAACACGGGATTTCATGTTGTTGGTACAAGGACAAAGCTTAAAGCATCCGCTCAAGCTCACTATCCAAGATTCGCCTGAAATCCTCCCATGTCACTGAATACTATGATGGCCAAAGCTTTAGGATTTCCTTGATGTGACCTACAACCGTGGCCCGATGATCTTTAGGCCTCTCTGCATGCTCATCCCCGACCCAGGGCTCCAGAGATCTCTCTCTCTCTCTCTCTCTTAAAATTTGTAAACATGTCCCCTCAAATGTGATTCTACTCTAGCTGATTCTCCATGCAAATTATCTCCTCCATGATCCTTACTAAGTGGAGGTGGTTCATGTCCCTCAATGGAAGTTATTCTATCATGTCTGTCATGCCCTCCAATTGAACCTTCGCGCAATGCAACATTCACATCCTGAAGGGTCTACAAGATTTATGGCAAGATGACAGCCATAGCATTCTCTAGAGGTGGTATTTCGTGGATCCCGATGATCCTAAGAATGGATTTTAATAAGATTTGAAGGTTCTTTCTTAATTTTTGAAGTCAAATGAAGTTCATTGGGATTTAATGCATCTAATTGCAAGGTTTCGTTACTTAACTCATCACGAAGATTTGAAATATTCATTTCTAGATAATTTGATTTCCGATTTAAAATAAATAAAAATAGAGATGAACTCTACATATTCTTAAAACATTTTCTATCATCCAAACATGGGAATCCTTTTTCCATTCCTATCTAACACATTACATTATTTCAACAACCAATAAGCAAGGTCGATTTCCAGTTTTCATTTTAATTAAAAGAATAGAATAAAACATGATCCTTTTTCTATATACGTATTTTCCTTCCAAACAGAAAACTCATTTCATCACGGCAACTCAATTCCAATACACAATACAATTTTGTAAATGGAGAACAGTAAATGTAATTTTTATTGATTCCAACAACAACTTTACAACTTCATTATTTCCTTTCAATTTCCAAAAAGTCTATAAATAAACCATATTCTTTCACAGATAACAAAATGCAAACTTTACATTTCACATGTCAAATTCATCTTTCATTTTCAATATCAGATGCCATTCCATTACAAATAAAAAAATGTTTCATCCACCTCAACGTGGGAAGGGTTATAATAATTTTACGAAACGAGGATCTGTCAAAATTATGCGTTACTTTTCTAGAACAACAATAGGATGATTTTCTTCAATTTTCAGATTTGATCACAACAAGACAGGGGAAAGGCAATGCTCTCCACCCAACAAAGATATCCAATGAGTAGGGAGAAGCTATCCTTTCTCATCGGCTCTCAAGCCCTAACCATAATGCACTAAAAGATCAAAATAACACATGGCAACAATGGCTTCCACAAACACACAGTAGCAATATGCACCTTTTAGAGAAACAAATTTTTATGAAAGATGTAGTTTCCAACTACATAACAATTGCAAAAGTACAGAGGCATCATTTAGAAAGCCAAAACAAGAGCAAGGATTCTATGGGAGTTACTTATGCCCCCAATGGGAAATGAGGAACCACCTGAAATAACTCACCAAAAATAATCACCTTCCATACCCTTATGCTCCCCCAAACTTACTTCTTATGGCTCCCAAAACTTATCCCTTTTGACCCCCCAAGAGTAAGGAATGCAAGTTATTCCTTATCCATGGTAGTTCCCAAATTGCAAACTCCCTCCAACAATAATTGATGCCATTGGCAATCCCTTATGCCTCCCCATATGAAATCCCCATAGCCTTCTCCTACACCATAGCCAAAGTAGTGTATCTAACAAACCAACAAATATAAACAACAAGCACTATTCTATATAGAAAACAAATATAAAAAGGTCTAGTTTCCTACCTCTCCATTAATGGATTATGTCCCAAAACAACAAGTTTTTAAATGCCAACACACAGTCTAGAAAACAACAATAACTAGCAAGCAAATGAACTCTAATCCCTTCGCAAGCAAGAGCTCCCAACACAGCAATAAAATGTGCCCCAAGAGGAATGTTCTAAGCTTTACCCAAACAGAAAAATGTGCCTAAGAGGAAATGTTCCAAATCTTCCACAAGCAAGAAGAAGCGCCCAAGTTTTCAAGAACCCAACAATAAGTAAGGAGTTCAACTTATAAAGGAAAGAGACAGAAGAGGGTGATGTGGATTCCAAGTGGGATGCCACATCATTCTTCCTCAACCCTAAAAGGAAATTCAACAACATTAATTACTCACAATAAATGCAAGGACAAATCAACTTACACACTCCAAATAACCCATACCCCAAAAAAGACAAAATTAAAAGCTTGTAAGATAAGTACAATTAATGCTTACCAAATAGTCATATCAATATATAATAAACAAGTCAAAACGTTTCCTCCAACCCATAAATATGGTTGGTAATTAATTTTAAGAGGTGTGGGACAAGTTTGACTTGTCCCACAAGCCTCCAAAAATAGCCCCCAAGGACAAATTCGAATTCTAAGGGGATGAAGTGTCCAACACTCCAAATCTATTCCTGAATTCACTTACACATTCTCTCACAACTTGCATTGATATTAATAACATCATTTATTAAATTCCTATGGAATAAAGATTTATTTAGTTTAACACATGGGTATATACAATATTAACTCAACATATAACAATTAAAGAAAAGGGTAACACATCACCAAATCAAACACATACAAACATTTACAAAAAGGAAACACATTAAACCAAACAAGAAATCCCTATGTCACATTTTAAAGGTGATCCCCCCATGGGAATACCTAACAACACTACACACAAACAAAACAATTGCGGTGGTGACCTTGTCAAATTCATCCAGAATTCTATTATGGTTAGTATCCAGTCCCCCGATATTGTTGTGATGGTTTTGACCTGTAAAATACAAATACCCCTTCAGCCTCGTGGCCATATCAGAATATCCAAAAATGATATAATTAACATCTTAAAAATCAAATATAAGTCACAACAATATCATGAATTCAACATCATCCTTTTTAATTCAAAAAGCAACCATATCATCATCCACACAAAGAACATCTCGAAAAATCAACATGCATAATAACTAAATCCAAATTCATAATAATCCATGGTCTAACATCTGCACATCATAATAATCAAAATATAATAGTGTGCAAAATAAGATTAGCAGTATCAAGATTAGTATCTAAAAGTGTCAAAGGAAAGTGGGAATTATAGAATCTAGACAATGTTGAAGAAGATCTAATTAGTTCTGGGATTATTCAAGCCATTAGGGAAAGGGGTATAGGAGGGGAAGCCATTGGGGAAAGGAGTACATGAGTGGAAGCCATTGGGGAAAGGGGTACAAAAATTGAGGGTTGAAAAATTGAAACTTTAAATTTGAAATACTTTATAATGTGGATTTGAAAATTTGAAACTTGAGTGTGATGGTCATGAATTTTGAAAATTTGAAATACTTTATAATCTTGATTTGAAATTTGAAACTTGAATGTGATGGACATTTGAAAATTTGAAATACTTTATAATCTTGTTATGCGTTATATATAGAATTTATAGATTGTATATGGTGTATATTTTTAATTTGAATGTGATGGCGTTATGATAATGGTTAATTATTTGTTTTAAGAAAATTATGTGGATGATGACATTAGAATAGATATGGATTATGATGAATTTTATGTGAATGTAGATTTAGCTTCAAGCATGATCATGGAATATGGATGATGATAATGGATAATTGTTTTAAGAAAATTTGGAATGTGGTATGACATACATTTAAACCTTCTCAAAATATTCTTCTCTCTACTTGTAATGATATGATGACATTAGATGTGGATGAATCAATGATATGATGGCATTGGATGTGGATGATGATATTAAAATAGATATGGATGATGATGAATTATGTGGAATTATATTTATCTTCAAGCACGATCATGGATGATGATGATCGATAATAATTGGAGTTTGTCGGGAGTATAGGACAGATACATAATCTCTTTACTTGTAAAATCTGAACTATGTATCAAGTTTCTACACATTTAAACCTTCTAAAAATCTTCTTCTCTCTACTTGTAATGAATAAATGATATGATGACATTAGATATGGATGATGACATTAAACTAGATATGGATTATGGAGGGTAAAATCTTCTTCTCTCTACTTGTAAACATTAAATTTTGTCGATGAATTCTTTTAAGAAAATTTTGAATGCGTTATGATAGAAACATCTTAATATGGAAAAATATTCGTCTCTCTACTTGTAAAATTATAATGTCTGATTTTATCCCACAAAGTTTAAAAACTTTATCAAATAATTTTGCAAATACAAAAATAAATTAAACATAATTGTAAAAACTCAAGCAATGACATATGATAGGTTTTAATTCACCTCTTGTCTTGTAGATGGCTGTGAAAAATATATGGAAGGAAAATGAGAAATCATCCTTCGTAGCATGCTAAAAGATTTTTATTCAAGAAAAATCAACACGAGAAATGGATTACTATATAGATGGGTGAGTTGCACGACATTGTCAAGATTGAGAAGTAAGAGATTCCTCCAATGGATGTCAACCCATGTTTTTAAGAAAAAAAGATTAAATAATGATTGAGTGGATTAAGGAAGAGAAAAAATATTAAAGAAAATGCAAATGATAACTTTGTATATGTCCGGACAAGTAGAAGTATTGAAGTTTGGAAGAGTATAACAAATCTTTAAAACAAAATTTGGTATTCGAAATATCCAAAATAGTAATTATATAAAACAATTTTTTTATAAATAATTATATTTAAATAAATGTAAATATATATACCTGTAACATCTTTAATGATAACAAGAGTTGAAACAAAATATGATAAAAATCTGCCTCGATCAATATTTGCATTTGTAGAGTTAAAATGAAATTCAATAAATAAACATAGTTATAATATAAGGTGAAAAATAATAAAAGTAAGGTCATAGAAATACCTATTTAAAGCTGAAACAATCCATTATCAATAGATTTTTAAAATTCGATGTTCTTTGTTGTAGAGTGTGATGACGCACCAATTCCACTCTCATCATTAGTAACAGTTGTACTTATAGCTGTATTATTTACACCTCTTCTTTCGGAAACGGAATTCCAATGTGTAATTTTTTCTATAGAAAGGAAAGGTTTCCAAGGATTAGCGAGAAACATAACACCTCAATAAACTTTCTATATTTTTATCCAAATTGTTTCTCGTTTTGATTTTATAAATGATAAAGCACTGAAAACCGTTTCATCCTCCACAAACCCCAAAATCATTGTTTAGCATAACTCATATAATTTGAAATATTCATTGATGTCTTTTTGTAAGACAGTACTTTTGTAGATTCCTCATCGATCCTTGTAATAACACTACTCTCGAAGCTTCATCTAAATTTTTATATTGGTTCCTCATTGTTGTTGCAAAATTCGTTGATTGAGACTTTAATAAATCAACATGCAGTCTACCTTCGATTTCCATACCCTTAACCTCTGAAGCATTGATGAAATGTTCCATTATTGTACCCATGGATTTATGGAAATGATTTCATAAAAATTTCCATGAGCACCTTGAGTATTCCAAAAATTAGGATTTATCACACCCATTACTTCAAGAATTTGATCTTTACGTAAACGTCATCCTATTTCTAATGATAAGGCTTCGATTTTTTTAAATTTTTTCTTGTTTCAACTATAATAGACTTAAATAGATTACATGTCATAGGAACATCTTCTCTTTCTAATCCTATATTATCTTGAAGTTTTTGCAAACTATACAGTTGGTATGTACCTTCCATTAACATGGATGCAGAGGTGATTGTGGATATTAAGTCTCAAATAGTTCTTTGGGATTTTAAGATATAATAAATCTCTCATTATCAAAAACAGTGTATCAAAACTATCTTGGGAACACTACAAGATATTAAGACTTTGACATATAATTTTTCTCATCCGTATAAAATCCACAATATATATTAATCTCCCTATACATGCTTCATCGTTGTATTGATCTACTACAATATTGGAATAATACCATCAAATGTAAGAAATGTCTCCAAATCAGTTAAAAATAAAAAAATTCCGTCGCCTTGTCAACTTCATGATGATATTTGTGCATGAAACCAGCCAACAAAGGATACTCACAAAATGCATGCAGAGTTCATACAATAAAATCCATCACGTCTCAACATCCTTCAATTTTTTTCCATCTATTAATCCAATTGCAAATTTCTGGAAATCAAGAAATTACTTTGGGCTTATTTTCATAGAGGCATGAAGTTCTCTTATAAGATCTACTTTAGAAAAAAATCGTATTTACTTACCATTTTATATGCTAAATTCATTTTGTGAGCCATACAATGAATTGGTAGCATATGAGGGGCCACTGTTGTTTGCAATCTAACACAAAAACCTATTTTGTGACCCTGTATGACTGATGCACCATATGCTCGAATGCATACCAACTTCGTAGCAATTTCATAATCAGTCATTCCAGCAATATCTTTCAAATGAGAAACAATTATTTTATGTAGGTTTTCGGCATTACAGTTTTCAACCATTTTCATAACACCCAATAGATGAGGTGTCCTTATATGATTTTCTAAAGTATAGATGTGGATACATACCCATGTAGTTTTGTCAAATGCTACCACTTCATCAATTGAAAGAGAAATAAACTTTGTATTTTTACATTCTCTTTCAAATCTTCTTTCTCTATCATTGAAAGGCATTTTTCCATTTCCCATGCACTACTTGTCAGACCAATGAGACTGAGGAACATTGTGCATTCCATTATATTGATACAAAAATTTTAAATCAAGGAAATATGAAATCGGTCTTCCTTTATTTAGTATGTCGGATAAATTAGAGAACTATATGAGTTTTGTATGTAGATTTGTTTGATTCATATTACCAATTTGTGATGTGATCGTTCCTCCCTTTTCCACGAGATGATTGCATTTTTTCTGCTCTGCTTCATACTCTACTATGTATTTAACATGAATGCATTATTTTTTAATTTTCCACCTATGTGTTTTGATTTTCTAGCCATCCTCCCTCGTTACAGTCAAATATTATTTTCCACAATGTTTTTCTATAATATCCAACTTTAGTTGCATTTTTGTTGCTTTCCCAATTTCCACATACATATTATACATGTACATTCAGATGGGATCTCTTTTGAATTAGATGGTTGTACAAGTTCGATAAATGGAAATTTGGTAGCCCAATCAAACTTGTAATTCCTCCCAATTGTCCACATATTCTTGTTCTTTTTCAATGTTTTACTTTTTTGAGTAGAATTTTGAGTATTATCACAATCACCTAATTTCCTGTTTCATGAACCATAATTTGAATTTGATTTTCTTGTTCCATTTTACTTGATTATTTGTATGTGTGATATCTTGATGCACACTTGGTTGCACCCAACAAGAATAATATCTTCGGGATCTAGAATGTCAATGGGTATATCTTTAAGATGTGGCATGGTATCATCATAGGTATCATTTGGTTGATACTATGTAGAATGCATGCCCACCTCAATATTACCTTCCACATAGTCTATACTCTGATTCATTCCAGTGGAATTTAAATGGGTTTTGGTGGTTGCGGTATCTATAGCAGTGAAGTTTCCAAAATACTTGAACAAGGAATTTTGAGATTTCTTAGTTAATTTTTAGGTCTTCTCATTTTGAGCACTAGCACCATACATTATTATGAACTGCATCAATAGAAATAGTGTCGTGTGGTAGATAAAAATGAGTTCCACGTTAGCAAATATACTATGTCACGTATCAATCAAAATGGAGTTGCACATCTACAAAGACACTCATTCACACGTCAAATAAAAATCTATTATGTTTCAAATAAAATTAAGTCGCACGTCAGCAAGGCACTCAGTCACGCATCAGCAAGGAACTCAATCACGTTTCAATAAGGCACTCAGTCATGCATTAAGAAGGAACTCAGTAACACATCAACAAGGAACTCAGTCGCGCATCAACAAGGGAAATCAGTAGCGTGTATGCAAGGACACTCAGATGCTAGTTAGCAAGGGTACTCATTCACGTGTCAGTAAGGGCCTTAGTTATGTTTCAATAAGAGTGCTCATTTGCACATCAACAAGGGCACTCGATTGTGTGTCATAGAAAATTTAATCGAGTGTACAATCGCAAGCGCCAACAAATAAATCCCTGTCATGCGTCAACAATATATCCTTATCGCCCATCCATAGAAAATATGTTGTGCATCAACAATATTAAATTCATGCATCAATAAGAAAATTTTTGTCACACGTCAACAAGATTTCATTGTCTCCTACCCACGAAATCCTTTTCACGTGTCGGAAAATAGTAATAATCATGCATCAACAAATAGCACTTATTTCTTGACTACAAACTACTAATAGTAAATAAATATGTACTATGATATGGTGCTTAGAGTATGCAAGTTCATTGGTATGGGTGGTAGTATACTACCTAGTGAATCACCTAGGTTTTTATAGGATATGTTTTCAAATGTAGGTGAAGCCGACCCCTAAAAAAATATACTGTAAATTTTAGGTGAACAAGACACTAACCTGCTCTAAAAAAATCACCTTTTCAAATTTTCCTAAAATGAATTTTTCTCCATATTATGAATATTCACCACTAAAATTATCCCTTGTTGAGGAACATACCTTTCCGATAAATAGTTTCTTTTCATCATCCACCAAGATCTCCTCATAGTTATCTACGTGAGTTGAAATCTTGCCTTTGTATTTTCTTAACTGATCATCAAAACTAAAAATATCTTCTAGTGTGACCAATCCTTGAGGAATCTTTTTTTTCTTCAATTGAACAATCTAGTCACCATAGAAGTGCTACATTTTTTCTTGATTTACTGCAAAAAATTCAGCTTCTTGATACAGAAATCTGCATATTTGTTCATCATCTTTGAAAACTTGCCAATTTTCTTCATTATCAGGTACTGAAGGTCTGATAAGCAGATTTATTTGTGGTTTTACTTTGTTGTTTTTGATCTATTCTAGCACATCAAAACTAGCACCAATTTCTACAAGTCTTTCTACATGATTATTTTCAGCTCTTAGAACAAATTGCATGTTAATAGTATGGAACTCTTCCATTAATTATGAAACTCTATGCTTGTAAGATTTCAACAATGAATTATTACACACATTAAAGTTTTTCAAATGATTAATCACTAACTCGAATGACCAAAAACATGCAAAGTGTTGATGCCTCTTTTTTTGCCCAATTATAAGCCATGAATTAATGCTTCGTATTCAGATACATTACAAGTACAAGAGAACTATAGACTTAAATATGAAAATTACCTTTTGTTTGAAGGGCAAGTAAGCATCAAACTTGCATCTTGTCCCTTCTTGTTCATAGCTCCATCAAAGTGAAGCTTCCATAACCCTTCTGTTGTTTTTTCTGTTTGGATAGAAAGGGAATTGGTGCATTTTCTTCATGCAAGAAATAGACAACCAAAAAAATATTCTTATTCTTCTTTGAGAGGATCATATGCATGTTATTCTTAAGAATTTTCATCCATAAAAATATTAGAAACACCATCTAGTACGAAACATGTGTTGTAACATCAAAATCAGATTGATCTAAAGTTGCATAATTTGCTGCAACATTTGAAGCATGAGGCTCAATATGAAATCTAGCCAAAGGCTCTGAATTTACAATAACTTTAGTTCCATATCTTGTAGTAAATAACAAAATGACCAATTTGAAGAGAGATAACCTCCTATCTTTGTTTGTAAAATCTCTTGATAAGCATAAGGAAAAGTAGGGAGGTAAATATACAACAATAACATCTTGTAAGATAGTAACATTTGGGCAAGCATGTAAGGTTACCTCCAAGTTTCTGATGATGCCATCTATGTTGGTTTCTGTAATGTCAAGATGCAACACTCTTTTCTATGTAGGATCATAATGCAAGCCCAATTTTTTTGTAATTACTTTTGGCATAACTTACTTGCACCACTATCAACCATGTAGTTATAAACTAAATGATCTCCAATAATCAAAAATAGATAAAATGGTGGTGGTTTCTTGATGTCATAAGCATGTAAAACATTTTAAACCATCCATTTAACCTCTTTCATGGGGTCTTACTCCATTTTTCTAAGGACCATGTCTACTTTATGAGCTTCCTTTTCTGCTGGTTTTAATGAAATCTGTAGCTTAGGAAGCTTATGAGAAAGTAACTCTTGTTGTCCTTGAATACTTGGAGCATCCCACAATGAAATATTAATATTATTATTTTTCATTACCTCAACAATATTAAAAGAAATAACCATTTTTTAAACAACTTCTACGGTTTTAGCATAAGCTTTAGAAAAAATTGACTCTCCTTCAACAGCTTTTGACATTTGAGGCATGAAGACTATTCTCAGAGCAGGATGTAATTTTTTTGCTACTCTTTTTGAGCTGAGATGCTTGCAGTATTTTGAGGAAAAACAAATTTGTTTACTATTTATTGACCTACACTTGTTGTTTTATCGTGAATGTGGGAAAAATAGGTTTTTTGTTTATTTTCTTTATCCTAAGCCTTTAATTGAGACCTAGTTGTGACTGTAATAAAATCTTCCTATAGTATGCAAGGCCTTAAACACATAATTTGTTGGAGATAAAACAATAGGCTCTATAATGGTAATAAGTGCATGGAATAGGTGACAAATCTGCTATAATATGTATTGAAGGCATTGGTGCTAATTTCCCAGCTTGAATAAGGTTGTTTTCAACCCTAATGGAAATTTCATAAGATCTTTGGGAGATCATCTCCTCCCATAGACTGAATCATGGTTAAAATATCATTGTTTAAGGCTTTAAGGTAGTATAGAAAAACATGGTCAGCTTGAGGCTCAACATTAGCTGGAATTCTTTCCATGTTTTAGCAAAATGGATGTTAAAACTAGTCATAAATTCATGAGGAGCTCTTTTGATTGTAGACAGTTGTTCTATGAGGGATAAATGATCAGAATGGTCTTGAAATTGCTTAAGTAATTTCTCTCCTAACTCATCCTAAGTTATTATACTCCCAATTTCTAAGGTTTTGTACCATTGCAAAGCTTGTTGTTTAAATGATGTAGTTAGAAGTATTAAGGATACATTTTCATGATTTATATTGTGGACATCACAAAGGGCTATAACATCATTGATGTGCTCTGTAGGAGTAATCTGATTTTCACTAGCGAGTAAAGGTAAACTTTTCATAGCAACATTGGGAATATCATAACAAACTTGAACTACTAAAGGGCTACCATTAGTAAATGTTACAAAATTTCTAGGTGTTTGTAGAGCCATTGGAATAACTGGGATTTGAATAAAAAGACTAAGACCAATGGTGAAGGAAGATTAGGAGGAGGGTTTCTAAAAATAGACCTATTATAAGGCAAGGTATTGCCAACTCTTCTTCTTCTAGTAGAATTCAAAGGTAAAAAAATAAACTCAGCAGAATTCCTCTTACCAATGATCTTGTAGTCACTTTAGGCATGGAACATGCTACAAAATTGGTCTAAAATCAACCTTATGAAGTTGCCAAATAAATATTTTTATCTTTAGAATAAATTGTTGCAGCTTGCTACTCCAAAAGTTACTTTATTTCACTATAAATCTGCTATAAATTGTTGTAATCCACTACAGATTTGATTCATGGTCCCACCAGTTGTGCCAAAAACTATTATCTCTCGAAAGTGCACACTCATTGAGAGATGAATGTAGGGGTTCTAAGATTTCTCTGGATCTCTCACTTTCGTAAATACAATGGAAATACCTCAGGTCTATGGATATACCTATTGTTGAGGTGATTCTCTTGTATCAAGGCCAATTCCTTTTGATGTATCATAAACTAATTTTTTGGGGTTTTGAGGGTAAAAAGATGATTGTAACTAAAATTGAAAGGGGGTGATACACCAAAATTTTTAGGGATTTGACTAATTATATGCACAATAAAATTGAGAATGAATTTTGGATGCACAAATCAATATTTTTCAGCAAAATATTAAGGCAAAGCATTTTGTGTATTGAGGAGTAATTCACAATAACACAATAAGATAAACATGGACACTAATACTATGCGAAATTACCAGATTTGCAGCAAGGTAAGATGATTAATTAGGGAATTGACATTCACAAGAATTAATGAAGATATACACACCACTACAAATAATTGGAAAGGAAGAAATCAGTTCTCATTCAAGGGGAAAAATTGGCAAAAATTTCTTCAGCACTCCTATGTCCAAAAGTCCTTCACTATTCCTTGCAATTACACACAATATATGGCAAGATTATTCAATAATCCCATCCTAAAAATAAACTAAAATTTTTACTCTCACATGCATTCTAATAAATAAATAAAGGAATAAAAATAGACATGTTGATTATAATGAGGTATTAATAGCCTTAGTTATAAAAATAAAATTTAGTCCAAGTGCAGATTGACTGATCTATTTTTAATAAAATAGGATGAATAATTTGGCTAATAATAGCCCTTGCTTTCTGTGTAAGTCTTCTCCAATGTGCATGCAATATTTGTCTTCTTATGCTTGATAGGACACTTGTAACTTGATCCACTTGCAATGATATTCTAGGGATTCTTTAATTCTTCACCCTGTAGGGACCAAGCTATGATGTTGAAATTTGTTTGTCTTTATATGCATGCTGAAATAATCCTCTTTGTCACCTTTCGATGACATGAAATTAACTATCATTATGCAAGAAAAATGATGCATTTGTCTTGAAATCCCATGTGGGGACCACTTTTTATGTGCACATGTTTTTAGTTGTCCTCTAGAAGTATAAAAGGTCACCTTCGTTTGACTTGATCATTGTGAAATTGCTTCTTGGTCTCTTTTGATTAGACCCCTTTGCATAATATAATGATAAGGTAAATTTTACCTTTTGACAATCATTGGTTCTATATATCGGTCTTTTTCGCCATGTCATAATAATATAGTTTCAGGGTCTTTTGGAAAACATGCACTTTTAAAATTATTTGAAGAAGATAATGATTTACCTTTTAGTGATCATTTTGTGGTCATTAGAATTTACACTATAGTTTGGACCTTAGTCAGGTCAATGGAAAATTATTTTTTGGAATCATAGGGCTATCCCCCTCTCCACGATGGCTCGACCCTTTGCATGCTTTTTTGATGGCTTAGAATTTAACCCTAGTAAGGTTTTTTGAATCATGGTTGTGTTACCTACTTTGATAAGGGACATCTATCCTATTCCCTATGATCTTTAACCACTTGATCTTGTTGTACATTTTCGGTTAGGGTTCGACTCCATAATCAATAGATCAATTCTTGTTCATTCATCGATTTGTGTACCATTTTACCTCTCGCAATCGATTCTGAACCATGGTTTAAGTTTGGGAATTGATTTTTCTTTAAAAGCTGGAAAATTAAAAGTGGCAATTCATCTTTGTACCATTTGGATATGTAAGCGTTGATTGTAAACTCCACTTTCTATTTGTGGTAGTTAGCAGTGGATTTTTTTCCATCATTGATATTGTATGAAATCTATGTGGCCATTGATGGTAACTCAAATGAGTTAGGTCTGATTAAAGGCATGTCGATCTTGTCATTTTTGCATTTCGCTTGCTCGTTTTGAGTGATGAAGCCCTGCCATTTTTCGGCTTGCCACCATTGTTGATCTTTCAATCTTTTTGGTTTTACGACTGATGACTACATATATTTCATGTTTTTTACTTTGTTTCGAGTTCTGAAAAATATATACCACCGCCATTTTTGTTTGATCTTTGAGCTTTAAAAGATGATTATCTCTGTCCTTTTTTACTCGTGGAAGCTTCAAACTTGAGAGTTTTGGTTCTTTTTAGGATTTCCCTCCGAAGCTGAGCTTTGTCATTTGCGAGGTCTCTATATTTCCAATTCTTTGATATATTTTACTATAAATAAATAATAGAAAATAATATTTTCCATTTCTTATTTCATAAGCACTCGATATTTTGTATTTTCACACTCTATCTGCGTCTTCTACTTTTTTGTGAAATCTCTAAAAGTGGAATGACTGACGGGTCACATATCATTCTATTATTTTATCATTCCGCACTTAAGTCAAGCTCTCCACATGGTCTTGTGGTCATCATTAAAACGGTAAGTCGATCTTATCGTTCCATTTCCAACGGGTATCTAGTTTTCGGTGGATTTTATTGACTTCATTTTAAACCTAGCTAATTTTTTATTCAAACCGGGTCTTTTCCATACCTATTTCCATGTTGAATTGTGCATTTTGAGTTTCTTTCTCAGATCTGTGAAAATGGGCCTTGCTATTTTCAATCAAAACTCCAAATACCCAAAAACATGATTACTTTTTTGATTGTTGCAACCCATCAAAAAAAATTATGTGCATTATATTTACTTCTTCTCAAGGTTTTCAAAACTATGATGAAGCTTTGTTTAGTTATTCGTTGTTAAGATACATGGAAATCCCTCTATAATGTTCATGTTTTAAAACTGATGCATGTATTTTTAAATTTAGCCTTTATATCTCGTGACTTAGTCGAAGTGGGTATTTGTATTTTACTTCTAATACTATTTTGGTGTCTTTGATTTAGAGTTTTGGAGCTCCTTTTTATTTGTAGAGAACTATTTGTGATTTCTTTGGTATTTTTGAATCTATGAGGTATGTGATGGAGACTAGAGGAACTATATTTGCATTTTTACCATTAATGGTATACCCGCTACTTGGAGCTCATAGTAATATTTTGGATGTGTTTGTTGAATATTCGAGACTTGATCCTTCTCTACTTCTTGACATGAAATTTATGAAACCTTGAGATTATGATTTTTGTGGATATAGCATTTCGAGATTTGATACTATACTTTTTGTTTGAAATTTTTTTTTTTCTTTGAAGTCGGAGCTCATTTATGTTTCTAAGTATGCACTTCAATTTTTCCATTCTATGTGAGCCTCGTAAACTAATCATTTTGTAGTTTTGAATCAAAAGATCATTTAGATAATAATTTGTGTATACTTTCTTAAAATTTACTCTGTTAACTTCTTTCAAATCAGTCTATAAGGAAAGAAATACACCACTTCTTTATTTCTTGAAACAATATAAGACTTCTTTATTTTACAATGAAAGCTTAAGTTTTGAGCCTAATGTTCATGTTATCTTGTTGAAATGATGGCTTACTAAACACTGTAATGGGTTGTTTTTATATCCTGAGACCAAAAACTTTGATCCTGCTTTATTCTTTTGCATAAGGTTCCTTTTGGGCTTGTGAACCACTATCATGTACTTCAGAAGCTCTATTTCTTCTTACTTTTGGAATGGAAGATATGGTACTGTAGAAGCTTGATGGTTGATATGCTTTGAAGCATTGTGATCTTTAACCAATGCATACCTTGTCATTTGTAATTGAGAAGAAATTTTGGAATATGAGAGTTGTAATCTATCTATTCTTTTGCTTCTTTTGTACTTCTCTCTTCAATTGTTCACTTTGGATGAATATTTCTTTCTTATTCTAAAACATTTGACTTGATGTACGCCTATTGTATCCAAAACTTGATTCCTTATAGAATATGATCTTGAAAATTAAAGGTTCTTAGACTATAACCTTGATCAAAGTGATATTTTCTAGATATCAATATAATTCTTTTACTTTTTGTACTTATCCAAATGCTTTCAAATTAGTCTTTGAAACAACTTTTCTTCCGAACCTTATATCACTGTAATAGTCTCATTCCATACTACTCTTTGATGTATATTAAATATTTGAAGAAGTTTGTCATTGCACACTGAATGGTTGATGAGATTTTGCATGTGGATCATTTATGAATCTTGATCAATATGATATAATATGAATTACTTGATTCATCTTGTAGGTAGTATCTTTTGTGACTTTGAATAAATTCCTTATTTCTGTAGCATAGTTATTTGAAACATTGTATCCTATAGAAGACTGTATTTAAAACAATGAATGCATAACCTTTCTTGATACTTCATGTTTTCTTTCAAATTATTGCTTCTTGAAAAAACTATCCAAGTATTCTGCAATTTGTTCTTTATAATTGACTATAATCCGATAAAAATGAGATAGTATGAAAATGCAATCTTATTTGCTGCACTACATAGGTGTACTTGTTTCATTTGGAAGCGTACTTGATAATTTAATTCAAAAGAAAGTACCTCCCTTGAAATTTGTACCTTGATCATTGTGAAATACATGAATGAATTATTTCTATCTTGAAGCATGCTAACTACTAAAATTGAGCACCTATAATTTTTTTCTTGTATCATACTTTGGATGGTATCTTGGATCTATAGCCTTGACTTATGCAATGTGTAATATTTCTTTTCTCCAAGTTATTATAATGTATGATTCAGTTTGGTATTCTATTAAAGATTTTAAAGCTGGATGATTAACATCATTATCTACACTTTTCTGTGTGCATTCCATTTGTTTGAATCAGCAATACTGATCTTGTATTTCCTTTGTATATTGTTAAAGCTATATTTTATTTATTCATTATTTTATATTGAGATGAATGCACTTCTTTGATTCAAATTACAAAATGTGGTACTTTTGATTTAGACATTTCAAAGTATGTAAACATAACATGTAGTGTTTATTCCTTTCTTCTTTTCTGTACCTACACATTTAGATAAAATAGCTAGAAAACATTAGGATTTTTGGCCTCTCTTGTGTTCCATAGTCCTTTTATTTTCTCTTTCTTTTTCGTAATGGTTTTGGGAATCATTTGTGCTACTATGGAATATTGTTTTATCAATTCTATATTTGTCTCGATGTACCTTATGTTTAAGAAATTTAGTAATTGATTTGCATGTAGTTAGACACTAAATGAGAAAGATCAAACCCTAAGTTCAATATTGATGTAATTTTCCTCTCATTGTTTCGTGTACACTTTGTATCTTCTTGGAACATGGAAGAAAGATGGAGCTAGAGCTGGAGACAATAATATTAGAAGGGAACCCAAGGAATTGATGGGTTTCTTCTATACTCTTTTACTTTTAATGTCATGCACATGTATTTCTTTCTTCGAGTAGTTGTGAGTTACATCCCACACTTGTGTGTGATACATTGAATTGGTTTATGAATAAATAACATATTATTTTTGTACTTGAGTTATACATTTCTTTCTACATTCATCCTTTATGATGAATAATGATTGTATAACAAAATAAATAACTCAATCACATAATTAAGTGTATTTAGACATACAAAAGTAATGATTTTTAATATACCTATAGCTTAATAATTAACTCACTTTCTTGTAAACTACAATTCTATTTATTGTTCCTCGGTTTAACATTTCCCTAAACCGTGATTCCCGCCTTCATCAAGGAAATGCATTAGTTCTCGTGGCTTCTATGTTTCAATGCGAAGACGAACATGGAATGATAGTATATGTGAGTTGTTACATTTTTTAACAACACATATAGCTGCAAATTACATGTAGTTAATCAATTGATGCAACTGAAAACATAATAAAACTAAAATACATCCCACTCGTTAGGTCCATTTCGTCAATTCCTTCCATCGTAACAAATTTTCGAGTTGCCCATTTTTACACAAGTGTAAAAATTGTCAAAAATTATTGTAGTGAATTTCTTTTATCTTATGAAATGTGGTGTGCTATGATCACTGATATCTTCACTACTTGGAACAATCTTCTTATTGTTCCTTTCATGGTATTAAAATGATAGATGATGTAGACATCAATATTTTTTATCCACTACACGTAGATATGTACCTTTCCGGGTGCATTCTTTTAACCTTTTGTTGCAAGCTTATATCCCTGTGGAAGCACTCATTTACCCTCTTGAAATTTTTGTTTTGCGTTTACTTTTAAAAAAATCAACTTTAAAATGTTTTTTTAATAGCAAAACCATATATAGCTTAGATTAAGGTGTTTTTTTTTAAGTTGTGTATTTTTTCGAGATCTCCACATTGGTGATATTTTTATACACATATTTCAAATGTAAAAGGTACTTTTACTCATTATAATATTTACAAGCACTCAATTATAAAGTGCCAAATTTAGGGGGTGTTGTAATCACTTGTGGATGCAATTTCGGTTGACTCCGACGTCCTAAAATTGTGGGTGTTGCATTCTTTTATCTATCATGGATTTTAAGAATGATATAATTTTCTCGAAGTGTGCAGACTTTAGGAGGTTATAGTAAGATTTGTGGAAGAAAATAAATCACTCAAGAAGTGAAATTCTCTTCTACAAGTACTCATTCATGACAAAGATGATCTTATATACTCCCTGCAGTAAAAACTTGCTAGCCTACAACATCACCCTCATATTGTGGACAGTCATATCTATGCTCCTAGTCCACTTGTAGATATTTCTCCTACACCCATTGACCTTGAAATGTTAGTATCTCGAGTCTACTCCTACCCCGATGATGTAATCCTATTAGGATTTTTACTACATGCTCTTCCACATCTGTTCCTATTAAAGTAACACATTTTTGTATCCTACTTCTACTCGCGTGCATGGTTCATTTGAGAAGTATACCAATACATTCATTTCTTGCATGCTCTATTATATGGGTTTCACTTGTGGAGGTATTGGAAGACATTCACAGTTATTGTTTTCCCTATCACACATGTTAAGTGTAATTCTCGTCATGACATTAGTTTTCGAGTAGGTCCTTCATTTGGATCAAAAATTTACTGAGAGCTCTTATTTTTGTTCACTCAACTATTTCCAAGGATCATGAGCTATACATGAGTTCTATACTATAACTAAGGCTTGAGAAACATGATTTATTAGTTTTCAAAATGATCGACCGACACACATTCGATGGTCCTTTACATGAACCCATTATGCATTTTTGCACCATGTCATATGCCTACATCTTCTTCATCCATCCATGTTGATTTGGGGTGGATATCTTATCAATTGCGGTACGTACATAGGCATTCACTTAGAGGAATATACATGTGTGGCTCCACCATCATTCGACCTCTTGCTACACTTTCTATACCATCTACATTATAATGCTCCTTATTTTGATAAATTTTTAGCATGTTTGGTATACCTCTCTTTTGTGTTGAGACATTTTGTATCTGTATTTTTACACTTTTGGCATGTTGACAGTCTCTCTTATGGGGAACTATTCTAGTGAAGCCTAGCTTTAGTTTTTAAATGTTTGAGTAGTTGTTTTGATAACTCATATAGATTTATAGCATCACTCCACCCATTCAGTAGTATGGGAGGGTGTGGTGTTGATCCCGCTTCTTTGAGTTTTTGTCCTTGCCTTGTTACCTTGGATTTTATTAGATCGTGGCACTCCTATTTCTTTGGATCCCATATCCTTGCCTTGATTCATTGATTATTGTTTTTATATCGTGGCACACCTTTGTAGTAGTTGATTGAATAATTTTTGGTGTTCTTTCACACTTTCAACATAGCTCAACCGATAGTCTCCTTGTATGGAGCTATTATGGTGAAGCCCAAAGTGTCAATTATTTTTGACTTTTATGATTGAGCGGTGGATTTAGATCACAACGCACACCAAACTTCAATAGTATATGATTTTTTGGAGTCGATATTCTAGGGATGCCTTGTAGTGGGTTTTTCTCTCTCTACTTTGTTATTACTTGTTTTGAGTACCTTGCGGTGTTCCCTTTTTCCCAATTATTTGACATGAGTACCTCATTAGGCCTAGTTACTAGGACTCATACTATGGCTATGCCACTTTTATTTTGGGACCCTAGTTTCACTTGAAGGGGGTGTTATAGTATGTATTTACCTTAGCTCATGTTCACCTAGGTACTTTATTTACCTTCTATTTTATTTATCCTCACCCACTTATGTGTGGATATTTATTTTATCTTATTTAGATATTAGGAAGATATTATCTAGTTGTTATGACTAGTTCTTTCCTAAATATAAGGTCTTGACTAGTTCTGTTATGACTATTTATTTCCTAGATTTATGGCTTGATATATGGCCTCAACTAGTTCTTAGATTGATCTTCCTTACCTATATAAGCAAGGCCCATTCTCATTGTACTCAAGAGAGTTCCATAATAATATATGATATTACTGCTCTTTGTTTGCAAATTATTTTATAAATTTATTCTAGTGAATTTCTTTCAACTTATCAAATGTGATGTGCTATGATAATCTATGATCTTCACAACTTAGAACTATATTCTTATCGTTCCTTTCGAGAGACCACATCCATAAAAAAATACATTATAGCAAATATTGATGTGAGGATAATGTAAATGAGTGATTAGGTGAGCATGATGGTGTTGATTCCAAGGCGAAGGATGCAATGGAAGGGATTATAATGTGTTTGATTGAGATGATGAGACACAAAAAGTGTATGATGATGGTGAGGAAGTGGGAAGTGAGGAATTTAATGATGTAAAACTGACATATGGAGAAGAAGTGGGAAGATGATCATGTGAAGTGATTAAGTGGGTATTAGTAGATGAAGGTAGAGGAGATGGAGGTTTAATACAAATATCCCCCTTGATAAGAAGGTCTTGAATGATATTACAAAGTTAAGGAAATGAATTAGTGGGATTACCATTAGTACGATGACAATCACATATTTCCAAGGAGGAATGCCAAAATGGAAGGGGTAGTTTGAGAGGGAGAGTGATGAGACCGGTACCAAGTAATATTTTGAGAATAGAGGAAAGTGGCTTGGTTAGTTGGGTGAATTTGGGATGAAGTTGAATGGAGCTAAAATCCTTAAGGGAATTTAATGAATGAAAATATGTGCATGTAGAAGGTGATGGAGTATGAAGAGGATCGAATTAGAGTAGTTTGTGAACATGGGAGTGGGATGGTGTTGTAGGCAGTGGAGGAATGTAAACAAGTGAAAGGGAAGGAGGGTGACCAAGATGGATATCATCAAGGTATTGTGCCATGTTCATGGCTTCATAAAACGTATGTAATGATTAAATCTGTAAGTGGTGGGAGATGTGAGGGACATAACCATTGGAAAAGAGGTCAATAAGCTAAGATTGTGGGAGACAAAATGAGTGGTGTTGAACAAGAGTATGAAAATTCACAACAAAGTAAATTATGGGTTCATTATGGGATTAAAAAGTCTCGTGAAGGTAAAAAACATATCTTTGGGTGCAATAGTGGTGGAGAAGTGAGATAAAAGGTTATCCACACTTTCTCGTGAAAGTATAAATATTATGTTTTTGGAGGTGTGAGTACCAATCAAGTGCATGGCAAGTATGGGAAGGGTTTGTGAATAACATAAATAGTAGCGAGTTAGACTCAAAAATAGTGGTTGTGATGTTTATTTTTCGAAGTGGAATATGTTGGAGGAAGAAGGACCGAGAGCGGGGTTGAATCAGTCCTACAATTAATTTTGTTTAATTTACCAAACCATACATTCATCAATTATATTTTTCATTCATTCCCTACCATTTAAATAAAAACATCTACCAAAGTCTGTTTGATACCCAAAAATGCAAAGAGCATTAAAAAGATAAAAATCACCTTGATTTTGTTGTTAAAAAAATGAATCGATTGGCCTTTGGAACCATGTAATAAAGCATATTTCATATCTTCATCCAAGCTTCCTATAGAAATTGGTGAACCTAAGCATAAAAATATATTTTAATTTGTCAAGTATCATTTCTCATCAAATACATTCAAATCACTTACCAAAAAATATAAAAAATAAATGAAATTATTCACTTACCAAGCTCCCATGAATGATATTATACCCACCCGACCCTAGTTTATGGGACCCAATACTTGACACCATAGCTTGGGTAGCATTTGTTGTATCTAGAAGGCATATTTTACGTCCTTCACATGTAGATGGCATGTATTTTGGATTTTTAAGGAATTTGTCTTGAATTTGAAATCTTTAATAAACTCACCCCATGTTGGTTGGTTAGTGATCCAAGTTGGTCGGGGATATCTCAGGTCCTTTGTTAGCTTTGACCTTATTTTTTCTCTTTTAGAATTAATGAATTTCCGTGGATTATCCATCATCAAATCCTTGTCAAAAATTGGATTTCTAAATTATTTTATGACATCTTCAAAGAGTTCATCCTTATTATAATTGACTCGATTTCTTCAATCCACTTTTATGGTATTTCCAAATAGGCATTCTACATGATGAAATATAAATTGGAAAAATTTCGACCCAGTTCATCTTTTAAGACATTTACATATAAGGTTAGCAATATTTTACCTCTTTCTTTCCTTTTGTGTTCACCGTGGAGATCGTTGCAGTCATAGAGGTTGCAATAGTTTCCCAATAGGTACATCATGGGACATGCCATTTTATTCCTAAATGTATAGAGCATGAATTTTTTTAGGACTATTATAAACTATGCAATATGAAAAAATGTTGTTAGGATTGTTTTATAACACATGAATGTTAATTATGATTGTTTTAGAAATAATTAATTATCATAAACATACATGTTTAGGTGTAGCAAGAGTTGTACTTTCCAACAATGTAATAATGTACACTCCAATGCATGAATTTTCTTAATTACTTCCTATGTAACTTTAAAAAATTTAGGAGTATCTAGTAGGAGTGCTAAAATTTTGGATTGTGATTCTATAAGAATTGTCAAGAAAACAAGTTGTGGTGTTGGAGAGTGAATTGAGAGAGAACCCGGACATGAAGGGTTACTCAAATTTAGGGATGTTCTATGTGTTGGAATGCTTGAGGAACTGGAATACCAAAATTTTAAATTTTGGATGTAGACAGTATGGTATGTGATTTAAATCTTGGTGGCTCTCTCATGTTAGGATTTTCTAGTACATATATAGAGGGAATGCCACGATCCTTCACACCAAAAATATGCATTATTTTTGGATTTATTCCTCTAATAGAACCATTTAGGAACATTATTGAAGAAGCACAAAATATCATAAAATAAAATAATTAATAGTTAAATAACACTTCAAAGTTACATGTAACATTGAACAACTTCACTAACAAATGAATAATAACATATACAATACTAAATTTCCATTTCATTTCATGTATCAAAAATATATATATTCAAAATATGTGCATCTTCATATATTTGAAATAAGGAAACTTTTAATGAAACAAGGAAACATGTGTAATGTATGCATGCACATAGAGAAAAAAACATTAACAATCCAATCATAAACTATACAAGACGTTCTAAAAAATAATAATGCATAGATAAAATATAAATAATACTCTATTTCTAGAAAATTTATCAAATTGTGTTATGTCCTTACAATGATTTTAAGGTTTACATGATGATCAAATAAAATCATCTTCATTTGACATTACAATTTCTGATTTGAGGCATGAATACACCATAATTAATGGGCCCCAGATCCAAAAAAAATTAATACCATAGTTCTCATGATCTTCATCCCCTTCAACTATAGGTAAATGATAATCAATAAACTCATCATGTTTATATATTTGATCACAAAAATGTTGTTTTTGTCCTTATGGAACTTCATATTGTTCATATTCATTATCGTAGTCATGTTATCAATATCCTCCTCTTGCTCATATATGTCTTCAAGTAAATCTTCTACCTCTTTAAGTACATCATGACATTATAAATCTTCAGAAAAGGTCACTCTTTTTCCTCTTGAATAATAATCTATCACAAAGGACTAGCTAGGTTGTTCCAAAGATGGAATAATAAATATTTTATTGCATTGGTTTGGAAACACATACGGTTCATAAGTAGATTCAAACCTTGATATATTTATCATATTGAATCCTTTCTCATGAAACAAAATAGTTTCATTAGGGCCCACTTCAGTTCGCCTTTACCATTCAACACAAAAAGTAACTCTTCTAAAAGATGTGAAATCAAGCTCTCTCATATCCTGCAACACTCCATAATATCAAAGTTTACTTTTGATTATATTTGTGTCATATGCATATGGATGGTATTCCACTTCAAATGGTGTTGAAATCCCACTATCATAAGTTTTTCACTTCTCATCGATCTTCTTCATTCGAAAATGATGACCACTAATCCATATTACTTTGTAATATGTTACCTAAATGCATATGTACATATTATCCAATTAGATTCAAGGACACATAATTTTAACTAAATAGTTCCATTGATAAAAACATTAAATGAAACAATGTTCATCATTTTACGTTATTCATATATTACCCTCCCATTTATAGACCCTTTACCAAAAATCTACTTATTTTATTGTCACTCCTTTTATTCCCTTGGTTGCGTCATGTTCACTATTTTTCTTTAGCCAATGCCATGAACATCTATCGGCCATTTTATTTTATGGCATGCATGAATTCCTCTATTAATTTTTTTACCATATTTACTATATATATCAGCCCATGCCTTCTCATATTCTATTTTCTTTTATTCAACATACTTCTCCATCCATTCTAACAAAAATTTGGATTTGTATGCAAATAAAAATGCAATGACTCCCACTCCTTAGCATATACAACAAAATGTATAACTAATCATTTATCTAAACATTCTTTAAAGGATACATTATACAATATTTAATATTAAAAATGTACTATAACATATAAGAGTACCTTTTATCCTCTTTGAAGTTCCTTGACCCTCTAGTTTTCCATCTACAATGGATTGAGGTTGTTGATCACCCCATAATCTTGGAGCCTCCTTATGCAATTGAGGTAAATACTTAGATAAATGAACCATGGTTTGCAAAACCATGTACCCTTCAACCATGGAACCTTCATGTTGAGCTCTTTGCCTCACAAAATGTTTTAGGACCTTTATATATCTCTCTACAAGCCACATTGTCCTAAGATGGATGGTTCCACATTGTTTAATCTCTTCTACTAGGTGTATAAGATAGTGCTCTTGGGAATTGAAGAAACTTTAAGGGAAACACATTTGAATGTCACACATTAAAATTGCAGCATTCCTCTTCCAATAGTTCACTTCATCCTGGATGTATCTCTTTAGATTATACCCACTTCTAAATTTTTGTAACAAGCATTAACATATCGCTAGTTATAATATTTTAAAAATATATGTTAAAACATTTATAAAGACATTGTAAATGATAGTTATAGAAGGAAATTTTTTTAATTATTGAATAAAAAATGATTGTTTAGAATACCTCAAATATTTTGACCATTTGTAAATCATTTGTGCAATGTCATGGTTGATGAGTGCTTTATATTGTTGTAAGAAGCATATACTATACCAAAATTGAAAAATAACGTTTAAACTATATATTATCTTCTACATTACTTAATATATTTAAATTTTCAATTATAATACCAAAAATACAACATATCATGAATTACCTTTATCCAATTATTCCAATCATATGTTTTCATTCCAAAAACGCGTTGAACCATATCTTGTTAATACAATTATTAATGTTGTGCCAAAATATTTAGAAATATTATGACACACATAATATCAAACACATTTTGTTTCTCCTTTGACGTAAGAACCCATGGAGAATGATAATATGTGTTATTTTTATGTAACCACATGTTTGGCATCATATTGCTGACTTGAAGGCCCTTGATTTAATTTTGGCTTCATTGTTGGTTCCATTTAGATGTTTCCATAAGAACTCTTCCACATTTTTTCCAATGTGAATTGTATCAAATAGATGAGATATTTGAAATTATCGTGATACTCTAATTTATAAAACTTAAATATTATTTTCATTCCCAATGGATAACATCTCCTTCTTTTTTGTCATATGCTCCACCTAAAATAGTTTATCCTTTTTGGAAGCCTCATTTCCTCTTCCTTTCTATTGAACTTATTTTTCTGATGCATGTGATAATGATGGTTTTGAGGTAATAAGTGACTATATTCATCATACACATTTTTTAAAGATCTTTTGATTGCCTAGACACAATGTTTGGCCCACATGATGGATAACCATATTTCCCTTTAGTCCGTAGGCTCTGAAAATTAGTATGGAAACCATATTTATTTAATGGGAATGAACATAAATAAAATGATCTTACAAATGTACATGATCAATAGATTACTAAAACACACAAAAATCCCTAGAGCATCGTGATTTTTCCACATAATCAATTTCATGAAAAGAGAGATCCTATAATTGTTAGGTCTCAAAAAGCAATATCCCATCATTGCTAGGTCTCGATACATCATACATATCAAGACACCCTTCCGTAATTCATATAGCTCTTCAATGATATGTTCCATGTATGTGTCCATATCTTTCACCTAGTGTTTTCCTATTAATAGAATGTGAATTAAAATTTAAATCTATTCATGTAAATGTACATCATCTTCAAGAGAATATAACATTAAGAAATCCATGTACATGGTATTATTAGAGTTTCCAATTGCATGCTAATTTTTCTTTACCATTCAAGGGGAAAACTATTATTAATAAGAAAAATCGCCAAATAGAGTATGTTGTTCTAAGATCTCTAAAAGGATTGACACCATCCATTTCTAATGAAATTCTTGCATTCCTTGACTCATTTCTTAAATGTGGCCATTTTTCTTCAATCTCCTTCCAATCTTTGTTGTTATCCACCATACACATGACACCATCTTGGCTCCTTCCTAGTGCATGATAGTCCATAACTCTTTCCAAATACTTACATTTCAACATCCTCTCAAACCTCAAAGTGTTATTGGAATGTGGCGTAGAAAATTATAGGGAACTTTCTTGGACACTTAATCTTCATGATATCTATTGTTGTGACATATTGGGCATTGTTTTAAATTTTCATTTTCACCAATGTCTTTCATTATTGTAGATAATTCCTTTTCTGTACAAGGTATATTATGTGCTTTGAAAGTGTCTTATTTGCTAAAAGTATACACGATGCAACAAAAGATATTTATATTATTCGCTATACACAATATTCAAAATTGAATGACATGGAGAGATATAGTTTAAAGGAATTTAAAATATACCTCAAGATATCGGTAAAGAATGTATTTGTCATTCCATGAATAACCTTCAAGTTCAAAAATAACATAAGTGTTGCCAATAAAGACAAATTATCATTTGGGTAAAGAGGCATCTTATCAAGTTAGGTTAGGGGTGAATCATCAACTTCTTCAACATATATGTAGAAGTCTCAAGTATAAATTCATTTAATCCTTCCTCATTTAATTGATAAATGGTATCACCCATATATGTGTCATTTTATTCATTTTGAGAGTCATTATCATCAGTGCCATATGCCCTCTCATCAACATTATAATGAACTTGGATTGTATATACATTACAATATCATTTAAAATATTTAATAATAATACAATATAAATATTTCATATTTTTAATAACAAACATATTTGAATTTTCATTATAGTATACCTCTTCTATATAAACTCCATACTTCAATTTATGGATGCTAACGAGTCAATGCTTCTATAGTTTCTTATTTTTACACTTTTCATAAGTGAAATATACCATTTCATTAAAGCATTCATCTATCCCTAGAGTAGGTCTCAGACATGTTCATCTGGATATTCAGACAAAGATAGACTATTTTCCTTCATGAATCATGTACTATAAATAATAATAATATACATCTCAACTTGAGACTTATATTTTTATAGTTTGGAAATGGGTAATTCAGTTCGATGTTTCCATGAAATAAAATATCATTAATCTAAACTATGGGGTCATTTGTGTCAATTTATATTCCATCTACTCATCAAACATATGGTCCTCGACCCTTACTTATCCATTTTTATAAGTTAAGAGGGGGTCCATTATAATTATTATTTAAGATCAAATTCATAGGAATAAAAATTTCATTCTAAAATAATCTTATAGAGCTATGTTCTTTCCACTATTAATCATGATTAAATCTTATTCTATGTGTTATCTACTTGCACCTAGGATATTGTTTTGATAAAAATGACATGAATTGAAACCTTACTCTACCTCTCATATCTTTGTAAAATTATTTAAAAAAACTCATGAATATGATAATACTAATCTCCATTGAGATTTAATTCATTAAAGAAATTATACATGTGGTAGAAAATAAAAGTACCCAATTTTCCAGTTTGTCTAAGTATAGTGGCTAATTGGGTAATAGAGTCCTATAAAAAAGTAATAGTAATGATAGTAATATAAGAAAATATTTAAAATAAATGTATAAACACACACCAAAAACCCAATTTTTTTGTTGACATTGTAACTATTTACCAATATATAGGACTAGAATTTCATCTTATCTTACCTTCTTATACTAAAGCCACTCCACACCAACTGGAGCAAGAGAAGACAATGAAACCTGAAAAAAAGAATAGAAGAAGAAATCAGACAAGGAAAAATAATCTAATCTATTAAAAATAAAAATAAAAGAGCATGATAAGGTTCACATATTCAAAACCATGCTACAATAAGACCTACGATAAGTTACACGGTTTATTTGGAAGCAAGATTGAATCTTTAAACTTATCATAGGTCTTTGTTTTCATTAGAGATAAAGTAGATTACTTTTCATCGTGTAGTATCTAGTATCAATTGAATTTTTTTAGCAATAGATGTGGTATCATGGTGGAAATGATTACAAAGTATGCACAAAAAGGGTTTTTTAAAAACAGGAAAAACAAGTTAGACTCTACATGATTTTCTAAATGACTTAAAACATTACCCTACACCTTCTTGCAAAGTACATTTTTAAAAACTTGGAGTTATTATTCATGATTGTAGTTGTATATTATTACTGTGGAAAATGATGCAAGTATATATTTTATGCTTCCTAGGTGGGAATAATATCTTTTTGTTGAACATACTGAGCTTTAGGGAAGCCACAAAAAAATTCCTAGCAATAAAGGAATTACTTCTTGTTTAACCACAAGAAATTATGGACTCAATGTTGTTATCTATACTGGTATTAATCTTTGAGGCATTCTGTCAAACATTTCACTTTCCTTGTCTATGCTTCCACATTTTGCATTTATGTCTACCAAGGTGGTTACAACTTCATATGACATGTTTCATTAAGCTTTTGCCATTATAAAATCTTATCACTATAATATCTAATGACAAGATCCATGCCTTGACAAGAGGTTGTACTACCCTCCTTTGGTTTGAGAAAGGAATTAAAATATTTCATGACTTGTATAGATTTAGGAACCGTATGGAATGGATAGACCTTAAAGGAATTAGAATATTTCATTAGTATAGAAATGTAATTACAACTATGTGTGTTCCTTAGAGAAGTCAATATAGGTGTAGATAAAATAATTATAGATTAAAAGAAACCTCCTAGAATGAATTTTTCTTTGACATCAAAACTATATCCATACGCTCAAAGGAAAAAAATATTCTAGTCTTACATGCATACATATAGCATTTAATGGGTCTACCCATCATATTATTCACATAGAATTCAATATGATGAACTCCACAGATATCTGTATTTGTTGACATTGTGTAGGAGGTAGATTGATTCAAATATATATTTTCACAATTCACAAGAACAAATAGATAAATTGTTGCCTTATTTAAGATGAACAGGAATAATACCCTAGATTTGATGGATTCCCTCAATTTTCCCTAAGGTGTCTAAGAAATAGTAAAAGGAAGAGTTGGGAGTGATCAATGAGTATCCAAAGCCATGAAGATTCTATAAGAAATTAATTGTACAATTTTGTCACTAATATGAAAGTAGATACACCACATATCTTCGTGACTTTAGACCCATTGATATGATACCATCTACAATTTGACTACCAAGATCATAGTGGGGTGACTCAAACCCCTCTTCCCCTCACATTTCCCAAAAGAAGAGATTTTTTTATCAAAGGTAAGAAAATTTAAGATGAATTCATCCTCGTTTATGATCTTATTTACTCTAACAACACAATGAAGGAATAGTGTCGGCCATAAAGTTGGACATCAGCCAAGCCTATGACTATGTAGAGTGGGAATTTATTATGAATATTTTAGCAAGATTTGGGTTTGAAAAGGATTGGAGAAACTGGGTGCAAAGTTGTATCTCATCACCCTATTACACAACATGGTTCTTTAGATAATTAGAGGTATTAGAAAAGGAGATTTACTCTTGCTACTCCTATGTGTTTGGATGACCGAAAAATTAGGAAGAATACTCAAAACAACCAAGTAGGAAAATGTTCTTAATGGTCTCAAAGTCAAATTAATCCACGGAATCCCGAATTCATGAATTATTTGTCAATGACACCATCCTATTCATAGCCTGCAAAGGTACAAGAGGCCAATAATAAATTTCAAAATGCCTACACTCCATCATATGGACAACAAGATAATACGCACAGGTCCAGATTATCTTTATAAATGTTTGTGAAGTAGGCATTCCAATCGCACTAATTCTAAACTTTGTAAAGAGTGTTTTTGCTGGAAAATATTTTGGTATACCCCTTTTCTTTGAAAGGTGTGTTCAATCCTCATAGAAGGATTTAGTAAACAGATTCCAAGGAAAACTAGCAACATGGAAAGGTGAGTTTCCAATAATCGTAAGTTGCATTTAATTCCGGTGAAGCTAGTCCTTCAAGCCTCCCAATAATATCTTCTCTACCATAAAATCTCCTACAGTAGCCTTTACCTGTAAATGTAAAATGTCATATAGAAAGGGACCTTGGAAGACAACATGAATCCAATATTGAAATGGGAGGTCATATGCAGACCTAAATTTCATGGAGTGGGTTTGAGAGACCTTGTTTGTCTCAAAAGAGATTTAAGAGGTAAACTCACATAAAGAATATTCATAAAACAAGAACATCCTCCCCTAGGTTCCCAATCACCCTCTCATGTCAAATGAAGCCAAGATGAATTTTCATGTCAAACTCCCTCCCCTAGGTTCCCAATCACCCTCTCATTAGTTGGAAATTTTTTGAGAAGATTTATATATTTAGTTGTACTATAGTGGAGAATAACTAGAAGTTTCTTAGTCAAGAAACAAAAGTACTTAAAGAGGTGGTCACTCTTTCTAACCAATAGGACTTAATATTCCATGAACAAGTATGGTCAAAACGGATCCTACTTACCAAGTGAAATGACAATCGCATATGGGTCAAATACCCTATGATAAAATGTAGAAGAAGTGGGGTTATGATTTCCTTAGTAGCAAGGAAGAAGCTCCTTAATGGAACATTGATCCAAATTTGATCATGAAATTAAAATCATCTAACTAAACCACTTATCTCAAAACACTAGTTACATTTCTAAGTGTTTAACTTGAAAAAATCTCATTAATCCTAGAAGATATATTTTTATAATGAAAAACAATGAAAAAGACACAAAAAATAGACATAAGTGCTAAATGGTTTGGGGATGATCCAGACATGCAAATTTAAATAGTAGATAGGGCTTTGTGTACTAGGTTAGACCTAGGTCAAAAGTGTTAGATATGATCAGTTGGGGTCAAATCCATTTTGTACAAAACAAGTCAAATATGTTTAATTGGTGATGAAACTATTCAGTATGCAACAAAATAACGAACAATGGGATTCATCATTCAAAGAATCTTGAGTGTTTGGAATTACCTGTTTTAGAAGGCCCACAACATTTGGGTTTTCTAATTAATTTAATTTGTAGTTTTTTGTGAATAATAAAACATCTTTAGTGTTTATTAAAATAAACTTAGGGTATGCAAATGCATTCCATTGCATCTTAGAGGAGTTATAGCATAATAATGCAATGTTAAAGAATGTGCGAGATGCAAGTTATAAGAGAATTATAGATAAGTTGTAGGTGCTCTTGGAGGCCTTAAGAACGAAAATTAAAATTAAAATTTGTAAGACATAGAACTAAGATAAGGCATAAACATTGCTCTTAATACCTTAACAAGGTGTTCGTGTCATAGTTAATTCGTGTGATATAAAATATATTATCTCATATGAGTATGTAAACAAAAATGTAATGTATTTTGGTGAGAATAAAGAGTTATAGTTGAGTTAAACTAACTCGCTAGAAGATAACTCATTAGAAGATCACTCACTATAAGATAACTCACTAGAAGATAGTCTTGTGGGAGGATATATAGGAGATATGAGAGATAGAAAAATGCCATAAAATGAAAAATACTACTAAAATGTTAGTTATATATTGAAGAAGGAATTCAAGAAAAATTGTAGCAAAAATAATACATATCTAGCGAGAAATGGATTGATGTAACACCCACACTTTTGACACACAAATATAACAGTAAAAATAACAGAGTATTTTTTTTTAATTTAAAATCTTACTACACAACACCACATGGGCTCTAATAGATAGACTTAACATCACATAACACACTTACATAAACATGAACCCACTCATAAGATAGGTAACATAGGGTGCACATCAATGTCTTACTCAATGACGTAAACCAGGACAATGAACCAATTACAGGAAGAAACACAAGATAGGCATACTCCACAACATGGCCTTTTCATGGTTTACATATTCATTACATTTAGGTTTCCATTGTATGAACTTGTAGTTTTCAAGAGAATTAAACACATAAGGTTTACAATTTCCTATTTTTCAAACTTCATTTACTTTATTTTGCAGAGCATTAGTCTTTAACGGAGAATGCACTGGATGATTCCTTTCTCCAATTCCATTAGTTATCCATAGGTCATTTGTTAATAAATTCATTTTAAACAACTACGAGCCTCCCAATATTCATTCTTACGTTAAAGTTTTGTTTCTCAAAATATGTTAAATAGACGTTAAATTTTATCCTCATTTCGAAAAGGATCTAACAAGAGGTTAACGTTATGCTTTTCAAGATGTATATTCGATGTTTAAAATCTACATTTGCTAGACAAGAGAACTATCATGAGGTCAAGGAAGATATATTAGTGTTTAAAGGGTGATTTAGATTCAATACATCTCTTCCCATAAACATCCTTCCATCATAGTACCCTATTTTTTCATTACAGTTGATATAATTCAATAACTTGTTTGAATCCATTCAACATTTTCACATCAAGAAATTTTATTTAAATTTATATATATCTTTTGTTTTCTCGAAAGTTTGATCTCACCAAGGGAAATTCATATTTATTTTTAACAACATGAAAGTGTCTAGTTGAGTTATAAGGACTTCAAGTATGACATTATTCCTAACCCCAAAATCTTGTTAACTCTTGAACTCTTTACACTTACGTCATACTTTGGTCTCACTATTGATATTTTTTTGAACAATTAAAATTCAAATGATACGTAATTTACACTTAGCTTATAAAGGGTTCCATAAGATTTGGTTCATTTATTTGAATTCCAATAAAATTATATCACTCCATTGTTGATTTGAATTATCTTAACACGTACACATTTTATGTTTATATTCTCTAATGGGAAACTATGTTTTCCAAATCAATTTCTCTCACATGGATCCATTCACATCCTCTTTCACATCATAAGAAATATCTATCATGTTGCGAGTAATCCCACGACATTAAAAGCTATTAACAAGGGTACTTTCTCAAATAACGCCAAGTTGCAAATTTTCCATTACAATTAAAAACTTAATAGTGTATTAATGCATAACCTAACTCTCCCTAGGGACCCAACCACTGTTCAATATATTCCCCTTTTAATGTTGTTTAGTCTCTAAAACTACTAAGATATTTCAAGCTCAACATGTCATCTCGTATGCCACTAAAACGATGTTATGCCTCACACTAAGGCATTCTTACACACTTTCATACCTATGTGAATGCTCTCAACTAGGTTTCTAAGGAGGATTACAAAAACACATGAAATACCTCTAAGTCTCTAAGACTATGAAATATGTTTGGAGCTAGCCTAACTTGGAGCTTACCATAGAGGGTCATTCCATTCAAAAAATGTAAATATTTCGACTTATATGTTTGTTTTTGCACTTTCCACTCGATATGAAAAGAAAAAACACAAATGTAAGTTGATATTTTTATTTGAAGATTAAGTAATTTACTAAGTCATTACAACACTAGTAGTTAGGTAAAATCACGTCATTTTAAATTACTTGCTAACAATTTTATAACACGGTCATATCCAAAGTTTTTGCTACAATAAACATTTTTAATGATAAGGTTCCAGTTTCATCCTCCTATACTTATTTTGACAATAAAAGAATGATTCTTCAAGATATTGTTCCAAAGTAACATAGTAAAATCCACTCCATTAACTTAACATAATATACAATTACAACTAAGAGTAACATTTGTTAAGTACACTACATTCGAAATAGTACATTTTCCTAACACACAACACTATCATATACATCATGGGAATAATGAAAATAATACTTTCTATTTATGACAATATCACTGAAATATTCTAAACAATTACATTTCCTTCAAATAACATGTTATTAAAGACACAAGTTTCATTTTTTTAATACTCATTTATGTTGTGTACTGTAACCAACGTTGCATTAGTCCTAGGACTGAGTATGGAAATCCCCTACACTCAAGCATAAATCCACACATTCATCATTTTTAACATTTTCAATTAGAGAGAGAGAGAGAGAGAGAAATTTGTTTCTCATGCATTCACGCTTTCACATTCGGTTACACTTAACATTTTTGTACTTGAGAGAGAGGGAGTAAGGATGAGAGAGAAAGTTAAAAGACATTTTATTTTCCATTCACAATGTCATAAACATTTGCAATTCATGTCCATTATAATTTAATTTCAAACCAATTCACATTTCCCAATTCATTTACGTTTTCAAAACAATCAAGTATCATAGTCATTTCTTGAGAGAGAAGAGGTTGGAGAGAGAAAATAACCATAAATTTCAGAATTCATTTATACAAGATAAAATATCGAATAAAATTATACCTAACATTTCAATGGTATCATGATGTCACACGCATGGCTAGAAGTCAAACGAAACTCAAAAAGAAGATTCGAGCTAAGGTTGAGAAAACTATCCAAAATAACAAAAGTGCTTACAATAGGGTCTCAAACACACTCGTTTCAAGTTCAATCACATAGTTAGATGATTCCTACTTATTCCCCCATATGTATATAATTCATCTCGATTTAAATTTGATTACAACAAGAAAAACTTAAGTTACAAGGGCAACTTTGGGGCCAATTATTGTAATTGTGTTAGCATTTAGCGCTTGTTGTAAAACAACCAGTGGGCCCCAAAACCCATTTGAAAAAAATAGTTTCAAATAATTTTAAATAGAATGAATGTGGGTTATGATTCTCTTGTTTGTAGTCTAGAGGTAGGTGGCAGGGATTTTCAATTTCTCTCAAACTAAGAAACAACCATAAAACGAAATCGGACGCATTTTTTTAAAACAAACATGTCACACAAGTGACTGTTAAGCTAAGTGGATTAGAAATTTGACTTGCAAGGATGCTAAATAAATTCAAACGACTTGGCTAAGTAACCCCATGGTGTCCCATGTTACCAGGGGTCATGCTAGGAGTTTCAGTGTTTGCGGTATACTTGGGTGTGGCACTCCATGCGCGTAACTTTCAATATCAGAGTTTTGTTTTGTTGTTTTTGTTTTTTTTTATGTTTTGAGATTTCATGTTAAGGAAAGATTTTGTCATTTATTGGAATTATGCTCCCTATCATTCAAAATTTAATTTTGAAAAATATGAAATGATGAAGTGAAATTTAATGCAAGCGAAAAGGGGAAAACCATACCTTTTACACAAAAATCGTGATCCCCACATTCGACGAGACCACATAACTTTCCACATTCACCAAGCGCAAACCATGAGACCAAGCATGATGAGCTCCACAAAACTGATAGCTGGCCATAGTGTCACTGAATTCACATGATGAGATATAATACAAACTTAGCCTTTCCTCCAAACAACCACACCTGACACCAATGCATACAAATGGTCCTTTCCGCTGCTCCAATGCTTAAGCACACTACACCAAGTAGATAGATTGAATCCCATTTCATGTTTTTATGAATCTTTTTCTCCACCTATTTGCGTATATCCTATAACCATGGCATTCCATGAGATGACATTTCTTTGGATGCCTTTTGTTGAATACTCCATTCATTATTCCAAAGCCTCCTCTCCCCAAAATCTGAGACATTATATTTTAAATTGTTCATGTGCCTTGTCTTTAAGATTTGGCATGCTGCCCACATGTCAAAAAAAAAATGACACAGAGCTCTTATTTTGACACAGGTTTGGAGCAGTCTCCAATGCCAAAATCCCTTTGTTTCCATGACAAGCTCCAAAGTAAAATAGGGAAAATATGTAACCATGTGTACCAAAGCCACACATTTTTTTTTCAAAAGTAATTTTTCAACCAGTTCACGTTATTGGTCAAAATATCCCATTTGGCACAGGCTGGGAGAAAAATATTCAAAATCAGTTTTACCATATGTTTGAAATGAATGTTTGTGCCTTGTCCTATTACACCTTTTCGTGTTGAGGCTTGCTGGAACAACCATGCGTTCTTTCAAAGCTATACTTCGCGCAGAGAAGAGTGAAAGAGACAAATATTATAGAAACAAAAGTGGGGTTGTAGGTTAGGCACTTTCAATGTCTTTAATCTTACAACCACTACTTGCAATAATATATAAAGGGCAAGAAAGAAGAACGGCCTGCAAGGTTATAGTGCATGTAGCACAGGGGTTTAGGAATGGAAGATGAAAAAAAACATATCTATACATTATGGCCTCTGAAGACCCGAGCACATGAACAAAAAGGCGAGCGAGGGCAGGGTCCAATTTGGTGACAGCAGCGGGCTATTTACCCCAGCCTGCGCACATGGAGGGAATGTCAAAGCAAAAATGCGAGTACATGATTTTGACAGGTGGCAATATAATATAAACTGTACTGCAAACTGTTATTACGTGGCATGTTTTATTAGGTTGATTTGATTGAATATTTCAAAAATATATAGAAAACTGTGCCCAAAACTATCTGTATTCAGTGCGCCCTTGGTAAGCCTAGGCAGCAGTACTTGCCGCTTGGTGAGCGCGTACGGAGAGCTCGGGGGTGCTGTAACAGTTGAAAATGCGCGCATTTTCATTGCATGTCTTGCGAGCTATGAATCCTCAATCTTCTTCGTGTATTCTACATACAAAATAAAACGCAGTGACATGTAATTTCCTCTCAGATAAAAATAAACCCGCTTAAGAGAAGATATAGATCCGGAAAGATAAATTTGCATGTAGTAGAATGAGGAGAGATTAGGTTAGGTTTATTATTGTGTGAAGGACTGATTTAACCCATGATGGTACTGATTTTAGACAGCTACTTCAGAGACCTTCGCTCAGCACATCTCCCCATAAATTTTCATTTAGTTAATTTTGATTGTGCATCCCACCCTTTGCACTTTCTGCGATGATCCAATTACTGGTAAATTTTCAACGTTTACTTGGATTTCACCAAGGTTAATACCTATGATATCAAAAACATGTTTTTGCATTATTATGAAAGCGACGTGATAGGTCTGAAAGCCTCCTCGGGATGTTCCACTCTCTTAGATTTACAGCAATCTGACACGAACTGACGCTGAAAAATATGGTGGAGTCAGGCTTTACACATGTCAACTAGATTGTGAGATGTTTGGGGCACTACAATTGAAATGAATTAATTTTACCACAAGAATCAATAATAAAGTTAGTAATTGTACATTAGTAACTATGAAATGCCTTTTAAAAAAATTGAAAAACATGTAATTAATTGTAATAGAATTTGTTAAACATAGTACATTGTAGAGAAATATATTAAACCAAAAGTTATAAATTTTTTAAATTCGGCGCATATATTTAAACTATCTGATATTATTATAATATGTTAAATGCAAAGGGAATGAGAGGTCTTTGAGTATAAACACTAGCCAATATATCTCTATAAACGGTAAAAAATATCAATATATCTAAAAATTTAAAGGAAACAACAATCTTATAGTCTTGGTAACGTATAAAATATTCGAATCCAACAAGAAGCTTATTATGAATTAGAAGCCATCTAAAGCAATATTTATTTGACTCAATACAAGAAAAACACAAAACATTAAATCTACGAGTCCATCTACTAATGGGCTCACAAACATCCCACTTATTGTTAAGGTCCAGGAAATGTTTGTGGGAAGGAAATCTTTTCATACAATTTTTTTGAGGTAGCCTCTTAGAGAGGGGGCCCTTTGAGCCACCTCATAGTATCCCAAATTTCATTCTCATCCTCCATAATTAGTCCAAGAGTGGGAGTGTGAAAGTATTTCGATCATTGTATACATTACGAATCGAAATTGAGGAAGCTTATATAAATTTTTAGGTATGCCCATTCCATCCACTTCTCAAATATGTACAAGTCATGAAATATTTTATTTCTTTCTCAAACCAAAGAGGGTAGAGAAACCTCGTGTCAAGGTAAGGATCTTTTCATTATATTTCAGATTTGACAAAATTTATTTGTAGGCTTGACACCTAGTGTCAAAAGGAAGAGAAGATAGGTTGCCTAAACACCAAGTGCTTCACTTGTTCCCATGCCTTCCAAATTGATTGAAGAATAAAGGACCCATGAGGATAAAAAAGAAATCCCCAAATAGTATGTCAACCAAATGAATTCCTTTTCATCTATCTTGACCCTTCAGAGCCTATTGATAATATTGAATCTCACACGAAATTTCTAAGATTCAATTCCAGTCAAATCTCGCAAGTTTTACTTATTGTTTTGCACTTTAAAACAAATTGTGTGGGTATGATGTGGGTGCGTACTCACAAGTCCTTGGTACATCCTTCTTCGTCAATTTTCAGCGTTTGAATCTATGTCTTAAAGATGTCAGGTATTTAAACTAAGTTTCAATTGTGGCATATGGATATATTTCTATTACATTTAAGATGAATTATGTAAAGCACTACCGCTAGCATTTAGTATTTATTTTACCCACTTGAATTCTCTTAAACATCTTGATTTCTCGCTACAAAGACACAAAAAAGCCTTGCAAAGCACTTTGGAACAAAATATATGTAGAACAAAAAGACAAGAAAATATAGGTAAGAGTTTAAAAGGCATTTTATTTAAAATACTTTATTATATAAACTTACAAAAAATAGGTTTTAAATGTTCAGAGAGAGTTTAATCCACTCAACATGACTCTACTTAGCTCAATGGTACTTATCTCTTTTAATAGTATGAAAAAACACCTAGACCTAAATAGTACCTATTTCTATGAAAAGTAATGATAAGAACACTTAAATGCAAATACCCCACTATTGATAATATGCACACATGAAGTATTCTACCCTTCCCTTGGTGAAACCCATGTTTTCAACATTAACAGTCCATTACTTCAAACACTAAGCTATTTCAGATTCAAAACAGAGAGTGGGTGGACCATAACTATAACATTATTCATTATCAAATCAAGGAATCAACCTTACAAATACACAAGTGTGAAATCCGTGGTGGAAAAGTAATAGTTATGGTCTGAAATAGTCTTAAAGTTGCATGAAGAACACCATTGTGTACACATTCTGTAATCATTACATTCCATTAGACCACATCTCGCCGAGTCATTTTGTAAAGTAGTTTGCGTGTATTCTGTATACTTCTACAAGTTGCATACATGTCTATCAGAGAATTCATCACAATAATATTATATTGAAATTAAAATCTAATGATTTTTCCATGGATTTCTAAACCATATTTTAGAGATACCAGGACGGCACATATAGATATAATAGTAGAGAAGGTGAGCTGATTATGATGGAAAGATGTTCGTTGCATTTTATGGAACAATGTAAATGCATCTTGAGAAAGCCCATGGCTTCTATAAGCTGAAATTATCATATTCCATGAGAAAACGTTAGATTTAGTCATGCTGTCGAAAACATTACGGGCATCCACCGTACTTCCATACTTACCATAAATTTTGAAGTAGGTGTTGGGAAAATTGTCTCCAACGTGGCCTCGACACTAGTTTACCTTCAACAGGAATGCGAGCAACAGGTCATCCACCACAACCTCAATGACAATGCTATGTTTGACTTTTACGAGGCCGAAGGGTACCAATGTTATCGAACAAAACCAGACATCATACAGGCCGACGAGTACCATGGGTTACATTTCTCAAATGGACCCTGCCAATGTCAAGTCAGATGTGTTTGGTTCGGTGCCTCTGTAGTCAATATGGTTTACGGAAGACCCTCAAAATTTTAACGAGCTAAATTGGTTAGGTGTGGAATCTTTATAGCGAGTAAAAGCTAATGGAGGCAGCTGACAGTCATGGATTTCTAACCCATAAGTGTTAATTTTCCCAACAACTAATTTTTTAGATACCAAAATTTGGTATCGCTACCGTTGATTTCTCATGTGCGTATATTTCACCATGGTCTTATCTAGACCCATTTTAATTTAATTAATTTCTTTTATTTAAATTCCCATCTATTAACCTAACAATTTTAATTCGTAACTAATTTTCATTGATTACATTAATTACTCTCCATTAGCTAATAACCTTTTATTAGCTTTCTTTTTAGGATGTTTTTGTCCCTAACCACCTAAATCCACATCCCTATGCTTTTTTTATATCTTTTATCTAACCCATCTTTATCTCCTACCTACTCATGACACTTCCCTAGGAAACCCTTACCTACCTACATGCTTTAAAGCACTTATCCCAATCCCTAAAATCCCCATATCTCGAATAAATCAATCATTCACCACTCTAAGGAATGGTTTCCCGTAATTGGTGGTTACCCAGTCGGGTTGCCATCGACCCTATAAGACTGCTTTCACCCCCTTCTAGAACGATACATAACCCGATATTTCTTGCACTATACAAATTTATCTTCAAATCTGAGCATCCTTGCAGCTGTGTCAACCCTCTTGGAGTCCATTAGATATTTTCTCACATCACTTGTGGAAGCTTTGAGAGGTTTACTTTGGTTATGTGTTATTGCATGTTATCATATACTATTGTTTTTAATATCCGTTAGAATCTAACATCCTGCAAGTAAAGCTACTATCGTAATTCCATCCTCACTGTTCTTCCAATCATTATACTTTAAGGTTTCGATTCATCTCATCCATCTTTGGTTGTTTTATCTTTGTCCGGTGTTTCTGTCACTCCACCTAGGTAGCCATCGACCAGTCTTATGTCATATACTTCATGTTTCAGGGAACTCTCACTATCTTCTTCTATCCTTTTACTATTTCTGTTCTCGATTTGCCATCTTGATTCTTTGCCACCCCAAACTATTTTTTCTGCACTCTAGTCGTTGTCAACCGAGCCTGGGCCGCCATCGACCCGAGTCTTGATTTTCATCCAATCTATCCTAATATTTGTTCTCTCGCCATTCCCTATGCTTTTCTATCTCATATATCCTTATACACGTTATTTCTAGTGTTTTTAGGCTTCGTGATCACTTTATTTTCATTTAGATCCATTCGGATATGCATTTCCATCTTACGGTCCAACTCCATCCGCTCAAGTCACCGTTAAAACCGCTCTTCTATAGCTTGGGTTGTTGTTGACCCAACTAGGTACAATTTTTTTATAGTTTAGATCATATCGGTACTTTTCATATATTTATGTCATTTTTGATTTTGTTCTTTTATCAATTTCTACATGCTATCTAGTTATCTATAATTTGTTTCATTATATTTTATCAAACATTGGTATACATCCACATAAGTAAGTTAACACCTCTAGAACCGACTTTGTCGGGAAGCCCCCACATATACCATTTAATCCATTTTCTTTCTAGTAATTCTTGTTTTGCCGATTTATCCAATTTGCAAGTGAGGATGTCATTCACTTTACGCCCATCCATTTTGCATCCATCATATATCGAGGTACCTTAAACCATCGCATTTTGAAGTTAATTTTCTTTAGTAATAGCTCATTAAATTGAAAAGTAAAAAAAAATTGATCAACATTATTGCACACCTGGTGGGACAACCCTTTTAGGTGATTCTCTTACATTTCTTGTTATTTTATGGATTTCTTCCATATTCTACTAACACCGCAGTAAAATCTTGTCTTTTTACTTGTTTGTGTTGTTCTTGATTACTTGGATCACTTTTGGATTTCATCTTCTTAAAGATCAGATAATAAGGAAAAGTGTTCTCTGTATTAGTCTTCTTTTATTTTCTCCTTTTGCATTGTATTTTCCATTTCTTGCGTATTTTTCCTCATCAAACTTTCATATTTGGATTTGGCTTAAAAATAACTCTTTTAATCCTTTCTTTATAACATAGTTTAAGTAGGGGTTAATCGGTTACATCTCACATTCTATCACACATAACCAAATTCACACATCAATCTACACACCTAGACATCTTTGCCGCTGTGTGGGGTGATTAGGATTTCATCACCCAACAGAAATTAGTTGCGGTGTTCTATCTCGTGTTAGAAATCCTGCATAGACTTAGGCCTCATGTACCTTTGGATATATCAAGGACTCCCAAAAAAAAAAAAAAAAAAAAAGTACCCAAAACCAACCCTATATTTCCACTTCCTAGGTACCTTTGTTATCCATCCTTTGTTTTATTTTTCACACTTTCTTAATAAATGAAAAAAAAACATTTTATGTTCTTAACTTGCTTTATCTAGTTATTATAAGCTTTGTTTTTGTTTCATGCCCATAGTTAGTCGTTCAGTAGCCAAGAAAATGGAACAAAAATTTACCTCCAACAATTTTGTCGTCTCACCCCAACAAACATCTACCATGACCGTTGTCTCATATGTGCCCGTGGTTACCTGTTATATGGCACCCAACCTCCGATTGTCGGTTTCCCTCATTAAGGATATTTTTTTAAACTACTATCATAGGTGAGACTAATATTTTATTATATCATCAACCCATCCCATCTAAACTAAATTCACCTCCATATCCTTCCCCTTCAGGACTTTTGGGCCTCCTTCTAGCCCCATGTATGAATTCTTATTTTGTAGATCTCCCACAATCTCTAAGTCATATCAATCATCTCGATTCATAGATCCTATCCCACCCCCATCATATCACATCAATGCTATCCACATTTCACCCATCCAACTATCCTAATCTACCAACATTCACATTTCTACTTCTCATATGCCTCGACAATCAAGTATTCCCATCCAATCCTAACCATATTATTACGTTCCTACTTCCCAATATCACATATTCCCCAACCAATGCAATCTCCACCCCTTAACATCTTCAAACAACCATTTCTTAATGCACCACCGACAAGTCAATTTCCACCTTCAACATCTTACACATTCAATCCTTACGCAATCAACACTAACATCAAATGTTTTCATCCTTTCCCATCTTATTTACCTTATCATCTACTCATACCTTAGACATTGTGCCTACGACTTCTTGAATATCTACCTTCACATCCACATCAATCATACTAACTCCTACCACTTTCCCTACATCCACATCTATTTCTACCTTTGCCACATCTACATCGACTTTGACTATACCTACCACTCAATCCGCATCTCACCCCTTACCCACATCAATAGCCAACACACCTATTACTACATCACTAACATCACCAAACATCCCAATTATACCCACTTATCCATCCATCCTAATTACCCCTATATCTACCACATCAAAAAATTCATCCACCTTGACATCTTCATCACATATACCTACATCTTTTCCCATGGCCATATCACCTATTTTATCCCAATATTCTACACTTAATCCTCCAACATCTACCATTTCCACATATATATCAACTACTACACTAATCACATTTTCCCAATTTGAAAACATATCAATGGTACCCCTTGAAACGTTCATGAAACAAACACCCCCACCTAAGACAAACACAAAGGAATTTCATGTTTCCTCTCCAAAACCTACACAATCCACATCTCACATAGACCTCATCAATCACATCATACAAACACCTATTTCTCCATCAATATCCACATCTACACCACCATTGATCTTGCACCTTCATCTACTTCATCCCTTATCACATCCACTTCATCGGATTTTATCATACCTACTACCTCATCTACATCCATTCCACCCTTACCTATTATACCATCCATATAATCAATCCTAGTTCTCCTTTCTTCACTATTACCTACACCGACCATGTCAAATATTGTAGCCACATCTACGCCATCATCTTTCTCATCTTTTGAAGATTTCATGAAAGAACTACGGCTCACCTTGACTTCAAATGAACCTGCCATCTCATCCTCACAACAAGATGCTTCCACATCTTCTTCAGACATTCTAAAAAAAAATTACTTCCTCCAAAGCAATATCAACCACCCAACCTTCGATCCCTAGTTGAGATCATTTTCATTCCTCCTAGGGGTACTTCTTCAAAAACAATATCTAGAACCCTTGGCACATTTCCTCAATGTTCTCTTTCACGTCCTCACAAGAAAATTGACATTGCCCCACCAAAGATCAAATAATCCAACACCACATCTAATCCGAAAACAATCAAGTTTTTATCTACCTAATCTCGGACCCTTAAATCCTTTTAATATTTAGTGACAAGTTGCTCCTTTTAAGTAATCAATTTAAAATAAATGCAAGAATGTAATGGTGGTTGGAAAAAATTTATTATGAAGTTCATAAATGGTATACGTTTCTAGGTTCTTTTGAACCCTTCTAATAGTAAAATTTTGTAAGTACAATGTTATTTCTTACAATAAAATCTAATGGAATTTCCACTTGCCTAGTAGTACACCAATCCTTCGAAGAACTTCCGATGATCAGTTGAATCCTTCTCCACCTTCCTAATGCACAACCTCCTTTGGAACTCAATCAAACTTCCCAACGCGTCCCTACATCCTTCAAGCACACCGGTCGATACTCTAAACTTCTAAAGTGAAATATTGTGGCTCAATGGGCCTATTAGGTAGCGTTAAAACTCTCAATCAAAACTATTTCATCTATTATTTCCTTAAAATAATATGCCAATAAATAATATTTCCCTATAGTAATTTTAGTATTTTAATATAGTGCACAAAACTATATTAAAATTACCCTAATACTATATCTCCCAAATCCCACAATTAATCTTAAGAAATAATAAGCTTTGGTGTGTTTATAATGAGGAGGGGTCACTTTTTATATTACAAATGGGCCCTAAAAGTTTAGTAAAAGGGCCTTATCAGCAAACTCACTACTCAACCAACTCGCTGGCATTTGAGTTGGCTAGGGTCACCAAGTCCTAAGGAGTGGATTTACGGTGTTAGACTCCTATGCCATCCATTTTTATTTGGCCATTGAGTGGGTGACTGAGCTACCCACTATCGCTATGGAGACCTCCCTACTCACCATGACCTCGCCTCTCGTTGTCACCAACCCTTCATTATCGCGATACCTCCTTACAGCGTTTCACTGAGCCAACTGCACCATCCACCTCACTGAATCTTTCAATCCCACTGCACCATCCACCTTACCAACTCTTCCGAGCCTGTTGCACCATCCACCTCACCAACTCTACCAAGCCTTCTCCCTATCCCATGCTATCACTAAGATTCCTACCAAGTCTACTCCCACTGAGTCACCCACGAGTCCACCACTGAGTCCTTGCCAAGTCTACCCATCCACGTAGCCTAATGGGTTGACCGAGCCAAAATACCAAATTTCAAGTGGAAAAGGGATCCTTACTTAGCAAATTTTATAACTCTCCAAATAGCTCGGTATGCAACTCGAGGAATAGCTCGATTATGACTTGATTGAATGAGGGTTTAGTTGTAAGGTGCTACGTGTGGCCTAAGGACCCACCACATGGAAATATTTTTATTGGTCGTATACGAAGATGAAGATGACGTCGAGTTATGAAGAATGGAGGTACAAACACGAATACCTCATCTTCGCATGATCAAACTTGCCACTGCTTCATGACTCACTAGTTGACTTGGTCCCGCCAAGGGTTAACCATATTGACCGGTCACCAAATGTGCATACGAACTCCAGTTTTGACATTCAAATAGTCATTAGAAATCTCTCTGAGTCATGTTCTCGTATGAGCAATCCTTAGAGATTCGGTGAACTTATGTCCTCCATAATTTCCTCCAGATCAACATCATCTATCTTAGGACCACATTCATCTCTTCTAAGACTAGACCCTTCATCAAAAATAGCTTAACCCTCCAGTTAACCTAAGCCAAAATCATTCAACACTTCTTCTTCTACAACACCAATCATCACCAAAACTTAAACCAATAAATCAAAACCCCGAAATACTCCAACTCCACACTTGACATCTAAATCATCTCAAGCATCCACTTATTCTTCCAAGACCAATTCATCTAAAAAATACAATGAACCTCCTCATATTTTAATTGAATCACATGTAGAGGTCCTCCAACACTTACTCTAAATTTCCTCTATCATGCTTCCACGTATTAAGGCCTTTGACCCAAACAAGAAGAATTCATCATGATTCTAATTCTATTGCATTTGCACTTACCATCATAGCCCCGAAAATGACACTCGAGCATTTTAAGGCCCTTCAAACCATCATCCATGATCTTGTTGAGTACAAAAATCCATCTACATCTAGGAGGATATTCCTTCTCCATCCACCACAACCAATCCAATTCCTATTTCTACATCTCCATCCATCAATTTTTTTAGGTCTCCTCCTCCATCCACATCATCCCTTATCATCTCTCCCCACATGTAATTCCTCTTAAAGAGGTCCTTGTTCATTGATATTATTTTTCTTTCCAATCACCCTTATGATCCCCAACCATCTATCCAATCCAAATCCAAAGTTATCATTGACATTCCTTCTAATAACCCCATCCAATCTCCTTTGACATCCACTAGCTCATCTACATCTAAGTTACACAATGTAACATAGTATATTTCACCGGAGAGTATCTTCCCTCATCCTCTCGTATAATTTTCCTCATCCACATCAATTCATTCATCTATCCATTAAATGGCTCCCTTGATTTTGGGGAATTCATTCTAGGATTGGTCTCGCTTGCAGATTAATTCCTCTTCATCCTTGATATTGTCTTATTTACCTCATTTGATATTCCCAAGCCCATCTCATCTAATTTCATCTAGTTTAATGTAGTTAACGATTTTATCTACCATCTTATCTACTCCCAAGTCCACCTTTGTGGCCATATTTGTGTTTCCTTTTGGGGTACCATGGTTTCATCTAAATTCCATCTTTGTGGCCATATTTGTGACTCTGTTAGGGGCATCATATCTTCATCATAAGCTCACTTTTGTGGCCATTTTCTCTTGTCTCCTAAGATGCATATTTCCTTCTTTGTTGTTTATGAGGTGTTGCATATATTTTATGACCTTTATCCAACTCATCTCATCTAATTTTATTTAAATTTATCTCATCCTAAGTCCACCTTTGTGGCCATATTTTTGCCTCTTTCGGGCACCATATTTTTAAAATTCCACCTTTGTGGCCATACTTGTGCCTCTCTTTGGGGCACCATATTTTCATCCAAAGTACACCTTTTTGGCCATCTCTATCTCATTGGGGACACATATTTTTCTCACATCCTCACTTTTAAAAGGTAGTGAATAGTATTTATCTCATCTTATTTTATTCTATCCTAACATGAATTTAATGTTGGTGACCTCGTCTTTAAATAATATCGAATGTTACCACTTTGTAGAAAGGAGACAACACGGAAAGTTTTACTCGCATTTGGATCAGACCATACATCATCACACATAAGTATGGGTTGGGAGCCTATCGTTTGGCCTCCCTTGATGGTAAACTAGAAGTGGATCAACTTAATTCCTTGCACTTACTACCATTCTACAATTAGCATGCCTACGAGTGAGTACTTATTCATATCCTTAGATCATCCCTCCATTATTAACCTCTTCCATCTATCATTGTAATTATTTGGAACTATGTGGTCTACCATCACTTTCTTAGATATGACCTTAAATATGGGCACCACGGCTTTTCCCATAACATTTTACCTTATGTATAGGTTTTCCCTTCTTGATGAGTACTCTGTGATCATTACATCCATCACCCTCTTGTTTACCTCTTGGAATCATGAAAAGGGTTCACAGTGTCTCTTGTACATTCATTACCCCCTCCTAAGTGGTCTACCTAGATATTTCCATCTCTTCCCCATGTAAAATCAAATTTCATGGATGCTTTTATTAAAATCAAAGTTATCAAAAATAGAATGCTCCCTCGAAGGACAGTTGTTCATGTAAAAAACTCAAAATCAAAATAAATCGAGCCCTCGAAGCATGGATATCATGTATATCATTCTTTCTATCCGTATCATATATTTTAAGTAGACCATACCCTTGAAGGATGGATACTCTTTTGTATCATGGCATTGAAGGCTTCCCGCATTTATAAACATTCCATTTTATCAACATCCTAAGAAAGCTTCCCGCATTGATCAACTTTATTTTAGTAAAATTACCTCATTGATCGTTTTCTCTTTCCCCTTCTCATAGTTGGGGTATAGGTTTAGGGAACACCACTTATGAATAACCCTCTTCTCACGTAAAAGTAACATCAAAATCCCTTTGTCGTGTTGAAATTAGGTTTATGAGTTCATTCCATCCATGTTTCTTTCATGATCTTTGATATAACTAACTATCGTTGGTTATATGCTAACATTTATTTTGGTTGCATGTGCCTTGCATTACCTGGATCCCCCTCTTGTTTATCTCCAATGTGATTGGAGTCATCCTTTCCTTGTGCATTCCTTGATATGTCGTAACATCATTTGTACCCATGGGTTTCCATCATTAAGTTGCGTTTTATTATTAACCTTTCCACAGTATATATTTTATCTCTCCTTTATTTTATTAAAACCATATCTTTATTTATGTAAATCCCCTTTATGTTACCCATCTATGATATAACATAAAATTTCCTATCCTTACCAATACCCATCATTCATCTTATCTATTTTCAAATTTATTTTTTCAACAGCACATACTATCTATAAATATACATTCATCATCATAATTTAATCCATAGTTAACATATAATCATCATCATCATATTCATCAAACAACATCATCAAGTAAGACACATCATCGATACTTTTAGATCATAATCAAGTATAAGTAAAAATGCAATCAATCATCATCATCATCACAAATCCATAAAGTCAACTCATCAAATTACACAATATACAAATGCTAAATCACGAAAAAATCATGTATCATTTATGTATCACAAAAATAAAGTGTATCAATATATCATCAACCTTTAAGGGTGCTCTCTCAAAGCAAATAAATTAGTAAAACAAATGAAGTTCACATCAAAAATCCTAAACTCTTTCCCTTGTGAGGAAAGTCCCTATGTCTATCTATCATCCTCATCACCCCCACCTTGGCCCTCTTCTCAATGCGGTGAAACATACTCCGTGTCTTTGTTAGATGGCCCAACTCTAGTTCTTTCGTCTCTACAAATACTCCCAATATCGTAATTTCCACGACAATTTCTTGATCACAATACCATCATAATACTTAGCCTCTGCGGCTAAGGCTCTATATCGATCCATGAAAATCATGTTAGGGATGTCATCTCTCCTCCTCCCTGCGATGTTTCCTATTCACCACTCAAAGCCTCAAAGAACTAGGATTGTCACTAGATCTCCAAAACATGCCCTATAAGCCTCCTCTACATGTGGTACCAGCCCCTATCCTAGGTGACTCAAGCACCTCTCTTACGTGATTGTGTCTCTTGGATGTACAACCGTGTCCCTCTCAACACACATCTTCTCTAACTCTATAGACTCTCCTTTATCCCCATCTCCGCTACCTCCTAGATCTTCCTCTACATCAACCTCCATCTCTTCCTCCTCCTAATTTCTCTCTCTCTCTCTCTAGCCACCCAAGTTGCCCAATCTGAGGTCATCTAGTCAATGAATCCCACTCCAACTCCTACATCATTTTCATCATCCAAAGAAACTGCTCCTCATCTAATGGATTTGTCATTCCTAGACTCGATATCTCCCTATTGATTTCCTGTTACCTATATGAGATTAGATATCTCAAAATAGTCTGAATGAAACCAAAATTTCATCATACTCTATCAAACTATACAACCTTGATCATCGCTGACCTCCTACCCTTTACCTATCTCTTCCTCCTCATACCAACTAACTCTACATCCACCCTAGGCCATGCAAGTAAACCTTGATATGGCCACCATCTGATTTGATCCACATCAAGATTTGAAAACCTATCCACATACCAATACAAAATCCACTTTCTCATCTCTCCATGGGCCTGATCATCCCATCATCTCAAGTACCCTACCTGTAAGCTCTATATGGTCCCCAAAGTGACCCATGGTTTCCCTTTTCGCATTTGGATAAAAACAATATGCTTGTAGGCCCAACAGCTTTATTAATAATCCTACATCCAACCCTAATCACCTCCATGTTATGTACTTGGTTAGCTCATGGTACACCTCCGCTAGAAAATCAGTGCTAAATGAAAACGTCGTCTGATGCTCAACAATATCTTCTACAACATCTCCTAAATCCCATGGAAACCTAGCTCTTCCCGAGTCGGGAAAATCATAAAATGACATCACCATCTTAAAAGACAAATCAATCAACTCCGTGGTACCCCAACCTTGTACCTTAGCTCATATGAAAAATTCCTTGAAAAGAATCTAATATGGGGCACATCGGCTCCAAATATCTAGGTCAATACTCATAGGATTTCTATCATCTTTGATGGGGACTTTATACTTCCTCCGAATAGAAAATCTAAGGATGTGATATACATCCTCCAGGGTGATATTCATCTCACCAATCCCGATCCCAAAAGTCCGTGTCTAACCTGTCTCATCTCTTGACCAAAGCTATCATCAACCCTACATCCCATGGGATCCATTGATAATGTCTAAATCCTCCTAACCCCATAGCTTCCATGTGATCCCACTCAAAGCATTGGTCACATTTTCTCATATAGAGATAGGAATCGGTCTCTCAAATACAAGGTCTCTCTAGGTCTTGCAATCATCCAAACAACATGTAAACATTAGTTTTCCCATCATCATCTCATCTATCTATCAAAACTATCCAATCTAGCCTTAGTCGATGCCAACCCATGTTGGTTCGACATTTGGAGGGTTCGATAGATACACTTTGGGTGAAGTCGACAAAGAAACCATCCAAGTCACCGCCTAACCACCCTTGTCATCATCCATTTTTCTAAAAATATAAATAAAACATAAAATAAATTAAAATACAAGTGTGGGTTTTATTACTCACCATCCTATGCACCCTCTGGTATTTCTTGGTTGCTCCTATGACCTCCATCTCTCAATATTGATTTTTAGCTCTTTGCTCTTGATTGTCAATTACACATGTGAAAATGAACATCGTTGGTCGACGATTGGACTTATAAAGCCACTAAAACCAACCAAGTCACCGTCGACCACCTAGTATCACTATCGATCAGCCTTAGTCACCCTATAATCACCTTGGCATTCCTTGTTTTGGCTTGCCCTCCTCCTTATGTGTATCCTTTTTTTAAGGCCTCATCTATTTTCACCTCAAAGTCCACCTTTTTGGCCTCATTTATTCCCCCTTGGGGCATTTTATTTCAACATTCTATTTATTCATGTCTGCTTTCAAATTCCACCTTTATGGCCATATTTACTCCCACTTGAGGAATTTTATCTCATCATTTCTCATATTTTTCCTTTTAGGAAATTTTTGTGCCCTTTGTAGGGGAATCATTACTTCCATCCTTGTCAAAGTGTAAATGCATACCTTTTTATCAATTCCTCATATACGAAGGATTTTACATTATTTTCACATTTAGTTGTGCATTGTTTGATGTCGACTATGACATATTTGTCCTCACAACTCACATCCATTTGAGAGGTTTCCCATTAGATTCCCTCCATTTCATAGTGATTTTTGCTAAATCATTAGTTCGTAGAACATTTCCGCCATCTCTATTGAGACTTTCCTTTATTCCCTAGAGACCTAATATCGAATCACCACCATAGGTTCTATTGTTGTTTAAATCCTTCTTGTTTGGGGCATCTTTCCTTGCCTTATCATTTTACCCATCTTTCTTCTCCCACCCGCCCTTCAACATCTACCTCTTTCAAACTCATCATCGATTCCCCTTTACATTATCGATCCCTTGTTTGAGGGGGAGCTCATCATCAACCTTTTTTAGTATTCATCCTATTCTTTATATCTCATCATTTTTATCTCATGGCTTGATAATGCAAACCACACGATAAAAGGGACAAATGTAGACACAAAAATTTGGTATCGATACCCTTGATTTCCCATGTGTGCATCTTTCACCATGGTCCTATCTAGACCCATTTTAATTTAATTCATTTCTTTTATTTAAATTCCCATCTATTAGCCTAACACTTTTAATTCATAATTAATCTTCATTAATTACCTTAATTAATCTCCATTAGCTAATTATCTTTAATTACCTTTCTTTTTAGGATGCTTTTAAACCACCTAAATCCACATTCCTATGCTTTTTATAGCTTTTATCTAACCCATCTTTATCTCCTACCTACTCATGACACTTCCTTAGGAAACCCTTACCCACCTACATGCTTTAAAGAACTTATCCCAATCCCTAAAAGCCCCATATATCAAATAAATCAATCATTCACCACTCTAAGGAATGGTCGCGCATGAGTAGTCGCTGGGCGACCCTGGGTTAGTCGCCATCGACCCATATGGGTCTCCGTTGACCCTATAAGATTGATTTCACCCCCTTCCAAAACGAGACACAACCTGAGATTTCTTACATTGTGCAAACTTATCTTCAAATTTGAGCATCCTTGTAGCTATGTCAGCCCTCTTAGAGTCCATTAGTGCTTGTCTTACATCACTTGTGGAAGATTTGTGAGGTTTACTTTAGTTTTATGTTATTTCATGTTATCATATACTATTATTGTTATTATCCATTAGAATCTAATGTCTTGCAGGTTCAACTACTATCATAATTCCATCTTTATCTTGTTTTTCCAGTCATTCTACTTGCAAGTTTCTCATTCAACTCATCCACCTACAACTTTTTTTTAGACTATCCAGGTCACCATCGACCCATTCTTATGTCATCATACTTCCTATTTATAGGATCCTCTCAGTGTCTGCTTGTGTGTTATTACTATTTCCAATTCCCAGATCTGCCATCTTGATTCTCTGTCACCCAAATTATTCTTTCTGCACTAGTTTCTGCCAACCTAGCCGATTCACCTTCAACCTGAGTTCTACTTTTCATTAAACCTTTCCTAATAACTATTTTCTCGCTATCTCCTCTACTTTTCTATCTCGGATATCCTTCGTAGGTTATTTCCTATGTTTTTAGGCTTTCGTGATCACTTTATTTCATTCGGATTCATTCAGATCTACATTTCCATCTTGTTGTCCGAATCCATCTTCTCAAATTTCCGTCGACTTGCCCCTATGTAGCTTGGGTCACCCTCAACCCATCCAGGTATAATTTACTTTTTTAAAATTTTAGATCGATCAACACTTTTCATCCTTTTCTGTCATTTCTCAATTTTGTTCAGTATTAGTTTCTTCATGCTATCCAGTTATCTATCATTTATTTCATTATCTTTTATCAAATGGGGGTTGACATCGTGTAAGGAAGTTAACACTTCTAAGAATCGATTGCATCGGATAACCACCACATATACCATCTTATCCATTTTATTTCTAGGCATTCTTGTTTTTTAGGTTTATCTAGTTTGTAGCGAGGATATCATTCACTTTGCACCCATACATTTTTATCCATCATGTATCAAGGTAAATTAAACCCTTGCATTTTGGATTTATTTAATTTTCTTTAGTAGTAGCTCACTAACTTGAAAAGGAAAAAAATTGGATCAACAACTTTAATCTGTTACTTTATTCATTATCAAACTAAGGAATCAACCCTTGTAAAACAAGAACCTAAACCCATAGATGAAATATGGACTTGAATGAGCTCTCAAAGGGCCGTAGAAGTATGTGTTACTTCATAAACATGAAGCCCTAAATTTAAAAAATCCACTCAAATGTGAAAAATAAGGAAATCACAGACAATATAAACAAGATGCAGAAGAATTGAAAGATTTTCCATGTACATGAGAAGAAGGTAGTATGAAACAATGATACATGGTGCTTATTCCTACATCCGATCCATCCTCCTCGACACCTCTTGAGAACACCACCTTAGGGTTCTTGTACCTCGTGCACAATATAACAGTAGGAAACTTTGCACTAAACACTCATGGTTAGTTGATCTCATCATATATGTTACATTTTCACCGTATATGACTCGCCACCAACTCCATTTTCCTACAATAATATTTTTTTTTCCGCTTGATATATTATGTCGCCCATAAAAAGTGAAAAGTGTAAATTTAATATAAAATATTAGCGGAGGGAATTTAGAAATAAAGAATATAGTTTTTTCTCTAATTTATGTCTCTAAATACTCCCTTGTTGTAGTGTTACAAAAATAAGCATGCACCTCTCAAACATGTTCTTCAACTTTTCCTATAAGTTTAAATTTGTTGACTATTTTGTATTTTAGCTTCCTTCTATGAGCCATAAAAATGAATAACAATCATATAAGTGAGAAATGAGATGTTTGGATTCTTACACATGGGGCATTATGATGACCTTGCATTACAAATTCCCATTTCCCCTAATACATATGAGCTTTGTTGCGGTTGTAGAATCATCCATGCCACCGATCTCCTTCAAACTTCTTATCACCAATTCACAAAGGTTTTCAACATTAGAGTTCTCTCTCATCTTGTGAATAACAAGTAAGTGAGGTTGTCTCACATGATTCTCAATAGTATAAACATGTATGCAAACCCAATAAATATTTATCTACTACTGTAACCTCATCTATAGATAAAGACACGTATTGTGTAGACTTAAGTTTTATTTCAAGCCTTCTTTCTCAACCATATCTATGCATTTTACCCAATCCCAACCAGTAATTTCATTCCAATGAGAATTAGGATAGTGTGGGACACCAATAAAAGACAACATATTCTTTTGTTTAGGAAATTTTGTTATATGAAAACCTCTTTTTAGAATGTGAAAAAATAGTAGCTAACTAAACTGTTTTACCTAAGAGACTGTTTTGAATGACCTTGTTAAATTGAGATGTAATTGTCCCTCCATTGTTTAGAACTATTATTTCAGTTCTCTTTTTCTCCTCAAATTTTTTTAATACCTAATATGTAAACAATCATCCATATTTTTCCATTTGACAACATTATTCACAACTTCGTTTATAATTTGATTTTCATATAAACGAACATTTGACCCTACACAATTTATAGCTACAAAGTGTACATTTGCATTCTTCTGGGAGGTTCAATTTTATTTGCATTTTCAATAGGTTCCGTAAATAGAAACTTAGAAACCCACTCTAACCGAAACTCCTTCCCAAGTCCCATTTTCTTATCTTTCTCTTTCTTCAAGAAATAGGTGTCTCTGAGTATTTGTTGTGGTGGAATTTAAATTTATTTGAATTCCATAATTTTCACCTCCAATATTCAATTGGGCAGGTGATGAATACCTAACACTATGTTGGAAATGTAAATCATCCAGTGATGCAATTTCAAATTCACTTAACAGATGCCTTTAAGGGAGGCATTTCATTTTCATTTTCATTATCATTTTCATTGATAGTACTAATCAATCATCAATGAAAACATTCTGAGTTTCATTTTGAATGTAATAATTATTCCTTGATTGTGCTAGTCCTATTAGAGAAGGATGTGATTCCATAGGTGGTTTCTCAAAATAAGATATATTTTTTCATATGTCAACACTAGAAGGTGTTGAAATTGCTTTTTTCCCCAAGGATCCCTTTTTAGTTTCCATTTTCCTAAATATTTTAAGGACAATTTTTGAGTTGGTTGTGATGGGATGAAAATTTACTATGGCATTGTAGTGTCGCGTGACATGGAAAATGTAATTCCACAAAAAGACGACGGCGCTACGAAGACGATGCCGCAACAAACAAACGTCTCAAAAATGCGACAAATTTTTTTTTTTTTATAAGGGTATTTTACTTCGAGTTGTTTCTACATGGCTCGATGAGTTTAGCTTATACGTGTACCACCAATCAAGGTTGAAAAGTCAAACCACTCCTAGCGAGCTGGTCAAATAAATTCGGTGGGCTTTATTGGAGACCAAGCTACTCCACACAACTCGGCGAGTTATTAATTACATCGGGCGAGTTCGAAAACAGGCTTGAAAACCACCACCATGCGATGATGCTTCGAGGTAAGAGATATTTGAATCTATCTCATTCGACGTCCCACAGAGATAAGTAGGGTCGTCATACGAGTTAATTTGTCTAATGTCTGGTAATATCGTGTTGACAATATATCTGAAAGGTAACCCAAGAGTAAGATATAATTTATTTGAAGTGAATACATTAACCACTTCAATTTTTATTTTTTTACTTTATTATTCAGTTATATTACGTTATTTCAAAATTTAATACATTATAATATATATATATATATATATATATATATATATATATATATATATATATATATATATATATACTTTATTATTCAATTATATTACGTTATTTCGAAATTTAATACATTATAAAATATATATATACTCATGTATAATGGAAGGAGTCACACTTTACGATAAACATACTTTGGCACTAATCTATTTCATTGCATTTTATGATTTTATATGTTTAGGTATACACATTACCCTATTTATATCTAGTGTAATTAGTATAGTGTGTTTTTTTTTTTTTTTTATAATTTTTTATTACATGTTAAACCACTATTACCTAGTATAGTGTTTTATTACATGTAATTGCCTAACTAGTTATCCCCATTTACAATAACTCTTGCAAGAAGTAGCATTTCGAACTATCACTAAATACTACGGTTGGGGCGGTGGATTGCCCAACGACCACATGACAACCATTAAACTTGCTTTCCTTTCACCTTTCGTGTACACTTCCCTCTACCGGCCGCCTACAACATTGAAACACTTTATTTTGCACATGGTAGATGCACAGCCACCGGGCATTCCCCTACCTGTCGGCCACGTGAAGACAATGGTGGTTGAAAAATGAAGACACGGATCAAGGGGGGTGAGAGATCATGCTGAATCAACTCTTGGCCGCGAGTACAGGGATAGGAGGTCGGAGTTGGAGCTACAAGTGAGAAGATGAAGATTTGAGAAGTTACAGGCGTGTGGGAAGGAACTCCAGAGATGCCTGCGTAGAGGGACAGGCAGAGGGGGCGCCTAAACAAGCAGTTTATCCAACTATGTTGTTATCGGTTCAGTCGTTCCTTTTTTCTTTGCAAGCACTGCTACAATTTTAATATTCTTTGTGATGATGCGGTGCTTTGTGTGTCAAGTTGTCTATCAGTGCAATCATCAAACGAATCATGTTTTTTTTTTATATCAGCAGTTATTCTCTTAGACACGATTTATGGGTGATTGACTGGTCTTGATTTTGAGACTAACTTCACATTTGTTTGGGTAGTTGCAAGACCTGCCATGTAGCTTGATATTTGTGAAGCTAGGACCACTCGCAGTGTCCTGTAAAAAAAAGAAACGTGAAAATCTTTGTAAGCATTACAACAATTTAAATGTTCATTGTGATGATCGGTAGCTTTGTGTTTCAAGTTGTCTGTCGGGCATATCTCTTAAGCAAACGTATCATCATTTCTTTTTATATTAGCAGTTATTCTCTTAGACATGATTTAAGGGTGATTGACTGGTCTTGATTTTTGAGACTAACTTCACATTTGTTTGGGCAGTGGCGAGGCCTGCCATGCAGCTGGATATTTGTGAAGCTAGACCACTCGCAGTGTCCTAGTCTATAAAAAAACGTTCAAAACCTTGGTAAGCATTGCAACAATTTAAATATTCGCTGTGACAGTCAGAATACTCAAGGAAAGGAGAAAAGAAGAAAAAAACAGTTTGCTTGCCTTTTAGAAAACAAAAGGAAAAAAAACAGTTCATACGTTAATTATATTTATTTCATTTCTTTGTTGCAGTTTATACTAATACACTATGTAATATACAAGGAAATATTGATAGCACGTTAGTACTAATATGATCTAATATTAGTATACCCATTGCTTTTAATATTGTTCCAATAAGAATATTATTTACAATATCAATTTCCTTATTAAACATTAAGGGAATATTGGATAATACATTTAATAAGTTTATAGACTTGCATTACAATTTCCTTCTACACAATTTCATAACATAGTATGGGATTACAAAATAGGTTGATTTCATTCCCTTTATTAATTTGTAATGGATTCTTGTATTAGATTCATAAATGAAGAAAGCATAAAAGAACTAGATCTTACAATGTTTCATTGTCATACTAAAAACTATTTGAAAACTTGAGTCCTTCCATCAAGTATAAAAGAAGGGATAATGCACTATTCTTTTAACCTTTCCAACATATCACTTCCAAGTACTTCAAACAAAATTTTAATATATTTTCTTTTGTAATTTCTTTCCAACATTCCACAAGAATTCAACAACATTTACAATAAATTTTTAGAGTAAGAAATACTATCATTTCAATGCAACTTTTCCTTCAAATCTTTTACAACATGTCCTACTTCATGTGGAAAACATATTTGCAATAATGGAAGCTAAAGAAAGCAAACAATATTACATTTTTCCTCCACTCAAGGTGGGTAGATGCATGATGTTTTTACATTGTCAACAACAAGGTTCTTGTGCTCCAAGGTGTTCTTCATCCATGCTCCAAGTTCCAAGTATTTCCAATCACAACCAAGATAGGGGGAGAGGCAACACTCTCCTCCCAACCAAAACTCAATGGAGAAGAGAAGAAATCTCCTCCATTTACCCCCGAGCCTGAAACACAACACAATGAAGGGTGGTCTCCAACTCAAGGCAACAACACTTGCTTCCACAATACAATTTTCTTCACAACATTCAAGGTTAAAAAGAAGCAACAAAAAAGAAACACAAACAACACAATACTTTTCACAACAAGGCTTTCATCCAAGCCAACAAGAGAAGGAACTATGGGAAAGTTTTCCTTATGCCTCCCCATTGAGATGAGATGCCCATCCAAAACCCTCCACAATAAAACTCAAGCCCCTATGACTCTTATGCCTCCCTCAAGTACCCCTTTTTCCTCCCATACTCTTATGCCTCCCTCCTCTTATGGCTCCCTCAAGAACAAGGTAAGAATGTAAACATTCTCACCCAAGATGGGCATCCCTCTCAAACTCCCTCCACAATATCCTAATCTACTCTTATGCCTCCCTCATGAGTATTCCCATAGACCTCTCCTATACTACACAATAAGCATTCTATCCATTTTTCACAATATACCAAAGTAAACATGCATTATTCACAAATTTAGCATAGAAGCAACAATAATATGAAGCAAAACAAAGGAGAAGGTTTCCTACCTCTCCATTGGAGAAGCCTAAACCAAGAAATTTGTCCAAGCTCCCTCCCAACACAATCCAAGCATGCAAGTCCAAGCACTCTCTTTTCTCTTTCTCTCAATTCTTTTCTCTCCCAAAATAACAAAAGAGAACTCTTCAACAAAACAAAACCAAAACTCCAAACCCCTCAACAAGAGAGGAAATTTCCATAAATAGACAAGAGGAAGAGTGAGGGTGATGTGGCTCCTTGTAGGATGCCACATCACACATCCTCAAGACCACCTCCCTTTAGTCAACTCAAATCCCAAAACACCATAAATGGGTGGTTGGGTTGAATGACATCTTTAATCCAAATCCATCCCTTCCCCATGTGTCCTAAGGCACAAGTAAATGCAAAAGAAGACAAGTGCACTCCAAAGTCACATTTCCCTTCCCAAAACAATAATTAATCCCCTTTTTGGATTCCCAACCCATAGATATGGTTGGTAAGGGGTTTTGGGAAGTGTGGGACAAGTTTAACTTGTCCCACAAGTCCCCCAAAATTGCCCTCAATCTCAAATTCGAGATTCAAAGAGTTTGGAGTGGTCAACACTCAAAACCAAGCATTCAATACATGAGGAAACACAAGGCTCAAGGAGCCAACCAACAAAATTAATTACACCCACTAGACTTCCCTCCAAAACTTAAAAATTAAAACAAGGTGTTAAATTAATTCTAAACATACTTAGCAAAAGAAAATTTAAAAAGATATCACAAATAAAACACCTACTAAAGTAAGTTAAAACAAGTAAATAAAATTCTTACCCCCTTGGTCACATTAGAAAATTTCCCCCTCATGGAAATTTTCTCAACACATAAAAGAACAAAGGTAACACAATACAATTCACTAGTTGCCTTGACGACCAATTGTTGTGACCACCCGACATTCTGTTGTGTTTGGTTCCCAATCCCCCTCATGGTTGTGATCATGCTGTGTTTCCTGCAAAATACGAAATACCTCCTTCGGCCTTGCGGCCATGTCAAAATATCCAAAATAACCATATGCATGAAATTTATTAACATCTATACGTAATTCAATCAATCATTATTTCTAGGTCTAAATCACAACTTAATTATGCATTTCATCATTATCCAAAATTATAGTAATGTAAATTCAACAACTACATTCTACTCATCATGGCGAAGAAATCCAATGTTAGAACACATGCAATATATGCATATAAAAATAATATCGGTATCAATAGTCTCGTCCATGAGTCGATTGTAGATCATACTGAAAACAAAATCCAATCCTAATCCAAATGCATCTAGTCACAAAACATCATGCTAATCAACATAAGTATAAGTCATGTCCATATCCAAAGTCTGCATAACTCAAAATGATAATCAACTAAGTGTCGTAGGAAGTGGGCATTACAGAAAACATGAAACTCACTATCTTGTAAAATAAAAAAATGACATATTTTAATATATTATAACATTGCTAAAATCCGAACTTATAAAATCATATAAATCAATGTGACATGATAGAAAATAGGTTTTAAATAGACTTACTTGCACTAAGTGCTTGTAGGATGTAAACTAAAACGTAGCCTGTAACAAGACCATGATTTATTTGATTTTTGTAAGCAAATTGCAACATGTTGAATCCTTTTCTACTACTTTACAAATTTACAAAATTGGCAAATCAGAAAAGATAAAAACACAAGTTTTCTTAGTGATTATATATATATATATATAAATTTAATTAAATTTCATAAAAATTTCGCAAACATGTCTATAAATGAGACCAAATGACTAGGAAGATTCCATAGAATTCTTGGCGATCCAAGAATGTTTTAGAATCTCATCTTGTTGATCACATGATGATTCAATAAAAAATATATGTTGGGATTGGAGATCCAATGGCTATTCCGTGAGACAAATTATTGTTTGTGGAATTTGATGGAGAAATGTGGGCCTTTACATAGTTGTAAAAATAGCCAAATTCATATTTTAGAATTCCTACTATTCACCTAATTAAGAATATTCATTGCTAAAATTTTCCTTGAATGAAAAAGAAAAATGACTGTCATTTTCTTTCCGATTATATACTATTCCAAAATAAGATTCATAAAATTTTGAAACTTACTGTTGGAGTGAGCTACATCTTTACAAGCATTTTATTGACATACATGTAAAGATATAGGCCTCAAAAAGACAAAATAATTTTTAAAAAAGGAAGAAAATGAAAACAAACAAATACCATGTATTACATATTGAACATATACTTGAAAAATACTCTTACCATGAAGAGGATGAAAATATGTAGTCGGGATAAAGAGAGACAAACACAATAATATATAAATAAATGAATGAAAATTATTGTCATAAACATATTGGCTTGTTGAAAATTCCAATTTGAATGAACTTGACACATTTGGAACAAACACTATATGCCCCCACACTTACATGGTATTATAACTCAATTAATAAACAAAAATAATAAATCCCAACAAGATGATGACACCCATTTAATTTAAATAGTTGAAGCTATACATAGTCACCAAAATAAGTAGCACTTAACATAATAACAAACCACTATAAACAACATTCCTTGAAGCAAGTATATGATGTTTCAAATAAGTAAAAGCACTACAAAATCCTACTCGATTCATTACATAAGGACTACACCTCAATGTTTATTATTGCACAAATAAAATCCACTCTTTTTTATTTCCCTCAATAGGAATTGATGCATTTAATATACATGTATAAATTCTTCAAGAATAATTCTCAAAATTCCAATAAAATAAATACAACCGTTAAAAGGACAATACCTAACAATATATCAAGAAGATAAGAAATCTATAACATACCTCCTTATCGATGAGATGAGATTCATAGGGCCAAATATATTGCTAAATATAGACAATAGATTACACATGAGACATTCCCCTAAAAGAAATCATTCTTCTTTGATGGTATATCCATAAAGCTAATAGGAAATCTAGTGCATCTATAACATATTACGGATAAACCTATATATGCATCATATCCAAATTCCAAAATCTTATGGGAACAATTTGTTATAGTCACATTGAAATATGTTTTTGTGAACAAGGTGAAACTCGTGGTCAAATCCATATTTTCCAAAAAAATTGTGAAAGATATGTAGTGAAGAACCACTAGAAAATTATTGGGAAGCATTGATGCACCATACTAAAAAATTATTTTAAAAAACAAACAAAATATTTTGACCACTCAATACACATATTCTCTACAAATAAATCTTCCAATTACACATAGTATTCTAGTGTGAACACAAAGAAATTAAAAAATCAAACATGATGATGATCAACTTCCCAAGGAAATCTTTTTATGCATAGGCCAACAAATCATACTAACATAAAAATTATTCATTAATGTAGGCCTTATAAATAGGTCTCTTAGAGAGGTCATAGATAGTTTTTATCCACTTAGCTTTGAATTGTTGGACTTACCTATGTATGTAGTAGTATGGATTGTTAACTACATTGGTCCAACATGGGAACAAAATGATTCAAAAAAGATATCTATAATACCTTTATCACTAGGGTAAACCCATTATCCATGTCATGGAAGTTACTAAACATAAATCCAAAGGGATAACACTTGATAAAATAATAATTGATATTGATAAAAAAAAAATGATTGACATTTATAATTATACATAGAGTGAGATCAATTAAGGGGCTTCCTATAGAGAAAAAAAAACTATCCTTTGAATGATACTCAAAGATGAAAAACAATCCATACACAATTGTAAAATACAAAATATTCTTACACACAATTACTCTCATTTTAACAAATTCAAGTATGCAATTCTCAATTTATGATTTTCCAAATAACATTTCACTTTGTTATTTTCATTCTCCCTTTCATGGTATAACATTTACAAAACATCCATTCATAACTCATTTGTGATATATAGGTGGATACTCAACAACCATAAACCAATACGACAAGAGATTAGTCCTTGGCGATATTATTTTTCTTTCATTTGTTTGCATTCTTTAGTATAAACTAGTTTCTCATGAGTTACAATATATAATGTTAGAATCAAAGAAAGTATATATTCATATTTTTTTGTTTGATATTCTATTCTATTGTGTAGAATACAACCATACATACATAGAGCTTATTCTAATATCAAATGGTATATACACATACATAAATATATACATATACATATATTAACATAGATATACCGACACATACATACATAGACACATATATAAATACATATAATTACACAAAAAAGATCACTAAATATTTTAAGCGTGAAACTCTGAACATAAGGTGAACAATGAATAAACATAATATTAAATTATAAAAGCAACTTATTTGAGTACATTATAGAAAAAATTATTGAAGTGGAAAATATGTATATAGAAGTAGAAAATATGTATCCCTTAGGAAACACTAGTAAAAAGCATGGTAGATCAAGGTACTTCTAGTGAAAGGACAATGATTTAAACTATTTCTTTGAAGTTCAGGTAACAAGAAGCACCAACTGCGTTATCCAATAAAATGAAGTCACCAAAACACTTGGCTAGGGTTTCGCTATCCACGTAACCTTTGGTGCCTATCACTTGGATTCTCACACTGCCCATGTAGCTCACTACCGTCAAAAGAAGCGTCTGCAAAACCCACAAAATTTATATATAAAAATTATTTTCTGGGAAAAAATACATGCAACTTCAAGGAACTGTATTTTTATGCACCTGAGGCAAACCGGATATAGAGAAAAAGAAGCTTTTAACTGGAGTTCGATTCATGGCTATCTTGTCCATCGGGCCAACCCATAACGTCGTATTTGTGAGGGTGTTATAGAGGCATGCAGCAGACGCCTGCGATACGCGTACAGCATTTGAAATTGTGCAGAGTTTTTCAATCAATATGTTTCTTATCTCATGAAGAATATTTAGTAAGACAAAGAAATTAATATACCTCTAAGCCTAACAAACCCAGTAGTCGACTGGTAACAAACACTTCTAGCGACATTTTCTTCTTATCTATGATTTGTTTTGCTTTTCGAACAAAATCTAATGGACTCTCCATATCTGCAATGGGCATCGGGATTTGTAACAGCCCAAAGCGATTTCCCCATGGTGCTGCACTGTTAGGTTTCAGCATTTCTTCTATATTCTGCAAAGCCCGGAAAACAATTTAAGATATGATATGATACACTGCTCAAAACTAAACGTAAATAAATGGCAGATAGATATTGTGGGACCTTCAGTCCGGACATTGCTCTGGTGTTCATCGGGACAAGCCCTGTGACTCTTAAATTCGCCATTTTCAGTGCATTTGGTGGTATTTTATGCTCTTCTGCAGTAATATAAATAATCCTTACGTTATGATCCTTTGGTTATCATACTGAAAACTAGAAATAGCCAATAAATTCACACTAAAAACAAGAAACAACTCTATAAGTAGTTAAAAGAACACAGCGATTATCGTCCAACCATGAGAAAGAGTAATCTTCAAGTATTTTTGAAACCGTAGAATATCACCCCCATAACCACATCATTTACCGTCTGCAAAAATATGTTAACGACGCATGTCAGGCTTTAAATGCAAGTTCTTAATAGCTAGGAACTGAGAGGATTATTAAAAATATAGCAGAGAGATAGAAAGAGTTACTCCTCCAACAGAATTCTTTATTTTTCTGATTTCCTCCAATGGGAAGGTGACGGAGGACATGACTTTAGGCAGCATCTCAATGCCAGGAGGCCCCCGAGTAGGCATCTTACTATCTTCCATCCATCTCATTCTCAGCAAGCTGATAACGAAATCAGAAACAGTGTACCACATTACAAGCACCAGCATAAACAGCCCATGCAATATCCCATAGAAAAAATCAGCGAAAGCCCATGAACAGTATGAACTAGTTGTTTTCCTGGGAAGAGATTTGGAAGAAGGAAAGGTGAGGCGAAGATTAGGATTGTCTGCTCTTGTGACGCAGCAAAACACCAAAGACATGAGGGAAGTGCCATCTCCTAAGGAATGATGCATGTTTATAATCAATGTGGCTCTTGCCGAGCTGGTATTGTAGTTGAGAAAGTGGAACTCCCAGAGAGGGCGACATTTCTGAAGAGGGGTGAGGTGTATATTACAGATATAATCATTCACAAACTCATCGTAGTCATTTTGGCCAGGGGGAAACTCTGGAACAAACACATGATCGTCAATGTTTACATCAATTTTCTCCCAATGCAGCACTCCATGCTTATCCTCCGTCTGCCATCAAACCAGAAAAACGAACCTTCATAATAAAAAAAATAAAGTTACATTATGTACCAGTAATATTAGCATAACTAGAAGCTACGTACCATATAACGTTATTTTGAAAAGGAGAGATAAATTAATGTATGGGAGAAAATAATGAATTGTTGAAAGACATGAAAAAGAAAGCTCTATTAGGTGAAGGTAGGAGGAGGAAGCAATTAGTTAGAGACAAAGATTAGAAGAAGCACAAAAAAATGAGTACAGAGGCAGGAGTTGATTGCTTTTTTTTGGCTAAGGTGGAGGCAGGCAATGTGAGACATCTTAGACTACCTTTTGAAAAAAAAAGAGTTCGCAATATCCATAAGTGGTTGTGGCTTCAAACTATTAAGACATCAAACAGCAAAATCGCAATATTCATGTCATTCTTTTTCACTAATGTCAATAGTTTTGCATTTCTTTTTAACTAGAAGCTACGTGCCATTAAACAGCAAAAACGCGGGTTACGTGGCAAAAGTATATCGCGAATGGCTTTCTTGGAGCTGCAAACATCCATGGGTCTTTCCAACTCAAATATGGCCTGAACGGATACTGAAAGCAAGGAAGTACTGAAAGTCTGCCCAAGGGGACTCACCGGCTCTTTATCTCTTATGAACTTAGCTTCAACATTAAGGTCCATTGATTCCAAAAACTTCAAACACTACAAAGTTCAGTCGTTTAATGCTAAAAAAATCAGTTGTGTAATGTTTCTATTAAAGTGGATTTATAACCTTTGCTCATCATCTTTTACAGTTGCATTAAATTTGAAATGAAAAGAATATCTGCATAGCAGCACAGGTCAAAGTTTTATTTCCATCTATCCGTAATTTCTGCAAAATGTAGATCAGTGGAATTAATGCTTACGTTGAATTGGTGAATACTGTACCAGATTCAAATTTATTAGCAGTTTGATATGAGCATGTGACGTTTGAGGTATTTTCGCTCCGCGTTACCAATGACAATTGTTTTCACAATTGTTTTCAGAAGGTAGAACTACGAGGTAATGGATTTGGACCGTTGAACTACGAATTGCCATGTCTTGAGTCTTCACCGAATCACCATCAATTATTTTCTCCGGCATCGTGAATGGTTACACTTCAAACGACCCACGCTTCTTTGACGCTTCTTTGATATTGAGTACTACTCAAATGACATCACAGGTAAGTACAGTTTGGCCCCTATTTTGTCGGTGTTTTTATTCTATGTATATATGGGTAGCTGCTTAAGGGATGGTAGTTGTATTTTTGTTCTTTACTTGTAAAATACTATAATACTAAAATTTGAATGAAAAATCTAATACATCATTACATATATTAAAGAGTAAAGGTATTCAATTCGAATACAAAAGTCGAACATATTTATGATTGATAAGTTTTAAATTTCTTTACATAATATAATAAATAGATTGCGACTTATAGAGAGTACTTTGACAAAATTGAGATAACTAGTTTCAAGCATTGGAGTAAACTCCAAGACGATGCAACTATAAATATTTTATTTTTGTATTATATTATATTTTAAACATGTATATGCACATCAAGGACTCATTAAGTTTCCCTCCACTTTTCATGCCATCTATTTTTATAAACGAAGTACCTATCAAGGACTTGTCAATTTCCCTCCATTTTCCATGCCATTTATTCCTAGAACTCGGGGACCTCTAATTACTATCAAAGAATGTAAGGCTCAAGAAATTCAAACTGCAATGCATTTAATCATAATCCATTTTCTAATTTTTTTAAAGAATTCAAAGAATCAAGAGATTTAAAACTGAAATCAAATTTGGCCATTGGATTATGATATTAAAAATCCATATCCATGCTTCAAATAAAAAGTTTTCCCACCGACATTGAATGGAGATGACCCTTGCTTCTTTGTTGGTGTGTTGAGTATACATTCATAGAATTAATAGATAAATGGATGGATGTTTAAGGGAGATGAGCTATTATTTGTGCATTACTTAATAGAAGTGAGGATAGTTATATTTTTACACTCTATTTGTAAAATATTAAAATACTATGAATTTGATTTAAAAATCTAATACATGTGCTTAAAATATTTAAATGTGTACAACCATATATTATTTTTAAAATTAAATTAGATTAAAAAAGACATCATTTTATATATCGAGGAGTAAATTGAAATGAGGAGAATATTTGCATACCAACATAGGTTAAAGTTTTCTTTAGATTGACACGTAATTTATACAATAGTAAAAATAATGGAATGAATGGCTTAGGTTGAATTGGTGATTCCTATACGCTAGTTAATTTATGAGACATAGAGATATCGCTTGTGCAGATTGAACTTTATTAGCGAGGTTGATATGGGCATGTGACCGTTGATGAAACGTGATTTTGCATTTCGCCCACATAAAACCCAATAATTAGTTAGGAAAATTTATGGAATATATTTTTTTGATTAAATGGGTTGCAACGGTTAACCTCCAACTAGATTTAATTATTTCATGATTAAGAAATCCTTTAGTTTAATTAACAATTAATTATTATTATTTTAATTCAATCATTTCAACTTAAATCCCCTTCAAGGGTTCCCGTTAATTTTCATTAATTAACCCTTATGAACCATTAGTTAAGATACCCTATTAAAAATTATTTAATTCATCCTTATAGTTCTAAAATCATTTATTTACTTAATACACTAAGGCTAAGGTCTAACCCAACCTAACCCTAATAATTAAATTCAAATCGCTAGAAGAAATATTGTTTAGTTTTCTTTCTATAAATTTAATTTAATTTATTTCAAAATTCAAGTCCCTTGCAAAAGTCACTTAACTAAGGAAATAAAGGTCACCTCTTAAATCTCACATCCTAACACCCCTTTAGTGGCCCCATTTACAAGTTACACATACATTTAATTTAAAATAGATTCCCACCAAAATATCCTCACCTAAAATTTGTAGGATTGATTCCCAACCATTAGATGGATTCATTTAGAGCCCTTGGATCTTAGGTATTCAATCTAACCCTAATCATCCTTATGAAGTGCTCTTATTCATTTATTTTACCCTATTTTCTTATTTTCATTTTGTAGGTTTGGGAGAAGAAGGAGAATGGAGGCCATGGAAGGTTTCTCAAGCTCAAGGATGAATATACACATTTTTTTGTTTCTTATTTCATTTGTAACCTTCTCCTAGGGTTTGTTCATATTATTATTTGTTTTGTGTATATATATATATATATATATATATATATTCCCTATTTGGGTATGGGCATTTTTACCCCATTTTTGATCTGGTTTAAATGGTGATATATACACAAATAGTTTGGGTGTATATACATATGGATATATATATATATATATATATATATATATATATATATATATATATATATATCGTGTGTGTGTGTGTGTCTATTTATGTTTTTCGTATTTAGAAAAATACATTTTATACAACCCAAAAATTCTGAATATATGCATGTGTGTGTGTGTGTGTGTGTGTGTGTGTGTGTGTGTGTGTGTGTGTGTGTGTGTGTGTGTGTGTGTGTGTGTGTGTGTGTGTGTGTGTGTGTGTGTAGTATTGATTAATGTGAATAGAAGGTCAACCGCAATATACATAGTGCGTAGGGGTTTAAATTATACAAAGCCGCGGGTTTACAAAATACATAGGCCGTGGGTTTATATATGGGTTGGGGGTGGGGTTGGCGGCCTTCCCCCGCTCCCCCAAACTAATAACTTATAATATCCTAAAACAATGTCGCGTCCGCCTTACCAAATTTGATTCATATTTATTTATTTATTTTTATTTTATTATTAATTATTATACTATATATATATATATATATATATATATACATAATACATCTACATAGACATAGACATAGACATTTTAATGCCCACTTAAAACAACCCACTTGACACGTAATAACAACCTAGGATTAGTTAGGAAAATTCTGGAATAATTTTTTTGTTTAATCTGTCAACAATCAAATTTCAAGGCAACAATTATCACCAACAAGTTTTAAGGACAATTATAGTTAGTAGCTTATAGAATCCCGTTACATCAATTATTAAAAGTCTTAAGGTCAAAACATAGGGTTAGAACTTTAAATTAGGTTGAGAGGGTAATCTCTTACCAAACCCACTCTCTAAGCGGCTTAAAATATTCAACTTTATTTTTATCAAAATTAGAGCACTAAAAACTTTCCTAAACCATTCCCATTATATAGGAAATTTCCTCACATTTACAAAGTGATATAAAGAATTCCTCTTAACTCCTCATATTTCTCAAGTTATGGTTCGGCAAACTTTGGGAGGAAATATTTCCCAAGGGCGAACTGCGGGCCTAGGAGGAAAATTTAATGCTTTTTCCCTTTTGGGAAAAGACACAATTTACCTCCATGCACCCATAAGCCCAAAAGGGGACACGTGTCAACATTTACGAGCTCCAGAAAATTAGGTCACTAGAGAAATTTTTTACATTGAGAAATTAAGCCGAAAAATGTTAAGGGATCAAAACAATCTGCGCCTTCACCAATGCCCAAGGCACCACGTATCAATCCCGATCGTGCGGGAAAATGGACTTGTGGGGAAACTTGTGAATTTTGAATTTTGAATTAAAAAGGTGCGAAGGGTTAAAATTTATGTGCGTCTCGCTGATCCCGAGATGACGCCACATGTCATGACCTAATTGGTGGCGGGTCGATGGGCCGTGAAGCACTTTTAGAAATTAGTATTTTAGAAGGAAAAGGATTAAAGTTATAAAACATTTTGTGCCTCTCGCCGACGCCAAAGGCTACCACGTGTCACCTTCCATTTGTTGTGGGTGGCGGGCAACGTGGTAAACTTTGGAATTTTTGCCAAAGAAAGGTTAATGTTTCAAAATCAATAAAACCTCCGTTCTTCCGCCATCACACGAGTGAAGCCACGTGGTAGCTCCTGATTGGGTGGGCGGTGGGGAGAATTTAGAAAATTTCCAAAAGGTTCAAAAGGCTAAGTTGAATGCGCAGGCCCGTGCGCCCACAAATATGCTTTTCCAAGGCTATGGCGGGGATGCAGGGCCACGGAGAAGTTAAGGAATTTTCGCCAAAATTTTAAATAAAAACATTAAGTTGAAGCGTGTGCCCGTGCACTGCAAAAATGTGTTCCAAAGGCCAAGGGTGGGTGGTGGGGCCGCGGGGATAATTTTCCAAATTTTCCTTGTTTCAAACTTAGGTTATTTTGACAAAGAAGAAGTTTTGGGTTGGCGGAGTAGCAGGGAAATAATGACTCTAGCGCTTTTAGGCAAAAAGTATGAAAGGAAATATTTTTCCAGTGGGTCCGCCTAAGGAATATTTTATTAATTAAAATTTGTGAGCTTAGATTATTTTTTGAAGCCAAATGAAGTAAAAAGTTGAAGGCCATAACTTTTAACTGGGAGATCGGTTTTGCAAAAATGAGGACTTTCTAGAAAGCTCTCGAAGTCCTCTTTGCATAGGAATCATTAGTTCGGATTTTGGTGAAGTATAACAGGTAAATTTAAAAGAAATGTCATATTGGCAATTAAAATGCAAAATGGACTTTTAACTTATAAAATTTTTGTTCAAATTTGTCATTCTTTCCCCTTCAACATGTCAAACAGACATGGAGGTTTCCATTAGAAAGGTTTTAAGATAGATTTAAAGTGTAAATTTGTTGGATTGGTTTGCATTTGAAATTTCAAGTTTTTACATAGCAAAAGGCCTGCAGTTTTGCCCTTGCTTGATTTGAAAGTTTTCTTAAGACATTTTCTTAAGTGTTTTAGTTTGGTTGGGAAATCATTTCAGCCCTCTTAATTCCAATTGATTATTTCATTTGTCTCTTAGCTAATTGCAGGGTTGTTTTGAACATTTGATAAAGGGATTTTTCAAAGCATACGGTGAAATAAGAGAAGTTATACAATTCGAAAAGAGATTAAACTATCCCTTTTGCCATGCAATAAATCAATGAATTCATTCCAAGCTAGTCTTAAATAATTTTCTTTCCTTCAATCAAACATTAAAACAAGAACGCAGTTTCTATTCTTTCCACAATCATGTATTTAAAGCAAGGTAGAATAATACATTTTCTTCTCACATGTTTCACCTTTCAACTTTCCAAACAGAGATTTCATATTGCATGTTAAACACATATTTCCAATGGAAAAGATATCATATGAACAAGGTAAAACACTTCTATTAATTCAAATGAAACTCTTACAACTTCTTTTCCATTTATTTCCAAAACATAACATACAAAATATGTATCATTCTTTCCAAAAATAGAAAACAGAGTATAACTCTTTTACATTTCAAATTTCAACTTTCATTGTCAATACAAAGTAACTTCCCATTGCAATAAATATAAAATTCATCCACTTCAAAGTGGAAAAGGTTATAATAAACTTAATCTCAAGAAGGGATCATCAAGCTGTCTCTTTTACTTGCTCTAAAACAGCAACATGCGGGTTTCTCATTCTTCGATTTGATCACAACAAGAGTAGGGGAAAGACAACGTTCTCCACCCAACCAAGACATAAAATGAAAAGGGAGAAGCCATCCTTCTTCATTGGCCCCCGAGCCCCAACCATAATGCAATGAAATATGTGATTCAACTCATGGCAACAAAGGCTTCTACAACACACATAAACAAAATTTCACATTTGAAAACACAGTCAAAAGAGAATGTAGTTTGCAGACTACATTAGAACATGACAATCAAAACTAAGGCTTCATCAAGCAAGCCAAAGGAGCAAACAACTATGGGCAATAACAATAATCAACCATTCACATGCTCATACAAGGGAAATAAGATTATTTTCAAGAGCCAATCTCTTACCTCTCCATGAAGGAGTTTGTTCGAAGTTCCAAACAACAAGATTTATAAGGTAAAATACAGTCCAAGATCAACAATCTACCAACATGCAATAGTCTCCTATCTTCTCCAAAAATAATATCTCCAAAGAACAAAATAATTCGCCCCAAAATGAAGCATCCACATGTTCAACAACCCAAAACAAGGCAAGCAATTTGAATTTTATAGAAGAGGGAAGAGAAGAGGATGAGTTGGATCCATGTTGGATGCCACATCACACATCCTTAACCCCTACACAAGGTCAACTTCATTCTCCAATGCATAATAAATAAGAATGATAGATTTACTTACACGAGTCAAAACAAACCCACACCCCAAAAGGATTGGAAGTAAAACATGTAATAAAAGTGCAATTAAAATTTACAATTATTCATTTCAAAAAGCATAAAGAAGGTCTAAATTTAACCCTCCAACCATAGGTATGGTTGGTAATTAAATTTAAGAGGTATGGGACAAGTTTAACTTGTCCCACAAGCCTCCAAATTCAGCCTCCAAGGACAAATTCGAATTTCCAAGAAGTTGGAGTGTTTCACACCCAGTTAACTTACACATCGCTTACAAAGTCACTTACACATTCTTACAACATTAAATTTAAGAGCCAATAACTCTATTAATTACATTCTTTTGACATCTTTTAATTAATTAACTTAATCAACATCATTACTCACAATATTAACACAACATTTAATAAATAATGAAAGGGGTAAATGCACCACAAAATAAACACATGAAAACATTAATAAGAAAAACCACATTAATAAATACATATAACCCCTTCATCACATTTGAAGGAAGTCCCCCATGGGAATCCCTAACAAAATACAAACACACACAACAATATAAGTTGCCATGGTGACCATATTGAATTCATCTAGGATTCAATATGGTTGGTCTCTAATCTCTCGATGTTGTTGTGATATTTTAAATTTTAAAACATAAAATACCTCCTTCGGCCTCGGGTCCATATCAAAACATCCAAAAAAATATAAATATAATATTTGAATCACAACAACATCAAGCAATCAAAAATATTATCTTACATTTAATTTTTATTAAAGTTAAATAGTTTTTTGAAAGGGACTATACCCTTGTACGAAACACTCAAACACGATTTGACAAATTCAGTATTTCAAAAAGAGATCAAAATCAAGATATAATGACAAAGCCCAATCAATATAGAAGAACTTGCTAAGATCAAACACAAAACTAGCAAACAAACAGCTAAAAAGTAACTATTTTGTAGTAGCACAATAGGCCAATAGCCCAAATGTAGCGATGATAACACACAACAGGACAAGACTCATGCCTTGTCCAAGACAACGAAGGGTTTAGATCCCTTCTTTTTCCTATCCACTACCTTCCATTCCTCATTTCCTTCTTCCACTGAGATTGGAAGAACAACTTCAATTGACTTGATAGGGATGTGGCCCGCAGTAAGGAGTGTCGAATCTATCGATGAATCCATATTCTGAGGAGAGGAAGCTTTCTTCTCAGAAGTTTTCTCATCTTGCGTGAGTTCTATAACCAGGTTGGTATGGGGATTGATTGTTAGATGTTCAGGAAGAGAATCCTTCCATCATGCAGGTTTGATCTTTTGTTTGGAATATTCACAATCCTCTGAATTATAACCAATTTGAAAACAACATCGACATCCGAAAGAAAGACATTTGTAGTCAATCTCTCGAGCCCGATTCTATCTCCAATTTACTGATTGATTTTTCTTTGGTAAATCTTGAGAGGTATCAAGATCTACGAGGATTCGAGCATAAGTAATATGTACCTGAACAGAGGTCTTGTCATCAAATTTTACACATGATCCAAGAGTATCACCTATGGAAAGCAAACACGATCTATTCCAGAGCTGAAGTGGGAGCCCTTGTGCTTTTCCTCTCCATCTTTGTGCAATCCAGTCATGTAGTTGAGAGATTTTAGGCCAAAATTTATTAAACTTACAAATGAGGCCAAGTTGAGTAAGATTTTCCTCCTCTTTTAACACCTTATGAAGCAAATATTCCTCAATATTTAGTGTCGGTATCGTCGTCTGAGAGGGTTTCGGGGTTTTTAGAGAAGATCATCCAATAATTTCGATACTAGATCTATTCACAATATCCAATATCACATGTCTAAACAACATCCATGTCAAACAATATATCATCATCCACATATAAAATGTCTCTATTAATCGACATGCATCATAACTGAATCAAGATCAACAATAACCGATGGTCTAATATCTAACATCATACTAAATCAAAACCATAATAATGTCCATAATATAATCAGCAGATCAAGATCAAGATGTCAAAAGGTGTCAAAGGGAAGAGGGAACTACATCCCCTCCCCTTAGACTCGAATTCCTCCTAGAAGTCACTGGGACAAATGTGGAAACTAAACTCGTAATAATGTAGCATCCTCCTAAGTAGCTGCAGTCTCATCGTATCTGTCCCACTGCACTTGGACTGATCAATCTCTTTTCCTCAAAGGCCTAAGGTCTTGTGATCTATAATGCGAATGGGCTCCACCATCACCTGCCCTTGATCCTTCACCTACAATGAGGTCAAATCTAGCACATGAGAAGGATCTGCAATATATCTCCTAAGAACTGAAACATGAAACACATCATGTATGCGAGACAAGCTAGGTGGCAACGCTAGATGGTAAGCCAAAGGGCCGATACACTCCAAGATCTCAAAAGGACCAACAAATCTAGGATCTAACTTAGAACCTTTTCCATAATAGATAGGGATCTTGTGTGGCATGACATGAAGGAACACCTTCATGCCCACATAAAAACTATGGTTGGTCTTATGTTGATCTGCGTACTTCTTCTACCTATCATGTGCCTCCTGTAGTCTCTGCTGATCATAAACACCTGCGCTCCATGTCCTATACTAAAAGGGCTGTTCCAAGAGATACCACTGTAGTGCCCACTTCCCTTTGACATTTTTAGATACCGATCCTGAAATTGTTGATCTTATTTTGACATTATTATGTTTTGGTGTATTATGATGTGTAGAGGTTAGACCATGGATTATTATGGATCTTGATTCACTTATTATGCATGATGATTATTAGAGACATTCTTATATATGAAGTATGATATCTTGTTTGACATGGATGTATTATAGATTTTTTTGGACATGTGACATTAGATATTGTGGATAGACCTGGTATGGAAATTATTGGATGATGACATAGTTGTGAAATTGAATTGAAAATGATAATGTTGAATTCTTGATATTGTTGTGACTTAGGATATCTAGATGATTTGAGTTTGTATTATATCATTTTGGATGTTTTGATATGGCCACGAGGCCGAAAGAGGTATTTGTATTTTACAGGTTAAAATATCACAACAATGTCAGGGACTAGAGACTAACCATATTAGAATTCTGGATGAATTCAACAAGGTCACCATGGCAACTATTATTGTTTGAGTGTTGTGTTTGTTAGGGATTCCCATGGGGGGAATCACCTTTAAAATGTGACCAAGGGATTTTATGTATTGCTTTAATGTGTTTCCTTTTTGTAATGTTTGCATGTGTTTATTTTGTGATGTGTTACCCCTTTCATTAGTTATTATTTGATTTAGTTAATATTGTGAATAACCATGTGTTAAAATAAATAAATCTATATGTCATAGGAATGTAATAAATGAAGTTGTTGATCTTTAATGCAATGTTGTAAGAGTGTGTAAGAAACATGTAAGAGGATGTAAGAGATGTGTAAGAAGGTGTAAGAGAATGCAAGTCAGATTTTTGAGTGTAAGACACTTCATCCTCTTAGGAATTTGAATTTGTCTTGAGGGCTATTTTTGAGGCTTGTGGGACAAGTTAAACTTGTCCCACACCTCTTAAAATTAATTACCAACCATACCTATGGTTTGGAGGTTAAATTTGGGAATTTTAATGCTTTTGAAATGGTTATTGGTAAGTTTTAATTGCACTTCCTTTACATGTTTTAAATTTAGTCCTTTTTGGGGTATGGGTTAATTTGGAGTGTGTAAGTTGATTGTCATTTTATTTATTATGCATAGGGAAATGATGTTGACTTTTATTTTGGGGTTGAGGAAGAATGATGTGGCATCCCACATGGAATCCACATCACCCTCTTCTCTTCCCTCTCCTTTAAAAGTCGAACTCTTTGCTTGTTTTGGGTTGTTGAAACTTTGCTTTTTCCTCTTGGGTTGAATTTTCTTGCTGTTTTGGGAGCTCTTGCTTGTGGAAGGAGATTGGAGATTCTTTGCATGCTGGTGTGTTGCTGATTTTGAATTGTATTTTGGGAATTGACAATATTTTTGTCATTTGAACAAACTCCATTATGGAGAGGTAGAAAATTTGACCTTTTAATATGCTTCTTTCTCTTTTATGCATGCATGAAATGGTAAATGTTTTGTGTGTTTGATTGGTTGGTTGGGTAGACTGCTTAGGATATGGTGTAGGAGAAGGCTATGGGGATTTCATATGGGGGCATAAGGGAATGCCAATGGCATCATTTTTATTGTGGAGGGAGTTTGGGATTGGGATCCACCATGGAAAAGAAATAGCTTGCATTTCTTACTCTTGGGGGGGCATAAGGGAGAAAATTTGGGGTGGGCATAAGGAGGAAGTTTGGGGGGCATAAGGGTATGGAAGATGATATATTTTTGTGGGTTGCTTAGGTGGATTCCCATTTCCCATTGGGAGGCATAAGTAGTTCCCCATAGATCCTTTCTCTTTTTGGCTTGCTTGATGAAGCCTCAGTCTTGTTTGTATTTGTTAATGTAGTTGGGAACTACATCCTTCTTGAAATGTGTTTTGATTTTGAAAATGCTACATGTTTGTTGTGGAAGCCATTGTTTTCATGTTCTAGATTTCATCTCTTATTTAAATATGGTTGGGGCTCAGGGGCCAATTAGGAAGGATGAATTCTCCATTCACATGGGATATCTTGGTTGTGTGGAGAGCGTTGCCTTTCCCCCTTTTTTGTGATCCATTGAAATATGAAGAAACTAGCATGCTGCTATTTTGGAGCAAAATAAATACACATTTTGATAGTCCCTTATTTTGAGCATGTTCATTGTAACCCTTCCCACTTTGAAGTGGACGAGTTGTATATATATTTGTAATGAAAGCATACTTGTATTGATAATGTAAGATTGTGATTGAAATATAAAATGTAAAGGAATTATATTCTATATTCTTTTTTTGAAAAGAAAGTTGAAAGATTGTACATGCATTGTATATTGTATTCTAGAAATCAAATGGAAAATAAAGAGTTCTAAAGTTGTGTTTGGAATTCAATAAAAGAATTGCATTCTGTTCTCAAAATTATATTATTGTGTTGGAATGGAATTGCTATGATGAAATGAAATCTCTGTTTGAAAGGAAAACGCGTATGAGGAAAAAGACAGGGTTTTGTTCCATTGTATTAGATTAAAAATTGGAAATCAAATGTTGCTTGTTGCTCTTAAATGATAAGTTGGATCAAATAAATGAGTCAGATCAGAAATAAAAAGAATCCCAATGCTTGTATTCTTTAAAAGTTTGATCTCTATTTTAATTTTCTTAAGCTTTGTGCAATAATTTACCAAAGAAATGAACAATTCGAATCTACTTCATGAACTAAGAAATGAAACATTACAATTTACACATAGTATTTTCTAAAGAACTCAAATTGGCCTCAACATTTAAGAAAGACCCTTCAAAACTTTATACAATCAATTTTTAAACTTGCATAACTGTTTTTTTGTCAAGAGATGGAAAAATATAAATTGCATCTAAATCAACTATTTGAACCTTAGAAACTCCCTTAAACCCATCCAAGAATAATTCTCCATGTCTATTTGACATGTTGAGAAAGAAGAAGACAAAAAATTAAACAAAATTTTATAAGTGGGAAAGTTGTTAGTTTTGCTTTTATAAGCCTGCAGATTGTTTTCTCTAAATTGACCACCTAAACTTCATCAAAATCCAAAATTGATGATTCCTATGCAAAGAGGACTTCAAGAGATTTCCATAAAGTCCTTGTTTTCCCAAATTTGAGCTTCCTATCAAAAGTTATGGCCATTTGAAGTTTTACTTCAAATTGGCCATTCAAAAAAAAATATAATAATCTAACTGTTTAAAATAAAAATTTGACCTTTGGAAAAATTTCCCCAAGTCCTGTGGCCCCGCCACCTAGAAATCAATCAGATGTTGCCACGTAGCACTTCGGAGGGGCGGACTCATTTTGAAACTTAACTTTTTGAAAATTTTCCCATTCTTTCCCGCAATCCTGCGGTCCTGCACCCAATCACATGCTAACACGTGTCTCAATGGACGCATGAGAGGACCGCAAGTTTTTAGACTTTTAACCTTTTTTGCTCAATGTCTTAAATTTCTCTCAGTTCCATTGACCCGCATCTAATCGAGAGGATGATGCGTGGCTTTTTCGGTGACAACGGAGGAGTGGAGATAAATTTTCCTTTGGAAAATTTGTTTTCGGATGGTGTTGACGCGCAAGAACAAAGGGTCATTGGCGCTTGTCAAGGGAAGATGTTGATGGATGAAAAGAGGGTCATTGATGCATGTCAAGTGAAGGTGTTGATGGGTGATAACGGGGGTTTTTGATGTGTGTCAAGAGGAGGTGTTGATGCTTGACAACATGAGGTTATTGACGTGCGTTAAGAGGAGGTGTTGACACGCGACAATAGGGGGTTTTGATGCACGTTAAGAGGAGGTGTTAATGCATGAAAAAATGGGTTTTTTTGACAAGTGTCGATAGGAGGTGTTGACGTGTAATAATAGGGGTTGTTGATGCGTGTCAAGAGAAAATTACGAGTGCTCCTCCTTAAGAAAATGATAGGTAAAATTTGAATCGAAATCCTAGAAAATTCACCTTTCTGATGAAAGTGATTCAAGGCATATTGGCTGGGGATTTTCCACCTTAATTCTTTTTACCAGAGGCTTCTTAAAATGAACCCTGGTCTTGATAGTTAGCCTTAAACTTGGTTGTGCTAATTGTTGCCTTGTAACCTAGTTGTTGTTACCCTTAAATAAAAAAAAAACAATTATTATATAATTTTCCTAACTAATCCTAGTTTGATTCTTAGGTCTCAAGTGGTTGTTTGAAGTGGGAATTACACTTGGTATCAGATCAGTGGTTCAAAAGCTTGGACCATTCGGCACACTAGAGAAAAACTTGAGACATGAACTTTAAAATTAGCATATCTTTTAACCTAGAGAACAATTTGTTTGAAAACTTGTATATAATAGTAAACTTAGAAACTGAAGAAGACTTAAAATAATGAGCTAACTGTAAATTTTTTCTTTGTAGGAGGTGAAAAAAAGATGAGGATTCTTTCCACACAAACTTAGATATACCAGCTCCGAGATCATGCTTTGTGGTGACCATCGTACCAAAGAGCTTACAGACCCTTCAAGATGTTAATGTCACGTTACCTAGATGTTTGGTTGGAGGGCATGTGGGTAAACATGATAGATTCACTTCCATTGAGGGACATGCACCTCTTCCACTCAGTGAGGAGCATGGAGGAGAGAATTTCTAGGGAGAGTCGGCTAGAGAAAAGTCGCCTCTGAGGGGACATGGTGACCGAGTTTCAGGACACAGGAGAGGTCTCGGAGCCCTAGGCTTGGGGACGAGCATGCGCAGAGAGGCCTAAAAGTTGTCATACCATATTTGTCGATCACATTAGGGAGATCCTAAAGCTTCCTCCATCACACTACTCGGGTGACACGGGTGGATTTCGAGGAAGAGGCTGGCTAATGAACTTGAGCCATTGCTTCAAGCTTTGTCCTTATTCTAGCAACACGAAAGCTCATGTTGTGATCCACCTACTGAGGGATGGAGCTAGACTATGGTGAAGGAAAGAGGAGTAGAAGATCCATGTTGATTATGAGATAGTCAAATATGAGCTATTTGAGGATAGATTCATGAGTACATATTTGTCATAGAGGTTCATATAGCAAACGATCGATGAGTTCCATGACCTTTGACAAGCATCCCTTTCAGTGGTAGAGTATGAGAGTAAGATTTTGGATCTACTTCAGCACGTCGATTACATGTAGGATGAGTAGGAGTGGATCCATAGGTTCATCTTGGGCCTCAATTTAGACGTTGGAGGTGCAGTTCAGATCCACTGACCATAGAATTTAGCAGAGGCCATTGAGAAGGCCTACATAGCAGACAAGACTTAGGGGAAGACCCAGTAGGCTAGAGAATGAGTCGGTAGATGCAAGACAATAGATCGAGGGGTTAGCTCCTCGTCCTTGTGGTGGTCAGCATTCTTTAGAGTCATCCTTGAGACCCAGCAGAAAGATAGAACAACGACAACAAGTAGTCCCGACCATCTTATAGACCTCCACAAAGAGTGATGCACATAGAGGTTGGAGTATAGGGCCTCCTCCTAGGGGTCCCTTCGGGACATAGGGTGGTTCTAGACATCGATCGGTGGGAGATCGTTAGTAGAGGCCACAACAGACCATATCTTGCTCATTGAGATCCACAACACCTACTTCTAGAGCACCTTCTGGCGGTGCTACTCCTTAGAGAGGATCAAGAGGTTGTTTTGGATGTGGAGTTCGGGACATTTTTGAGATACTACCCTCGGAACCCTAACAAGGGTGAGTTGCGATCCGAGAGCCGACAGGTTGGTGATATGGGACATAGCCACAAGATTTATGCAAAGTGGTTTAGAAGCGTCGGGTTGAGCACCAGAGAAAATTCATTGAGACTACATGTAGTATTGGTGGTGTTCCTACCCCGATATTGTTTGACTCTAGTTCTTCTGATTCTTATATTGCACCATCTTTAGTAGACTGATGTAGGCTGGTGGCAGCTACGTAGGGTAATTGTTGGGACGTTGAGATGGCTTCAAGAACCAAGATCTTGGTAGAATCCTTGGTCAAGGAATGTGTTGTGGATTTGGGACCTTTCACCACCACTTTATATCTCCGCATCCTTCCTTTGGGCTGGTATGGAGTCATCTTAGGTATGGATTAGTTATCTACACATAAGGCCAGGATGGATTGCTATCACAAGACTATATATTATGTAGATGATCTTGGAGTTGAGTTGGTGATTTCAGGGGTCAGGAGACCCATTTCTATTCGCACCATCGCCGCTATATGACTCAAGTGGTGTGTGCAATGGGGTTATCGGATGTATACTTTGTTATAGTCGGTGATAGGTTAGAGGATGGGTATAGTGGACCTTGCTAGATGATCATCCCATTCGAGAGATTTTCTGATGTATTTCTTGGGGAGGTACCGAGTGTTCCACCCCCACGTGAGATTGATTTTCATATAGATCTGGTTCCAGGAGCAGAGCCATCTCATGAGCACCTTATCAGATGACCACCCTGGAGCTATGAGCTCAAGTTACAGCTGGAGGGAATCCTGGAGAAAGGCCTTATCCATCCTAGTGTATCCCCTTGGGGTGCACCGGTGATTGTTGTGAAGAAGAAGGATGGATCCTTACGGTTGTGTATCTATTACCGCTAGCTGAATAAGGAAACAATCAACAATCGTTATCCCCTTCCACGTATTGATGATTTTTTTGATCACATTAAGGGAGCCACAGTGTTCTCTAAGATTGATCTCAAGTCAAGCTACCATCAGTTGAGGATTACGAAGGCCGACATTCATAAGACTTCCTTTCGTATGAGATATGGGCACTATGAGTTCACTGTGGTGCCTTTTGGTTTGACGAATGCCCCTGCAATGTTTATGAGTTTGATGAATGGGGTATTAAGGACCTTATTAGATCTCTTCATGCTCATCTTCCTTGATGACATTCTCGATTTACTCACATACGTGTGAGGAGCGTGAGGGGTAACTTCGCTAGGTTCTTCAGTGTCTTTGTGAGTAGTAGCTTTATGGGAACCTGGAGAAGTGTGCTTTCTTTCAGTCTGAGGTATAGAACTTGAGTCATATCATCTCTGGGGAAGGTATCATAGTCAATCCTTCCAAGATTAGAGCCATTATGGATTGGCCAACACCCACTACTATGACAAAGGTGCGCAGCTTCATGGGGTTAGCTAGGTTACTACAGGAGATTTGTTCAAGACTTCTCTTAGATTGCGCACCCCATCACTTCCCTTCAGCGGAAAGGGAAGAAGTTTTTTTGGTCAAAAAAATGTGAGCAGGCCTTCAGGACACTGAAGGAATGTCTTACTACAACACCTATTCTTGTGGTGCCAGATCCACATGGTGAGTTGTTTGTAAGCACGGATGCTTCATTGGCATGACTTGGAGGTGTGTTGATGTAGGAAGACAGAGTAGTGGTGTTTGAGTCTTGCAAACTCAAGGAAGATGAGCTTAATTATCTAACTCATGATCTTGAGCTTGCGAGAAGTTGTGCATGCTTTGGTTCGATGGAGGAACTTTCTTCTTGGTCAAAGATTCATACTCAGGACAGATCACTTGAGTCTTCACCACCTCTTCATGCAACCCAATCTAAATGCTCGTTAGCGGTGTTGGATGGAGTTACTTTGTGAGTATGACATGGAGATAGAACATGTGAAGGGGAAGGAGAATGTGGTTATTGATGCTCTTAACAGGTGGAGACATGTGAGTATGGCCACTTTGGTGGGCATAAATTTATGGAGTAGGACTCTTTAGCAGACTTCCTCTTGGCGGCTTCTACATTACGGATCGAGTAGAGGCGAGTCCTAGAGACCCCTTAAGGGGAAGTTTGATGGGTTCTCACTAGAGGCGAGATGGTCTCCTCGGTGCACAAAGGTCAGATTTATGTTCCCAGAGATGAAGGCTTGAGGCAAGACATCTTGACAGAGGCACACCGTGTACCCTATTCATCCCATCTTGGAGTGAAGAAGATGCATTGAACCTTGAGATAGCTGTACCGCTAGAGAGGACTTCATAGAGACATGGCTCAGTTTGTGTCACTCTGTTTAAAGTGCCTAAAAGTGAAGGCCAAGCATCAACATTCAGCTAGCCTTCTCTTTCCTCATGCTATACGGAGTGGAAATGGCACACCAATTCCATAGATTTCATTGTTGGGCTGCGATATCGAGATATCACCACGACGCCATCATGGTCACGGTTGATAAATTGACAAAATTGGCTCAATTTTCACCGGTGAAGACCACTTATATAGATAGTGTAGTGGAACATGTCTATTTGGATGAGATTTTCAGGTTGCACAGGATTCCACGGAAGATCATTTGTGATTGTGATCCTTTATACACTTCCCAATTCTAGACTACCATGTAGTATACTCTTGGGATGAGGATTAATTTCAGCACATCTTATCACCTTGAGACTGATGGAAAGACCGAGAGGGTGAATCAGATTTTGGAGGACATGCTCAGGATGTACGTGATGGATCATCAGGCGAGATGGGAGGAGTATCTGTACTTGGTGGAGTTTGCCTACAATAATATGTTTCAAAGTTCTATAGAAATGGATCCTTTTCAGGCCTTGTATGGTAGAGAGTGCAGGACACCCCTTAGCTAGGATAGGTTGGAGGACAGAGTATCTCTTGGACCAGCCCTTTTGCAGGACATGGAGTAGCAGGTAGTGATGATCAGACAGAGACTACAGGAGGCACAGGATAGACAGAAGAAGTACGCTGATCAACATAGGACCGAACGTAATTTTGATGTGGGCATGAAGGTGTTCCTTTGTGTTAGGCCACATAAGATCCCTATCCATTATGGAAAAGGTTCTAAGTTAGCTCCTCGATTTGTTGGTCCTTTTGAGATCTTGGAGCGTATCGGCCCTTTGGCTTACCATCTAGCATTGCCACCTAGCTTGTCTCATGTACATGATGTGTTTCATGTTTCTTTTCTTAGGAGGTACATTGCAGATCCTTCTCATGTGTTGGATTGGACCTCTTTGCGCAGTGCGAGGATCGGGGGTAGGTGATGGTGGAGCCCATCTGTATCATAGATCATAGAATGTTGGGCCTTCAAGGTAGAGAGATTGATCAGGTACGGGTGCAGTGGGATAGATATGACGAGACTGCAGCCACTTGGGAGGATGCCACCATGTTACGAGTGCAGTTTCCACATTTTTTCTAGTGACTTCGAGAGGAAGTCGAGTCTAAGGGGAGGGAGATGTAGTGCCCACTTCCCTTTGACACTTTTAGATACTGATCTTGATACTGCTGATATTATTTTTGACATTATTATGTTTTGATTTATTATGATGTGTAGATGTTAGACCATGGATTATTATGGATCTTGATTTAGTTATTATGCATGATGATTATTAGAGACATTCTTATATGTGGATGATGATATATTATTTGACATGGATATATTATAGATGTTGTTTGGACATGTGACATTAAGTATTGTGCATAAACCTAGTATGGAAATTATTGGATGATGACATAGTTGCAAAATTGAATTTAAAAGGATAATGTTGATTTCTTGATATTTTTGTGACTTAGGATATCTAGATGATTTGAGGTTGTATTATATCATTTTGGATGTTTTGATATGGCCACGAGGCTGAAGGAGGTATTTGTATTTTGCAGGTTAAAATATCACAACAATGTTGGGGGACTGGAGACTAACCATATTAGAATTCTAGATGAATTCAACAAGGTCACCATGGAAACTGTTATTGTTTGAGTTTTGTGTTTTTTAGGGATTCCCATGGGGGGGAATCACCTTTAAAATGTGACCAAGGGATTTTATGTGTTTTTTTAATGTGAATACTTTTTGTAATATTGCATGTGTTTATTTTTTGATGTGTTACCCCTTTCATTAGTTATTATTTGATTTAGTTAATATTGTGAATAACCATGTGTTAAAATAAATAAATCTATATGTCATAGGAATGCAATAAATGAAGTTGTTGATATTTAATGCAATGTTATAAGAGTGTGTAAGAAACATGTAAGAGGATGTAAGAGATGTGTAAGAAGATGTAAGAGAATGTCGAATAGATTTTTGGAGTGTAAGACACTTCATTCTCTTAGGAATTCAAATCTGTCCCTGAGGACTATTTTTGGAGGCTTGTGGGACAAGTTAAACTTGTCCCACACCTCTTATAATTAATTACCAACCATACCTATTGTTTGGAGGTTAAGTTTAGGCCTTTTAATGCTTTCTAAAATGGTTATTGGTAATTTTTAATTGCACTTCCCTTACATGCTTTAAATTTAGTCCTGTTTGGGGTATGGGTTAATGTGGAGTGTGTAAGTTGATTGTCATTTTATTTATTATGCATAGGGAAATGATGTTGACTTTTATTTTTGGGTTGAGGAGAATGATGTGGAATCCCACATGGAATCCACATCACCCTCTTCTCTTCCCTCTCCTTTAAAAGTAGAACTCTTTTCTTGTTTTGGTTTGTTGAAACTTTTCTTTGTCCTCTTGGGTTGAATTTTCTTGTTGTTTTGGGAGCTCTTGCTTGTGGAAGGAGATTGGAGATCCTTTGCATGTTTGTGTGTTGCTGATTTTGGACTGTATTTTGGGCATTGAAAAGCTTGCTGTCATTGGAACAAACTCCATTATGGAGAGGTAGGAACTTTCCCTTTTAATATGCTTCTCTCTCGTTTATGCATGCTTGAAATGGTAAATGTTTGTGTGTTTGATTGGCTGGTTGGGTAGATTGCTTAGGATATGTTGTAGGAGAAGGCCATAGGGATTTCATATGGGGGGAATAAGGGAATGCCAATGGCATCAGTTTTATTGTGGAGGGAGTTTGGGATTGGGATCCACCATGGAAAAGAAATAGCTTGCATTTCTTACTCTTGCGGGGGCATAAGGGAGAAACTTTGGGGTGGGCATAGAGAGGAAGTTTGGGTGGCCATAAGTGTATGGAAGATGATATATTTTGGAGGTTTGCTCGGGTGGATTCCCATTTCCCATTGGGAGGCATAAATAGTTCCCCATAGATCATTTCTCTTTTTGGATTGCTTGATGAAGCCTCAAGTATTGTTTGTATTTGTTAATGTAGTTGGGAACTACATGGGTAAGTGCACCAAGTTGGGGGACAATTAAGTGGACATCAAATCCTGAATTTTACATTAAAAACAACAAAACATCAAATTTAGTCTTCGCGGACTTGAACCATGCCGAAAAGTAAAAATATGTCATAAAAATGATACCATTGCGTAGGGGAGACTATTAGCTTTGTAGAAATACTGATTTTAAAGTGAATAGAACAGGATAAATATCATTTTATAATTTTTTACTAATAGTAGGTATTTAAGACACTTTTTCTGTGAATGTTTATGTCTACATTTAAGACTCGCAAAATTTGTTTCACTTATCGAATGTGATAAAACTTATACCATCCTAACCGTGGTGAAATTATATACATGTTAAAAAAAAATTATTTGATTTCAATATTTTTTGATGAAGTTATGGTGGGCAAACGGAAAGTGCTCTGTTTTCTTTATGTTTTCATACCACTTTCACGGAAAAAATCATAAAAAATAAAATATTACTCAAAAAATACAAAATAAAATCCATCCCAAGATAGATAGTGGCATATAACTTCTCACCAAAGGAAAAAAATATATATCAATTTTTGGTCATCCAAATTGTGGGCAAACGGACTATAATCTTATCGGCGTTTTTAAAAAAAAAAACCAAGTCATTGAATTTTGAGTGTTTAATATAGCTAATCTTGTCCATTTTTTACAAAAATTAGTATTTTAGAAACTAGATTCCGGATGCTATGATTCATATTAATATAATTTTGTCTAATTTTGAGTGTATGTATTGCTAATAATCACTACAAGTTGATATTATGTTGTTATTTGCAATATGATGTCCACAGATGACCCTATATTTGTCCATCAACTTCCGCACTTACCCACATCCTTCTTTAAATGTGTTTTGATTGTGAAAATGCTGCATGTTTTTGTGGAAGCCATTGTTGCCATGTGTTGGATTGCATCTCTTATTTAAATATAGTGGGGCTCGGGGCCAATGAGGAAGGATGAATTCTAGCTTCACATGGGATATCTTGGTTGTGTGGAGAGATTTTCCTTTCCCCATATTTTTTTGTGATCCATTGAAAGATGAAGAAACTAGCATGCTATTGTTTTGGAGCAAAATAAATACATAGTTTGATAGTCCCTTATTTTGAGCAAGTTCATTGTAACCCTTCCCACTTGAAGTGGATGAGTTGTATATATATTTGTAATGAAAGGATACTTGTATTGATAATGTAAGATTGTGATTGAAATATAAAATGTAAAGGAATTATATTCTGTTTTTCTTTTTTGAAAAGAAAGATGAAAGATTGTACATGCATTGTATATTGTATTCTAGAAGTCAAATGGAAAAGAAAGAGTTTTAAATTTGTGGTTGGAATTCAATACAATAATTGCATTCTATTCTCAAAATTATATTATTGTGTCGGAATGGATTTGTTGTGATGAAATGAAATCTCTTTTTGAAAAGAAAACACGTATGACTAAAAAGATAGGGTTTTGTCCCATTGAATTAGATTAAAAATTGGAAATCAAATGTTCTTTTTCTCTTAAATGATAAGTTGGATCAATTAAATGAGTCGATCAGAACCGAAAAGAATCCCCATGCTTGTATGATAGAAAATGTTTTAAAGATCTTTAAAAGTTTGATCTCTGTTTTAATTTTCTTAAGCCTGGCAATAATTTACCAAAGAAATGAACAGTTCGAAACTACCTCATGAACTAAGAAATGAAACATAAAAATTTAGATATAGTATACTCTAAAGAACTCAAATTGACCTCAACATTTAAGAAAGACCCTTCAAAATTTTATACAATCAATTTTCAAACTTGCATAACCATTTTTCTGTCAAGAGATGGAAAAATATCAATTGCATCTAAATCAACTAATTTAACCTTAAAAATTTCTTAAACCCATCCAAGAATAAGTCTCCATTTTTATTTGACATGTTGAGAAAGAAGAAGATCAAAAATTAAACAAAATTTTATAAGTGGGAAAATTGTGAGTTTTGCTTTTATAAGCCTGCAGATTGTTTTCTCCAAATTAACAACCTAAACTTCATCAAAATCCACAAATGATGATTTCGTGCAAAGAGGACTTCGGGAGCTCTCTAGAAAGTCCTCATTTACCCAAATCTTAGCTTCCTATCAAAAGTTATGGCCATTTGAAGTTTTATTTCAAATTGTCCATTCAAAAAACAATATAATACTCCAAGCTGTTTAAAATAAAAATTTGAACTTTGGAAAAATTTCACTAAGAGTCTGCGGTGCTCACCACACCATAATAAATTAGATATCGCCATGTGGCACTTCGGAGGGGTGGAATCATTTTGAAACTTAAATTTTATAAAGTTTTCCTTAGAAATTTTTTCAAATTTTTCCCTGTGACCAGCGGTCCCATGATCAATTGCATGATGACACGTGTCCGATAGAATTTTACCATTTTTGGTTCAATGTCTTAAATTTCTCTTCTACCCCATGGACGCATCTAATCGAGAGGATGACACGTGGAATTTTTGGCAACAAAGCAGAGGAGTGGAGATAAATTTTCCTTTCAAAATTTGTTTTTGGATGGTGTTGATGCACGACAAGAGTGTCATTGACGCGCCAAGGAAGGTGTTGATGCACGACAAGAGGGTCTTTGACATGAATCAAGTGAAGGTGTTGATGCATGACAATAGGGGGTTTTTGACATGCGTCAAGAGGAGGTGTTGACGCATGATAACAGGGGGGTTGTTCACGCGCGTCAAGAGGAGCTGTTGATGCGTGACAACAGGGGGTTGTTGACACACGTCAAGAGGAGGTGGTGATGCATGAAAACCAGGGGTTGTTGATGTGCATCAATAGGAGGTGTTGACACATGAAAATAGGGGTTGTTGATGCACGTCAAGAGAAAATGCTGAGTGCTCCTCCTTAAGAAAATGACAGACCAAAATTTGAATCTGAAATCTTGGAAAATTTTCCTTTCCAACAAAAGTGATTCTAGGCATATTCACTGGGGGATTTCCCACCTTCAATTTTTTTACTAGAGACTTCTTAAAGTGAACCCTGGTCTTGATAGTTAGCCTTAAACTTGGTTGTGCTAATTTTTCCTTGTAACCTCATTGTTGTTACCCTTAAACAAGAAATTATTTTTTCCCATAATTTTCCTAACTAATCCTAGTTTTTTTCTTAGGTCTCAAGTGGTTGTTTGAAGTGGGCATTACATACTGTCCTCTAACCTGTCCTAGCTAAGGGATGTCTTGCACTCTTTACCATACAAGGCTTGAAAAGGAGCCATGCCTATAGAACACATAAAATTGAGGAAATAGATATGTAGAAAAATAGCTGAAACAGATTTTAGTTGCACAAGTATATACCAAAAGTTAGAGAAACAACTCTAGAAATTCATGTTTTAAATAGTTATTGGAATTAATATAATCATCTTTGTGTGATTTCTAGCTTTTTGGCTCTATTTCTCTATATTTGGTTTATTGGAATCCACTTTTTTCTAACATTAATCGTTATCGTTGTACGAGATATTACACTTCAGTTATTACACACCATTAATAGTGATAGGATTCATTACATACATTAAACTAAAATCAATTATAATCCTTACCTAGACATGGTTGAATGTAGTATTTACATATACAATTAGCATTGATATAATGGTACATAATATACATAATAGTTGTATAACACACATACACACATTTACATTATTACATAGGTAATAAATCATATTTATCACATGTATAATATGATATAGTATTTAAATAGATGATTAGTTATCATTATTACATACATTAAACTAAATTAATGAAGTGATTACATACAAAAATGGCAATGTAGAACTACAAAATATAATATTCCCACTAGTTATACAATATCTACATACGTTGTTAATCATAGTGAATACATACAAAATCATAGTATATAGTAGAACATGTACATAGGCATTTATTACATTCAAATAATGTACATAGTTAAAATAACTCACTACATTAAAATTCCTTACTGTGATAAATTGTGAATACCCTTGCAAAAAAATATAAAGAACACAAGTAAAATAACATCTCCAATACTTGGATATTTTTTTGAGTTTTTACATGAGCCTTATGTTCAACAAAAGTCATTTATTAGGGATAATAATTTTGTTAAGGAAGTGAATGTCAATTATGGCCCAAGAATGGTAAATGTATATGCAAATTACATTTAGCATCATCTCCTCCATGACCACCATAAAAACCGTAATCACCCCAATCGAAGATCCACCATCAAGGGTTAGTCCATAGCAATAAGGTCTAGTTTGTATATACTCATATGTTCCTCCATATAATATTTCACCACTAGCATTAAATACTCCCAAATTTATAACATATGCTTCCTTTCGATAACCACTGCATCGAATCTTCCACTTCCCATATAAGTTTTTGAATGTGGGATGTATTCCAAACTTGAACTTCTCCTCCCACTTCACTTTGTACTTGATTTTGGTACAATTTCTGGTTCATATCTTGCAAGTAAGTATCATACTAGTTTGGAGCCCACATATACAATCCATGCCGGATCCTTTCTTCTTTTGTAAACAACAAAGAAAAAGAAATATATTCAATAAGATAAAAAAATATAACTTTTAACATTATTTATACCATATGGAACCTTATGGCTATTAAAATTCATATATATATACCTTACTTACATATGTATAGATATATATAGTTGTACTTGCTTTGATTTGTCTCTAGATAAAAATATTTGTGATAATTGTTAGCCGGATAAAGTGGAACATCATTTTCCATTACCAACCCTGGACACATTAAATCATAACAACTGTCGTGTTGAGAGAATTGTCTTGTAATTACACCAAAAACAATAAATTATCTCACCTCGGTAGCCATGGAACATGAATCATGTATGTATGTTAATTACTCGGGGTACAATTTTCATCCTTACCATCCAAGACACATAAAATCTTGTCTTTGCATTTTTGTAGAGAAAATTGGAAAGCTACATTGATCCCATGATATTTGCAAATTATAGTAATCACATGTAGGAATTAGTTGTGAAATTGACAACTAGAACATAAGATACACCAATATTTTAAAATTAAAAAATGCAAATACTAAAATATTTACTTAAAAATATTTATTCAATAATTCCATACTACCCAATGCATACAATCTCACATAAGACTAAGCTTAAAACAATTACATGAAAATAATATTACAACTACATTGATTAGTAGTTAAAATATGATTTTGGGGATATTTAAATATTTATTTATTATTATTTTAGAATTAGTATTATTATTTTAATTGTTTCTCATTCTTGTGTATTAGTTTTCCTCTTCATTTTATAATTATTATTTTTTAAAATTCTTTTTTACCGAACATTTTTTCTATTTTGAGTGTATTTTTTTATTTTGTAAGTTAATGCATCAATTTTCTTTAAACTTATCTCTATAAGATATAATTTGTTTATTTATCTAAATGGTCACATGGAAAAGTTATTTTGTGAGTGCATCAATAAAATGCTTAGGTTGAATTCAATTTCCTATAATTATTATAAATATTTTAAATTTCAAAAATAATATCTTAAATTTTTTTATAATAAAAATAACATCTACCTATCTACACCTTTTTTATTGCCTCAAAATTTTTATACTAAATAATTCTAAATAATGATCAAATAAATATCAAATTTAAAGTCCAAAATAATATATTTATAAAAACATAAAAATAAATTGAACATTCATCAAAACAATAGGGTTTGCATGCTGACATTTTTAACCATATGTGATCAAAGTAACAACACAATAAATGCAATAAAAACTAGGTTATGCGTTTGATTTAGTAATATTAAGTGAAAATTAACTATTGAATTTTTAATATTCCTCTTTTGGGCCCTGGAATTCCTATTTATTGAAAACTATATCTCTCTAGTTGTTAACATAAAATTGGCATTTGATATAAAAGTTTTGGAAATTATTATGTAAAAATGTTAATACACACTTACTTCATGAGCCAACTTCTATTGTCTGAAGTCCGTGATTACTATATTCAACCTCAATCTATATAAATCAACTAGATATTTGATCTTTGGGATCCAAGGTCGGTTACCATACATTCAACACCCCACTAGCTTTCTCCACATCTCCTCAGTATATGTAAGACTTGTAATGACATTGTTGACAATAAAATATCAGGACACAATGTTTAACACATTTCAATTTTATATTCAGGAAAATATCAGATTAAAAAAGTAAGTATTGATCAAAATAATGGTGCCACCACTGTTGAAAACCCATTATCAAAATCATTGTTAATGGTGGAAAAATTAGACATAGACCCAACTCTTTAACATGTTCATGCTTAATCTCCCTCACATAGATATTTTCCTCTGGGAAACCCTTCATTGAAGAGTGTTTCATTTTTCCATTCCTTCCATTCTTTTTAAAGTATTTTTGCACTCATAAATACTATATTATATAGTAAATTAAGGAAAATCTACCTTTAAAAAAATTATTTCAAAGTCTATGAATCAAAGAAGACTAAGTCACACATTATTGAGTCCATTGATTTTGTGAGGATTGAGGGATATTTGATCCTCATGCTTGATACACAATATGGTGTCTTCATTCTCATGCTGCAAAAAAAATTGAACATAAATGATTCCACAAAAATATTATGCAACAATTTTACAAATTAAAAGAAAAATCTTCTCAAAGTATAAGCAACTATGTGAACGATATTACATTGGTTATTTACCAAGTTTTGGGGTATATTTATCATTGATTGTTGCCTCATACTTTTGCATAACCGGAGGATTTATATAATTGAAATACTCCTCGATGGTCATCTTTGTGTAATAGGGATTGATAATGATGCTTGTTTAGGATTTTGAAGGTCTTTCTTTCATTGTTGATGATCAGCGACACCTGATGTACTGCAACAAACTTGATGCGATAAATAGCGAGGGTTTCATACCACCTATAAAACTTGTGAAATTTAGTTTCGGACCTTTTGGAAAGACCGGGTGCCCATTTTACAGACCAAAGTGTCCTCGGGTACGCTAGTCCCTCTTCATGTGCTCTAGTCCCGGTTGAGTAGCTCAAATCTCTCCATTTCAGGGCTTCTACACATTCATTCATACTTCATGTTTCTCCATTCACCTTTCGTGACACAGTCTCACAAGCTCATCTAATTAGCAAAGTCATTTCCATACTTCTCTTACATACTAGTGTTTTTTCTTTCATTAGATTAGTTTCTTGGGTCATTTATATATTCATTTATTGCATTCATTTTATGTATTTATATGTTTTTCTAGATTAGATTAACTATTTTTAGTTTTTACATTTTAGTTAATCATTTTGGTGAACCCAAACTCATCATTCATGCTTATAGGATCCTTATTTATCCATATTTTTTAGAGTTTACTCATCATGAACATCTCTATTCAAACTTATCTACAAAATCACCCTGATTGTATCAATAAGATTAAAAAATACTTGGATACCAATTACATTCCTCCTCATACTTAGCCCGAATATGTATACCATAAGTTTACTTTGGCTCTATCCCTTAATGAGGATCAAATAAATTTTACAACAGATGATCTACCTTCTCCATGATACTACAACATGATCCTCCCTTGTATATCCAAGTTTGTATTAACAAATTCAGAGTCAAACATGCTTTAGTGACAATGGATCTGGCCTTAACATTTGTAACATCACTTTCCTTCAACATATAGAATGTCAAAATCATCTTTAGCCCCTTCATCCATCTCTATTCATGGCTTTTATAACATCCCAAGTGTGTCTTAGGCATTATTCATTTACCTATCACTATTGGTCCATGTACAATTAATATTCCATGTCATGTCATGTCATGCCTAAAACTTAATTATAATATTCTTCTTGGGAGACCTTGGATCCATGTTATGCACGTCGTCCCCTCTAGATGACATGCATGGCTTAAATTCCATCATCAAGGCACTGTTTATGATGCATCATCTGATCTATCACCTTTTGATTATTATCACTTTTTGAACAAACTACTAATATTCCCACTTCCTTTGATATTTTCTAAGGACTTTTCTAGGTTTGGGTTAAGGTATGAATATTTATTCCACTTTGGCTTCAATGATACTTAGGTAGAGCTTTGGGACCTCTCTGCATGGTCACACAAGTTTTTGATTTGGTACTAATCTCCTTCTATGTCTCCTACGTATACTTATACCACTTTTCATGTTACTTCAGTTTCATTAGTGCATCAAAACTCATTAGGATTATGTATCTAATGTTTGGGATACCCTCGATACTTTTGCTACCGATAACATGCTTCTTGATTTCATGGTTGCCTATAATCATTTTCCCTATTTTTATCATAAGAGGCATCATCCTTTATCTCTCAAAATATGACTTACCTTAGAGAATCTATCATTTCACCACTAAAAATGTTTATCTACCCGACACTATTCTAATAATATGTATATTGAATATCGTTCAACCTTTATAATGAAGAAATAATACAATATAACTTGGGAACATATGAAAATCCACAAAAAGTTTTTTTATCCACTTCTCTCACCCTTATCCTGAACAAAAATATATCAAGCAAGTGATTCATGATTTCTAAAATATTTTTCATGGGATTATAATGATATGCCAAGAATTGATCTATCCATTGCAATGCATAATATTGTCCTTAATCTAGGTGCCAAGCCTATCCAACACAATTTTTAAGATGCACCCGAGGTAGAACTCTTAGTCAAAGAATAAATTCAAAAGCTTATAGATGAAAATTTTATTCATGCTATCAACTATCCTAAATGGGTATCTAATATCATCCGATCATGAAACCAGATGGTTGATTTTTTATTGTACTAATTTTCATGATTTAAACAAAGCTTTCCCTAAGGATAGTTTTCCTTTGCCATGCATCGACGTTATGATTGATAATAAAACAAACTATTATAGAATTTATTTCATGGATGGATTTGGGTTACAATCAAATAAAGATCAACTTGGATGACCAAGAAAAAACCTCCTTCACCATGCCATGGGGTATATTTTGCTATACAATCATGCCCTTTGGCCTTAAAATTCGGGGCTACTTATCAACGGGAAATGACACATATATTCTATGAATACATTCAAAATATCATCGAAGATTATGTAGATGACATCCTGACAAAATCGAGGCAACAATCTTCCCATGAGAAGGATCTATGAATTATATTTAAATGATTGTGACAATATCGTGTGCATTTGAATCTTAAATAATGAATTTTTGGGATCAAAACATGTAAACTTATTAGATATATTATCTCCCAACGTGGTATTGATATTGATCCTAAAAAAATCAAAGACATTATCGATATGCCTCCACCCAAGAATTTATATAAATTATGATCATTACAAGGTAAAATTCAAGCTATTTGGTGATTCATTACACAACTTTCTGATAAGACCCAACCGTTCACATGACTCATGAAGAAATATACCAATTTTTTTGGGATGAGCAATGTCAACAAGAATTTGACGATATCAAAGCCTACTTGTTAAATCCACATATTCTAGTTCCTCCCTTAGCCGATCAACCTTTCTTGTTGTATATCTCTACTATGTTTTATGCATTGGGAACTTTATTTGCACAACATGATGATTCTTAATGTGAAAGAGCCATATATTATATCATTCATACTCTACTCTCTTATGAATGTAACTATAACTACATTGAAAAATTATGCCTCGGTCTTGTCTTCGTTGTAGAAAATTGCAACATTATCTCCTTAACAATGAGGTACATATTATAACAAAGGTTGATCCATTACATTACCTCCTATCCAAAACACATCTATCAATTTTTTTGGCGATGTTAGGTCATGATCCTCAAATTTGATTTTAAGTTCATACCACAAAAAAAGAAATCAAAGGACATGTTATCATTGATAAATTATCCACGACACCCCTCTCATATGCATTTCCCATTTTTGATTCCTTTTTGGATGATTTCACTACATTTAATATTTAACCACATACTTGGAAAATGTAATTTGATGGATTTCTTTGTTGATCGGAACTAGAGATGGGATAGTCTTCATTACCCCACATAATGACCCACTCCCCTTTACATATCGATTAGGATTTTTCATGTATAAATAACGTTGTTGAGTATGAAGATCTCATTTTAGGCTTTCTTACCACTCAAAAGCTTCTCATTCACAACTTATGCATACACAACGATTCTCAATTAGTCATCAATCAGGTTAATGATACATATAATACAAAGGAGGAGCATCTCATTCCATACAACACCCTTGTAAAGGATCTTTTAGCTACTTTTGAGTCCTACTCCATTACTACTATTCCTCGCAAGGATAATCATCATGTAGACGCTATGGCTAGTTCTGTGTTGCTCATCCTAAAAGACATCATCACCGATGAACAAAATAATTTCATAATTACATAGTTATGGCATCCCTCTATCTCTGCATTACATCTTACAACTTTCCCCATAACATGCAATCAAGATAAGCTTTAAATGGTTCACTCATATCTATAACTATTTATACAAGAAAACTATCCTTGACACTATATAACCTCATGAATGTCATTGATTACATCATGAGGATACTCATTATGTTATCATTAGGATAGAATTATTTAAATGTTTAATTTATGGTTGCCTCATATATTTCCTTTCAATTGATGTCATTCACACTGATATTCCACTTCCATATCATAGATTCATGAAGCTTTTACGCCAAAGATATATGTGGTGGAATAAGATTTCTCGAATATGCTACTCAAGAAAATGCCAAAATCATGGTAATCTCCATCATGCACTGCATAGAATACCTACTTTTTCTCCATTTGGAGGATATCTATTATCATCATCATGAATGAAGGAATAATATTTCCTCAAATATTCTTCTTGTTGTATAAAAATGTTTAAAAATTATAATATCCATCATGCGATAATGGGTATTCCTTTAAATATGACCTAAAAATCCCATTGGTGTCTACTTGGACTTTCAATGGCCTTTGGAAGATTTGATCTCATTGGTATTATCAATGGGATAAGAACAATTCTACACTCTATAGGCCTACGGTCATAAATTGATTATTACCACTACCACTTGAGTACTTTACTAAGTGGGTCAAAGTGGACTTGTGTCATGTCCTAGCACTCAAAAATATCCGCACATATCAATCTCACATTTCACACACACAGTTAAATCCCTTATGAATGATCACTAATATAGACATTTGTAACTTTATCTTAACAGAGAATATATTATCACATGCCTGGCCCATACATTTTGATAAACTTGGTGGTAGAGTTTATCACCTTTCCACCCTTTTAGGTATAATCATTCGATAACGGATATTCCATTAAAAATAATGATGTTAAATTTTTTGCAAAAGTGCCAAATAGAAAATAAATCCCCAAAATCATTCTCTACTCAATGGACTATAAGCTACATTAAAAGGAAAAGGCCAAACAAGAGGCCACCTAAAAAAACCATTTTCAAAATATTTTACAAAGACCATTGATTCTAAGCAATCTATTGGGATAATTTATGAAACTAGATCTACACTCTATGGGCCATTTACTTAAGTGTTTGTACAATGGAAAATCAACAGCTCAATAAAACAAATGAAATAAGCTCTAAACCCGCTTCCAGTTTGTGTTAGTGGTAAAAGGTGTTATCCCATTTGATATTGAAATACCATCAAAGTAATATTTGACTAGGATGTTAATCATGGTTTAAATGCATCCTAATTAATATTGTTTAAGGATAATGAAGAGTGAAAATCATTTACATGAACTAAGAAATCTAGGACTTGTGTCGTGTCCAAGCACTCCAACATCTCCACATATATCAATCTCATAAGGGGGAGTTAGACACATGCATAAATTCAAATTTTTAGAAACCCATTCTCGATAGTTTAATATCGGTGACCTATTCTTAAAATAGAATTAAAAAAATACAAACATAAACGAGGCACCTCTGAAGGGGGAAAAAAACTTTTGAAATGCCCCTCGATTGGCTTGGTCCATACATTATAAGAATGATAAAATTTATGGTGGAGGGGTTTATCATCCACCACCCTTTTAGGTAAATAATTCTTAAAATCCACTCAACATAATGCATATGAAGAAATAACATGCTTATACTAAAAGCACACATTTAACCACTTCTGATGACACACTCTTGTGCTTTGGTTCACACATGAGTATCGAGGAATTACTACACATTAACCCCACCGACACTCCACTATAGGCTTTACACATTGCATTTCATCACACATCACGCGTCATACATAATCTATTCTACATTTTCATAATTATACATCATACATTTACACTAGTCTTTCTCACATATGATTCTAACATTACATCATCCTACATACTACATTGCTAGTCTATCTACATACCTACTTACATTACACATTATACATTCTACACCTCTAGTATCAAATTCTAATCATATTTACATATTCTACTCATCACATGGTCTTTTATTCTCATCATACATACTACATTGTCTTATACACACTTCATTCACTATCCTATGATGAAATTTAGTTCCTCGGTCCATACTCAACTGTCGAGGGTTTACAAATCAAATGAACCTTATCTTCATCACATGTTTATCATTCCATCTTTCCTCATGCGACATTCCTAGGATAGTGACACATGTTATAGGCTAAATTGTCACTTACTCTATCATCTTGTAGTGGTATACACTTTAGGCTCCAAAACCCATCCCTACTATTCATCTTGTAGTGACACAAGCTATAGGATAAATCATCACTTATTCTATTCATCTTGTAGTGATATACGATTTATGATAAATCATCACTCCTAATATTCATCATGTCGTGATATCTATTTAGGCTATAAGGTTAATTCATCTCTTCTATATGTTGTATATCATTGCCACACATATACACTCATCACAGTGCATTAGACACAACACATGCTTTGGTGATTTCACGATGATGTACTCTTTTCTATGGTTTATTATTCAATTTTGGGGGAAAAAAAATTAACCTCATTACATACAATTCTATTCACCTGGAGGGGAATGTGGATCATATCATTACATCTTGCATTCCATTTCATCCATCCATGACATAATGCATATTATGGTTGTTTTTACTCTATCTTACTTTTCTTGTTCATGGTAACTTTATTACGCATGCTAGTTATATTTCTTGTATGTCATTTATCTTTACCATACACACATGTGTGTTCATTCCTTTGTTTAGTGTGATCACGAGATACAAATATTTGACATGTAACATGGATTTTCACCTATACCCTTCTATGCTGGTCATGGGGCATCCACATTTGTCTCTCATAGGTGATATTTTTTCATTATGTACATAGAACTTTACATTACTCATTTATAAAACTTTTACATATTGGTTATTTTTATAACATGTTAATGGGTGCTTCATGTGTAAATTTGTTATGCAGGGATATTTGCTACCATATTTGTTTCTTACATTATCTACTCTTACTTGTTTTTATATGCGAGATTTTCCTATGTTTGGTATGCACATTTGTTTGTTATTTTTGGACATGATGGCCTTACATGTCTTGTAACTTTGAGAATGATGTCCCATGTTTGTAAACCACTTTGTGTGTCCTATGTTTTCTTCTTGCATGTTTACATTACTACTTTTCTTGGTATCTTATATACTATCTGCATATTGTACACATGTCCTTTTACATGCATGCTTATTTTCACTAACACTTGTCTTTGGCTATCCTTATTTTTGTGCGTGCCTTGGTTTATACATAGAGAATTCCCTTCCCTTGTAGGGTAGAGTTTTAGATTTCATGTGGTCATTCTTATTTGGGTCGCATTCTCCTATTAGTGACATCGCATGCCCCTAAAGAGGTGGGCATCATTTGGGATGTTAAAACCTACACAACACGTTTACAATGGTTTAGTTCAATGCACTTTCTTCCCTTTTCATTCTGGGTTACATAAAACAAGTGAGTTTAGACTAGTCCATGAAGTCTTTACACATAATGGATTTTATAGGACATGGTTGTTCTTAGCATTTAGGGGAGCAATTAATGGTTGTAGGATATAATGAAATTCCTCTCGATACTTTTTTCTTAGATCGCCCAAAAACCGGGATGTACAAAATATCTTCGTATAAATTTAGGGAAGCAATTAAAGGTGGGACGATACAAAAACATTCCTCCCTATACTTCTTCGGCCTATGGCGTCGGATCACCCAAAAAACCCCGACAGTAAAAGATACCCTTATATACTCTCTTTGACATGGATCAGGTGCACATGTACCATTTACATTTTTCATTTGCACACTTTACATTTACATGCATTTACAAATATGTACATACATCTTTTACATTGTGTTTTTACACATAAATACATATATATTTGACTACTTGATCATTTTCTCCTTATAAGTCCGACCATATGAGAAACAAGTATTCAAATGGGGGAAACAAAAACAACTACAACAACAATGATGACGTCAAAAATAATACTTAGTTGTAGCACACACCATACTAAACATGCAGGTACATTACACGCATTGAAAAAACACATGAATTTCCTCCCTATGTTTACTCTCATCACTTTTTATTCTTTTCATCTTTAATTTCCATGATCCATAATCTTCTTTTCATTCACGCTTTTGTCTAGTCCTTTGCATACTTTCTACTGCATTTTACATGGACATCAAGTTATGCACTTCTATCTAGTTTATGTTATTGAGTGTTCCACTCACCAACATAAAGTGGGGAAAATGTAGTCAATAAATAACAAACTTTGGGTTATATCTAGTCCCGATCTCATAATAGTATTTAGAGTGTTTTGAGTGAAGAAATTACTAATTAACCCCCATCTCTTGAAAATTTTTATTTTATTTCTATCATCATTCCCAACCTCCACCACACACATTTCTATTCATTTTCATCATTTCCATAATTTTAACTTTAACTCGGGCACCTAAGGTAGTAATGGGTGCACCCATGGCGTCCTTGATCCACCATGGGCACCCCTGATATTTTTAAAACTTTTAGAAACTTTTTGGCACTTTATATCCATTTTAGGAACATATTTTTGGTGGTCAACCATTTTGGGGTTAATTACAAAATTAGATCAAGAGAAACCTATAAATATAAAGTTATGAGACCATAATGAGGAACCAATCACTAGTCATTACTATCATCCACCTAGAATTGCATCCATCTATAGCATTTGGAGATCATTTACATCCACATAGTTCCATCAAAAGGAAAACACTCATTGATCTCGCATCATACAAGAATAGGAGGGGATTCTATTATATTCCATCCACTATTCTATGAAATTTTTTCTACACATTTTTAGCTCGTTACATCACAAAGTGCAACTGACACAAGAGCAACCAAGGGAATTTTTCACACACATAGAAACATAACTAGATTTGGGTATAGAATGTAGTACAGTGCTTAGTTAGTAAGTCCACCATTGTGGAAGCTAAGGTTAGTCTTACCCTATCATATACATTTTTATTTTTTTAGAGATTGATGCTTTTTAGGTTTTGTAGGTCTTTTTTCATTGTTGATTATTAGTGACACTTGATGAAGTGCAGTGAACTTGATGTGAAAAATAATGTTGGTTTCAAACCACCTACCCATCATGTGAAATTTAGTTTTAGACATTTTTCATAAATCTGGGTTCCCATTTTGTAGACCAGAGCACCCCAGGAACCCCAATACCTCTCTAAGAACTCTAGTTGAGATTAGTAGCTCATATCTCTCCATTTCATGGATTACGCATAGTTTTCCTACTTCTTGTTTCTCAAGTCACCTCGGGACATAGTCTCACAAGTTGATTGAATCAACTAAGTAATTTCCATACTTCTCTTGTAAACTTGGTTTTTATTTCATTAGATTAGTTGTTTGAGTCATTTATATATTCATTTAGTATATGTTATACTACATGTTGAGACTCCATTATAGGCTCGATGTAGTGTGTGTATGTGTTTGTGAATTATGTCCTAGGATTCCCTAGTGTAAATTTCACTTGATAGAGGGCTACATCTAGAATGTAGCAATGTATATCATGTGTGGATTAAATAATGAATTTCTACTTCCTATGTTGTGTATGTAAAGTTGATGCAATAGCACCTTGTCTCTTGTATAGATTCTAGATGAATGATTTGAAGTATTTTAGGTGCCTTTGGATGTAAGCTTAGGTGATGATAGTAGATGCTTAGTGCTTGGTAATTTATTTTAACACATGACTGTGTAGTTATATTATTCCCTTGTTTGAATTTTGTAATTGAAAATTGGAAGGTTGACCCATAAGTGAAAAAGCCCAAATGATAAAAGAGATCCAAAAGAATCAAGTAAGGTGAGAGAGGATCAAGGGCATCTAGAGGGAAAGGGGTACTTAGGAATTCATTTCCTTACTAGGCATTAGTGTTTGGATCCATAAAAGATAAATAAATAAAACACCCACTAGGATGTAGGGTGTTTAAGGCTAAATAGAAAATAAGAAACACAGAAAAGAGGTGAAGGACAATCATCAATTACTAGTCTTCTAACTTAGGAATCAAATGAATGATATTATGCATTTAGGACCTAGAAATGTACCCAAATGCATGATTTTATGTCTATATGACCATATTTACACTTGTTTTAGTTGTTGCACCTACCAGATCACTTCTATTCATTCATAAATCAGCTAAGTCATTCTACCTCCTCCTCTTGCTTAGGGTTTCATAGTTTATATGTTATGTTTCTTGTTTCATTACAATATTTGAGAATTTTAACATCATCTGTTATAATAGTCACTCTAATATTATATTTTATTCTATTTTAATTAAATCATTTAGAGAATCCCATTGCTCCAACCCTACCTTCTAAAAATGCATCAAAAATACCCTTTCTTCTCGAATTCATGGATCAATCTTATTATTCCTCTTATACTCCAACAAAGGTTTTAGCATGGCTTCCACCATTGATAATTTCATTTGAGTCCATACCAAACACCATCCCTCTTTGTTACTCAAATACCGATCCTACTATCAATATAGTCCTCAATCACTGCACTCGTTCTCCCACAAACTTTACTTGTCTCTATCCCAATGAATAGTAATTCTATATTTCCCATCACTACCGCTAAAGGCTATGAAATCAATGGGTAGGTTAATAATATACTAGAAAAAAAATATCTTTATGATATCTTACACGTAATGCACTCAATTTTCATTAGAGGTCTCCTCCACTCCATTCACATTGAAAATAATAATTTTCATTTCCTTTTTCATCTCATCTTATCCTCCAAAAATATACCATGTGCCATATCTTTCATTGATGAGGATATCTCTCCTTCTACTGTTAGTAATCCTTTTACACCTTTTCTTATCACCTCTACTATTGGCCCCATTTGTATCAAACGTGTATTAATTGACAATGAATCCACTATAAATTTATGTTTTCTATCCATTCTAAAGAAAATGCAAAATTTTTATAATATAATCAAAAAATCCTCTACTTTTATTAACATATATGACTTCACTAATCACACATGGATGGGAACTATCACCCTACCTTTACAAGTTGGACCTACAGTTGTTCCTATGTGTTCTTTTTCATTGATGCATTATTTTAGTTTAATTGCTTACTTGGAAGAACATGGATCCATATCATGCATTTTTTACCTCTATAATTCATAGGTGCGATTAAATTCCTACATGATGGCTATCAAGATACCATTACTTCTAACCCTACTCCATTCAAGTATTATCACATATACCCTATCACCACCATGCCCTTTTCTCCATCATAGTGTATTCCATATCACAATATCAACACATATGGTGTTTTTCAATCTAGTGCCCTCCTCCCTCTTCCACCTCCACTTGAATTCCATCCATTCCTACACATAGTAATGATTTCTATCCCAAACCATGTCTACCCCCCATGGCTACCACTTCGCATATGCCATGAATATTCTAAATGCTACATCTAGCTCCTCCCCTAAAAATATTCTTGGAAATGTTATTCAAGAAGATAATGTTAGTAATAATGATTTTGATGATGAGGTTGATGCTGTAGAGATAAATGATGACACCTTGCACAATATTAAATTTAATCTTGTTGAAGAAGATGAATCCTACTTCCATGACAATTTTTCTGTTATTGGTCCTAGTGAATATCAATTCAAAAATCCTCCTCCTACTAATTCCATGAAACCTTTGTAAGGGAATTTGTTCATACATTGGACAACATACCACCTCTTAAATCTTCCCCTATTTAATTTTCACGTAGATTGACCCATTTACATGCACTCTTTTTATACGTGACTCTTATTGTCCTCACATTCCATTTGACCCTACTTTTTGTATCATTTTTTCATGCACATGATGTCTTATAACTAGGATTCAAGCTTTCTGATCTCCTCCTCTACATCACTCTCCTAACCTTTATCATGGATGTGTAATCGTGACTACTTATTATGTCCTCTACATCTTACATTTATCAGTATTCATTGGACATACTACCCACCCCTCTCCACATACATTTGCACAAAGTCATGGATTGACTACATTGGTGGCACTATGGATTCTAATCATACCGATATATCATTTCCCATGTATTTTGGCTACATCCCTATCTCTAATGATTCATTACTTAGCTATACTCAAAATAACACTTGTTGGTATCCATATGATTTTCCACAACCTCTTTTATCGATGAAGAATATACTTTGGGCATGGAAAATTTATGCCATAACGGATCTTTATTTGATCAAATTTACACCATCTTTACCAAGTCTCTAATCCAAATCCAATCATCTAGGATCTGAGACTAATTATCTCTTATATGATGTTAATTTTATCCTTATTCCTTTGCATACTTGGGAGGCATCGCTCTTTCTTCCCTCCCACCATTTGAGCACTATCATTTGTCTTTAATCTCCACTACTATATGTTATGCTTCGTGCTTTACATCTAGTCTTTATTACTCTCATACACACTTTGCTACACACATTATATCATCATTACCCATAGTTCTATGGTTCCATGGTTCATACTCATTGTTGAGGGTCTATTTTTGAAATGAACCTCAACTCATCCATAATTCATGCTTTTTCTTCACATTACATATTTCTAGAATCTATTCTCACACAAACCATTTTCTAATGACATACTCTTGTTATGGTTTATTATTGACCATTTAGGGGCTTCTATAAATGAACCTCATCTCACTCACATCCACTTGGGGGTACAATGCTCCTACCATATTCACACTTTTATATTACATTATCACACTCATACATCATTTCATATCTTGGTTTTATTTAATCTTGTTAGCTTATTTTATTTACATGTTACACTAAACTTTGTTTTCCATGGTAGATGATTTTTAGTCTATCATTATCTTTCTATATATACAAATACTTATTCACTTGGTATTTTTAGGTGAATGAAGATCTCTTGCAAGATTTTACATGCTGCAATGATGCTTGGCACTATACATGTTACTAGTCCCATCGAGACTCCTAGGGGCATCTACATTCACATAGTTTCACCATCTGCACACTTGAGGTGTTATCATTACTTTCTTCATAAATTTTCATTACTAGAAATTTATTTTCCTTGATATATACATGATTTGACATAATTTTTATGCTTTCTAATATGCTAAGCAATTGATTATGTGTAGCATTTTCCTTGTAGGAATTTATACAACCATGGTTATCGGACACATTTTACTGTTATTTTTTTTATTATATGACATTATTAATGGGATATGACCTATATCTTGTTTTATCATTGTATTCTTTCAATTACTTTGGCCCTAAGTTTATTGTGACATTATGAGCGATGTCCCATGTCTTAAACCCACTTTTCACGATCTATCTTGTCATTTTCTTACTTTCGTGTTACATTTTTCTACTAACACTTATTACTAGCCAAATTATTAACATGTTTTGGGTAAGTAGTTTCTACCATGTAAATCCCCTAACCATCTATAGGTATTTACTTTAGATTATTATATGGTCCTCTCCTTTAAAGTGACCGCAATCTACTACAATAAATCGCATGCACACAAAATGAGGGGGTATATATTGGGTGAAAAAAATCACCCATAAAGTAGCTTAGACCTATACTACAGATTTACATAGTAAGAAATCATCAAAATAACATAGTAATAAAATTTCCAAAATTAGACTTGGGTAAGAATCATAGAGTAGACCCCAACACCTAGAATGAGAAAGTAGCACCTACGCGGTTGTGTCCTCCACTAGGAGATAATTTCTGGGGGGATATATAGAGAATTTTATCATTATATCACAGTCTAGAGAATTTCAAAAAGAAGTTCTAAAGTTACATGACCTAGCCTCAATTATAAAGTGTATTCTATCTCTTATAACTAATTTCAATCAATAAAATTTGGAACAAATTAAGACAATTGGAACTAAATTGGGACTTATCATCGAAAAATATGTTTCTTAGGAAGCGTCATGGAAGGAGAGTAATAATATAACTCTCTCTCGAAAACTTTCTCATTGGTTTGAGAGGTCCCAAAAAATTACATTTAGTGTGAGAAATAAAAAAACTTGCTCTTGACGTGAAATATCCGAATGAACTCACACTTGGCATGCCATCGCTAAAAAAACTCGCTTTTAGCATGAGATCACCCAAAAAATTGAATTCAAAATTAAAATAATCATTCTATAAGAGATAAGATAAATTTCTACCTTTTACTCTTATACGTATCATGTACACACTTTCCCTTTATACACTTTTACACACTTTTTACATAGTTTACTCATACTTTTCATATACATGACTTTGACTACTATTTTGATCTTCTTTTGTAGGTTCGTCCTTAATAAACAACAGTACCAACACACATTCATCGAGTATTAGATCCTGACATGACACATCGCATTCGATTCACGTGAGAGTCTATCTCCTTTATTAGTCTCAATGCTTCATTTTTCAATCACATCACGCTTCACTTGTCCACTCGAAAAACGTTATTTTCCACACTCTTGAAATGATTATAAAGTACGTATATTTTATTTACTTAATGTTCTTGAGTATTATCTTAATAAAATAAAGTGGGGGAAAATGTAGACATAAAATCATACACTTGGGTATATTTCTAGGTCCTAAAATTATACTAGCATTTACATGATTCCTAAACAAAAGAAAATAGTGATTGATAACTATCTTTGGCATATTTTATTTATCTCTTGTTTTTAATTTGGTCTTCACACCCTATGGCCAAGTTGGAGCTTTATTTATTTAGATATCATGTCTTCAAACATCAACACCGATTAGGACAACATTTCCCAGTGCTCGTGTTGTCCTTAGGTGCACCTAACCCTTTCTTACGAGGCAGTGATCGGAACTCACGCCTTTGGAAGTAAATAACTCATAATCGCCCCATCCCTTTCCATCTTAGTAACTATTTTTGAGTATATTTTAACTTTTAGGCATCATTTTCACTTATGGGTCATCCTTCAATTTTTCAATTGTGAAATTCAATCAAGGGAATCATATAAATACATATTTATGTGTTCAAAATAAAGTACCAAGCACTAAGCATTACTATTATCTCATAAGCTTTCATACAAAGGCACCAAAGCACTTCAAGAGTATCCATCTAACATCAATTCAAGGAAAAATATATACACACTTTTTCATACATAACATAGGAGAGGGAAGTTCATTCTATTCCATCCACACATGTTATACATTATTACATTCTCGTATCTAGCCTACTATCATTTGTGCTGACTTACACAATGGCATCCTGTGGATTCATTTCTACACAAACACAAGAATTAAATGAAGTCGAGATGTAGTAAAGTACTTAGTCATAATTTCACTCTATTGGGTGACCACTTTGTGGTTAGTCCAACTCCCATTCAAGTATATTTAGTTTTTAGGTTTGATGTGGTTTATGTGTATGTGCAGGTGAGATTATTTCTTGCAGGTTAATGATACCTTCAGCAATCAAGGAGTGAATATCAAGAAATAAATAGGGAACAAAATAAAATACCTTGTGACACATAAAAAATAAGGTCATGAGCTCTTACACATTCACCAACGCCTTGAGAAGAGATCATCAATGACAAAACACCCTTGTCTCTACTCTGAACATTAGGGTTGCACTCCCCCCTATCTCGGCTGATGTTTATTTGCGAGTTCTAGGTTTTATAGTGACCAATGACCCTGTTTACACTTTGTTCAGCTATCGTACCTACCTAGATTGCTTCTATTCATTCGGAAATCATCTAAGTCATTTTACCTTCTCCTCTTTCTTAGGGTGTCATACTTTATATGTTATTTTTATTATGTCATTACTTTATTTTAGAATTTGTACATCATTTGCTACAATATTTACTCTAAAATTAGATTTAATTCTATTTTTATTAAATCAATTCCTTGATTCTTCGAGTAAATATTTTAGTAAGTAGTAAATCATTATAAGCATAATCTAATAAAACGACATAAAATCTATAATTTTTGTTCACAACAACTATTTCTATCATAGATAGGAAGTATAGGAGACACAAAAATAATAAGATAAGGATAGGAATTAACTTTTGGTGAAAGTGAGTTGTGAAGTAACTAAATAGAGTCCATGAAATTAGAAGATAAAGAGGCACTTTACTATAATTGCATTATTAGAGCTTAGAATTATTGAATAATATTCTTATGAGCTTATGCATTGGTATAGGTATTATAAATTACATTAGTGTCTACAATAGATGTAGGAATAGAAGAACATATTGACATAGATAGTGTAAAAGTAATAAGTAGGTTATGGGTTTCCCTAAAAGCTATATGCACAATGGATGTATCAATCGTAGAAGTAGTTATAGTGTATGATGTCGGATGAGGTAAACAAACTATTTACTGCTCATTAAATGTTTTATCATGATCAATTTTATAGGTAACGAGTACCTTGATAATATTTATATCAAGATGATGGGGATAAGGATTAATGTCCTACAAAAATCTCTAAAATAATTTTACTTGATCATGATCCACATTATTAAGCTCATCATCTAAAATAGTTTTGTAGAATTCTAAAAGGTTGACTTAATTAATTCCGATTAATTTTTCTTGTAAATATCCTAGCATCGTCATTATCTAATTAATCACTTTCCTATAAAATACCATAGTATACCCTTTATCCTAATTAATTTCATCATTTATCTAATACACCATCATTATCTCATCATTAATCCCTTTAATTCATTATTATATTCCATTATCCCACCTTAATCCTTATTATCATTTTCTAGTAATTTAATATTCCTACACCTACCTACCCACCTACTCTACACCTACCCTATAACTATCCTCTCCATGTAATCACATCATTAAATCCTAATTAAGCCTAAACTAATAAATACAACTTCCTCTATTTTTAAAATCTTGTAATAAATCCCACTTTCTAATTCTAGAATTAATCCTACCTCCTTTATTTCTAGAAGCCTTTCTAACTTTCTACTCTTCTTCATTGAATTTTAAATTCAATGGATATTTCTTCATAATTATAGAATTTCATAATTTTGGAATTTATCCCACCTCCTCTTTTATAGAAGCTTATAACTATAGAATCCTCTCTAACTTTCCACTCTTCTCCATTAAATTTGAAATTCAATGGATATTTATCCATAAATCTACATTTTTCTAATTATAGAATTAATCCCACCTCCTCTATTTCTAGAAGCTTCTAATTTTAGAAGCCTCTCTAACTTTATACTTTTCTCCATTGAATTTTAAATTCAATGGATATGTATCAATAATACAAGAATTTATTATTTCTAGAATTATCTATATTCTTCTATCTTCTTATTCAATACTAACCATTGATCTTCCATCTACTTGGAAAGATATTATCCTTCCATTTATTCTTCCAAAAACTATAAATTGACATTCCACCATCCATGGATGCTAAAATCTTGAAAATTCCTTGAGAGACACATAATCTCAAGAAATCCATAAAAATCACTACCATTTTATCAATCATCCACAATCTTCAATCCATCATCAATACAATCTATCATCCATTAATCCTTCCTCAAGCATCAATCAATATAACCAAATCAAAAGGAGGTGCTTCCCAAGTACCTACTCAAATTTGAAGAAATAAAAACATCCTTGAGAAAATACAATACAATAAAGGAGTAGTATTGCATTTTATTGGTAAGTGCAAGTATTAATTTTCTCCCCTTCACAACTCTTACTCAATATGAGGTATTGTTGAAACGATTATCATAGAAAAGTAATTTTTTTGTTATCTTATACTCAACACTAATATTTTGCACATTTAAATTTATGACGCTCACTTTTGGGCCTCATCTTGAAGACCCAATTACATAATCTTTATTATTTAATGTTATTATCTTACATATATTTTCTTGCATTAAATTTCCTATGTGTTATGCATCGTTGCTTGTTTATCTCAAATGTGAAAGCATGTATGCTCTCCTCTAGTGTGATAGGATGATCTTGAGGATAAAAAGTGGTTAGGATTCCCTTTCCTTTTATATGAGCACCATGATATGGAAGTGAAACACAAGCACTTTCCATATTTGTAGGAGCATAGTGTCCATGGGATTTACTTCTAAACACGTAGACACAACCCATGTTCGGAAGGTTATATAAATTCCTTTAGGGTTATCATTATTGGATAATCACTTGTTTGTTTTAAGAGCTACATGAAGTGAGGAGCTTACATGACCCAATACCCATGCCTTATAATTAGGCCACATGTATACCATAAGGTATATGTTATCTCTCAAAAATGCACCCTATAGAGAGATGGCTATAGGTTTTCTAAGCTTGCAATATTGGTATCTCTCTTTCATAGATACAATGGAAACACCTCAGGTTTGTGGGTATACCTATATTGAGGTGAGTCTTTAGTATCAAGGCAGGTTACTTTTTGATGTATCCTAAATTGATTCTCTAGGGTTTTAGAGAAAATATGACTGTAAAAATAAATGAATTGAGGTGATACACCAAACTTATATGAGGGATTTGACTGAGTATATGCACAGTTGATGTGGGAAGGATTCTTGATGCACGAGCCAATAGTTTTCTGTAGAATGTTTAAGGGAAAACACTTGATAATACTGAGGAAAATATCACAACATTAATAAGTTAACATGCACATTAAAAGAATAAGCAGAATGTACTGATATTGCAGCAGGGTAAGATGGTTGGTCAGGGAATTTGTATTCACAAGACTAATAGAAACATACACAAGCTGCAAATAATTGGTAAGGCAAGAAATTACTTCACACTTAGAAGGGAAAAAACTGGCAGAATGCTTCATTACTCCTATATCTAAAAGTCCTCCTTGTGACTTGCAAAGGCACACAATATATAGAAAAATATTTATTTCCCACCATTCCTTAAAATAGCCCAAGGCTGTACTCGCCCATGAATCATAATTTTATGCTTTATTTAATAATAAAAAAGGGATAAAATAATACAAACTAGTACAAGAGGCATTAATAGACTTTGATTACATCTCAGTCAACTGAAGTTGACTATTCTATTTTTAATAAGGCTGGGTGAATAATTTTCCAAAAATAAGATTGCTTGCTAGGCAAGTCTCTCTCCATGGCATGCAACTTGTCCCTTCTCTATTCTATCTTCTTGTGAAGCATGCAACAAATCAATTCTCTACCTTTGAGTAAATAATTCAAATATTTGTAATATTTGCAAGATAAACATCCAATGTGGGGACCACCAGCCATGTGTAGATATTCGATGTTGACATCTCCCTTCAAATGGTCACATGAGTGACACTCTGCAAATCAAATCTAGCTCTTTGAAGTGGGGACCACCTTCACTTTACCAAGTTTGGCCACCTTTGTGGACTTAGCAAAAAAAAAATCATGGTTTTAGATACACATGGGGGCACTTTGTAATAGTTACTGCCATATTATACTTGACCACCTTTGTAACGAATACTATAGCATATAGCTGCCACTCCATAGTTGTCATTCTTGGCATATTTAAAAATTCACCTTTTCAGTGATAAGCATGTATGGTGGCATTTTACATTATTTGGAGATGACTATAGTTTAGAATTTGAAAGTCAATGCAATGATATTTTGTTGAAATGTGGGGCTGGTCCTCTCCACACGATGACTTAGCCCTTGGTAACTTTGACGGTGGCATATGTAACTTAAGAGTTTGCCTTGGTATTTGATCGGTCTTGAGACATTGATTTCTATCATTAATGCATCCGATGTCTTCAATTTTAAACTGTGAGTTAGGGTTTCAAACCGGAAATTAAGGTGGTTGGTGGATACCTAACTATGATTACTTGCCTTGATCTCTCGAGCACAATTATTTACCTTTGATCTCGCATCCTTTTGAATTAGAGCCATCGATCCCGAACCATGGTTGAGTCCTGTTGACTTGTCTCTTGAGTTTTCATGCATTAAGGCAAATTGAACCCTAATGATCACTTCATTTTGTTTTTCACTATGCGGGCGAACCCCTGGAAAATTTTCCCTCGATGCCATTATTTGAAGCTTTTGAGATTTGTTCTTTCGTAACTCTTTACGCATTTAATCTGAGCTAGGTTTCTATAATAATGCCACCATTGATGTTCTTTTGGAGCATGGCTCTATTATTTGGTCTTTGCATTGGCCTCCATGGTCATTACGAAGCTTGATTTTCCTCTGTTTTTCACTATTGATGTTCTTTTCGAGCTCGGCCTTTCTAAAGATTTGTTGGCTGCTCATATTTACTCTCATAAACCCCTTGTTATTCTTCTTATTGCAACCATTGTTCTTTTTCGAGTTGACTATGCAAAAGGTTTTGAAGTATGCTAAGTTTTTATCTCTACATTTTTGCTAGTACTTGATCATTATCCATTCGAATTTAAAACTGATACCCTTTCCCTTTGCATTGTTTTGTGTGGTCTCTTAGACGACCTTGGTCATTTGTGAGTCGAACTCGTTCGGGTTTCCTCCTTTTAGCTATGGGATCGATGAGATCTAAAGGGTTTTCTTGACTTTGATTTTACTAGTGATTGTTTACTTTTCTTTCGATTTGGAAAACCCTTAATGGGTCTATGATTAAAATAAGGATATGTACTTTACTTGTTCAAACTTTGAGATTCTGATATTTCGTTGTAAATCATTGTCTCTATTTGCTAAAAACTTTGGTGATATTTGTTGAGCTCTTGAGTTTGATGTTGGAGATTCTATCTCTATTTCTGAATGTGCTTATGGTATGAATACTCTATTTTGCTTAATATTGATAAGCTTGTATCACCGTAGCTTACCTGGTTATCACTGTTAGCTTATTCGAACCGACTGTGGAGGGTTTGCTAGATAATTTACATTCTGGGTATTCCATATTTTGCTCTACTATCCCTGGATCTAGACTTTTCATTGAGAGCTCATTTGCATAACTTTGCGGCCTACATTTTCTAATAATTATTTTCTTTACCTTATTTAAGGTCTAAAATAATAATGTTATGATGTCACATATTATACAAAGGCCGACACCATTATTAGTGGATTGATAAATCGAAAGAATTGGGTTGACCACTTAAGGAGGTTTCAAATGTTTAAAACATCGCAAGGACTAGAAAAAAACATATTTATTTCTTTGAGGTAAATCAAAAGGTACTCTCATCCAAAAATTATATACTCCAAAGTACAATAAGAAGAGGGCCTAATAATCAAGAAATTATTATTATCAAACCATGTGGTATTCCATGAAGGTAAAAGAAGGAACCAAGGTTTTTGAATAAGATATATGCCCAAGCTCAAGACAAGTCAAACCTTAACCTCTGCAATATATCCTTATTTTCTACAAAAGAGGATATTGCTTTTCTTTCACATGCTCATAGATTGTCTCCACATGGATGATAATTTTTCCAAGTGTGAAGGAGACAAAGGCATTATTTTCTCTTGCATAGGAGTATTTTTTCTTCTTTCCACTACTAGAGGATAGGACAAGGAAGAAGAAAAAAATTCCATTGCAAGTGGGTGAATATGTAAGTGTCACATCAGATAGCTAAATATGATTATTTAATCATCACCTATAGGACAAAAGAACTAGTTTCATGCACATTGGAGAAATATTTCGCATCAAGTAAAGTCTATTGTTAGCCAAAATATTCACCCAAATTTATTATTTTAGAATTAAAGTAGTCAACTACACTTTGAATTAAGTGTATTATTGGAATCGAAGGCTATTATTGCCTTATTGTAAAGAACATGTTTATTTATCCCTTTATTTCTTCATGATAAATAATAAATTTAGCATGCATGCACGAGTTAAGACTCGTATCCTATTTTTAGGAGGGTTGGGTGAATTATTTTTCCTATATATTGTGTGCATTGGAAAAGCACAAGGAGGAATTTTTGAAGGTAGGAGTGTTGAAGAATTTTTTTCCATTTTTTCCCTTGAATGATAACCAATTTTTGCCTTTCCAATTATTTGCAATGGTGTGTATCTTTCTATTAGCTCTTGTGAATGTTACTTCCTTGAATTAATTATCTTACCTTACTACAAATTTTGTGTTTTCTAAATAGTCTTAGTGTGCATGTTAGATTGTTGTGTTCTTCTCATTTATCCCTCAACACATAATTCTTTTGCCTTAGGATTTAGTTGAAACCCATTGGTTTGTGCTCATGCAATTTGTTTTTAGTATATTGTGCATGTACTCGTTAAATACCTCAATCATTTTGGTATATCACCTCCTTTAAATTTCAATTACAACCATCTTTTTACCCTTAAAACCACAAAAGATTAGTTTAGGATACATCAATAATTAACCGGTCTTATAATCCCAGTGATTCACCTCAAAGATAGGGATACCTAGAGCCATGAGGGTTTTCCATTGTATCTACGAAGTTAGGGAAGAGAAAGCTTAGAACCCTTGTTGTTATCCCTCAATCGGGGTGAAATTTTGAGAGATAAGAAGACCAATATTATCATGATCTAAGGTAGTAGATTATCATGTTATTATAGGTCATTTGAGTCAATTTGTAGCATTTGAAAAATTAAGAGATGATTGTGAGCATGATTTAATTTCGTAATTATTCCTTCATGTAGGAAAAAAGATTCTTCCAACAACTACGAGAACACACCAGTTTTCTATATTCAAAGGTAAAAACAAAGATTACATTTTGATTTTTTTTCGAGAAAAGAATTTATATTTTAAACTTTATATCTCGGATTATAAATATTTTATATCCATGAATTTTGTTTCTAGTCGGAAAACATTTATGAGCATGTCTATTTATTTCTTAATTTTCTTATTGCGAAGGTAGATGATGATGATGATGACGATGATGATAATAATAATAATAATAATAGTTTTATAGTCTACGATGGCACGACATATGAGATTACCACATAATCCTAGTATACAGAGGCACCTATCTATGCTCCAAATACAAGACACACATACCCTACTCGTGTTGGATTTGAAATTGTGACCTTTCTTTCAAGAACACAAGTTCTTCACCATAGGTTATGGCCCATAAACATTGAATCATTTTTGTATATTTTTAAAAATATTTTTTTTTGTGATATGTGATTAGTGGAGAGGTAATTTCTTAACCCTACAAGACTAATTTCATATTAATTTCTTTTTTAAAATACTAGACTAATAAAAATATAATAATTTTTGTTTGGTGGTAATGAAATATAATATTTTAATGTAATGAATGTAGTGGCTAATACAACTTGTGCACAAATTTAAATACCTTTAGTTAAGGTTTTCCACTATTGAGTTGTGCATCTTTGATCCTACCACATCTGAAAAGAATATTTGGAATGTTAGTGGATGTGATTTTGGATGACACCATTCATAACTAGTGCATGGATTATAATTAAACTATATTCGACGTTATATTAGGTGGGAATTTACAGAAATGGTGTTATAAGCATCAATTGCTAAAATAACCAAGCATATATTGTTTAAATTGGAATCTATTTGATATGGAACCTCTGCAATCACTTTCATTGAATAAAATAAAAAATCATGGTGGTGCATATTGAATAAAACAACCTCAATAGTGAATGGACATGGTTTGATTTATTTTCTTGTATTTGAATTTCCATTTTTTCCACATATAGAAATTGTGTTTCTCATGGTCTACTACCTTATGTTCTTGTATTTTATTTTTTATTTTTTGCATTTACTAAATGCTATAGATAAACTATGAAAAGATTGTCTTATAATGAGATGCTTTCTTGTAGCTAATATATCAATTCATTTCTTTGTATTTCTCTTCTTGCATACATTTTTACAACTATCGGTTCTAAAAATAAATTTTTTTCTTTTTGTTTATTTTAATTTTCATATTTTTGTAGATTCGATGATCTAGGGCAGCATGCAAATATTTTGTATTAAAAATTATAAACCTTTTTTAATGAAAAATATATGATTTCTTAGACACAATGTTTCTAAAATAGTGGTTTTGGGTTGGATATCTTCTAAATACAACTTCATGTAGTCACTAAAATATTCACTTATTACTTTTCTTGGCTGTAATTACGTCTTTTATATGGAATTTGTATCTTATTGTCGAGTCATAAGGATCCATGTTCCTGTCTTCATTTAGTTTATGTTTTCTTCTTGCAGAATAGTACTACCCAAACAAGATAGTAGCACCTTGACGTTAATGTCCTTCTAGGTGCTTCTATTCTAGTTCCTTGATTTTATCCTTATTTAGTTTTCTTTTGATGTGGGTCTTTTCTTATCTCCTTTTCACAACCTACGTTGTCTTTTAGCGTCACTATGTGCTGAAATTAAATCAAATAACTCATACACACACACATAAACACACAAAAAAAACCTAATATCTATTATGAGTTACAATTGAGCTATCATTTTCTATATCTACTACACACAAAGAGCAACATGAAGGGACTACATTTTAGGTTGCATTATTCACTAAATAGGGAGGCCATTCGAATTCCATACCACACATTTTTCAAGGGATAAACTAGTTGTAGTCTACTATTCTTCTGTAACTAGAACTATGGAAATCTAGCTCAAGGGATATAATTTCAATCATACAAAAAAATAACTACATGGAATTTGAAACGTAGTATCAACACTCAAAGCCAACAAGATCATGTCGGGGTGACCTATGAATTTTTTTTTGACTCTCTCATATTATTTTTTTCATTTATTCTAGTGTGTGCTTGATTCTTGTGTAAGTAGTTCGGTTTTTGTATGTACATGTGTGACAGAGAAAAAGTGAAACAAACTGATATGAGCTAACGGTGACAAGAAGTGACACATGAAGAATTAGATGTTAAGTAGTCCAGTAGACATGTGTTCCTAGATCAGATGCTAATGCCCAAGAATTCATGTCCCCTCATTTGTACTTTTTTCCCTAAGACTGTCACATGTTAGTTTAAGTAATAAAATTTAATATAGTCTAGGATATGCTTGTCTAGATCATTCACTACCTAGAATCATTCTAGACATATAGATATAAGTTGAGTCATTCTTTAAATCCTATAGATCATTCTTACTTATATTTCCTTTTATTAATGTTACTTACTTAATATTTTATCTATCTAATTACTAGTGCCCTTACATTAGATATAATTTAATTAAATTACTTTGATTATTTATTGTGGTGTTTGTGGGTGTGTGTATGCACAAAATCTATGCACTTGGGTACATTTCTAGGTCCTAAAGCATACTAATGTATACATGATTCCTAAGAAAGAAAAATAGTGGTTGACAACTTCTTTTGGGCCTTTTATTTTATCTCTTGCACTTTTATTGGCCTTACATACCTTACATCTTTGCTGGAAACATAATGATTTATCTTTTATAGCATGAGACACTAGTACCTAGTTAGGACAGAAGCATCCACGCGCTCTTGTCCCTCCTTGACACTCTTAACACTCTCTTTATACTTCTTAATTTTTTGGGTCTCCTTTACTTCTTGGAAAAATTTCACTTCTTTGGGTTGGCCTTTTCTTTGTCGATTACAAAATTCAAACAACATAATCATATATATACTAAGTTACTTCTTCTAAATTAGGGAAAGCACTATAAGAATTATTTATCCTCATCTAAGCTTGCATCAAATGAACAAGAGCATTACAAAGGCATAGATCTAAAACACCCATACAAGGGACAAGGGTTGTATCATTCGCATACAAAATGTAGGAGGGGAATTTCATTTTATTCCATTTCACACATTTGAATACTTCAAAAATATAGATCTAACCCGTTATCATAGTGAAACTTACACAAAGGGAAACCTAGGGCATCATTAAACATACATACATACGAATTATAAGGATTTTGACATGTAGTGCAGTGCTCTATCGTAAGATCACTCTTGAGGTGACAATCGGGCCCATTCGAATCCCCATTCTTGATCTTCTTTATTAGGTTTGATGTGGTTTGTAGGCATGTGTAACTAGTTATCTATTTTTCAGGTTACTATTACGATAAATGACATTTGAGTTAAAAAGAGTGAAAAAGAGGACCAATAGTGAAACTTTTCCATCTCATAAATGATAAAAACCTAAGCATATGAGTGGACACTAGCGCCTAGTTCAGTCACTAGCGCCAAAATTCTCTGTCCTCCCATGGGTGATTTAGTTCTATGAAGTTTTGAGTTCCAAAACCCTTGGAGAGCCTTGAAAACACTTTTTCAAATATTCTTGATAGTTTCTTAGTCAAGATCACCTCCATGTTGCATGAAATCAGCTAAGTCACCTTCTCTCTCTTCTTACTTAGGGTTTTATATCTTTGAATGGTTATTTCTTGTCCATTTACTATATATTATCATTTGTATATCATTATTTAGAATAGTTACTTTGGAATAATTTATAATTCAATTTAAATCAAATCATTTAGTAAACTTGATGTGATTCAAACACACAACCTTATTATTTTTCACATATTTTTACATGATGCATGATGCTCGACAAGTCCCACCGAGGCTCTTAAGAATATCTATCTTTTCTCTCTTGTCATACTCCACACACCATAGGTCTTATTGTTACAATATTTACTACTTCTTATCACTTACTTTTTCACTAATATATACATGCTTTGACACACTCCCTATCTTTCTAACATGATAACTATTACTTCATGTGTAGTATTTACCTTACAAGATCAATCCAAATATGGTTATCTGTCATTTATTTCTTACTATTATTTGCAGGATATGCCTTATGTCATCCTTGATGATTGTTTTCTATTGGCCACTTTAGCTTTGAATTATCTTGTCATATTGTGAGCGATGTCCCACATATGCATCACATTTTTGTCTATCTATTGTCTTCACAAGTGCTTCTTGATCTTGTACTTTATTACATGTTATCTCCTTTTTACTAACAATTATTCATAGCCTATCTAGTTTGCATGTTATTTGGTTTCCACCATGCACATTCCCTACCCATGATGGTATTCACTCTCTGAGATACTCATATCGATTATCATGTCCTCTCCTTCGGGCCACATTCGAATACATTCATTGCATGCACCCCCAAAAAAATCATCTAGTGGGTGAATAATAAACCCTTCCAATAGCTCGAGAGATCCAAAAAGAACAACACAATACAAAATTAACACATGCAAAATTTCACATAGTGGTGTAAAATCGAACTTAGATCACGAGACACATAGAAGACATTGGTGCCTAGTATCGAGAAAATAGAAGTGGGCATTTGTATCTTAGGGAAAAATATACATTTTAAATCAATTCAAAACCGTTTCCACAAATTTATAATACAATTATCCGATGTCGGGAACTTACCTTCGAGTAATAGAAGTGCATTCTATCGATTACAAATCAATTACCATTCGGTTACACTAGGATACTATTAGTTAAAAATCATGTACGTGTCATCTCGGTGGCGATTATTTGAGAAGCGTTATGGAAGGAGAGGAAAACATACCTCTCTCCCTACCATTATTCTCTTTACATGAGATAACCCAAAAACCTCACCATTGAAAACAAGGCATTCAAATCTAGTAGCATCTCCAAAGAACAACACGATAAATTTTTATCCTTTAATCTTTGATGATTCTTTCTCTGTACAAACATTTTCACTTGTTTACACATACATCACTCGATTTTTCTTCTACATGAATTTTAATAATACCTTTATCTTATGTTGTAGGTCTATCCTTATATGTAACAAGAAGCATCTCACATCAGCAAGCATAAGATCCAATAACATGCTATTATGCACACACTTTACCCCTAGGGTCTACCTATTTCTCATAGTTTCCATGCTTCAAATTATGATCACATCATGCTGCACTTGTCCACTCGACATGCTATGAGAAAAATCTCCTATACATGATTACAAGGTACACATATTCTATCTACATTATACTATCAAGTATTCACTCTGAACAACATAAAGCGGGGCAAATGTATACATGTTGGTGAGACAATTTGTTAGTTGGGTAAATTAGATGTCTCCACCAATGTCCACAAGCCACGCCTCTCTCTACAATGAATGGTGCGGCTCCCATTATTAAATTGAAACTAGTATAATCCCATCTATAAAGCTATGGGTTGGCTAAAAAGGCTAGGGATCACATAGGTTTAGCGAGAAAAATTTTCAGTTGGGAAAATTAGGTGCCTCCACCAAGAAACAAAATCTATGCACTTGGGTACATTTCTAGGTCCTAAATTGTACTAATGTATACATGATTCCCAATAAAGAAAAATAGTAGTTGAAAACTTCTTTTCGGACCTTTTCTAGTTATCTCTTGTAGTTTTATTGTCCTTACATACCTTACAGATCTGCGGAACTTTACTAATTTATCTTTTATGGCCTCAAACACTACCACCTAATTAGGATAGAAGCACATAGGTGCTCCAATCCCTCATGGGTTCTTCCGCCTTCTCTTTCTTCTTCTTACTCTTTTGGGTCTCTTTTACTTGTTGGTCATCTTTTAGTACTTTTGTTGTCCTTTTACTTGTCAATTACAAAATTCAAAGAACATAATTATATGTACACGTAGTTACTTCTTATATGTAGTGCCCACTTCCCTTTGACACCTTTTGATATTGATCATGATACTTGAGACTATATTATGGAAATTATTGTAGTTTTGATTTAGTATGATGTTAAATGTTAGATCATGGCTTATTGTTGACTTTGATTCATATATGATGCATGATGATGATCCGAGACATTTTATATATTGATGATGATATATTGTTTGACATGGTTATATTTAAGGATGTTATTTAGACATGTGATATTTTGGTATTTTTAGTAGACCTAGGAAACCAAATTAATTTGATGATGATATAGTTGTTGAAGAAATTGTAAATGATATTGTTGTTTACCTTGATGATGTTGTGATTTATGTAGAGATAATTTTGGAATTATATCTTATATTTATTTTAGATAATTTGATGTGGCCATGAGGTGAAGGAGGTATTTGTGTTTTGTAGGTTAAAATATCACAACAAACATTAGGGGATTTGAGACCAACGTCATTGGAATTCTAGATGAATTCAACAAAGGTCACCATGGAAACATGTATTGTTTTTGTGTGTGTTTTATTTTTGATAGGGGTTCCCTTGGGGATCACCTTTAAATGTGACCAAGGGGTTATGTGCATTTATTGGTATGGTTCCTTTATCTGATGCTAGTATGTGTTTATTAAGTGATGTGTTAAGCCTTTCCATTATTTATTAAATTATGTGTAAATATTGTGAATAATCATATTGTTAAAATTAATTAATCAAAATGGGTCATAAGAAAGTTATTATTTAAGTTGTTGGCTCTTGAATTATGTGTTGTCAGTGATGTGTAAGTAAATTTTGGAGTATGAAACACTCCACCTCCTTTCAAATTCAAATTTTTCCTTTGAGGTTGATTTTGGAGGCTTGTGGGAAAAGTTAAACTTGTCCCACACCTCTTAAATTTGTATACCAACCTTACCTATGGTTGGAGAGTTAAAATTAGCCTTTACTATACATTGTTGTAAGATAAATTGTATGTTTTAATTGCACTTTCTTACATGATTCAAATTTCAGTCCTTATGGGGTGTGGGCTTTATTTGAGCGTGTAAGTAAAACTGACATTCTTCCACCTACTTATTTATTATGCCTTGGAGTTTGAAGTTGACTTACGAGTTGGAGTTAAGGATGTGTGATGTGGCATCCTACATGGATCCACCTCATCGTTCTTTTTCCCTATTCTATATATTTGAATTCCTTAGCTTTTTTTTTTGGGTTACTTAACCTTGCATTACTTCATTTTGGGTGACTTCTTTTGGTTTTGATAGGTCTTGCAATTTTGGAGAAAGTTGGAGATTGTTGAATGCTTTTGGATTGTTGATCTTGGATTGTTTTACATTGGAAAGCTTGTTGTTTTGGAACCTTGGAACAAACTTCATTATGGATAGGTAGGAGATTGGATTTTTAAAAATCCTTCTTTCATTTTTATGCATATGTGAATGGTTGAATGTCTGAATGTGTTGGTTTATTTGTTGTCTAGTTGGGTAGACTGCCTAGGAATGGTGTAGGAGAAGACTATCATGATTCTTGTGGGGAGACATGAGTGTTTTTGGGGAGGTATAAGTGTGGAGGAGTTGGGATTTGGGTTCTACTTTGTAAAAGAAATATCTTGCATTTCTTTACTCGTTATGGGGTGCCATAAGAGGTTGGGGAGGCATAAGGAAATGTGAGAAATAAGGGGTACTTGGGGGAGGTCTAAGGGCATGTCAGGGATTTGAAATGATATATTTTGGTAGTTTGTTCTCGGGTGCTAATACCGATTTACCCTTTGGGAGGCATAAGAAGCATCCCCATAGTTCTTTCTCCTTTGGCTTGTGTGAAAAAGCATGAGTATTTTTGTTTTTGTCATGTGGTTGTAAACTACATTATGTTTTGGACTATGTGTTGAATGTGAAAGTTTTCTTTTATGTTGTGGAATCCTTTTGTTGGCATGAGTTGAAAAACATCTCTTATTGCATTGTGGTTAGGGCTCATGGGCCAATGAAGAGGGTGGCTTATCCTTTCCATTGGATGTCTTGGTTGGGTGGAGAGCATTGCCTTTCCCCTATTTTTGTTATAATCAATTGGGAAAATGGTGGAACTTCTTGTTTTTTGTTTTAGAGTTAAGAAAGAAGACAAAATCGCAGTCCATTGTGAGATTTATTTTTGTAAACATTTCCCACTTGAAGTGGATGACAATGTAATCTATTTTGTGATGAAGAGTTACTCTATTTTGAAATGAAATCCCCTTTTGAATGTGAAAGAGATATACTTTGTAATCTGTTCTGTGAAAAGAAAAGAAAGATTTATATCTTTGTAAGTTGTATTTGATCATTGTAAAAGAGAAGTTGTAAAAGAAATCATTTCAATTGAATAGATGTTGTTTTACCTTTACAAAATGAAGTTATTATTGTTTGAAATCTTCTTTGAAAATGTTGTGCAACTCTTTGTTTGAATGTGGAAATTTTTCTCAAATTATTACATCCTCTATGTCTTTGAAAAGCATTTTTATGTAAAAGAAATAGGTACTTGTATTCTTGTTCTACATTTTGATTGAATGAAAGCTAAATATTTTATACTAGAATGGAATGAATTCAATTTTTTTATAATGTGATTTATGAAAGAAGATCTATTCAATATAATATTTGTTAGATGTTTTTTCAAAACCAACAAATATTAATTAGAAAATATCCGAACTACCTTGTAAACTTTGAAAGACATTTAAGACATTAATACAATCTAAGAAAGATCAAAAAATTCCCAAGCAAACTAAAATACTTAAGCAACTTTCATAGAACCTTTCAAAATCAGGATCAAACAGTTTCACAGTCCTTTTGTTGTCAATTTGGGAAATTTTTGAAATGATAATAAATCAAACAACTTAACCCTTGCAATCCATTCTAAAATTATTCAAAATGCAATCATCCATGTCTGTTTGGCATGTTGAGAAAGAAAGAATGGCGGATTGGAACAAAATTTATAAGTTAAAAGACTAGTTCACTTTTTAAGTGATAGAAAGACGTTTTTATCAAAATTGACCCTTAAAACTTTATCAAAATTAAATTTTTAAGGTTTCTTTGCAAAGAGGAGGTCGAGACCTTTCCAAAAATTCCTCGTTTGCCAAAACTTAAGTTCCCAATCAAAAGTTATGGCCTTCTAAAGTTTTCACTTCATTTTGGATTTCAAAAAAATCTAATTGTCAAATTTAAATTAATAAAATATTCGTTGTGAGACCCGTAGGCTAAATGTTTCCTTTTGTGCTTTTTTCCCAAAAATGCTAAAGGCATGAAGTTTCTGGCGCTCTGCTGACCCAAAACCTTCATTTTTGTCTAAAACCAATCTAAGTTTGAAAAAGTTAATTTGGAAAGATTTGCCCCATGGACCCGCCACCCCACCTTCTTTTTTTTTTTCGAAAAGCATTTCCATGGGCATGCGGGCCCATAACCCTTAACTAAAACTTTTTAAAAACTTGGAAAAAATGTCTATATTTGTCTGTGGCCCTACTTCCCGCCCTTCATTTTTGAAGAGTAATTCTCGCGGGCACACGGACCCACACTTTCAAACTTAACTGTTATGAAATATGGTGAGAATTCCTAAGTTTCCTCCATGGCCCCGACACCCTGTAGAAAATGTGGTTCTGACACATGGCTATGCTAGGCGTTGGTGGAGGTGCGGATTGTACTTGTTCCTTAATGCTTTAAAAATAATTTGGAAAAAGTTTTAAGTTTCCTAGTCGGTCAGCCGACCCGCAGCCAATGGTTGCATGACATGTGGATTCACAAGGCATTGGCAGAGGCACGGATCATTTTAAAACCTTACATTTTTCTTTCGAAAAATTCTAAATTATCTAAGTCTCCCCAATGCCCTCCTTTTGCAAGTTACCATGGGTGTGACATGTGGTTTCTTTTGGCGTCGACGGAGGTGTGATTTATTTTAAACCCTTAACAATTTTTCTTCCAAAAGTCTTAATTTTCTAGGTTTCCCCGCCGGTCTATTTTCCCCACTTTCATCCTAGGCTTGACACGTGGTGTCCTCGGGCATCGGCGAAGGCATGGATCATTTTGAATCCTTGACACTTTTTTTACAAAAAAAATAAAAATCTTAAATACCTTTGGTGACCTGCCTTCTCTTTTTTTTAATCTTGGACACATATCCCTTCAAGACCTTAAGGTAAATTTTTCTTATTTTGGTGCGAAGCCCCACCACGGGTGCATGGAGGTAAATTGCACTTTTTTCCAAAAAGGTAAAAAGCGCTAAGTTCCTTCCCCACTCCGCTAGCCCTTGTTTTGGGAAAAGTTTCTTCCTCCGCTCCACCAGTCCACATTCCTTTTCCATGAAAACTTTCTTCCCACAGCCCGTAGGAACACCCTTGGGAAAAATTTCTTCCCTAGGTCCGCAAGCCTGCTTTTGGAAAAAATTTCATCCCAAGGCCCATCGGCCCATAACTTGAGAAATATGAGTAGTTAGGAGGACTTCTTTATATCACTGGAAATGGGAGGAAATTTCCTATCTAATGGGAATGTTTTTAGGAAGTTTTAAGTGCGTTAAATATGAGAAAAATCAAGTTGAATCTTATAAGTCAGTTTGAGAGAGGGTAAGTGAGAAATTGCACTATTAATTTAAATGTTAATCTAACCCCTTGGATTGGACCTTGTTTCTTGTCTTAGACCTTGTGAAATTAAATACCTTGAGTATTTAATTGTTTGGGTCTTTTAACCCTCTAAAATTTTAATTAAGGAATATTTAACTATAGTGTTAATTTAATTAGTCATTAAATTAATACCTAAGGAGATTTTGAGCTAGTGTGGATTTATTAGTTGTTTTAATGGAAGTGTTATTGTTAAATATTATTGTCCTTGAAACTTGTTGTGATAAGCTGTAGTTTCTAAACCTATATCGAGGCATACTTTAAAAAAATTATTTCATAATTTTTCTAACTAAACCTAGGTTGTTCTTAGGTCTCTCATGGGATATTTTAGCGGGCGTTACATCTTAGTATCAAAGTCATGGGTTCAAAATCCTGGACTTAGCACACAATAGAAAAATTGAGACATGAACTTTAAACCTAACACACTATTTAAATCTAGAAAATAAAATTGTTTGAAAATTGTATATCTTAGTAAACATGGAAAAAATTGAATGAAACATAGAATCTTGAACTAACTCTCACCTTGGTTTGTGCAAGGGGTTTGGACTAGGTGAGGGTATTTTCAAATAGAATTATATTTTCACCACTAGATCATCTTTGTGCCATCTGTCCTACCACAAATTTTGGAGAGACTTCAGGATGTTAATGTAACTTTATACATGGGGGTCCATTAGAGGACGTTCAACTAGACATGATGAGGAGCCATCTGCTGATGACCATGCATCTCCTTAACACGAGAGAGGAGTGTAGAGCCAAGAAACCCCATGTGGAGTCGGGAAGAGCAGAGTCACCGCAGAGGGGATATGGTGACCAAATTCTAGGACATAGAGATAGATCTCGGAGCCCTAGGCTTAGGTATGAGCATGCAGAGAGGCCTAGGGGTTGTCGGAATATAGATACGAGATCACATTAGGGAGATCCTAAATCTATGACCATTCCATTATAGTGGTGACATAGGTGGATTTTAGGTAGATTTCTGGTTGGTGAGGTTAAGTGGTTTCTTTAAGCTCGTCCCTGTTCTATCAACATGAAATCTCGTGTTGTGATCCATCTACCGAGAGATGGAGCATGTGTCTAGTTGAGGACAGAGGAGTAGAAGCTACATGTTGATTCTGAGACATTTACTTGGGAGCTCTTTGAGGAGTGATTCGAGAAGCGAGATATTTGTCACAAAGGTTCATGCGGAGAGGATAGATGAGTTTCATGACCTCTCACGGGCATCTCTTGCTGATGGTGAGTATGAGAGTAGATTTATGGATGTACTCTAGTATGTTGATTACATGTAGGATGAGTAGGTACGGATCCACAGGTTCATTTGAGGCCTGAATCTAGACATTGGAGGTGTGGTTCGAATCCATTGTCCACAAAGTTTAGCTGAGGCCGTTGAGAAGGCCTACATAAAAGCGGAGACTTGGGGAAGACCCAAAGCGAGCCGAGATCGAGTATGGAGCCGCATCTAGGAGATGTAGGATAGTAGATCAAGGGGGTCAGCTTCTCCTCCTCGTGGTGGATAGAGTCCTTCATAGTCATCATTTAGACAATAGTAGCAACAATGGAAATAGTAGCAGCTTTCACCCACCTTATAGACCTCCATAAAGATTTGATGCATAGAGGGGTTAGAGTATGGGGCCTCCTCCTAGGGTTCCTATTAGGGCACAAGATGCGCCTAGAGCTCAATTAGAAGGATCTTGCCAAAGCAGAGACTGTAACATACCATATCCGAATCATCGGGATCCACAACATAGACTTCCAGAGCACAAGCTAGACTTGCATACTCATGGGAGAGGATCGGGTGATTTTTTTGTTTGTGGTATTGCCAAATATTTTTGGAGAGACTTCCTCATAACCCTAATAAAAAGGGGAATACATAGATATTAGAGCCAAAATTTGGTGACATGGGACACATTCATAGGATTTATACAACGGCCAAGAACCACGAGGTGAGCATCAAAGTATAGTGATTAAAACTATAGGTAGCATTGGTGGAGTTCCTACCTCCATTTTGTTTGATTTTGGTTCTTTTGGTTATTTTATTGTACCATCTTTAGTAGAGCAATGTAGGCTAGTGCTAGTTAGGCAAGGTCTTAGTTGGGATGTAGATATGGCTTCTAGAGCCAATATCTCGTAGAATCCTTGGTTAAGGAGTGAGTAGTGGATTTGGTACCTTTCACCACTACCTCGGATTTTCGTATCCTTCCCTTGGGTTCTTATGGAGTCATCTTGGGCATGGATTGGTTATCGCACATAGGACCGGGATGGATTATTACCATAGGACTATATCTTGTGTAGACGATCTAGGAGTGGAGTCAATTATTTCTGGGGGTTAAAAGACTCATTTACATTTGCACCATCTCGCTATGCAGCTTAAGCAAAGTGTGTGTGATGGGGCTTTCGGATGTATGTGGTTACAATTAGTGATCGATCGAGAATGGGTCTACTTGGACCATCGCTAGATGACCATCCCATTTTGAGAGTGTTTTCAAACGTCTTTCCAGGGGAGCAACCAGGGTTACCACCCCCACATGAGATATATTTTCATATAGATCTAGTTCGGGAGAAAATCCTATCTCACGAGCACCTCATCGATGACCACCACGAAGATCTATGAGCTCAAGTTGCGTAGTTAGAGGGCCTTCTGCGAAAGGCCTTATCCATCCTAGTGTATCCGCTTGGGGTATAGTGGTTCCTTTTGGTTTTATGAATTCCCTCGTAGTTTTTATGAGTTTTATGAACGAGGTATTTTGGAGTTTCTTAGATCACTTCGTGCTCATTAATGAGGCCATAAATTGACCATAAATTACCATTATTTTGTCCTTCCAATTTACCTTTGAAAGTGGATTTAAATGTAATCTAGGAGCTTACTGATTTCTTAAGATAGAATATAGGATATATATCTTGTTCATTATTTATGAATCTTTTGTTATCTATTTTTGACTAATCCTATTGATTATTTGGGAAAAGATACAAAGTCTTGTGTAAATAGGCCATAAAAGATAGATAATGCTAGTGTTGGGAAAAGTGTAATTGATTATGAATAGTAAAATTAAAATCAAATATTATTTCATATTTAGATTCCTCCGAAAATTTATGCAATTTAAAAAAAAAGAATCATCTCAATCCGAGGTCGGATGCAAAAGTTCTAATTGTTTTCGGGTTAGTTGCAGGACTCGTAAAGTTAGTTCAAACTCAAAGAGTTAGTTCCGGAACTCACGAGTTAGTTCCGTAACTCACAGAGTTAGTTCCAGAACTCATAAGTTTAGTTCTAGAACTCACAAAGTTAGTTGCATAACTCACAGAATTAGTTCGAGAACTTGCGGGTTTAGTTCCAAAACTTGCAGATTTAGCTCCGAACTCATGATTTTGACATTTTTTGAGAAATTGTGAAAGATTAGAGAATCCAATGAGAAATATTAGAGAGGTTTCTGTTTATTGAAATGTTTTTAACAAAAACCTCATTCATATTTTCTACAGTTGTACCAATGAAGAGAAATATAACTTTCGGTGAGTCAAATCACGAAAAGTGTATCAAACGAGCACTAAAAGTTTCATAAAAAGAAATAGAAAAGTCAAATGGAAAATATGAGAGAGGTTTTTGTTCATAGAAAATTTAAAAAAACCTCATTCATATTTTCTACATATTTTAATGATTAATAGAAATATAAATTTTAGTGATCGCAGATGCGAGAAAAGTGTATCAAACAAGCACTAAAAGTTCCATAAACGAAACAAAAAAGTTAAATGGAAAACTGAGAGAGATTTTTATTCATAGAAATGTGTTTAATAAAAACCTCATTCATATTTTCTAAAATTTTTACCAATGAAGAGAAATATAAATTTTAGTTAATCGTAGTCCAAGGAAAAATGTATCAAACAAGTGTTAAAAGTTCCACAATAACAAAAAGCTAAGTCAAATGGAAAATCCGGAAAGGTATTTGGTCAAAATCATATTTTGAGGAAAAAATCCTTCCGATAGTGTAGGAGAATAACATCATTTTGATTCTTGTTACAAAAATCAAGGAGAAGATTTGGGAGAAAATCTTCCTAAAGTAAGCAGGATAAGATTTGACTTCAATAATATATATCTCTCCATATTTTGTGGAGACGGAGATATTAGTTGTTAGGATTGGAATAAACATAAGATCATATTGTATTTACTAAACTAAGGAGTTGGTTAGATGTATGAATTATAAATGCAACCTTCCACACGAGAGATATGTAATGTTTTATCACCAAGAAATAAATTTGTTCTTTTCTCTCTAATATTCTACGATTTTGAGTTAATATCTCGAAGCATGGTTTAAATCCTATTCCAAGGAATGTGTTGGACACTCATTCTAAGAAAGATGGATCTGTATGTTTGTGTTTTTATTTTTGTAATGATTTCTATTTATTTATTTTTCTGTAATTATCATTTTGTTGTGTTGTTCTTCTCTTTGTATTGTAACATTTATTTGTTATGAACACGTAGGTGTTTCATTTAATTTTTCTTATTTTCAATTCAACAATTTCAATTTATACAATTGTGTTTTATTCCTGCAAGTGTGATTTCTTTTATGCAAGTGTGTTTACATTTCTGAAAGTGTGCATTTAAATTTCCATATGTGTGCTTTCAATCTATGCAAGTTTTGATTGTGTTTAAAGGAGTTACTTTCCAAGATCTTCTTCTCTTAATGCATATAGCCATCGACACCAGCCATGGATTGACATTATTAATGGTGAGGATTGACGACCCTCATCACTCATCTTCCTTGATGATATTTTTATTTACTCATGTACATGTGAGGAGCACGAGGGGCACCTTTGCCATTTTCTTGATGTCTTCATGAGCAACAACTTTACGGGAACTGGAGAACCGTGCTTTCTTTCCGGCTGAGGTGCAGATTTGGGCCACATCATTTCTAGGAAGGTATCACAGTCAATCCTTTCAAGATTAGAGCTATTATGGATTGGCCAACACCCACTACTGTGACAGAGGTGCGCAACTTCATGGGATTAGTAGGTTATTACAAGAGATTTGTTTAGGACTTCTCTTAGGTTGTGCATCCCATCACTTCCCTTCAGTGAAAAGGGAAGAAGTTTGATTGGTCAGATAGATGTGAGTAGGCCTTCAGGACACTGAAGGAGTGCCTCACAACATCACCTATTCTTGCAATGTTGGATCCACAAGGTGAGTTTTTCATATGCATGGATGCTTCTTTGGCAGGAGTTAGAGGTGTGTTGATGTAGGAGGGCAGAGTAGTGGCCTTTTAGTCTCACAAAATCAAAGATTATGAGCTCAATTATCTGACTCATGATCTTGAGCTTTTGGAAGTGGTTCACACTTTGGTTCTATGGAGACACTTTTATTAGCCAGAGATTCACACTCATAACTACTCACTTGATTCTTCGCCACCTCTTCACGCAACCCAATCTCATCACTCGTTAGTGGCATTGAATGGAGTTGATTTGTGAGTATGATATGGAGATAGAGAATGTGAAAGGGAAGGATAATGTGGTTGCAGACACTCTCAGTAGATGGAGACATGTGGTTATGCCTACTTCAGTGGGCACAAATTTGTGGAGCAGGATTCTATAGTAGCTTGTTCTTGATAGTTTCTACATTGTAGCTAGAGAAGAGATCGATTCTCAGGGACCCCTTGAGGGGAATTTTGATGGTTTTTCATTAGAGGAAGATTGTCTTCTCATGCAGAGAGGCTAGATTTATATCCCCAAAGATGGAGGCTTGAGACAGGATATTCGGAAAGAGTCACATCATGGACCCTATTCAGCCCATCTCAGGGTGAAGAAGATGCACGCCACTTTGAGACAGTTATATCATTTGCGAGGACTTTGTAGAGACATGGTTCATTTTTGTCATGTTGTTTAGAGTGCCGAGAAAGTGAAGGATGAGCATCAACATCCAGCTAGCCTTCTCTTTTCTCATGCTATACCATAGTAGAAGTGGTACACAATTTCCATGGATTTCATTATTGGCCTACCGATGTTAAGATACCACCACGATGCCATCATGGTCATGGTGGATAAGTTGAAAAAATTTGCTCATTTTCTCCAAAGTGAAAACCACTTATACACTAGTGCGGTGGCACGGGTTTATCTCGATGACATTGTCAAGTTGCACAAGATTCCGGAAGATCATTTATGAATGAAATCCTTTGTATACTTCCCATTTTTTACTACTATACAACATGCCCTTGGGACGAGGATCACTTTCAACACAACATATCACCTTGAGACAGATGGACAAATTGAGTGGGTGAATCAGATTTTAGAGGACATGCTTCATATGTATGTGATGGATCATCAGTTGAGATGGGAGTACTAGTACTTAGTGGAGTTTTCCTACAATAATAGTTTTCATATTTATATAGGCACGGATCTTTTCAGGATTTGTATGGCAGAGAATGCGGGACACCTCTTAGCTAGGACAGGTTGGAGGACATGGTTTCTCTTGGAAAAACTTTATTGCGGGACATGGAGCAACTTGATTGGTTATGATTAGGAAGATCTGCGGGAGGTACATGACGAGGTAGAAGAAGTACGTAGATCAGCATAAGACCGACCATAGTTTTTATGTGGGCACGAAGGTGTTTATTTATGTAAAGACACATAAGAGCCCTATCCGTTATGGAAAAGGTTATAAGTTAGCTCTTATATTCATTGGTATTTTTGAGATCTTGGAGTGTATCAGCCATTTGGCCTACCATCTAGTGTTGTCACCTAGCTTGTCTCATGTACATGATGTGTTTCATGTTTCATTGCTTAGGAGATATATTGCAGATCCTTCTCATGTGTTGGATTAGACATCTTTGCAGGTGTAGGATCAGGTGTAGGTGATGGTGGAGCCCGATGTGCATTATAGAGTGCGGGACCTTGGGTCTTTGAGGCGAGAGAGATTGATAAGGTGTGAGTGTAGTGGGGTAGATATGATGACACTACAACTACTTGGAAGGATGCTAAATTGTTACGAGTTCGGTCCCACATTTTTTCCAGTGACTTCCAAGAGGAAGTCGAGTCTAAGGGGAGGGGGATGTAGTGCCCACTTCCCTTGAAACCTTTGATATTGATCATGATACGGTTGAGTATATTATGGACATTATTATAGTTTTAAATTAGTATGATGTTAGATGTTAGATCATGGATTATTGTTGACTTTGATTAATATATTATACATGATGATGATTAAAGACATTTTATATATTGATGATTAAAGACATTTTATATATTGATGATGATATACTATTTGACATGGTTATATTTATGGATGTTGTTCAGTCATGTGTTATTTTGGTATATTGAGTAGATCTAGAAAATAAAATTAATTTGATGATGATATAGTTGTTGATAAAATTGTAAATGATATTTTTGTTTTCCTTGATGATGTTGTGATTTATGTAGAGAAAAATTTGGAATTATATCTTATATGTATTTTGGATGATTTGATGTGGCCACGAGGCCGAAGGAGGTATTTTTATTTTACAGTTAAAATATCACAACAAACATCGGGGATCGGAGAGTAACCACATTGGAATTCTAGATGAATTCAACAAAGGTCACCATGGTAACATGTATTGTTTTTTTTTGTGTGTGTTTTATTTTTGTTAGGGGTTCCCATTGTGGGGATCACTGTAAATGTGACCAAGTGGTTATGTACATTTATTAGTGTGGTTCCTTTATTTGATGTTAGTATGTGTTTATTAAGTGATGTGTTAACCCTTTCCATTATTTATTTAATTGTGTGTGAATATTATGAATAATCATATTGTTAGAATTAATTAATCAAAATGGGCCACAAGAAACTTATTATTAAAGTTGTTGCCTCTTGAATTATGTGTTGTAAGTGATGTGTAAGAGTGGTGTAAGTAAATTTTGGAGTATGAAACACTCCACCTCCTTTGAAATTCAAATTTTTCCTTTGAGGCTGATTTTGGAGGCTTGTGGTGCAAGTTAAACTTATCCCATACCTTTTAAATTTGTATACCAACCTTACCTATGGTTGGAGAGTTAAAATTAGGCTTAATTATGTATTATTGTAAGACAAGTTGTATGTTTTAATTGCACTTTCTTACATGTTTTCAATTTCAGTCCTTATGGGATGTGGGCTTAATTTGAGTGTGTAAGTAAAATTGTCATTCTTCCACCTACTTATTTATTATTCCTTGGAGTTTGAAGTTGACTTATGAGTTGGAGTTGAGTATGTGTTATGCGGTATCCTATATGGATCCACCTCATCCTCCTTTTTCCCTCTTCTATATATTCTATTTCCTTAGCTTCTTTTTGGGTTTCTTCACCTTGAATTGCTTTATTTTGGGTGACTTCTTTTGGTTTTGAGAGCTCTTGCAATTTTGGAGAAAGTTGTAGATTGTTGATTTCTTGTGGATTATTGATCTTGGAATATTTTGAATTGGAAAGCTTGTTGTTTTGGAACCTTGGAACAAACTCCATTTTGGAGAGGTAGGAGCTTGGCTCTTTAAAAATCCTTCTTTCTTTTTTATCCATATGTAAATGCTTGAATGTCTCGAATGTGTTGGTTTATTTGTTGGTGGTTGGGTAGAATGCCTAGGAATGGTGTAGGAGAAGACTATGGGGATTCTTTAGAGGAGACATAAGTGTTTTTGGGAGGTATATGTGTGGAGGAGTTGGGATTTGGGTTCCACCTTGTAAAATAAATAGCTTGCAATTATTTACTCGTTATGGGGTGCCATAAGAGGTTGGGGAGGAATAAGGAAATGTGAGGAATAAGGGGTACTTGGGGAGGCATAAGGCATGTCAGAATTTTAAATGATATATTTTGGTGGTTTATTCTCAGTTAGTGATGTCCATTTCCCCTTTAGGAGGCATAAGCAACATCCACCATAGTTTTGCTCCTTTGGATTGCATGAAGAAGCCTAATTATTGTTTGTTGTTTTCATGTGGTTGTAAACTGCATTATGTTTTGGACTGTGTGTTGAATGTGAAAGTTTTCTTTTGTGTTGTGGAATCCTGTTGTTTCCATGAGTTGAAAAACATCTCTTATTGCATTGTGGTTGGTGATCGGGGCCAATGAAGAGGGAAACTTCTCCTTTTCATTGGATGTATTTTTTGGGTGGAGAGCATTTCCTTTTCCCTATTTTTGTTATGATCAATTTGGAAAATGGTGGAACTTCTTGTTGCTGTTCCGGAGCTGAGAAAGAAGAAAAAATTCATTGTCCATTGTGATATTTATTTTTGTAAACATTTCCCACTTGAAGTGGATAACAATGTAATCTATTTTGTGATGAAGAATTACTCTATCTTGGAAAAGAAATCCCCTTTCGAATGTGAAAGAGATATGCTCGTAATGTCTGTTCTAAGAAAAGAAAAGAAAAGAAAAGAAAGAATTGTATCTTCGTAAGTTGTATTTTGATCATTCAGACAAGAGAAGTTGTAAAAGAAATCATTCAATTGAATAGATGTTATTTTGCCTTTACAAAATGAAGTTATTATTGTTTGAAATATTCTTTTAAAATGTTGTGCAATTCTCTACTTTGAATGTGGAAAATGTATTTAATTATGCATCCTATGTGTCTTTGAAAAGAACGTTTTTGCAAAAGAAATAGATAATGCATTCTTGTTCTACATTTTGATTGAAGGAAAGATAAATATTTTAAACTAGCATAGAATGAATTGAAATGTTTTTATAATGTGATAAATGAAAGAAGATCTATTCAAATCTAATCTTTGTTAGTTGTTTTTTCAAAACCAAGTAAATATTGATTAGAAAATTTCGAACGAATTTCGAAAACTTTGAAAGACATTTAAAACATTAATAAAATCTAAGAAAGATCAAAATGATCCCAAACAAGCTAAAGTACTTAAGAAATTTTCATATCTAACCTTTCAAAATCAGGCTTAAACAGCGGTTTCATAGTCATTTTGTTATCAATTTGGGGAATTTTTGAAATGATAATCAATCAAACAATTTAACCCTAAAATTCTTTCGAGTGCAATCCTCAATGTCTATTTGGCATGTTGAGAAAGAAACAATGGCAGATTGCAACAAAATTTATAAGTTAAAAAGACCAGTTCACTTTTTAAGTGATAGAAAGATGTTTTCTCAAAATTCACCCTTCAAAATTTATCAAAATAAAATTTTTAAGGTTTTCGCAAAATGGAGGTCGAGACCTTTCCAAAATTTCCTTGTTTTCCAAAAATGACTTTCTAATCAAAATTTATGGCCTTATGAAGTTTTCACTTAATTTTGGCTTTCAAAACAATCTAATTGTCAAATTTAAATTAATAAAATATTCATTGATTGAGACTCCATGGGCTAAATGTTTTCTTTTGCAATTTTTTCCCAAAAATGCTAAAGGCATGAAGTTCCCCACCACTCCACCGACCCAAAACATTCATTTTGAATAAAAATAATCTAAGTTTGAAAAAGCAAATTTGGAAAAAAATTCCCGCGGCCCCGCCACCCGCTTGTTTACTATTTGAAAAGCATTTTCAGGCGCGAGGGCCCATGCAACCCTTAACTAAACCTTTTTTAAAAATTGGCAAAAATGTCTATACTTTCCATGGCCCCGCTTCCCCGCCCTTCGTCTTGGAAGAGTACTTCCACGGCACGCGGACCCGTGCTTTCAAACTTAACTCTTTTGAAATTTGGTGAGAATTCCTAAGTTTCCTTTGTGGCCTAGCCACCCCATAGCTAATGTGGTTGTGACATGTGGCTATGCTAGGCATCGGTGGAGGCATGGATTGTGCTTGTTCCTTAATGCTTCAAAAAGAATTTGGCAAATTTTTTTAAGTTTCCTGCAAGAGCTCACTGACCCGAATCCAATGGTTTTCTGACACATGGATTCATGAGGCATCAGTAGGCATATAGTATTTTAAAACCTTACATTTTTCTTTCCAAAAATTCTAAACTATCTAAGTCTCCTTGGCAGCCTACATTTTTGTAAGTCACCATGGGTGTGACACGTGGCTTCTTTTGGTGTTGGCGGAGGCATGAGTTGTTTTAAACCGTTAACGATTTTTCTTCCAAAAAGTATTAATTTTCTAAGTTTCCCCACCGGTCTATTTTCCATGCTTTCATCCTATGTTTGACATGTGGCATCCTTGGGCGTCGGTGGAGGTGCAAATCATTTTGAATCCCTAGTGCTTTTTCTTCAAAAAATCAAAAAATATTAAATGCCTCTAGTGACACACCTTCCCTTTTTATTTGAATTTTTGACACGTGTCCCTTGTGGACCTTAGGGTGAATTTTCTTTCTTTTGGTGTGAAACTCCTCCATGGGCTCGCGGGCGTGCGGAGGTAAATTGCACTTTTTTCCAAAAAGGGAGAAATCGCTAAGTTCCTTCCCCGCTTTTGCTGACCATGTCTTGGGAAAATATTTCTTCCCGATCCACTAGTTCTCATTCCTTTTCGGGAAAAATTTATTTCTACGGTTCGCAGGAATGCCCTTCGGAAAAATTTCTTCCCGGGACCGCAAGCTCGCTTTTGAGAAAATTTTCATCCGAAGGCCCGCCCGCCTATAACTTTAGAAATACGAGAAGTTACAAAGACTTATTTATATAAATGGAAATTGGAGGAAATTTCCTATCTAATTGAAATGTTTTATGAAGTTTTAAGTGCGTTAAATATGAGAAAAATCAAGTTTAATCTTATAGGTCAATTTGAGAGAGGGTAAGTGAGAAATTGCCATGTTAATTTAAATGTTAATCTAACCCCTTGGATTGGACCTTGTTTCTTGTCTTGGACCTTGTGAAATTAAATACCTTGGGTATTTAATTATTTGGGACTTTTAATTGTCTAAAATTTTAATTAAGGAATATTTAACTATAGTGTTAGTTTAATTGGTCATTAAATTAAGACCTAAGGAGAATTTGAGCTAGTGTGGATTTATTAGTTGTTTTAATGGAAGTGTTATTGTTAAATCTTATTATAATTGAAACTTATTGTGATAATCGTAGTTTCTAAACCCGTATCGTGGCATACACTTTACAAAAGAAATATTCCATAATTTTTATAACTAAACCTAGGTTGTTCTTGGGTCTCTCATGGGATATTTTAGCGGGCGTTACATTATAAATCAGGTGCAAACATTATAAGTAGTATCTATTATCACCAGAGCTTGAATTAAAGGAACAAGAGAATTACAAAGACATACATCTAGTAGATCCACACAAGGGACTAGGGCTACATCACTCTACAAACACATCATAGAGGGGAATTTCATTTTATTCCATCTTACACATTTACATACCCGGAGAAATCTAGATCTAGCTGTAGAAACTAGTTTTTGGAATCATTCCTCCCCTTCACCCTACGTTTTCTCTCCATCATTAGGCTTACGCTTTAAAATCTCTTTCCCCCGTAAATTTGAATAAATCTCATTTCCCACAAAAATACATATTCACTTAATCACTCTTAATGGGTTACTTGGTCCCCTTCAAATCCCTAAACCTTGTTATATGCTAATATCCAATTAATAATTAAATATTCCAAATGATTTCATATAACCCTACATCATAATTACATACTCCAAAATCATTCAAATCATGCACCCCACTCATGAATTAAATAATGTAAAATAATCCACATGAAATCCATTATTGCACCTAATCATTCAAATCATGTCCCCCACTCACCTAATCATGGTTACTTTTTCAAACCAGGATTACTTGATAACTCCTAAATTAACCCCATCTCTAGGATATAAATATAAGCCTTACTCTCCTCTTTAAGACAAGTTAGAATTCATAGCGAACCTATGATATTATAGCTCCTCACTTTTCATCATATCACCACAATACCCTTGTGATGCCACTTGTATCACCATAATATCATCCTCATGCCCTTGTGGTCCTCTTAGTAAGCCCATTTCTTGTCATCCTTCCATCTACAACAAGAAATTTTGCAAGTTCATTTTGTGATTTCCTCGCATCAAGTGCAATTTCTCGTTGATTCATGCAGGTTTTGTTTACTTTACATTTATTTTTATCAAACTCCGTAGCTTATTTATACATCGAAAATTTTTAGGTTCTCTTTTTTTTTTTTATGCATGTTATCTATCTATCTTTCATTTATATTGTTTTCTCATATCTAATGGGGGTCGACATCGGTGAAAGGAAGGTAACACTTCCAAGAACCAACTTTGTTGGAAACCCCCACATATACCATCTAATTCATTTTTTTCTTAGTTTACAATGTTTTGTAGGTCTATCCAGCTTGTAGCGAGGAAATTCACTTTGTGACTGTCCATTTTTCACCATCTTCTCTCAATTTACCTTAAACCCTTGCATCTTTGAGTTTGTTTGATTTCTTTGTTATCTAGCTCACTAATGCGGACAGGATGAAGAAGAAAATTTGATCAAAACTATCCCATTATCATAGTATAAATTTCACAAGGAAAACCTAAAGCATCATTACATACACATACACATAGAGCTACATAAGTTCTAACATGTAATGCAACAATCGGTCATAAGATCACTCTTGAGTGACTCGTTGGGTAAGTCTAACTCTCCATTCTCGAATCTTATTTATTAGGTTTGATGTGGTTTTTCGAGCATGACGTGCATCTATTTATATATTTTGCTGGTGTGACAAGTATGGTCGATGACATTGGAGAAAAAATAGACTGAAAAAAATAGGACCAAAAGTGAAACTTTTCCATCTTAGAAAGGATCAAAACATGAGAATCGAGTGAACACTAATGCCCAGTTTAGTCCCCAGTCTCGAGGCACTCTTGTCCTCCCATGGGTTCTTTTGTCTTATGAATTTAGGAGTTCCATAATCCACAGGATCCTTGATGACACTTTTCCCATTCTACTCCAACAATTTCTCAATCCATATCACCTCTACGTTATGCGAAATCAGCTAAGTCGATTCTCTCTCTCTCTCTCTCTTTCTTAGGGTTTTATATATTTGAATGCTTACCTGATTTCCCATTTACCGTATCTTATCATCTCGTATATCATTAGTTGCAGTAGTTACTCTAAAATAAGGTTTAATTTAATTTAAATTAAATCATTGTGCATTTTGTTAGGTAACATGTGTTGATACTTGGTTTTGGTTTGATTGATTTTAATGTATTTATATATATGACGTCTTGCACATACTAAACGGTGTTTCTCTTTTGAAATTGTAATTGAAGTTTTCATTCAAAAAATATATTAATTATTTATTTATGTTTCTCTTTATGCATATTTCGAACTATCAATTAGGTTGTGGTTTGTTTTTATTTATTGTAATAATTATATTTCAATTATTTTACATAGAAAACCGAGTTATCCAACAAATCTTGTGTGTTGAAAAATTAAGATCTTTATTTGGTGAAACACTACGAGTAAATATATAATGTACTAAAAATATTATTTTAGGGTTGGCAAGATCTTCTAAATTTTTTTGGTTTTCTTTTTAGGTGTTTTTGGGCATGCATGTTGATAAATAATATGTGCTAAGGGATGGATCAGTATATGTATCATAGTTGATCTTATAATAGTGGATGACTTGGCAAAGGCAAGTATAACAATCGCTAAAATATTACATAGGTTTTCAACTACTAATTATTACTTTTTCGAGAAAACAAGCGCTCATTTATTTTAATGCATGATTTTGTTTCAATTGGTATAATTAAGTATCGGGATTATTTGATTTTTTTGTGTAGTAATTGTATACATGTTTCAGGCATATTAGTTTTGGGGGGGAAATAACATTTAAAAAAGGGCATGGTTCAGACTATTTCCTTTCTTGTAGGTCCTTTCTATATAAAAGAACAACCTTTCATTAGTGAAAAAATGTGATTTCAAAACGGTTTTGGTTTATGGTTATGATGATATTTGGGAGTGTAATTGTTATGGGCATTCATTACTAATATATTTTTACCATCCTCCCAAAGAAAGGTAATATGGTGGCTCGCTAGCTATTGCATGGTTTTTCAATATCCATACAATTTTTTTCACTAATGGTTCAACTGTATAATTTTTTAAATTTGTTTTTGTATTTAATGTTAATAAAGAAGTGTATATTTATTTAAATGTAATTTATTATCTCCTACACTACATTATTATTTTCCTCAATATTTATTATAAATTTTTTATCAAATATAATATGTTGTGTTCTCAAATTTTCACTATTTTAAAGAGAATATGAGGTTTCCCTAACTCTCACAATTACCTTAAAGTCTTACCTAGTGAATATATTAGTATTTTCTTGCTTGAGGGGTAAGGGTATGTCATAGAACTATAGTAGTTGTATATTATAGTTTGGTTTTTTGATGAGGGGTTATATTTTGTTTGTTACACAATAAAACTATTTGGAATCAATATTTTACATATTTATTACATATTGGTGTTTTAGTGAAGGGTTATGAATTTTTTTTTGTTATGCAATAAATCCATTTGGAATCAATATTTTAAGTTTTTATTACATAAAATATAATTGAAATATTTTTCAAACAATACATCTCATGGAGAAGTTTTCTATGTCATCTCCAAAAGGATAAGTTACATCAGAATGGAATTCGAACACATATCTATAGAGATACGGCACCTTGACAAACACAAGACAAACATTTACAAGGGTGTCATTGTTAATACATTTAAAGTAAAAGATGAGCAAGAAAGCAAATCGACCATTACATTTATATAACCATTACTATTATGGAATCATTCCCATTAACATTTAAGAATTATTACATATTAAAATGAAAAAATTAATTCCAATATACATTAAAAGGAATGCGTAACTTGTGGTGATAAGGCATATTTTTAAAACTAAATTAAAACAAAATTCATGGGTATTGAATTTTCCTCCAATATTCATGTTGGGAAAAACTTCAAAACACATGTTGAATCCAACCTACTCACATATTACATCAGAACTATTTCAAATGGAATTTAAAATTAAGTAATTTGAATAAGTGGAATACATGCAAGATAAATCCATTACTCAAAATTTTATCATGAAAATATTGTTCATCTCCAAGGAGGAATGGTTCCAAAATTGTGAGAATGATGGCATTCTTTCAATGAATGGCTCATGTGGGGCCGATTTCGTATCCAAATTCAAAAAAGGAGTGACGGTGTTGGTTTAAAACTTCAATGTAATGCCTACGATGTAATGATTTTGAAAATATGTTTTCTTAATGATATTTTTGTTGAAAATTTGAAAGTTTTGTTTTATTTACATTAACAAGATCTTCGAAAACATATTTGGGTTTTTGTCGGAGGAAAAGCATCAAACTATAAGTCTTGGAGTTCCATGATTTTTTTGTTCTATTTTTTTTCTTTTTAAATATTTAGTTCTATTTTAGTAAGAAATTATTGTTTTTAGTAATTTATCTTGCCTAAAGGCGGGCATATTGTCTTCACCAAAACAAATAGTCATTTTCTTATCTATGAATAGCAAGTTGCCATATGTCTTTAGATATTGTTTGACTAAAGTTAAATTGTCATAATTAATTTTATTTATTAATACATTAAAATTTTTATTTAATTGTAATGCTAGCTAAGAACAACGAACTTGAGACCCATGAAACAACCTAGGATTAATTAGAAAAATTATGGAATAATTTTTTTTTGTTTAAAAGTGTCTACAACCAGGTTACAAGGCAACACCTGTCACTAACAAGTTCCATAACAATTCTAATCCACTAGAACATACTTTTTCTTTATTAACAATTATTAGGTCACAAGGTCAAAAATTTAGGGTTAGAAGGTTCAACTAGGTTCAGAGGGTAATTCCTCACCATACCCACTCTCTAACAGGCTTAAATATTCAACTTGATTTTTCTCACACTTAACGCATTCAAAATTTTCCTAAATTACTCCCATTGGATAGGAAATTTTCTCACCTTTCCATTGATATAAAGAAGTCCTCCTAACTCCTCATAAAACTCAAGTTATGGGCTGGCAGACCTTGGGAGGAAACTTTTCCCAAGGGCGAGCTTGCGGGCCTAGGGGAGAAAATTTTCCTTGCGTGGGTCAGCAGAGTGGGGACGAGTTTTAGTGCTTTTTCCTTCTTCAGGGAAAAAATGTGATTTCCCTCCACACGCCTACGAGCCTGAGGAGGACACATGTCGGCTTATAAAAGCTCAGGCAGAAATTTGGGCCATCGGAGAGATTTAAGGCATTAAGCCTTTTGGGTTTGGAGATGCAAGGGGAAAAACATCCCACGCTCCTCTGCCTATCCCAGATGATACCACATGTCATCCCCAATTGGGCTGCAGTGAGTGCGGATGCAGAGGAAACTAAGAAAATTTTCCCAAGAAAATTTTAAAAGCACTAAGGTTGAAAGAGGTGTCGTGCCTCTGTCGTTGCCTCGTGATGCCATGTGGCATCACCTGATTGGTCACAGACCGGCGGGACAATGGGGAAAACTTAGAAAATTTTCCTAAAATTTCTGGATGCGCTAAGTTAAAAAGAGGTCTGCCCCTCTGCCAACACCTCATGGTGCCACATAATAGCCTCTGATTGGTTGGAGGCTGGCGGGGTGGTAGAGAAAATTTTGAAAATTCTCTCAAAAAATTTCCTAAGTATTTTAAGGGAAAATTTGGGCCGCGGGCCCACCAAGGAAGGAAAACTTCAGAGTGCCATAACTTTTGATAGAGAGCTCAGTTTTGGGAAAACGAGGACTTTCTAGAAATCTCTCGATGCCCTCTTTGCACGAGATCATTAATTTTATATTTTTATAAAGTTTAAGGGGTAAATTTTAAGAAAACAGCCTACAAGATTTTTAAAAGTAAACTGGTAAATTTTAAGTTGTTAGATCTATTCAATTTGATCTTCTACTTTACTCAACATGCCAAACAGACATGGAGAATTATTCTAAGAATAATTTAGAATGCATTTGGAAGTTAACTTTGCTTGATTGATTTCCAATTCAAATTTTTTTACAATTTTAGACAAAGAAAATAAGCTGTGAAAGGTTTGGGCCCAATTTTTCCTTGTTTGGAGGATTTTTCCTTAAGTTTTTAGTCCAATTGAGGTCATTTATGTCATAACATGTTAGATTTTAAAGTTTCAATGTTATGTATTGTTTGTAGGTTCGAACTGTTCATTTTAGATAAATTATTTGCCAGGATGAAATACAAAACAAAGATCAATTTCTAAAGGATTTATTTATCATTTTTCACCTTCCAAGTATGGAAATGCATTTCTATTTTATTCTAATACCTTTAGTTGATTTAAACAAACCATTTACTAGCTAAAATGCAAAGTCTAATTTCCAATTTTAACAAATTTCAAAAGAATAGAGTTAAATATATTTCCTTCATATGTATTCCTCATTTCAATTTTCCAAACATAGATTTCAAATCAAAATTTGATGATCAATTTAAATACAAAAGTGTAAACTGATAAAGGTAGTGCAATATTTTATTGATTTCAAATATACAACTTTACATATTTCAATTTCTTTCTTTCAAATGAATAGAATAGAGTATATATATCTTTCAAATTTTGAATTTACAACTTTCATAGCTCAATACAAAGTATCCTTCCTTTACAAATAATATATAGATTATCTACTTCAAAGTGGGAAGGGTTAAATAAGATTTCATTTCACAAGTGACTATAAAACTATCTTTCTCCTCTACTCTAGAACAACCACATATATTTCTCCTTTTGGATCACAACAAAGGTAGGGGAAAGGCTCTGCTCTCCACCCAACCAAGACATCCAATAAAAAGGAGAATCCATCCTTCTTCATTTGCCCCCGAGCCCCAACCAAAATGCAATAGAAGATGTGATTCAACCCATGCCAACAAAGGCTTCCACAAACACACATGCAACATTTTCACATTTTAAACACATTTCAAAATAAAATTTAGTTTACAACTACATTAAAACATAAAAACAATATTAAGGCTCCATCAAGCAAGCTAAAGGAACAAGGAACTATGGGGAAGCTACTTATGCCTCCCAATGGGAATTGGGTATCCACATGTAACAAACCGCCAATATAAAACATCTCACATATTCTTATGCCCCCACAATTCCTCCTTATGCCCCCCACAAATTTCCTTATTCCCCCACAAAGTAAGAAATGCAAGCTATTTTTGTTCCATGGTGGATCCTAAACCCAAAATCCCTCCACAATAAATTTGATGCCACTGGCATTCCCTTATGCCCCCCCTCAATGATTCCCCATAGCCTTCTCCTACACCATTCCTAGGCATTCTACCTAATCAGCCAACAAACACACAAAACATTCACCATTCACACAAACATAAAAATAAATAAAAGTATATATGAAGAGCTAAGCTCCTACCTCTCCATGGTAGATTTTGTTCCAATACAACAAGCTTTCAATGTCAAAATATAGTCCCAAAATCAGCATGGTAGATTTTGTTCCAATACAACAAGCTTTCAATGTCAAAATACAGTCCCAAAATCAGCAATGCCCAAGTATGAAATGCTCTCCAATCTCCTAAAAAATCAACAAGAGCTCTAAACATCCAAGGAATATTTTCCCCAAATGAAGTATGCCACCAAAATGAAAATCAAGTAACCAAGTAACCCACAAAAAGCCAAGAAAATTCAAATTTAAGGAAAAGGGAAGAGAAGAGGATGAGGTGGATCCATGTAGGATGCCACATCACACATCCTCAACTCCAACACACAAAGTGACCTTCATTCCCCAAGCATAATAAATAGGTGGGTGAAAATATGACAAATTACTTACACACTCAAAAAGGCCCACACCCTAAAGGACTGAATTTAATAAAATATAAGAAGAGTGTAATTAAAACTTGTAATTTGTCTTCCCAAAATGTATTATAAAAGTCTAAATTTAAATCTCCAACCCTAGGCAAGGTTGGTATGTAAATTTAAGAGGCATGGGACAAGTTTAACTTGTCCCACAAGCCTCCAAAACCAGCCTCCAAGGACAAATTCGAATTTCCAAGAAGGTGGAGTGTTTCATACTCCAAAATCTGACTTACACAACTCTTACACATCACTTACACATACTTACAACATTTAATACAAGAGCCAAAAACTTCTATAATTACTTTCTTATATCCCAAATTTGAATAATTTATTTATTTTAATAATATGATTACTCACACTAATTCTCCACAATTAAAAGAACAATGAAAGGGGGTAAAAGAATCACAAAATAAACACATGTAAACATTAATAAAAGAAACCACATTAATAAATACATAAAGCCCCTTGGTCACATTCAAAGGTAATCTCTCCATGGGAATCCCTAACAAAAATAACACACACAAACAAAACATGTTGCCATGGTGATCTTGTTGGATTCATCTAGAATTTCAATGTGGTTAGTCTCTAATCCCCCGATGTTTGTTGTGATATATTAACCTGCAAAACACAAATATCTCCTTCAGCCTCGTGGTCATATCGAACATCCAACATGATATAAATATAATCACAAAATCATCTATACATATGAATCACAACAACATCAAGGCAATCAACATTATCACTTATAATTTATATCAACAACTATATCGTCATCATATAATGTCCATTTTCTAGGTCTACTCACAATATCTAAAAATCATATGTCGAACAACATTCATAATATATCCATGTCAAATAGTATATCATCATCTATATATAAAATGTCTCTAATAATCATCATGCATCATAACTAAATCAAGATCAACAATAATCCATGGTCCAACATCTAACATTATACTAAATCAAAACCATAATAATGTCCATAATGAAATCAACACTATCAAGATCATTATCAAAAGGTTTCAAAGGGAAGTGGACACTACATTAATTCTATTGCCTTGAGCCTTTATTCTTAGAGTGCATAGTTATTTTAAATTAACTAAAAAAATATCGATGATAAATAATAACATTCCACATGGAATACATTTCTTCCAACCAAAAGTTTAAAAATTAATATGATAGACATTATCCAACCTCCCCCATAAACTTTAGTCTGGCTCCTCTTTATTTATGGTTTAAGGTGCTTAGGGTTGGTTGGTTAAAATGAATAACCCCCTCAATTATACGTGGCATCCCCTCTCAAAATTATTCTTATGTAAAAAAATTGATAAGGTTGTTTTTCTTGTTGAATAAACTCTCTGTAGGGCCCACCTCCTCATACACAAGTATGGGTTGTTCAAATTATTCGTAAATATTTTTATATTCATTTCAAATGTTTTAATGTGTAGGGGAAAAATAATATTCAGAGAGTAAAGTGAAGGTCTCCCAAGATGGTGAAAATCTACACAAATATAGGAACTCCAAATTGAATGTGGACTATTTTTTGTGGTGATATAATATTTTAAATCTAAAATTGAATAACTACCTTTGGTTTTTCAAGAAAATTTATTGGATAGATTTTATATTTTAAACATGCTAGTTGTTTTGTGAACATAAATATAGTTACCTTTCTAACCATATTTTTAAGTGGTTTTTTTTTCTAGTTTGTTTGTACATGTGCTACATGGATTAGTTACAATCGTGTCTTTGAACTTTTCAATGCTTTACCCTGGTCTAAGTCCGGTTATTCGTGGTAATGATTTTCCTCAATGCACTTTGCGTATTGTAGAGTACTTATTCCTTGTCTATTTATTATTGTTTGTATTTATTTGTTGTAGGATCGAAACACACATGAGCAATAAAACAAAATTAAAATAGAAATAAAAGAAGCATGTAATTGTAAAATAAACCCAAGATTTAACGTGCGCTATTTCTAAACATACTAGATCTTTTACCACAATTTTTCAAGAATATTTTTGTGGTTATATGGTATTCCAAAAATTAAAATTGTGGCATTGGAAGTGTAGTTAATCCACATTTTGATATATTATTGTAGTTTTTCCATAATTCATTATATTGTGGATGGTCCACAATTCATGATGTTTGTAAAATTTCTATATTTTTGTTTTTGCTAGTATTCCACAATTTTCACGAAAATATAGTTTTTCTATAGATTCAATCTTTGTAGAAATTCCACAACTTAATTTTGTATCTCTCATCAATGTTATATTCATGGAAATTTCAACTTTTTTTTCTACAATTATCCTTACCACATACAACATGTAGGTGGAAGCTAAAATTTGGTTTTTGTAATGCCCCGTGGGCATCGGCCTCCACTGCCACCGTGGCCTCCTCCCAACCACCTGGCCTGCAGATTTGACCAGTGTCTTGTCTGTCCTTGCGTGAGGTCTGAGCGGAGTCACATTTTTCTTCGACATGATCTCTTCTTGATTCTCTTTGAATGCGAGTAGGTGGAGTGTGGACGCGTTTTCTTCCTTGGACCGCGTGTGGTGGTTGGGGGGTGTCTTTCCTGGTCGTGTGGGCATTTTTGCTTCCTCTTGGCACGTTTTTTTTCTCTGCCTAGGTTGCTGCGTGAGCCTGGTTTGACGTGGGTGTGGATGAAGCTACAAGATAGTGTAGTAGGCATGTTACCTCCCTTCTCTTGGGCGCTGCGAGGAGTGTTCTGGTTACACGCGACCACAGTCGTGATCAGTTGTTGCAAAATCTTGCAGCTATAGCAGAAGCCATTTTGAGCGCTTCCAACGAGCAGGTTGTCCACTAGGTTGTTATCATTCGGATTCATTGCATCCTCAAATTTGGAATTCTCCTTCAAGATATTTTGTATCAAATCAATTAAGTGACAGTAAGAGCATTACCAGGAAATCCATGGCTTTGCATTACGTAATGGTTTTGAGTCAAATGCTACCGTGCGAATGCGCCTCCCATAATGCAATCGGCAGTTTTGAAAGCATCACATGTGGTTCCATTTGTGGCATGTGGTTTCGCTTAGTAGAACAATGTGGTTCAGTATATGCCATGGCTTTTGCTTATATGACATGGCAGTTTTCTCTTGCTGTCCATGGTAGTTTCACCTGTTCCGAACAGAACTCATTAACGGCCAAATCTCGGTGTCGCTTCTCATTCTAGGTAATTGGGATCCTTTGGTCTTAGAGGGGACATCACCAGAAATGCATAAGAGAAGCCAATGGCTACGCAATTGGAAGGCAAGAGTGAGAGGAGAAATAAGGAGTGCAGGAGTTGGAGAATGCGTGAGAGGATCGCAATGAGTAATCAGTTGTTCATAGCTAATGCCTAGTCTATGCTCTTTATAATCTTTCAATAGCAGTAACAGAGAGAGTGAGATGCAATGCTCCTTAGAGCTCTTTCTATTGGCCCCACTGCTGAAGGAAGAAGAGGAAGCTGTGAATTGCCACTCCCAGCAGGTTTTCCCCACACAAGTTAAAAATCATCTTTGGTCTGCAGGGGGCACCTCCTGTTAATGCTACCAAGGGGATTCCTTATGTAGCTAGACAGAGAAATGTTGTAGCTCGTGCCAAGCACTTTGTGGGTGACAACAGTTGGGGCGAGGACTTTAGACAGGGATTTCCCTACAAACATTATTTTTGGGTAATGGAAAATCTTCAGGGGAGTGTCTTTGTACAGTGGAAAGGCGTTGGGGCCTGAATTTTGTGCCCTTGATCTATGCTGGAGACATCTCTGTTGAAATTATCACACTTTCAAGCTACACTACAATGTTTACACCGAGAGTTTGATGTTGTCCCCAAATCGATGAAGGAAAAGGTTGTGTATCAATTACGGTAGATGCCTTTCAGAGCCAGGAGCGATGTAATCATTATGTCTTGTGTCCGAGCTTCAAACCATGGTCGGTGTGTAGCTTTCTAGTGCAAGTGCTCTCGGACTGAGTGGTAAGCAGTTCGACTCTCACCCCCCAAAGCAGCTGCTTTGAAGCAATCTAGTGTTTGGACAGCCACCTATTGCATCCTTCTAGTCGTGCCTTCAAAAGGGAATCCTGGTGTGGTATATTGCAAGAAAAGACCAGTGAAGCAGAGGATAAAGTGGAGGGCGTGTGGCTGTAGCAGTCCTTGCTGGATGCGTTAAAACAGGCAAGATAGACTAACCATATACATAATATGCTAGTATCTAATAAACCTCTTGAAATGAAACTTTCTCCTTCTAGAAATTGGTTTAAATCTGTGATTATGTGGTTTTGTGTTCAATATATGGTTAACAGTTTGTTACTTCCAGATTGCCTCTGTTGGTTGTTCTTGTTGACGTGATCAAACCCATTTATATATATATAAAACAAACAAAGGTTCCCAGTGTATGCTTTGATTGATCATATGAAAATATACGTATATATATATATATATAATTTTAAAGTTACTTCCTTCTGCAAAAATGTCGTTGTTTCTTTTGTGAACCTGGGTATGTAATCGCCCCTAGAACATTGCAGCGTTGACTAGTATTGGTTTCCTGTTATGTTGTTGCCCTAGAGGAAAACATACAGTTAAATTATTATTATATTTCTTTTTTATGATAAGCGTGATTATGCACTTCGTGTATTGTGCAAAGTATTAGGGCTTTTGAAAATTAGAAGTTCAATTTATATGCTTGTTAAGAAGGAAGTTTTGGGCCGAAAATATGTCCTGGGTTGATAGAAGGGCATAAATTATTGATAGAACCCCATTTTGATTCTACTCTTTCGATGAGTAAAATTTGATAAAATTAATGACCTTTATGGTGTTAAGATATGGTATGTTGATGATTCCTTGTGTGATCAATTTAATCATGTATAGACATAATGCCTTGATGGAGTAAGGTAATACCTTTCACGGTTCGTGAAAGTTAAGGTTTTCATCAACTGCTTAAGGTAACATGAAGTCCCTTAATTTAGTCAAACTTGTCTTGTACTTCCTTCCTGATGAGTGACCTTTCATTGCAAATTTAGAATGATTGTGATGGAAGGTCGTGAATATATTTTGTTGTCAAAAAGGGAAAAGAAGCTCTGGAATAGTTTGTTTTTGTGTCGAGTGTAATAATTGTAATTACATCATTATAGAAGTTAGTTATTGGAGGATATCTATCTTCAATGGTATATTGTGTGTTTAATCTCTGCATAGGTTACTATAAACTTAGTGTTGAGATGTAAATTAAGGAGAGTTGAGAGACCTTTTTCCTTTGTTTACATCGTTTATGATATTAGGAAGTGAGTTGACGTCGGAAAATATCAACCAAGTCTAGATTCATGGCTATGTTCCTCTAGAACGGGAGGGTTATAAATATAAGGTATTATGAAAATTGCAAGGATGTGTTTAGAATGCTAGATTGCCTACTCAACTTGGGTATTAATGAGGCTTATCGCTATTCCGGCCCCTGGTTATGTTCGGTAGGTAGCGGTTAGGCAATACCTATTAGGACATTCTTACCGTCCTTTCCACTCATCCTTATTAGCTATGAGGTCACTTATTACCTAAGATATAATGGTTGCGGGTTTGAATATAAGATTTTTCATCCTTTAAACCTTTTTATTACATGATGGAACTTTGTTTTTACCCTCGTTGTTCGTTTATAGCCTATTAGGCCTATGTCCCTATGGAACGATTCCAAAACTATATTCTTTTTGGCAGCTAAGATCGGGCCTGGTTTTTATCTTTTGACTTCACCTTGAGAATGTGGATTGATGGGTTACACTTTAGATTTCAATCACCTAATCTACGGGATTACATGATTGAAATCCTTATACTCTCAACTCTTGTGTCTAATCATTTAAATTTCATAGTCTTGCGTATTTGGTTGTCAAACTTTTGTAGTTTTAGAGGTATTTTTCATAACTAAAACTTATGGTTTTCTTCTTGGTTGATATGTTGAAAATTATATCTTGTTTCAAAGGTTGTTGGAGATTAGTACTTTGATCCATTTCCTAAAATAGAATGTTTCCTTTCATGGTATTGTTAGCTTGTAGCTTATTGTTGCTATGTATAGTCTTATCTTGCTCAGTTCTCGTGAACTGACTCAGGTTATTAATTGTTGCAGATGGCTTACGTGGTTAGATGATGGAAAGACTTGTAGATTATTGCATCAATCTTGGTTATATTGTTCCTTTGTACGAATGTGTATTATGTTATAAAATTTGGAAAGGGCCTTTGGACATTTTAGAAGAAGGGTCAGTGCCTAGTAAATGTATTGTAAAGTATTGTTGTTGTAACTGTTGAAACTTTGGCTTGTTTGGTTATCATGTGAAAGATGAAATTTTGATTACCGCTTGGTTATGTGATATTCTAGTGAATTTTAATCCTTAGAATAGTAGCGGGGCATGTCCCATGTTATTACTCTCTTGCTCCCTAGTCTTTATTCGATAGAGATGGTATGTCCCTTTGATTTGTGCACCGTGTTGGAATGAATTGATATAACCTTGTTTTGTTTCCGCAAACGAGTACTGTTAAACTTTGCTCTTGAGTTAAAACGTTGAGTTGTAAACCCTCCTAAGGCATAGTAGCAATGAGTTTGTAAGCACTATAAAGTGAGCTGGATAATCCTGATAAAAGTTAAACGAAAATTTATGTATATGAACATATTTATGTAGATGTGACCCACTTGAAACCTTTGAGACCTGGAACAATCAAGAGGAATCTATCTTTTGTAACAAAATATGATTACTTGTTTTTCTTTCCCGAGCCAAACCAATAAACACTATCCTTTTACAGTGAAACCTTAAATGATCTCTTGGTGAAATCAATGGTTAGATTATAGAAAATGATAGGGTTAGTTAAGTAGGAGTGAAAGTGATTAATAAAACCTTAAATTTCTCTTTATCCTTTGAAATTTTCTCCTATGCCAAACGTAATTAAGTAAAGTCTAGATAGAACATTTAACCAATCACGATAAAATCTTAACCTCAATGAAAGATTGATAGTAAACAATGTGACCCTGAAGCTAAATACTGTTGTCCTATTCTGTTAACCCATGCCTTAATTCATGGTGATATTTCTTAAGCAAGGTCAAAATTTAATCCTTAAACAAGAAGGCTATTGTTATGAAACCCTAAGTGGTACTTTCCCTCAATCGGAACTTATGCTTTCACCTGTGCAATAGAGGTATGAAATAGGAGTTAGTGGCTTGAGTAAGATTAATTAACCTTGTAAGAAATGGAAAATGTTCTAAAATCAAATGAATAAAAAGTTTTGGACATCAAATTGATGATCCCAGTTTAGAAAGCTTGGCCTTAAGCTATTTAGCCAACCATTGAAAAGAAAGAAGTTCTCCCTTGTGAAAAGAATTGTGTGAATCGTTACATGAAATTGTATAAGAACGTAAGTTAAGAATTAAGAGACACTTTAGTAAACAAGAAAATTTAACAAGAAATTCCTCATGGGATGCCCTAGCTGTGAGTGTGTCATGTGGATTGGACTTCCATGTTGTCTTGTCAAAAGAAGAGTACATTGTCCTTGATAGGTGTGAACGTTCTCGTGCTGACCTTGTGGTCTCCCCCGTAGCAAGTGGTTCCTGGTGTTGGTTGTAACCTTGTGACGATATGTTGTGCCGTGTTGTGTCAAAGCAAGTCAAAAAAAAAAAATTATCCTGTATTTCACTGTGTTGTCCTTGTGTTGGTAATTTTGGTGTGTTACACTTTGGTATCAGAGCGTAGGTTCATGCTCTCGAACCTATGGGCCGGATTGGTGTTGTATGGTGATGTTGCATGGTGGTGGTGGTGTTACATGATGATACTGATGATGATGATGATGTTGCATGATGATGATTTATATTGGAAGAGTAATGTGCTTTAAGCGTGATGTGATTATTGTCGTAATTGTGATATTGTGAACGCACGTGATGTGTATGTCACTCAGTGCGTATTTGTCATCATGTTGATGTGTTGGGGATGAGAGTATTCTCTCTCCTTCTTGTGGATTCTATGAAGAGTTCACGTGTGAATTACTGTTTGTGGCGTGTGAAAAGAATTATAATGTGGATGACATAGTGTTGGAACATTGTGACATATTGTGATATGTAAGTGTATCAATGTGTTGTATGACTAGATTGATGTTAAAAGAAATGAGTTGTATCATGATGTTTTTACCATGTTTTGAAGAAATGTGTGTACTACCTTGTTATGAAGCAATTATTGTTATGTTGTGATGTTATTATGTTCATCGTATATATGAGTTGTGTAATATGTAATGCTTCATGTCGTGAATTAGGGTCATACGGTGAGTGTATGAACCCTATCGTATTGTGATTGCACTTTGGGTGCAGAATGTGGTAAAGTGATGTATTGCACCCTGTGAATGTATGATTGTGATCTACCCCATATACCTACCATACGTGAGACGTTATGGTAGCTATGTGTGTACCACCATGGTGTTAGTAATGTAGTTACATGTTATGTTGTGAGCCTTACACTAACCGACCCTGAGGGAGATCGGTAGAAGTGTATGTTGAGAGTGAGGAATGGTGTACCATGGGTCAATAACTCGAGTCAAAACTCGGTTTAGTAGATTACATGTGACTCTTTCCTCTCTCCCTATGTGGTTGTATGTATGCAACCTTAGTGTATCTATGACTATGTTTAGCCTTGTCGAAGGGTGGTGGGATTGATATATATTTTACGAGCTGAGGCTCGATGTTCCGAGTGCCAGCAACTCGTTGAGTACCCCTTTGGTGGCTAGATAAGGCCACACAGTTATCATAATGTGACATTATTATAAGTTGATTTTATTCATAAATTGAGCTTTTACTTTATTTTGCAAGGACCAACATCTTTTCTTGATTGCAATGCTTTACAATTTTGGGCATTTCCTTGGTTTGTGGCACTAACATGGGGATTTCGATACTAACTTTGGCTATTTGGCCATTTATTTTAGCTTGATTTGGGGTCTTCTTTTAAATTTGGAATTTTTACCACCTTGCCCAAGGCTTGTACTTTGCCACTTGGCACTTTGACTGGATTGTTGTGCTGGTTCTAATGTCGTGATGTGTGGAATAGGGTCATGGGATGCACCATGGATTGGTTGGACCTATGGACCCACTTCGTTGTATGGGGGTACGCCCCAAGGGGTACATATAACTAGCGGGTTGTTGAACCACGCGTTATTATGTCACTTGGGTTAGGAGTGTCCAAACTCTATGTGTCTTGGACCATAGGGACAACCGGCCTCCTTGAGGGAGGCATAAGAGTTTGAGGGAGGCATAAGAGTTTGAGGGAGGCATAAGAGACTTGAGGGAGGCATAAGAGTTTGAGGGAGGCATAAGAGACTTGAGGGAGGCATAAGAGTTTGAGGGAGGCTTATGATATTTGTCTGTATGGTTGATGTTTCAGGATATATGTTGAGTTATTGTGATGTTTGGTAGTGGTCTTTTGATGTATGTGTTACTCATGTCAGATGGTTATGTGTTGTGATGTTGTGGACATGTCATTGATTCCCTTGTGGACACTATGTACCTGTAGCATGGTTTGTTGTTATGTGAGTCTTTCATTGATGCAAATTGAGGAAATGTCTGGTGGATTGTAGTACTCTTTTGTTTGAGTATTTGGTATGTCAGTCATTGATGTGTGATGAGTACCTATGTTATGGGGAGTGTGCCTATTCTATTCCGTAATTGTGTAACCTTTTGTGGTGTAATACAATCTTGAAGTATATACTTGTGTACTTGTGAATCTGTAGTGTCTTGTGAGCCTGATAGGGTTTGCGTTAGCAGTCCATGTTGGGCACCCACAATAAAGAATAAACCAAAACTCTTCAATGATGAAATTTTAAAAGGAATTAAACTAAGAATAATGTTAACGGAAAGAGACTAATGAAAATAACAAACAAGAAAGAACTGCCAATCTTCACAGAACATTTAAAGTTAAAATTTCTACCAAATGTTCCTAAGGCTACCCTGTGGCCGTGCTTTAATCAGCTAAATTTTAAACCCTAGGGTGTAATGTCTCCTCTACCTGTCCTTGGTTGCAAATCTTTTCCTTTCCTATGTGTAATGTCGCATCGAGGACGATGCTTTCTTAAGGGGAGGAGAATGTAATGCCCCGTGGGCATCGGCCTCCACTGCCACCGTGGCCTCCTCCCAACCACCCGGCCTGCAGATTTGACCAGCGTCTTGTCTGTCCTTGCGTGAGGTCTGAGCGGAGTCACATTTTTCTTCGACATGATCTGTTCTTGATTCTCTTTGAATGCGAGTAGGTGGAGTGTGGACGCGTTTTCTTCCTTGGACCGCGTGTGGTGGTTGGGGGGTGTCTTTCCTGGTTGCGTGGGCATTTTTGCTTCCTCCTGGCACATTTTTTTTTTCTCTGCCTAGGTTGCTGCGTGAGCCTGGTTTGACGTGGGTGTGGATGAAGCTACAAGATAGTGTAGCAGGCATGTTACCTCCCTTCTCTTGGGCGCTGCGAGGAGTGTTCTGGTTGCACGCGACCACAGTCGTGATCAGTTGTTGCAAAATCTTGCAGCTGTAGCAGAAGCCGTTTTGAGCGCTTCCAACGAGCAGGTTGTCCACTAGGTTGTTATCTGTTCAGTTCGACTGCATCCTCAAATTCGGGATTCTCCTTCAAGATATTTTGTATCAAATCGATTAAGTGACAGTAAGAGCATTACCAGGAGATCCATGGCTTTGCATTACGTAATGGTTTTGAGTCAAATGCTACCGTGCAGAATGCGCCTTCCATAATGCAATCTGGCAGTTTTGAAAGCGTCACAGTGGTTCCATTTGTGGCACAGTGGTTTCGCTAGTAGCAACAGTGGTTCTGTATGTGTCACGGCTTTTGCTTATATGACATGGCAGTTTTCTCTTGCTGTCCATGGTAGTTTCACCTGTTCCGAACAGAACTCATTAACGGCCAAATCTCGGTGTCGCTTCTCATTCTAGGTAATTGGGATCCTTTGGTCTTAGAGGGGACATCACCAGAAATGCATAAGAGAAGCCAATGGCTATGCAATTGGAAGGCAAGAGTGAGAGGAGAAATAAGGAGTGCAGGAGTTGGAGAATGCGTGAGAGGATCGCAATGAGTAATCAGTTGTTCATAGCTAATGCCTAGTCTATGCTCTTTATAATCTTTCAAATAGCGATATGAGAGAGAGTGAGATGCAATGCTCCTTAGAGCTCTTTCTATTGGCCCCACTGCTGAAGGAAGAAGAGGAAGCTGTGAATTGCCACTCCCAGCAGGTTTTCCCCACACAAGTTAAAAATCATCTTTGGTCTGCAGGGGGCACCTCCTGTTAATGCTACCAAGGGGATTCCTTATGTAGCTGGACAGAGAAATGTTGCAGCTCGTGCCAAGCACTTTGTGGGTGACAACAGTTGGGGCGAGGACTTTAGACAGGGATTTCCCTACAAACATTATTTTTGGGTAATGGAAAATCTTCAGGGGAGTGTCTTTGTACAGTAGAAAGGCGTTGGGGTCTGATTTTTGTGCCCTTGATCTATGCTGGAGACATCTCTGTTGAAATTATCACACTTTCAAGCTACAGCTGCAATGTTTGCACCGAGAGTTTGATGTTGTCCCCAAATCTGATGAAGGAAAAGGTTGTGTATCAATTACGGTAGATGCCTTTCAGAGCCAGGAGCGATGTAATCATTATGTCTTGTGTCCGAGCTTCAAACCATGGTCGGTGTGTAGCTTTCTAGCGCAAGTGCTCTCGGACTGAGTGGTAAGCAGTTCGACTCTCACCCCCAAAGTAGCTGCTTTGAAGCAATCTAGTGTTTGGACAGCCACCTATTGCATCCTTCTAGTCGTGCCTTCAAAAGGGAATCCTGGTGTGGTATATTGCAAGAAAAGACCAGTGAAGCAGAGGATAAAGCGGAGGGCGTGTGGTGTAGTGAGTCCTTTTTGGATGATGTTAAAACAGGCAAGATAGACTAACCATATACATAATATGCTAGTATCTAATAAACCTCTTGAAATGAAACTTTCTCCTTCTAGAAATTGGTTTAAATCTGTGATTATGTGGTTTTGTGTTCAATATATGGTTAACAGTTTGTTACTTCCGGATTGCCTCTGTTGGTTGTTCTTGTTGACGTGATCAAACCCATTTATATATATATAAAACAAACAAAGGTTCCCAGTGTATGCTTTGATTGATCATATGAAAAATATACGTATATATATATATATATATATATATATATATATATATATATATATATATATAATTTTAAAGTTACTTCCTTCTGCAAAAATATCGTTGTTTCTTTTGTGAACCTGGGTATGTAATCGCCCCTAGAACGTTGCAGCGTTGACTAGTATTGGTTTCCTGTTATGTTGTTGCCCTAGAGGAAAACATACAGTTAAATTATTATTATATTTCTTTTTTATGATAAGCGTGATTATGCACTTCGTGTATTGTGCAAAGTATTAGGGCTTTTGAAAATTAGAAGTTCAATTTATATGCTTGTTAAGAAGGAAGTTTTGGGCCGAAAATATGTCCTGGGTTGATAGAAGGGCATAAATTATTGATAGAACCCCATTTTGATTCTACTCTTTCGATGAGTAAAATTTGATAAAATTAATGACCTTTATGGTGTTAAGATATGGTATGTTGATGATTCCTTGTGTGATCGATTTAATCATGTATAGACATAATGCCTTGATGGAGTAAGGTAATACCTTTCACGGTTCGTGAAAGTTAAGGTTTTCATCAACTGCTTAAGGTAACATGAAGTCCCTTAATTTAGTCAAACTTGTCTTGTACTTCCTTCCTGATGAGTGACCTTTCATTGCAAATTTAGAATGATTGTGATGGAAGGTCGTGAATATATTTTGTTGTCAAAAAGGGAAAAGAAGCTCTGGAATAGTTTGTTTATGTGTCGAGTGTAATAATTGTAATTACATCGTTATAGAAGTTAGTTATTGGAGGATATCTATCTTCAATGGTATATTGTGTGTTTAATCTCTGCATAGGTTACTATAAACTTAGTGTTGAGATGTAAATTAAGGAGAGTTGAGAGACCTTTTCCTTTGTTTACATCGTTTATGATATTAGGAAGTGAGTTGACGTCGGAAAATATCAACCAAGTCTAGATTCATGGCTATGTTCCTCTAGAACGGGAGGGTTATAAATATAAGGTATTATGAAAATTGCAAGGATGTGTTTAGAATGCTAGATTGCCTACTCAACTTGGGTATTAATGAGGCTTGTCGCTATTCCGGCCCTGGTTATGTTCAGTAGGTAAGCTGTTAGGCAATACCTATTCCGGACATTCTTACCGTCCTTTCCACTCATCCTTATTAGCTATGAGGTCACTTATTACCTAAGATATAATGGTTGCGGGTTTGAATATAAGATTTTTCATCCTTTAAACCTTTTTGATTACATGATGGAACTTTGTTTTTACCCTCGTTGTTCGTTTATAGCCTATTAGGCCTATGGCCCTACGGAACGATTCCAAAACTATATTCTTTTTGGCAGCTAAGATCGGGCCTGGTTTTTATCTTTTGACTTCACCTTGAGAATGTGGATTGATGGGTTACACTTTAGATTTCAATCACGTAATCTACGGGATTACATGATTGAAATCCTAATACTCTCAACTCTTGTGTCTAATCATTTAAATTTCATAGTCTTGCGTATTTGGTTGTCAAACTTTTGTAGTTTTAGAGGTATTTTCATAACTAAAACTTATGGTTTTCTTCTTAGTTGATATGTTGAAAATTATATCTTGTTTCAAAAGGTTGTTGGAGATTAGTACTTTGATCCATTTCCTGAAATAGAATGTTTCCTTTCATGGTATTGTTAGCTAGTAGCTTATTGTTGCTATGTATAGTCTTATCTTGCTCAGTTCTCGCGAACTGACTCAGGTTATTAATTGTTGCAGATGGCTTACGTGGTTAGATGATGGAAAGACTTGTAGATTATTGCATCAATCTTGGTTATATTGTTCCTTTGTACGAATGTGTATTATGTTATAAAATTTGGAAAGGGCCTTTGGACATTTTAGAAGAAGGGTCAGTGCCTAGTAAATGTATTGTAAAGTATTGTTGTTGTAACTGTTGAAACTTTGGCTTGTTTGGTTATCATGTGAAAGATGAAATTTGATTACCGCTTGGTTATGGGATATTCTAGTGAATTTTAATCCTTAGAATAGTAGCGGGGCATGTCCCATGTTATTACTCTCTTGCTCCCTAGTCTTTATTCGATAGAGATGGTATGTCCCTTTGATTTGTGCACCGTGTTGGAATGAATTGATATAACCTTGTTTTGTTTCGCAAAGCAGAGTATCTTGTTAAACCTTGCTCTTGAGTTAAAACGTTGAGTTGTAAACCCTCCTAAGGCATAGTAGTAATGAGTTTGTAAGCACTATAAAGTGAGCTGGATAATCCTGATAAAAGTTAAACGAAAATTTATGTATATGAACATATTAATGTAGATGTGATCCACTTGAAACCTTTGAGACCTGGAACAATCAAGAGGAATCTATCTTTTGTAACAAAATATGATTACTTGTTTTTCTTTCCCGAGCTAAACTAATAAACACTATCCTTTTTGGTGAAACCTTAAATGATCTCTTGGTGAAATCAATGGTTAGATTATAGAAAATGATAGGGTTAGTTAAGTAGGAGTGAAAGTGATTAATAAAACCTTAAATTTCTCTTTATCGTTTGAAATGTTCTCCTATGCCAAACCTAATTAAGTAAAGTCTAGATAGAACATTTAACCAATCACGATAAAATCTTAACCTCAATGAAAGATTGATAGTAAACAATGTGACCCTGAAGCTAAATTTGTTGTCCTATTCTGTTAACCCATGCCTTAATTCATGGTGATATTTCTTAAGCAAGGTCAAAATTTAATCCTTAAACAAGAAGGCTATTGTTATGAACCCTAAGCGGTACTTTTCACTCAATCGGAACTTATGCTTTCACCTGTGCAATAGAGGTATGAAACAGGAGTTAGTGGCTTGAGTAAGATTAATTAACCTTGTAAGAAATGGAAAATGTTCTAAAATCAAATGAATAAAAAGTTTTGGACATCAAATTGATGATCCCAGTTTAGAAAGCTTGGCCTTAAGCTATTTAGCCAACCGTTGAAAAGAAAGAAGTTCTCCCTTGTGAAAAGAATTGTGTGAATCGTTACATGAAATTGTATAAGAACGTAAGTTAAGAATTAAGAGACACTTTAGTAAACAAGAAAATTTAGCAAGAAATTCCTCATGGGATGCCCTAGCTGTGAGTGTGTCATGTGGATTGGACTTCCATGTTGTCTTGTCAAAAGAAGAGTACATTGTCCTTGATAGGTGTGAACGTTCTCGTGCTGACCTTGTGGTCTCCCCCGTAGCAAGTGGTTCCTGGTGTTGGTTGTAACCTTGTGACGATATTTGTGCCGTGTTGTGTCAAAGCAAGTCAAAAAAAAAATTATCCGTAAACTTGTGTTGTCCTTGTGTTGGTAATTTTGGTGTGTTGTCCAATAATTAATTGTGAAATTATTTTTTTAAAAAGTGTGGTGTCGAAATGTGAGATAGATGGGTGTGGGTTGATTTTGAAGTTGGCCTTCACTAACACTACAATTACCATTCAAAGTGTGGATAAGAGAAGACCAAGCAAAATTCACCGGATCTAGTAATGCCGATTTTGATGCCTGTGATTCTCCTAGTGAACAACACAAAGAACGTGTCATACAAAAGCATAAGGAATTTCTTGAAGACAGTTGGTGGTACATGAAAATTGTTGGTTATTCGAGAGTCCATGTTACTCCCGGCTGACCCTATCCCTCACGTAAGTTTGCATGGGGGGTTATGTGGCATGTGATGCATGGGGTTATATGGCCTATATCCTATGCTAAAGTTGACCAGATCTTCTTCCTCGCCTCCGTTTCTCTATGCCTCCGTTTGTCTCTGCGTTCTTTTCTATCCAGCCTATCATCTCTCACAAATCAATAGCTGTGCCTCGGTTTGTCTCTGCGTCCTTTTCTGTCCAGCCATCATCTCTCAAATCAATAGCTATCAAGCAATAAATTTCTATTTCAAATTTTAAATTTTCCCACGCATAATGGCTGATTTGGGCGAAATTCGAAGGGTTTATGAAACATCGAGCCCGGCCCGGAAGCCGGTCGGGGATATGGCACGGGCTGTGTCGCCATATGACAACCTATACAAAGAAGCTGAAGACCAACTGCAACAGCAGTAAGTTGGTAGTGGTAGAGGAAACTCTTGAAGCCCCGGTGAAATAAAACCAGATGTTAGAAGACTGCAGGATTGGGATGCACAAGCAAGCGAGCTACAGCAACTACAGAGTCCGTAAGCTAATTCTCAGCCGTGATTATAGTAGTGTGAATGCACTAGTGGATGACTTGTTCTCTTCATTGGGAGATGTATTCTATTCTTCCCCGAAACGAGTACACCGATACGCCGATAAAGAGTTGCAGGAACTGGGCAGTCCATTTTGAAGAGGACAAGATTTGGGAGGCAATTTACATTGCAGCCAAAGAAAGGCTACTTGGAGTGCGAAAAGTGTAGCCTGAGCTCAATTAATTTCAACCGTAACATGGATAGGTACCCACAAGCTTAGAGCTTGAATCTCTATATTGTTATGCTTCTTGTAGAATATCTAGCTTCAATATTTACTGAGATGTTAGAGGTTTGATTGTCATAAGATTTCGTAAGTTTTCTCAGCTATAAACTATGTTCAAGCACCTCTTGATTGGTAGTATTTGATTGAAAAGAGATTATTACAAGTATATTTGAACTCTGTTTTAATCATGTATTTTATAATGTGGCCATTCAATAGGAAAATTAGACATTTTCCTCCCAAGTGTAGATTTGTTTATGTGAAAATATATTTGAATGCTCAGAGAGTCTGTCATCTACAAGAATATTAAATTAAACGAATGTTGGAATTGTTTTTATGGCAAGCTCTTTATTCATATTATCAGAGAGTACTTTGAGGGCAAACCATGCTATCCTCGTTAATGTTTGTAATTCAATTTTCAATTTAAATCGTGTTTCTCAACACAAATTAAGCATGTTTAATGGAAAAAACTATAACTGGTGCATTGAAAAAAATCATAAACTGTGGCGGCGGCTATATAATTGTGCTTCTGCGTCTTTCCGGGAAATGGTTGTATTTTCTTGCATCTTTTCATGATCACATAACTTCAATTAGCACGGTAACTCTTCTTCTCACTCCAACTTTTCCCAAAGTTGATTGCGATGTCCAACATCAAATTAAACTCTAGTAAAAATAGATTGAACTTCCAATAGTTTCAAAAACAAAGTTCTTATAAGTTATCCATCTCTTTTTTTTGTTTGTTTATCGACGGGATGTTTGTGGATTTTGTAGAATTTAATTGAAGGTGACAAGTTTCATTGTGTCGACCACCCTCTGTTTAAAATAATAAATAGCTAATGTTAATGTTGCGAGCCTAACCACAAATGTGTATGAGATATACAAGTTATTAAGGGAATGCAAATAATCACTACTATCCTATATATGGTCCTTATATACGCATTCGGGTCGAATAGTTTACATATATGTACATACATCAATCTAAAAAGGTAGTCACAATAGATAATTTTTATAAATGTAATGATTACAATGTTTCATAATATCCTTATAGGTTTGGCGTTTGAAATTCCAACATGCGATATGCATACATATGATTTTGCAAGGTGTGCAATATGTCAAGGGTGTCTTTTGGCATGTTTTCGGACAATGGGAATATTATGGACATTGAGCTCTAGAAGACTACATGGTGGGAAAGTATCATGAATCATTTAATGGTGGATATTGAAGTGCAATGTGTGATGCCCACATGTATGGTGAGGGTGCATGCAATGAACAAGGTGAAGGACATGTTGTCATTCATGATGGAGTTGTGAGGTATTGCACTAATGCAAGGAAGTAATACCAAACCATATGTGTTTCATGATAGAGTGTAAGGATGATGAACATAAAGTCATATTTAAGAGTGTGTTCATTTGGAAATTGCGCCCAAATTTGAATGTGCACATGCATCACTTTTCCCTTAAGAAAATATTTGGTAGCCTATAGTTCTTTATAGATCGCCCTTATCTCTAAATTATTTCAAATGTGGGATAATTCATCCTTGTCTCTGCATTATTACTAGCCCCTAGGTTCTTTCCTCATTATGAAATATTTTCAAGCATATAATTCTCTATAAATCAACATTGTTTCTGTAAACTGAGCAACAGGGGCAGAAGCCTGATTAACTTTATTAATCTCAATCAACCAGATTACATTTGTATGAGCTGCAATACTTATAGGTATTGTACAACTTAATACATACACACTATGCAATCATTAGCTTTTAGAAATGAAATGAATAACTGATAATCAATCCACACAACATAAATAGGAAATGGAGGAATAGGATCTTCCCTGCAATTCCTTCCGAGGGGGCCCTTCCTCATGCAGAAGTGAGTTCCAATCCTACCCTAGAAACTCACAGAACTGCTCAAGAAGATAAACGATTCATCTATTAAGCTGTAGCAATTAAATATTTCTACAACAAAGAGATTACAATGAACTTAAGAGCACAAAATCGCATTAATATATTTTGTCTTCACACATTCACAATTCTGCTTCTCTCATACAACTATCACTTCATTCCTTAATCTATTACTCTCTATCCATTACATTTCTATCTGAATATATATATAGACAGATCACTAACTTATTATATGCTAGGAATATGATCGAAAACCACTCAAACAGATTATAGTTTTTCTATTTCATATTTGTTGAGTGGAGACAACTAATTCTTATCTTATTTACATGATAAGAACTGATTACAAAACTACTTAACAAAGTAACCATAACATACGGGTACTTATACTTTGGTGTGAGCTGGATAAGTTCTCTTAGGCTATGGGTAGCTGGAGTGCATCTTTGCTCCGTTGCTACGTTGCTGGGTAGTTACGAAAGATGCTACGGGCAGGTCTGGAGCTTGCTACGAGTAAGATAAATCACCCAAAGACTTCTCAGACTTGTCCAAACAATGCGGCCACTTGGTTAACTCGTTTTCCAACTTCATATGCTCAGCTCCATATACTTCATGATGCCTCGTTGTTCTTGGATGTCATGATTCTCTTTTATCATTACCCAGCCAGTGGCTACGGGCTGCTGTAGGAGCACAACCAAAGTGCTACGAGCTAGGGCCTACTACTTCAAAAGCTTATGGCATCTTGTAAGTTGTTTATGGAGACATCAGAAACATCAGTTTGCACAAAAGACAAGATTCACCAAAGTAAATAAGTATATTAGATCTTAATGAACATACAAAACTAAATATCATGTGCAGAACAAGAGTGTCATGTTAAGAAGAGTGTGGGATAAGAGAAAGGTCTCCCTTGATAAACTCGAAATGTCATGTGCAGAACAAAGATATTTGGATATTTTTAGATGATATTTATGTGAGTGGGAAAGCAAATATTTCTTAAGATTGAAGGCTTCTCAATATTAGTTCAAAAATTTCTTTATCTACTCTAGAAGATGTCAAAGCTTTTATTTGTTTAAGATTACCCTTATTTTTGTAATTTCATTGGGATGATGTAATTGTGATGGTATTTCTATTTAGTACTGTATTTTATTTTATTATATATGAAAAACATCTTATTAGTAAAAGAGTGGAGATTACTTACCAAAATTAGTTAGCTCATGTACATAGGGTACAAGGATTAGGCTTTGAGGTTTTCAATTTTTGTGATAGAACATGTTATTTATCTGCTCAACTTCATACAGCCTCTAGATCTCGTCTTGCATGGCTTGGATCTAGTGAAAAAGGATGGCTAACTTCATATGATAATGAGGTATTTAAACTCTCAAACACATTTTTTATGTGACATTATGTGTTACATGGTGAACTTTTTTTGTTTAATAATCAAGGGTGATAAAATGTAGGGAAAATTACTTGTGCTTATTAAGGAATATGATGGATGTTGGGTGCCATATTTCATCCATGCAACTTACATTCATTATTTAACATTCATTAACGTGGATTTATCTATTTATTCTTAGTTTGTTTTCCTTAGAAAATAATATATATTTCAATGGTTTAAATACAACTCAACCCTCTATTTGGTTGTCATGTGCTAGATGCAATGTGTGTGATTCTAATTAGACAATGTCTTCAACGTAAATATTAGTTATCTTCCCCATAATTACTAATGTGCAAAAAACATGAATTGAGGCATGATAACTTACACACACTGTTACTGCTCACCCATATTATGAATTTTCACCATAGTGAATTAAAATACGGATTATGTGAATTAGAAATTATTATTTAGTAAATAAATAAACTATTAATCTTGAACCTCTTCGTGTGCATATATATTTTACATTAACAATGCATTAACAATAATTATGTACATTTTGATTTTAAAAAAACATTTATATCAGTAAAGGTGATTTTATTGTATGAAAATATTTTTTTATATTTTAGGAATATAAAAAGTAATGAGTAGGTTTGGATCTAATATTATATCATGTAGTTTTATGGATAGTTTTCAAAAATAGTAATGTCAATAATACCTGGAAAATTTAACATAAGTAGATAAAATACCTACATAGAATTTTTAAAATTAACTTAGAACTATAATACATTATATTTCAGTTATAGGAAAAAATGAAGATTTGATTGATGAAGTTATTTGTCTATAAATCTTACGATATAAATTATGATACACAAATTATATGGTGAATATACAGAAAACATTTTTACTTCAATTGACCCAAAATTTCCAAGAATGATTTGTAAAAATGTGAAATTTGTGGTATCATGTTTTGAGGAACTTACATTATTAAGGAATTATGATATATGTTTGGAAATAGTGTGTTGAAGAAAACAAATGTATAATAAAAATAAAACCGACACGAAATCCTATGTAGCTCATGTTTTAGCAAAATATCATCACTTGCAAGAAAACTAACTCAATGAATTCATAGAGCTTGATTATTTTTGAGATGCACGAGTACTTTTAAAGAGACAAGTTTTATGTATCTTTTGGTACTAGTATGTTGAACCCAAGATTATATACTTTATTTCTTGTTTTCTCAACAAACAAAAACTCTCATATAATTTCCTTGAAATCAATCTACCTATACAAATTCAAATATCTTGGTTGTTTCGAAGATGCATGATTTATTTAAAGAGAAAATTTCATTGTATATTTTAATAATATGTTAAAACCGAGATCATATACATTATTTTCTATTTTCTCAACTAATAACAACTCTCATGTTTTTTCGCACTGTAGAATACAATTAGAGCCTTAAACCGATAATTGCAATTAACTTTTAAAATGTAAGGAACGTCTCTCTTCATAGGAGTGTCATATCCATTTTCATTACAAATCCTTGATGAAACACCGTATGTGGAAAATACTATTAATATCTTATTCGAAAGGAATCTTTCATTTTTTATAAAGTGAGTCATAATAAAGTAAACAACAATTTTAAAACTGCATTAAAAACATCACCGAACATTGCCACATCATACATTATATAACTGATGGTGCTATCAATTCGAACCCGGTGTGTACTTTCCCTTATGGGTGATGAATGACTCCAACGTTTGTAATAACTTGTTGGAAATGATGTCCGCTGACATTCCCCTTTAATAAAATCATCTACTCGTCCAACTTCTATCCATGCAACAAAATCCCCTTCCACTCCACGGTTATCTTTAACTTTGCTCCAAACAACATCTAATGCAGAGAACAGTCCTTCCGGAGGACATTGGATAGGAATGTCTAACAAGCGCTTCCACTTTGAGTCTCTCTGATTATACATTGATGTTAATAACACTACAAATTATTAAAATTTGGAAAAAAAATGCCCAAGCTAACACACTATACAATTAGACAATAACACTAACCATTTTATATTTATATTATAGCTGATGCTAAAATGATAGGACCTGCCTGCATTCACAAATGTTCAATATGTTAAAGAAATTGAGGATCATTATTAAAAAAATTCAGGTCAACAAAAAAAGTAAAAACGACATCAATAATCTCATAAAACGACATCATACATATATAAGATTAGACAATAGAACGTGACATGCTCGTTGAGGAGGATCTACCGAGCTAAGAGGTACACCAACTATAATGAATATAGCTTCTAAGAATATCGTTTTCCACCGTTTAGCCCGGGTGACAACGTAATGCGTTGTCGTCGTGTCGAAATTAAATTGTGAGAGGATGAACTGGAAAGTATTCCAGTTTAATTGAATCAAACAACTTCTAATAGAGTATTCAGCGCTAAACAATCTTTATAAATGCAGGTCGTCAAAGAAACAACGTATTACGTTGAGAAACCACCTTCTTAGATATAGATCCTGTTGGCGCACCAAGATCTTAAATTATAGTTTTATACAGTACACCATGTACCTTACGGAGCCTAGTAACGAGTCAGGTCATCGTTATCGCGGGCAACAACGTAATGTGTTGTTAAATTGCTGTACTCATAGTAGCTCGGAGTTAAAAGGTAAATGTGGACAGTTAGGGCAGTCAGCGACCTTACTAAAAGTACTTGTCATTGGCTGTATGCTTGGAAGTCAGACTTCAATGCTGATTGCTCGAAAAGACGGGTGTATGCATACAAAGAAAGATTGAGGGCACGGTGGTAGAGAAGAACAACAACATGAATATGAGAACGTGACATGCTCGTTGAGGAGGATCTACCGAGCTAAGAGGTACACCAACTGTAATGAATATAGCTTCTAAGAATATCGTTTTCCACCGTTTAGCCCGGGTGACAACGTAATGCGTTGTCGTCGTGTCGAAATTAAATTGTGAGAGGATGAACTAGAAAGTATTCCAGTTTAATTGAATCAAACAACTTCTAATAGAGTATTCAGCGCTAAACAAACTTTATAAATGCAGGTCGTCAAAGAAACAACGTATTACGTTGAGAAACCACCTTCTTAGATATAGATCCTGTTGGCGCACCAAGATCTTAAATTATAGTTTTATACAGTACACCATGTACCTCACGGAGCCTAGTAACGAGTCAGGTCATCGTTATCGCGGGAAACAACGTAATATGTTGTTAAATTGTTGTACTCATAGTAGCTCGGAGTTAAAAGGTAAATGTGGACAGTTAGGGCAGTCGGCAACCTTACTCAAAGTACTTGTCATTGGCTATATGCTTGGAAGTCAAACTTCAATGCTGATTGCTCGAAAAGACAGGTGTATGCATACAAAGAAAGATTGAGGGCACGGTGGTAGAGAAGAACAACAACATGAATATGAGAACGTGACATGCTCCTTGAGGAGGATCTACCGAGCTAAGAGGTACACCAACTATAATGAATATAGCTTCTAAGAATATCGTTTTCCACCATTTAGTCCGGGTGACAACGTAATGCGTTGTCGTCGTGTCGAAATTAAATTGTGAGAGGATGAACTGGAAAGTATTCCAGTTTAATTGAATCAAACAACTTCTAATAGAGTATTCAGCACTAAACAATCTTTATAAATGCAGGTCGTCAAAGAAACAACGTATTACGTTGAGAAACCACCTTCTTAGATATAGATCTTGTTGGCGCACCAAGATCTTAAATTATAGTTTTATACAGTACACCATGTACCTCACGGAGCCTAGTAATGAGTTAGGTCATCGTTATCGTGGGCAACAATGTAATGTGTTGTTAAATTCTTTGTACTCATAGTAGCTCGGAGTTAAAAGGTAAATGTGGATAGTTAGAAAAACAATGACCTTACTAAAATTACTTGTCATTGGCTGTATGCTTGGAAGTCAGACTTCAATGCTGATTGCTCGAAAAGACGGGTGTATGCATACAAAGAAAGATTGAGGGCATGGTGGTAGAGAAGAATAACAACATGAATATGAGAACGTGACATGCTCGTTGTGGAGGATCTACCGAGCTAAGATGTACACCAACTGTAATGAATATAGCTTCTAAGAATATCGTTTTCCACCGTTTAGCCCGGGTGACAACGTAATGCGTTGTCGTCGTGTCGAAATTAAATTGTGAGAGGATGAACTGGAAAGTATTCCAGTTTAATTGAATCAAACAACTTCTAATAGAGTATTCAGCGCTAAACAAACTTTATAAATGCAGGTCGTCAAAGAAACAACGTATTACATTGAGAAACCACCTTCTTAGATATAGATCCTGTTGGCACACCAAGATCTTAAATTATAGTTTTATACAAGACACCATGTACCTCACGGAGCCTGAGCCTAATGAGTGGTCATCGTTATCGCGGGCAACAACGTAATGTGTTGTTAAATTGTTGTACTCATAGTAGCTCGGAGTTTAAAGGTAAATGTGACGATTAGAAATCAGCGATCTTACTAAAAGTACTTGTCATTGGTGTATGCTTGGAAGTCGACTTCAATGCTTGATTGCTCGAAAAAAACAGTGTATGCATGAAAAGAAAGATTGAGGGCACGGTGGTAGAGAAGAACAACAACATGAATATGAGAACGTGACACGCTGCTTGAGGAGGATCTACCGAGCTAAGAGGTACACCAACCGTAATGAATATAGCTTCTAAGAATATCATTTTCCACCATTTAGCGGGGTGACAATGTAATGCGCATTGTCGTCGTGTCGAAATTAAATTGTGAGAGGATGAACTGGAAAGTATTCGAGTTTAATTGAATCAAACAACTTCTAATAGAGTATTGGCGCTAAACAATCTTTATAAATGCAGTGTCGTCAAAGAAACAATGTATTACGTTGAGAAACCACCTTCTTAGATATAGATCCTGTTGGCGCACCAAGATCTTAAATTATAGTTTTATACAAGATACACCATGTACCTCACGGAGCCTAGTTTAAGAATGAGTCGGTCATCGTTATCGCGGGCAACAACGTAATGTGTTGTTAAATTGCTGTACTCATAGTAGCTCGAGTTAAAAGGTAAATGTGGATAGTTAGGGCAGTCACAACCTTACTCAAAGTACTTGTCATTGGCTATATGCTTGGAAGTCAGACTTCAATGCTGATTGCTCGAAAAGATAGGTGTATGCATACAAAGAAAGATTGAGGGCACGGTGGTAGAGAAGAACAACAACATGAATATGAGAACGTGACATGCTCCTTGAGGAGGATCTACCGAGCTAAGAGGTACACCAACTGTAATGAATATAGCTTCTAAGAATATCGTTTTCCACCGTTTAGCCCGGGTGACAACGTAATGCGTTGTCGTCGTGTCGAAATTAAATTGTGAGAGGATGAACTGGAAAGTATTCCAGTTTAATTGAATCAAACAACTTCTAATAGAGTATTCAGCGCTAAACAATCTTTATAAATGCAGGTCGTCAAAGAAACAACGTATTACGTTGAGAAACCACCTTCTTAGATATAGATCTGTTGTGCACCAAGATCATAAATTATAGTTTTATACAGTACACCATGTACCTTACACAGCCTAGTAACGAGTCAGGTCATCGTTATCGCGGGCAACAACGTAATGTGTTGTTAAATTGCTGTACTCGTAGTAGCTCGGAGTTAAATGTGGACAGATTAGAAGGGCGTCAAATGACCTTACTAAAAGTACTTTTCATTGGTGTATGCTTGGAAGTCGACTTCAATGCTGATTGCTTAAAAGACAGTGTATGCATACAAAGAAAGATTGAGGGCACGGTGGTAGAGAAGAACAACAACATGAATATTGTTTTCAATATGCTGCGCCATTTCAAAGTATCTTTCAAATATATATTGAATGCTACCATTAAATTATATTCATTAAACTATTTACTCCACTTTTTGGCGCCACTGTCTTGTTTTTTTATTATTTTTACATAAATGATTTATTTAAGTATTGCAAAAAAGAACAGTAGTCATATTTCATTCAGTTTTATGGAAGTTGAAGGAGATTTCTGAAGGTTGGCTATGGAAGTTGAAGGAGATTTCTGAAGGAGATTATTGCTCATGACAGGGAAAATTTGGAAATAATCTGTACATTGCAAATCAGGTAAGAACATTATATTTTTTAAAATCAGTGATAAGTTCAACTCATCTTGTTTATTAATTTATTAAGTTTTTGAACTACTTTCCCAGTCATCTATCAAAGTTGAAAGGAATAACAATTCTGGTTAGTGTTTGCAAGATTTATTTGAAACAAGGCTAATTGAAAACAAAGAAATTATAAGTTGAATGGTAATTCAGATTCTTATATCTAATATTCAAGGTAAGATTTTTCCTGAGAGAGTTTTTGTTACAACAATACAACAACATATTACGTTGTCGCCCAATCTAAATGATGGAATACGTTATATTTACAGGCTATGGTCATTATAGTGTATAAAACTATGATGCCACATTCTTATGTGCCTACGGGATGTATATAAAAGTAGGTTGTTTTCCCACGTAATACGTTGTTGCGTCAACGACATGAAGTTCTAAAGATTTTTTTGCACATCATAGTATTATGAAACTATTCAAATTTGTTTCATTATATTACTTTAAAATAATTTCAAATCCTTTCCTCCTACTATGAGTACAGCAATTTAACAACACATTACGTTGTTGCCCGTGATAACGATGACCTGACTCGTTACTAGGCTCCATAAGGTACATGGTGTACTATATAAAACTATAATTTAAGATCTTAGTGCGCCTACATGATCTATATCTAAGAAGGTGGTTTCTCAACGTAATACGTTGTTTCTTTGATGACCTGCATTTTTAAAGTTTGTTTAGCACTGAATAATCTATTAAAAGTTGTTTGATTCAATTAAACTGGAATACTTTCCAATTCATCCTCTCACAATTTAATTTCGACACGACGACAACGTATTACGTTGTCACCCAGAACTAAATGGTGGAACACGATATTTTTACAAGCTATATTCATTATAGTTGGTGTACCTCTTAGCTCAGTAGATCCTCCTCAAGGAGCATGTCACGTTCTCATATTCATGTTGTTGTTCTTCTCTACAACCGTGCCCTCAATCTTTCTTTGTATGCATACACCTATCTTTTCGAACAATCAGCATTGAAGTCTGACTTCCAAGCATATAACCAATGACAAGTACTTTGAGTAAGGTTGTTGACTGCCCTAACTGTCCACATTTACCTTTTAACTCGAGCTACTATGAGTATAGCAATTTAACAACACATTACGTTGTTGCCCGCGATAACGATGACCTGACTCGTTACTAGGCTCCGTAAGGTACATGGTGTACTGTATAAAACTATAATTTAAGATCTTGGTGCGCCAACAGGATCTATATCTAAGAAGGTGGTTTCTCAACGTAATACGTTGTTTCTTTGACGACCTGCATTTATAAAGTTTGTTTAGCGCTGAATACTCTATTAGAAGTTGTTTGATTCAATTAAATTGGAATACTTTCCAATTCATCCTCTCACAATTTAATTTCGACATGACGACAACGCATTACGTTGTCACCCGGGCTAAACGGTGGAAAATGATATTCTTAGAAGCTATATTCATTATAGTTGGTGTACCTCTTAGCTCGGTAGATCCTCCTCAACGAGCATGTCACGTTCTCATATTCATGTTGTTGTTCTTCTCTACCACCGTGCCCTCAATCTTTCTTTGTATGCATACACCTGTCTTTTCGAGCAATCAGCATTGAAGTCTGACTTCCAAGCATACAGCCAATGACAAGTACTTTTAGTAAGGTCGCTGACTACCCTACAATCAATAGGATTGCTAACCGTAACAAGTATAATACATCAAGGGACCAGAAAAAAAAGAAAGGATCTTAGGATATGGAAATGTATATGGAATTTAGAATCTCATTAAGGTCTAGGGATTTACCATAACTCGAAATTTTAAAACAAGTAATACTGGAATAGTTGGACAATGTGTTGGTTGTCTTATGGTCTAGTGGCAAGATGGGCCACCTTATATACAAATAATTTGAGTACAATTCCTGATGAGCATGCTCCTTGAAGTCACACTAGATACAGAGCACATTTCCCAATGACCTTGACGACCACAATTGTGGCAATCATACATTGACATCAAGCCCAAAGGAAAGTCCTGGGTGATACTAGTGTCTTAGGAAGAATCGATACCCCTTTTTCATGTATTATACACTTCAGGCAAAGCCCATGTTTGAACATAATGAACCTTTTGCGTAAAAAACATAGAACAAAAGCACTCGTTCATTTGCATAAATTCCCAAGGCTCTATAGAACCATTCCAAACACCTTCTACCAATAAATATTCTTAGTTAATGCCAACCTTCAGAAATCTCCTTCAACTTCCATAAAACTGAATGAAATATGACTACTGTTCTTTTTTGCAATACTTAAATAAATCATGGCTATTATGGCCTAAGTTTATATATGCCTATATAAGCATGAAATTTAGGGTTAGAAAGAGAATTAAGAGAAAGATTGAATTAGATCCTTGATTCTCCTAGATTGAGAGGATGGAGAAGAAGAAGAGAAAGAAATAACATGTTACATGAAGATAGAGTCCCCATGGAGAGGAGCTAGACAGAAGGAAATAACAGGTACATCTAAATTGTGAGAAGAGGGTAACATCTTCTACTGTATTTCCTTTGTATAGTTATTGTCTCATTGTAATGGCTTGCATAGTATGCAAAGCGCACATATTTTCTTCTTGTAGATCCACATGTTGGTGAGATCTTGTATTATAGATCCATGTAGATCTAGTCTTGTATTGTAGATCCATGAGATCATATTGTATTGTTAATCCATGTAGATCTAGATATTGTAGAGGAGGTTGTCTTCATGTTTGGACAGGTTATGCAGTGATGGACAGACATACTTACTTCTTGGTGCACAGTCATAGTTGCGCATATGGTAGACCCATGTGAGAGGTCTTGTTGCAGATCCACAGGGAACTTGGTAGCAGTTAAGAGATGCAATAGTAGTTGATTATGTGAGATCTGCAGGTGGTGTTTAAAGGCACGGTTGTAGTGCACTCATGGAGATCCGTTTAGAGATCTAGAGGAGAGGAGATACTCTTGGAGAGATGCATTTTATTCTTGTATTAAAGAGTTGGTTTGTACTCTTGTTTTATTATATATATGATATCTTTATATTTGGTGGACATAGCCCACACTGGATGAACCATGGTACATGTTGTGTTATGTGTGTGTACTTTTGTGTGATTTGGATTTTTCTAGTTTATACTTCCACTGCTGTAGATTTTTGGGAATTGTTTAGATCCTGTGTGAATGATTTTGTTTGTTATTAAATCATAGCACTATTCTACAGTCCTGAATTCCCAACAACTGGTATCAGAGCTTAGTTGGCTTGGTTATTTCAGAGCAAGGTTTTGCTTCAGTATATTGTTAGTGTTTTACTGACAGGTGTATGACAAAGCAAAATTTGTTTTACCTAATGAGAAGATCACAGGAAGAGATTCAATCTCAAGTGGGAGCTGGAAGAGTAAGGTTGCTGGAAATTACAATGAACGGTGTCGGTTAAGTGGTAATTGGCGTTGGTAGGGTGAGCGTGGTCAATTACTGGGCAACCTAGTTTTAAGTAGAAAATCACATATGTGAAGTATTGAGAAGATGCATGGAATGCATCTTGGTTGCTGAGGTGTCCTTGGTTCTTGGAGGCACAAACATGTTGGTCAAATTGTAGATCTGGTTATTGAGGTATGGTTTTATCTTGGTATTGCAGTGCTTATATTATTTTGGTTGCACATGCATGTTTGGGATTGCAGATCTAGATATGAGAATGAGATGAAGGAGCAAAGGTTATGCATTCTTTGGTGCAGTTAGATGCATGGGATTCATTAGAAAATCTAAATACGGTAGTACGAGAATGAAGATGGGGTTTCCATCAGAGAAAAATCTTCTTCAGTTGAAGATGCGGTTGAGTATCTTGGTGTTGGTAAAGTGATGTGTTTCATCTTGATGCAGTTTTATTGCATGTATTATTGATGTTAATTTTTTGTGCAAGGTTGGGTGATTCTTGAAATGAATGGCTCAACACAACTATCGGATTTGGTCAGAGTAGGCACTTGGTTTGGTGACCTATGCCAATTTGTGGCATTGTGTTAGTTTCAGCAGCACTGATGTTGGTCAGGGAACCAACATCGGTCACAGAGGGTAACCGGTACTGGTCAACAAACTATGGTCGGTCTCTGTGACAACAAGTTTGCACAGGGTTTCTTATAGTAGAAGAGGGCATGGTTGGTTCAGTGTCCTTTTTTGGGAGGATTAAGTTTTTGACATAGTGTGTACATGTAAAAAAATGTAGATCACTTCATGGTTTGGATTAGAAAGAGGACAAAGTTTTCTTGGTTAGTCCAGTGAGACTTTGGGTCAAGTATCTCTATATGGTTCATGTTTTATTTCTTTCATTTGGAGCAACATATATTATGTTTTGATAGTGTGCACATATTTACAACATGTATTTGGTGTTGTTTGACTTTTATTTCCCAGTTGTGTGGAATCTTGAGGACAAGGATATCTAGTCTAAGGATGATATCCTCAATGGAAATTCATAGTTAGACACAGTTGCAGATAACGAAAGATGTTGAGTACACATGATGAAAAGAAGTTGATTCACCTACTTCACAAGAAGTCCAAACTTCTGTGATGTAGAAGTATTCTTTGATAAGAAGGGAATGCATTTATATTTTCTTTCATCTGATTTTATTTCTCACTGACATATTAGCTTTTGAGCTTGGTGTTAGAGGTAGTGCAGGAATTTCATGTTCAGTGAGAAAGCCATGGTTGTTGGCATTGCAGGATTAGATACATGATGCACATGTAGAGTGAGAGGAGATTGCTACTATTTAGAGTGGCAGAGGCACTAGTTGGTTTTGGAGAGAGCAGTCACGGATTTGTAGGTATATTGAGCTTATTGCTTTGTGATGTCACTTCTAGATTATTTTGTGGTGCTTGGATATTCCTTAGGGATGGAAGTTGATGGTTGATTTAGCTGGTTTTAGATGATAGAGCAATTTTTAAAGTATGAAGGATGAAAAAGGAGAAAATATGACTGTTACAGAGACCGGTGTCGGTTATAGTTAACCGTGGTCAGTCAAGTAGTGACCCGAGTGTCGGTTAGGGGAAACCGTGGTCGATTTGGTCACAGGTTTGACAACAATGTTTATTAACCATTTTTTGATGGTGCCCTTGTTTTGTTTTCATCTTGGTTGGTTTGTGCAGTATGTTGATGACATGTATGCTGGTATTTGTATTATTTATTAGTAACATGGTTTAACATGGTTGTTGTTATTGACATTGATGAGCACAAGATTCATATTCAGCTTTAGAGTTAGTCAGTGAGAGACTTAGATATTCTGGAGAGCGTGATGATATGGATAGATGTATAGGTGAGTTTATACATGTGGATAGATTCAGTTTTGTGAGTCTATGATGATGTAGATGTTTGATTTGCACATGGATGCCTATGAGCACGGTTTAGATGCCTTGAGTAAGAGTAGGGGATGTTTGTATTTCCTCTTGTTACTATGTTAATCCTTGATAGATATGATATCTACAGGTGAATGTCTTGGGCATGCTAGTTGTTTATGTAGGGTTGGATTTGTAGAATGCGGTATTTTGATTCTTTGAGTTGTGCAGGTGTTGTGGAGTAATTAACCACGGGTTGCATGTAGAACTCATTTGGGCTATCTTGACCCATGATCTTGTTATGCTTACGCATATTCTAGTTTGGCTTGTCTATGGTCAGTTGCATTTGTGGTTTCATGGAGACATGGATAGATGGATGTAGAACATGGTTGGTTTTATAGGTATGGCTATGGTTGTAGTCAAAGCTCAGTAATTCAGTTTGAGTGGGAACTTTTGTAGGTATGTTAGTCATGATGGCTTGGTTGCATGAGGAGCTTGGTTGGCTTGATTTCATAATACCAACAATTGGTATGGTGTTAAGATTCAATGGGAGCTTGAGGCTTGGTGTCACGGATCAGTTGTAGCTTCGTGCAGGTTTGGTAAGTCATGGTTTTATCATCTTGGTTTGAGAAGATAGTTTGATCTTCTGGTTTCATTTGAGAGAGTTGTTGATATAAAGAAAAGATGGTTTTCATGGTGTGTAGAGGACGGTGATGTATAGGTACAAATACAGAGGTTAAGAAATTTATCTCCAAGTGGGAGATTGTTAGGATTGTGGAGTTAAATTGCTTCATACATAGCATGGTTTAAACCTGGCTAGTTTACACAGTAACCGACGTCATCAACATATTAACCGGCATCGGTTACTGTGTAAACCAGCCAAGTTTAAACCATGCTATCTGTGAAGCAATTTAACTCCACAATCCTAACAATCTCCCACTTGGAGATAAATTTAGCATATTAACCGCTATTGGTCAGAATAAGAACCGCCATCAGTCAGGGTAACTGTCGCCGGATACCTGTGCGTGAATGTTTATATTTAACTCATGTGAATTGGGTTTAACTTTATTATAAAGTTGATCTAAAGGTTGTAAATGCATGGCTATTGTGCCCTAAGTTTATATATGCCTATATAAGCATGAAAGTTAGGGTTAGAAAGAGAATTAAGAGAAATATTGAATTAGATCCTTGATTCTCCTAGATTGAGAGGATGGAGAAGAAGAAGAGAAAGAAAGAACAAGTTACATGAAGACAGAGTCTCCATGGAGAGGAGCTAGATAGAAGGAAATAACAGGTACATCTGAATGGTGAGAAGAGGGTAACATCTTCTACTATATTTTCTTTGTATAGTTATTGTCTCATTGTAATGGCTTGCATAGTATGCAAAGCACACATATTTTCTTCTTGTAGATCCACTTGTTGGTGATATCTTGTGTTATAGATCCATGCAGATCTAGTCTTGTATTGTAGATCCATGAGATCATATTGTATTGTTAATCCATGTAGATCTAGATATTGTAGAGGAGGTTGTCTTCATGTTTGCACATGTTATGCAGTGATTGAAAGACAGACTTACTTCTTGGTGCACAATCATAGTTGCGCATATGGTAGACCCATGTGAGAGGTCTTGTTGCAGATCCACAGAGAACTTGGTAGCAGGTAAGAGATGCAGTAGTTCCTGGTTAGGTGAGATCTGCTGGTGCTGTTTGGAGGCACAGTTGTAGTGCACTCATGTAGATCCGTTTAGAGATCTGGAGGAGAGGAGATACTCTTGGAGAGATGCATTTTACTCTTGTATTAAAGAGTTGGTTTGTACTCTTGTTGTATTATTTATATGATATCTCTATCTTTGGTGGATGTAGCTCATACTGGGTGAACCACGGTACATGCTGTGTTATGTGTGTGTACTTTTGTGTGATTTGGATTATTCTAGTTTATACTTCCACTGCTGTAGATTTTGGGGAATTGTTTAGATCCTGTGTGCATGATTTTGTTTGTTATTAAATCATAGCACTATTCCGCAGTCCCAATTTCCCAACAAATATAATGTATTTGAAATTGAAGCACACTAGTATGCGTTAATATTCCAATAAAATATTTAAAAGGATAATCTTGGGATTTACGCAATCATTAATGTTTTCATCGCATATGCATCTTATGCGAAACTAGTAAGAGTGACCAATGTAGAGAAAACCTATTGAGAAATGACATGCTCATGGTTAAGACAAAGATTAGTTATTTTGGGTTGTGTGCCCAAGCGGGAAAGGGCTAGGAGTTGGTAGGGTTTGACATGGGGGTTTAAAGTAGCGACCATTGTTTTGCCTAAATAGGTAGTTATTGTGAAGGTTCGATTTTTCCTTATTTGCTGAAAAACCCAAAAGGACCTTCAATTAGTTCACCTCAATAATTCTACACAATGAAAAGAGTGAGAATTGAAATTTTATTTCTTAGATGTAAATGCTTTGAATCTATTGAATTTAAGGAAATAACAAGGAACACTTAAGTATGTTCACCATAAGTATGTTAATCAAAGCCAATAAATTCCACAAAAGAATCATTTGACACTTGATCATGGGTATTAAGGTTGAAACAGGTTGCCTATAACAATGCTTGTTGGAAATAAAATGTATTTGGAAGTGAAGCACACTAGCATGAGTTAATATTCCAATAAAATATTTAAAACAAAAAAGTGAAATAATTATAATAATGTGAAATTATAAAACTCGTGAAAATAATTTCAAAATACATTAACGAGGCATATATGACTTAAGGCAATAAGATATATCCAAATAACAAAAGTGAAGTTTGACCTTGAAAAATGCAAAGTTGACATTTTCAAACCATCACAAAATTCATTTATTCCTTTCTTTCTCCCTTTTAAATACGCTATAAACCACCATTGTTTTCTAGAAGTTAATTGAATAGATATTTAAAGTTATTTTTAAATAAAAAAGTAACTAGATTCATATTATAATGGTAGATGCCAAACTCTAAACAAGGTCGAAAATACCAAAGTCAAAGACAAGAAGTAAAAACTGAAACAAAACCAGTAAAAAATGACATATTGCACATGAGTGATAGAAAGTTGTACATGAAATAAGGGATGTCAAACGAGTCTATCCCTCTTGCAAGTTCATATATTTTATGTTAATTGGGTAAATAGTATTTACTATTAGTCGTCATTAATTTGGACGGAAAAGATAACACCATGTTATATCTAAAATGTAACAACTTAATGTGTTGTTAATTTTTTTTTGGTTAGTATTTTGGTTAAAAAAAATAAGTGTCATATTTTTAGTTATTTCTGGACATTAATTTTTAAATTAAATTAAATTAAATATTCAATCCAAAAATATTCAATAATGAGGCAGAAATTAGAGAGTCAAAGCTAGTCAATTTTTGTGGTTAGGCTCGCAACATTAACATTAGCTATTTATTATTTTAAACAGAGGGTGGTCTGACACAATGAAACTTGTCACCTTCAATTAAATTCTACAAAATCCACAAACATCCCGTCAATAAACAAACAAAAAAAGAGATGGATAACTTATAAGAACTTTGTTTTTTGAAACTATTGGAAGTTCAATCTATTTTTACTAGAGTTTAATTTGATGTTGGACATCGCAATCAACTTTGGGAAAAGTTGGGTACAGAAGAGTTACCGTGCTAATTGAAGTTATGTGATCATGAAAAGATGCAAGAAAATACAACCATTTCCCGGAAAGATGCAGAAGCACAATTATATAGCCGCCCCCACAGGTTATGATTTTTTTTCAATGCACCAGTTATAGTTTTTTCCATTAAACATGCTTAATTTGTGTTGAGAAACACGATTTAAATTGAAAATTGAATTACAAACATTAACGAGGATAGCATGGTTTGCCCTCAAAGTACTCTCTGATAATATGAATAAAGAGCTTGCCATAAAAACAATTCCAACATTCGTTTAATTTAATATTCTTGTAGATGACAGACTCTCTGAGCATTCAAATATATTTTCACATAAACAGCCTCTACACTTGGGAGGAAAATGTCTAATTTTCCTATTGAATGGCCACATTATAAAATACATGATTAAAACAGAGTTCAAATATACTTGTAATAATCTCTTTTCAATCAAATACTACCAATCAAGAGGTGCTGAACATAGTTTATAGCTGAGAAAACTTACGAAATCTTATGACAATCAAACCTCTAACATCTGTAAATATTGAAGCTGGATATTCTACAAGAAGCATAACAATATAGAGATTCAAGCTCTAAGCTTGTGGGTACCTATCCATGTTACGGTTGAAATTAATTGAGCTCCAGGCTACACTTTTCGTGCACTCCAGTAGCCTTTGCTGCAATGTAAATGGCCTCCCAAATCTTGTCCTCTTCAAACTGGACTGCCCAGTTCCTGCAACTCTTTATCAGCGTATCAGGTACTCGTTTCAGGGAAGAATAGAATACATCTCCCAATGAAGAGAACAAGTCATCCACTAGTGCATTCACACTACTGTAATCACGGCTGAGAATTAGCTTACAGACTCTGTAGTTGCTGTAACTGCTTGCTATTGCATCCCAATCCTGCAGTCTTCTAACATCTGGTTTTATTTCCTGGCCGGCTTCAAGAGTTTCCTCTACCACTACCAGCTTCTGCTGTTGCAGTTGGTCTTCAGCTTCTTTGTATAGGTTGTCAATGGCAGACACAGCCCGTGCCATATCCTGACCGGCTTCCGGGCCGGGCTCTGATGTTTCATAAACCCTTCGAATTTCGCCCAAATCAGCCATTATGCGTGGGAAAATTTAAAATTTGAAATAGAAATTTATTGCTTGATAGCTATTGATTTGACAGAGATGATGGCTGGACAGAAAAGGACGCAGAGACAAACCGAGGCACAGCTATTGATTTGACAGAGATGATAGCTGGACAGAAAAGAACGCAGAGACAAACGGAGGCATAGAGAAACGGAGGCAGAGGGAGAAGACTGGTCAACTTTAGCATAGGATACAGGCCACATAACCCCATGCATCACATGCCACATAACCCCCCATGCAAACTTACGTGAGGGATAGGGTCAGCCGTTACTCCCTTGTTGCACAGAAATATAAAAATACTTTAACAAAAATAATAATCACCAAATGAAAAAATAGAAAAAAATATGTAAAGATATTAGATACCTTTTAGCAATACCTTCAAACACGCACTCAATGACATGGATCTCCAAACAATGAATTTGTACATTCATAATTCTTCCTAGTAATGTGAATGCTCCTTATTAGATATTCACAGACTAGGGAGAGTTTCATCAAGGGAGTCTGAGAGGGGCAACCCCCAACTTCCTTCCAATTGCTTCCGTCGTTCTACCCATAATGTCTGTGTGAGGAACTTTCCACATCTCACACACACTCCTTGTTGTTTCTTCCATGTTTCGATCCTCTAATGTGTACAGAACCGCTGCTTCCACATTTGTTGCTTAACATATTATCTCCAACAGCTCATCCATTTCATCAATCTTTAATTTCTCTCGACATCACAGTCTTCATACTTGAGAATGATCCTAATAGCTATAGCCTAGAGGTTATTAGCGTAAATAGTTAGAAGATAATTAGAACCTACCTCTGAGAATAAATGAGTATTAACGTCACAACCCTTGTCGGTAAGGAAGTGTTCAAATTGACCTAGTGCATCATTCACTGAGCGCTCTATTGTCCACCCAGTCCCATCCGACACCATGTATATCAATTTTTCAGAAGTAAAATTTAGGTTTTCCTTATCGTTGCTTTGTACAGATTCAGATTCAGATTCAGATTGAGTAACACTGAATCTTATTCTTATGGTTGGTATAAGTAATATTGGTCTTTCCATGAGCCTTGTCTATCCTCCTTTTCCCTCACGGAAAATCCTTGAGCAACAAGGAATTCAAGAATATAACTCATTTTGTTCTTCACCTTATCAGCAAAGGATCCCTAGGAGGGAGTCTGTGGGGAAAATGGGCCAATAATGTCCGTGCGCGGGTGGGCTGTGGAGATCTTGATTTTATTCTGCAGATTGGCATTCTAAAGGGCTCAATATATTATTATCCATAATTCCCAAGACTTATTTTCCCACAGAAATGCATTTCAAAATGGTGGCAAGATAGTGGGGTTTAATGTTGTCGGTAACCCAAGCATCTGCAACGTTTTGGTTAGAAGAGATGCTTTGCAAGTCTTCGTTAGTGACTCTGAAAGTTAACTCGATCCTGGAATTCCGAAAGGCGTTAAGTGCAGTTGGATCCGCATTGAAAATTCTATATTTCCCAATATTGTACTACTTTGGCTTGGCAAATTTGTTCCCGATGTTCCGTTGTTCACTCCAATTCTTTCAGCATCTGCGCACACATCGAAGTATTTAGATGAAATAAAATCGACACTTTAATCACTTTAATCAGTCTATACTACAGAAATATGCGCGTAAGATCAATATCTAAAATATGATATATAGCTCAACATGCCTCCATGGATTGACATGAAGCTCGGCACCATCTATTCAGTTGTGCGCAACCTTTCGCCTTGGATTTCCAATCTTGTTTGATATTCGCCTCTGCCTTTCCTAATTTTCCACGGTGAGGGAAGTGCTAGCGTGAAGGGTCCATTTCATATGATCCCTATTATTATGGAACTTTGGCATATTCAACAACCTTGAAAAAGGCATTATGTAGCGATTCAGCACGTCAACCCTAATAATTTATTAGCATCCATTTACCTCACCAATGATTTAAGGTAAATATTTAGTGATGCAACCCACATGTACATATTGCATGCTAGTGATGAGGGTAACTGATTGAGCATATTCAATAAATTACATGTATGATGCAGAACTACAAGCACGTGGAGTTACGTATAAAATTGGGTTGTAATAGGCATTTCCTAACCCCATTGGTTTAGGAAACTTTTAAGGTAGATTTGCTACTTTTGACAATTTAGTTCTCATAAAAGTTGCTAGGGAACTAATATAAACAATTATTAATTTAATAATAAAATATATTTTATATTATCTGTTTATAATGTGTTATAAATGAAAAATGGTAGGTATTATTTACATTATTTTTAATATTTTATAAAAAGTTGGTAATGAAATATTTTCATGACAATTTTATATTATTTTAATTACATAAATAAATTTTATTATATATTAATAAATTGGTTGTTGATGAGCATTAATTACTCAGAAGGCGTTCCCCTATGGTAAAGGACCTCGGACATTTCGCAACTATGTTAAATTTGACGGTCATTTGGACGTTTTTGACAGGTGATTATGTTTGACGGTTTGACGGGCATTTTAGTGTTTTGCGATTGCATGGATGCAAAGCAATTTCCTAAATCGATTTTTAGCGAGATGCATGCTCAATGTTGAATACTATTGTTGTAGGCGACAGGAATGGATTTTGTGAAGGTGATCGATGGGATACAAGCGGATAGAGTACTGTGCAAAGGATCAGTATGTTATTGCTATCATGAAGGATTTCACTATTGGGAAGGAATTCGTGAAGATTTTCAGAGGATACGAATACAAGTATTGAAGGATTACATGGAAAGACGTTATTCCATTGTAGATGGAAAGGATGATCATGATGGTATTGAAGGTATATATGTCATTACTATTGATCAGTTGTTTACGATATCAAAGGAATTAAGGATCAGAGGGATATGAAGATATGTTTAGGTTGATGGATGATTACAGTGCGAATATCAGTATGTTTCAGAGGTTTATATGTTAGAAAATTTATTAATGGAGATATGTAATGAATGAATGTTTGTATGTATTTCAGTAACGAAAGAGAAGAAAGTTTTCGAGGTTTATAATTTCATTAGTTGTGTCATTGTCCCCAAGCACGCAAATAAGAATTAATTGAATTTTTAAAATTAATTTTATAGTTGATGTTGATAGTTGTGCATCGGTTGTTCGGTTGGTGTTTTTTGGAGAAACATTTATTATACAATTGATAATGTGTGTGTTTGATAGTTGTAGTGTAGGAATTTAGTTGAAACATTACATTGAAATGTTGTATGTGATCGTTCGTCATATTTGAGTATCCCTCGAATGAAAAAGTAGGTGAAATGCACAAATTTGCAAGCAATGGAACTTTGGAGAAAAATGTGAATGTCGGACCTTGTCTTTTAGTGGTTCCAATGTCGGCGATTGCTCTACATGAAAAGTAAGTCCTTGCGACTTACGGATAGTTAATCCCGGCCATTTTAATCGGCAACTTTCTCGATTCTCTCTCGAAATAGGGGTATGGGAATATGTAGCAGGTTGGACGGATCCCAACATGGGCCATTGTATCTATCAAATTTTACAATAACAAATAAAAGGTAATCTTTGGTGGTTGCATTGATGTGTCGAGACAATGTTGGTGACTATTCCTATGGCACCATTCACGAGGCCTACATCAACCCATAGATTTGCAATAAGCATGCTTTTTTGTTGCTTGCTTGCAATAGAACCTTTTGTTCCAACTGATCATCATCAGGATTTCCTAGTCCATCCGCCTATTACTTTCAGCAATGGATTGGGTGATTGGAATGTTCAATGCGTTCAACATCTGTAGGTTGTGGGAGTCCACCGAGATCATTTTTCGCAAACAAATGTGGTGTGTCCTTAAAAATGTTGAAATCTTGTTGAGTTAGAGGTGTGTATGCATGCGAGACATTAGGAGTTCCCAATCCTCAATTAGCGGGGTTGAATCTCGCATGTGGAGCGATAAATTCCAAAATGGAACCTATGCATTGCTTGTTCCTTATTGCCCAAATATTGTTTTCAATGTAATGGAAGACCTGAAATTCCTTCCAAAGGGTTGCTCCACAGGAATTACTTGCATAAAGGGATTGGCCCAAACACATGGTAATTTCCGAAGGTCACCGAGGAGGTTGACTAATATCTTCCCAAATTCAGATGTTCTTGAGTGTGGGAAAGCTTCATGGAGCCTACTGTCAATTTTTCTTAGCAACTTTGGCCCGATGAAACTCATTTCATCAATAAGAACATATTCTATATGTTTCAGTGACTCTTGAAAAGATGATAATGCACTACCTTCAAGGGTTTGGTTCTTTGATTGGAATACGCATGGCTGCGTGGATTGTGGATGCCGAGATGTTGAATGCTAAAACAATGGTAGGGGAAGAGCACAAGTAAAGGTGAGGAGATGTGGTTGATGTTGTGAATGAATTTTGGATTTTATTTATCGAAATGATTTTCTTGTGCTAGCCGTTCCTTGAATTATCAATCTTAGTAGAGGTAGAAGGCTTTGTTTGTTGAATGGTGTAATATGGTAACAAGAGCTATTTGTTGTTCTGCAGACAAAGGAAGTGTGGAAGATGGTGGTGTGGCATGTATGTTATTTATTAGGAAAGCTGCAATATTGAAAGATTCTTCCCACAATTTTGGAGGTTTTTTATTCCAATTTTTAAAGCTCTCCATACCGAAGGAGAAGGAAAAGGAGACCGGAATGATACATATAAATAATCCTTGTTTGTGGTATGCAGCTATGCATCAAGGTGCTTGTTTTATGTGTGGTATAAAAGATAGAAAATATATAATAGTTTGTACTTGGCATAGCAAGCTCGACATCCTCATGGAACTAGAGCCTTAACAATCATGCTCATAAGCTGGCTAATATATACTTGTGGTGATAAACTTGTGGTGATAAACATAATGAGGAACCCCCAACTGCTATGCTACCTAACTGGTCGATTTATCAATCTTGGTCCCATATGTTGTTTGGTCTCGTGGACGTTATTAAAATATTTCATTCATTGATATTTTCATAAATTTATCGGATGCCTAAAATTAGTGATAATATAGCTTCAATTGACATAAATTTAAATTTGTTGTTAATATTTGCTCCCTTTTTCATTGGTATTTGTTCCTTGATCAACCATTTTAATAGACTCGTATGACTTCCGGAAACATTGGACCAAAACAAAATGTGATTGAATTTAGTAAATCTTCTTCTTCTCCCAGTGAATTCAGTTCTGTTGTGTTTGTATTTGTGTTGTGGCCGCGGAAGCATCTCAAAGTTTGTAAGGGGTTTCTTTTTTTCTAACAATTTAGTGTTCCCTATGCAGGTTGAACAAATAAATTTAGCGAATTTGTGGATTTTTGTCAAAAGGGTGTGAATTTAGGCCAAGATGTTCTGAATTTCATCTGTCTAGGTGGAAAAAATCTGAAAGCTTAGAGATCGGGTCAAATTTGGAGGACATCTAATAGTTTTTGGGAAATATATAGTCTGATCTACTTTGAAGGAAAACACACAGATGCAAATCTCCCATTGGATATTATCTCTTCATTAATTATCAAGGTTAGTTCTTTGTTTGAAAACAGGGTTTTGGTTTTGTGGGTCCAAAGGTTTTTATTGGGGCTAATTTTTTCACTTTCCACACCATTGCTAGGTGTAACTGCATGGGCCCTTCAACTAGAAAACTAAATGATCAACACTAAGATGATATGATGCATGAATTTTCATTTGGTAAAAAAGGTTCTAGCAAAATTGAGGAAATCTGAAATGAAAAACTTGGAAATTACAACTTATCATAAGTCTGTTTATGTCTACCTTGAATTTATCATTTTCACAAATTACAATCTTTTCCCTTATTTATTTGAGATTTATTCCCACGTGTCCTATGTTTTTCAACTCTTATGTTATAGTGAGGTAGTCACGTTGATGTTATCCCACTCTCAGCAAAAACTCGTACGTGGCATTTCCCCTCCTTTTTCATTTGAAAGGTACTCAACAATGGCGCACGTACTAACACTTGGAGCAAGAAGAAAGGAGGAGTCGACTACTATCACTCTACTTTGATAGCACTTCCACTACTACTTTACTCAACACTTCTTGTATCCAAAGCGGCAGTGCCATTCAAGGGGTATCAAATGTATTCATGTTTAGTGCAATTAAACTTGGCAAAAAAAGGCTACCACTTATGATATAAAATCTGCAAATATATGGAGGTCTTCATGTATCCATGTTTAGTTCAGATCTCATGATATAAGATTTGCAAATGTATATGTATGAATTTGTAACAAATTTGAAATGTACATGTAGAACCTTTCAATGTAATGTTTCATCTATATTCCTACACTTCCACTGTCAATCACACCCATTATCAATATGTTATCAACAGTACAAAAAAGGCTTTTTCAACAAAAAACAACCAAACAACTGATGCAACCACCATCTCAAACACGTTGCAACACTAACACAATTTTCCCCAAATAATTACAAACCACATCAACTACAAAAGTAATTAACTATCCAAAGTAGTATCAAATGTATTCATGTTTAGTGCCAAAAAAATTTGGCCACAAAAGACTACCACTCATGATATAAGATCGGCAAATGTACAAAAGTCTTCATGTATCCATGTTTAGTTCAAATAAAATAGTCCGCAAAATGCTACCCCTCATGATATAAGATTTGCAAATGTATATGTATGAATTTGTATCAAATTTGAAATGTAGAGATAAAACCTTTAAATGTAATGCTTCATTTATATTCCTACACTTACAAAATCAATCACACCCCTTATCAACATCAACTACAAAAGTAATAACTATCCTTCTAAATCAAATAACATATACCATTCGGCATTCACATTGCATTGTAGACATGCGATTGCTAGTAAATATGTAACAATTAGTCTTTTAATTTCATATGAAAAAGTATATGATATAATTAATAAATATTTTAAATAGTATTATATTTTTACATTAATATAATTTTATACTAATTCTATTAATGATTTTTTAGCATCGGTTATAATAACCATATATTTCTATAGAATTAGATTTACTAATATTCTAATTTAAAATTTCTATAATTTTTGTTAAAACATGTAAAAATATAAAATCTAGAAAATGTGGAAAATTTCAAATTATTGAATGTGGAATTTAAAAATTAATATAAAATTTTATTAGTATTAAAAAATACTTTGGTAAATAAATTTTATGATACATTTTGACATTGTTTTCTAAAAATTGTGGATTTTTATCGGGAAGAATTGGATATGTGAGCTTTCTACAAATTTTTATCACTATTTGTAAATTGTGGAATATCCATGAGACCTAAAAATACATAAATTAAATTATCATAGAAATGCAATTACTATTATAGAATTCTTCCAAATTGTGGAAATTTTGTGGAATAATTATAGTAGAAAAAGGTTGTATCTTGTAGTGGTGGTTCACCCAATATGGGCTACATCCACGAGAAACAAGTCGACTTCTTCATTATTCGCCCGAGGAATACAATACAATTCTCTCTTTTTCATATTACAAAGAGTAAATCCATACAAATATATAACTTGTGCACCTATTTCTAAATTTTTCTTCAACCACAAGCAACCTAAATATAGCATGCTTATAAATAATATTCACATGTAAAAAGATAAACATAAAAATAACATCTCTCATCTATAAATAAGACAATATTATTTTTATCCATGGCCATGCATTCCTCCCAAAATCAAGGAAAAAACAAAGCGCCACTTGACTTGTAGTTAGGCTCCACATCTTCAACAATCTCCCACTTCGAGACTAACTTCTCTAACCCACTATTACAACTCATCCTCAGAATCTTCTCTTACTTGTTTCTCTTCTTCCGAGATCAATCTTGGAGACCTATGAAAGCTTAACAACCTTCCATTTTCTCTTTGGTCACCTTTGCCTTTGTCAATTTATCACCAAGATTGTTACTTGTATGGATCTTTCCAATTTCATTTGTCCATCCTCCCAAAATGATGTAATGAAGTGATATTTGAGTTGTATATGTTTAGTTCTTGAATGGAATGTTGAGTTCATGGAAAGATGAATTACACTACGGCTATTAATGAAAAACCTATAATCCTCTTGCTTCTTTCCAAAAATTCCATAAAGCGCCGCATCCATATCATCTCCTTGCTTATTTCTGTAGTAGAAACATAATCTACCTCTGTAGTAGACAAGGAAAAAATCTTATACGAGTTTAGAAATCTAACCAACACGTGCCACCAATAGTGAATACATAACCTGTTGTGCTCCTCCTACCATCCAAATCTCCATCGATGTCTGCATCAACATATACATGTAAAGAAACCTCTGTCCCTCCATAGCAAAAATTCTCTGCTAGTGGTTGCTCTCAAGTATCTGAGAATCCACTGGACTGCATTCCAATGATCCTTTCCTAGATTACTCATGTATCTGCTAACAACTCCCACTACATGGGAAATATCTTGTCTTTTGCATACCATAGCATACATCAAACTTCCAACTACTAAAGCATATGGAACTCTAGACATATATTCAATCTCTTTATGTGTTTTAGGACATTGTTCTTTACTCAACTTGAAGTGCCTTGCCAATGGTGTACTTACTAGTTTTACATCTTGCATCCTAAACTTGTCCAACACCTTGTTCACATACTCTTCTTGAGAGAAAGTCAATATTCTACTCTTCTTGTCTCTATTGATTCTCATGCCAAGAATTTTCTTTGTTGCACTTAAATCCTTCATGGAAAATGTATTTTCTAATTTTCTCTTTAGCTCATTTATATCATGCATGTTTGACCTTGCCACAAGCATGTCATCCACATACAACAACAAGATAATATAGGTGTCATTATCTAGTCTTTTAAAATAAACACAATGATCATAATGACATCTAGAGTAACCTTGTTCTATCATGAACTTTTCAAATCTCAAATACCACTACCTTGGAGCTTTCTTAAGGCCATACAAGCTATTCTTCAATTTACACACAAAATTCTCCTTCACCTTGACTTCATATCCTTGTGGATTCTCCATACATATTTCTTCCTCCAAATATCCATGAAGAAAAGTAGTATTTACATCTTCCATAGCTACCAAACTTAAACAGTTATAAAGGAAGTCATTTTAACAACAAGATTGAAAATTTTATCAAAGTCTATACCTTTTTCCTATGTAAATCCCTTAACAACGAATCTTTCCTTATACCTCTTTTTACAACCTTCTTCTTCTTTCAACCCGTAAACCCACTTGTTACTGTAATGTTTTCTTTCCTATAGGAAACTCAACCAAATCCCAAGTTTGGTGTTGATTCAAGGAGTCCATATCCTCATCCATATCCTACTCCCACATTTTCCGTGTTTCTACTTGAATTACTTCTTCAAAACTTTACGGTTCTCCATTATCCATAAATAAACAATAGTAAATATCATACAAAGATAATCGTGCAGGAGGTTTACTTAACATAGTAGAATGTCTCAAAATAATTTCTAGATTTTGAGGCTCTTTTTGTTCTTGTTCATTTTGATCTATAGAGTCCACACTAACTATGCCGGGATTGATGCCAACTTATTGATTTTCCATCCCTTTGAGAAATTCTCTCTCTTTTATCCCATTAGGTGCTACATACTCGAGACTTTTCTAGCTTCGTATCCTATAGTTGTTCCCTATACATAACCCTTTCATTGAAATTAACATCCCTACTCCTAATGATTTTTTTCTCATCCAAACTCCACAACTGGAATTCAAAATCATCAGTGCCATACCCAATGAAATTACATTTCTTTGACTCAGCTTCAAGCTCGGTCCTACTTTCTTTATCAATGTGCACAAATGCTTCACAACTAAAAATTTCATAAAAGAATAGCTTACATCCTTATCGGTCCAAGCCTCTATTGTAGTCCACCTTCAAAGCACTTGAAGGTATTTTTTATCAAGTAAACAACAATATCTCAGACATCTACCCAAAGTTGTAAGGGTAATCCAATATGCAATCTCATGCTCCTTACATGCTCCATGATAGTCCTGTTCATTCTTTCGACACACCATTATGTTCTAGTGTTGTAGGAACTATATTCACCCTACAAATTGCATTATGCGAAAAATAGTTATTATATTCATTGTTGGAGTACTCTCCAACATTATCGAGATCTAAGAAACTTCAAATTCAAACTTTTTCCATTTTCAACAAAATCTTTCCACTTCTTGAAAGTATTAAATACATCAGATTTCTTCTTTATATAGTAAACTCAAAGCATTCTAGTAGAATCATCAATAAAAGTAACATAATACCATGAACCACTAAGAGAAGATACTTGAGTCAGCCCCCACATATCCGTATGAACAAGATCTAACTTTTAATCCTTTTTTGTTGATCCAACCTTGAGAAATCTCACACACTTTTGTTTCCCATACACACAATGCTCACAAAATTTGAGGTCTGTGTTTTTCAAATCTGACAACTTTCCTTGTGAATGTAAAATCTCCATCCCCTTCTCACTCATATGGCCAAGTATGTGATTCTAGAGAGATGTGTCTATACTTGTAGTAGATACAAGAGAAGATGGATCAGTACTAAAAGTGGATAAATACAAAGTACCTACTTTCTTACCTCTTTCTATCACAAGAGAAACATATTATCCAAAATAAGCTCATGCTTGTTTTTGGTTAACGATGCACCAAATTTTCCTCCTTTATTGCTTCAATCTGATACTTTCGATATTTTAAACACTTAAGGTTTCCTTAAATCATCTTCATCATATGGGAAATTTCTTCCCTTTCCAAAAATATAAATAAGTCCTTCTAACTCTTCATATTTTTTTGCCAAATTGGTTCACTACAAGCTTTAAGTTACAAAATGTATGGGATTTTGATGACCAATACCCATTTCAATCCAAATTAACAATACATAATTCCAAATTTGTGTGGAAATTTTCTAAAATTTTGAAGGGATGGGAAAATGGATTCGAATTGAATAACCACATGCACATTAATTCAGTGTAGGAAATATTTTTGCCAAATGTGGTCTTGCGGGCACATTGATATAAAGGAATAATTTTCACCAAAGAGTATTTCTACAATTATATATGCAATATAGTTATAGAGCTTATGGAATTAAAGTCTTTAAATAATATTGTCATTTTTAAAACGGATTTTTTTGTCTTAATATTTTTCAATATTATAATTAATAGAAAAAGGGAGTGGTGAGAGATAAGAGGGTTTGATATTTAATATAATTTAACTTGACTTATGAATTCAAAATTATATGGCACTTTGGCATTTTGTGCATACAAAAAACAAATTAAAAATGAGAAATATAAAGTTTTTACATTTATATTAATATTTAAAACTTTTAAATTTAAATAGGTGAATCCAATCTCAAAATATTTCATTATTACTTGTAAAAAAATGCACTCCCGTGAAAAGAAAAGAAATATAAATTCTGATGCTCGACTTTGCGGTCCAGGATGAAAGTGGGTGATATTGGTGAGGTTTCTTTGCGAGTGGAAAATACAAATGGTGAACTTGTGGGGACAAGCAGAGGAAGTATACCAATTGTAAAGTTGCGGGGCTAAAACATTTGAAGAATTTTTCCCAAGTGGAAATTTTGCGGCGGATCTATGGGAATACTTTGGCACTATGGTATTTTTTTCAAATGGCACAATTTACAATTGACGGCTGCGTACCTAGTGAGTTTCTTTTGAAATATAAAGTTGTGGGATTTCGGGGCAAAGGAGACTTTCGCACTTTTATATTTAAATATTTTTTGCAAATCATGCAAGTTTTAAGTGTGTGGATTTTCCACAAATATTTCCCATTTTTGATCCCAAGGAATTTATTTTAAATTTTTTTGCAAAATGCAAAGATGTGAAGTTGTGGGAAAAATTTGCATTTTATGAAGTGACTTTTGCACTTTTGTAATTTTTCACAAAGGTGCAGATTTCAAGTTTTGAGCATGGACCGAAGCTTATGGGCAAAAGTGAATTTTGGGCTGTGGGGTTGTGGGAGGTTTTTGGCATTTTGCCTATTTTTGCAAAAGGCACAAGTTGAATTTTGGGCCCACATATCCATTTTGAAAGATTGCATTTATGTGATTTTTTCACGCAGATTTGATTCAAAACTTCAAACATATCCACCATAACTTTTGATCCTGATTTGAAGGTGCCATAACTTTTGATCCGAATGCAAAACAAATTTTATATTGTTGGAAAGATATCGACATCCTCTATGCCATGGAATATAAAATATTATTTTTAATTGGATTTTATGGGTGAAAACATCTTTCACACCATTAATATAAGATCTAATTGCTTTACTAGATCAAATTTTATTTGATCGCCTTTCTTCCTTCTCTAAGAAGCCAAACAGGACATGGAGAACCCATTTGGATTTGATGGGTGAGGATACGGAAAACTTATTTCATGAAATTAATATGAGATATGATTGCTTTGAGAACTACACTAGATTCGATCCGCCATTATTCCTTCTCCAACATGCCAAATGCAGACATGGATAACCGGACTTCACAGATTGTAGGTGAATTTACAGGGCATTGATGGTTGGTGGTTGAGCTTAAAATTTAGATTTTCCTTCTCCTTTTATCCTCTCTTTGCTTCATCTATAAATGTAAGAGCTTGGCTCATTGTAAACATTGGACATTTTGGCTTTGCCCCTCCCTTCTTGTCTGGTCTGTAGATGAATTTGTGGATTTCAAACCTTCCATTAAAACTATAATGCAAGCTTACACCTCTTGGCCATTGTAATGTTTTGTATCAATATATGGAGCAATAAAACAATCTTGTGGATGATTTCAACCCTTTCTTATATTCATTGCATCTTATTGATCTTTCATTACAACCCTAGTTATCTGTGTATTGGTGACTATATGACATTTTTGGGTTTGTGTTTAATGCCAAAGTAGGTGTCCAACATTCCTTTGGTGCATCACCTCCATTATTTTAGATTTAATTTCTTGCATATTCTTAATCTTGTCTCCTTTGCAAGTTAGAATAGATTTTAGAACAGATCCTCTATAAATTTTATGTGTGCACCTAAACAGAGGAATAGGAACCGACCTTCATCCAGAGATCTTTCCCAATTGGAAAGTCCCACACTTTGGGAAAATCTCCATGTTATGCAATCACACTAAAAGTATCTACCCATTGAGTTGTAGACATTCAAGGGTGTTCGATTTCACAATGATATGAGTTCTAGCATTCTGGTGGGACTAAGAGGTCATAACGACCCATTAATTCACACACGAACAACACAAAGTAAAAGACAAGATATTTTTTTGACTTTCTTCGACACATAACACGACACAACATGTCATCACAAAGCTCAACGAACTCTAGGAATCACTTGTCACGGGGATGACCACAAAGTCAAAGCCACGGAAAGCGTTCACACCCAAAAGGATAATACACTTTTTCTTTTGACAGGACAACATAGAAGTCCAACCACATGACACTCTCACAGCTGGGGCAAACCACAATGAGATATTCTTGAGGTTTATTTATTTTAAAAAGACATATTGCAATTCTTAACTTACGTTTTCAAGGAGGCTCAAGATATGATTCATACAATTCATCTTACCAAACTAAGCTCATTCTTTTACACTGAGTAATCATCTTTAATCTTCTCTATTATGACATTCATTTGCTTAATTTTTTTATTTAGAGAAAGGGGTAATTTAATTTCACAAGGCCATCTATTAACACTTATGCTACTAGAACTTGTTCATGCCCATATGACAACATGGGTTTGCGTTCAACATTCTTAAGAGAAGAAAGACAAAGCACCTTGGAAAAAGGTTAGAGGGAGAAGGTCGAGTTGAATTCATCTTTATGACCTCATTAGTTATTAACCGGTTTTTATTGAAGCTTGAGGATTTATTGAAAATTATTAAATATTTTACTTAGGCTTCACTGGATGTTTTTACAAAAGAAAACAATTTACCTTTCAAGTGGTTGAGAGATAGATTGCGTGGTTTCGAAACCGATTCCTCCTACTTATTAAATCTTATTATCTTATATCAACTAACAATTTGTTTCACCTTAGGATCATTCTAAGAATTCACCATAAAAAGGATAATGTTCGCTAGTGTAGCTAGGGATATCAAGTTATAAAATTTTTACTTCACAAGGATGGTTTCATCTTAGATCACTCATGGAATTATTTGATTTCAATTAGATCACCTCTACATTCATTTGTTGAATATAAAATTATTATTTTTGTTTAGCTTCTTTAAGGGTTAACCGACCCATTTTACTTTACTTATAAAATATTGTCACTAAGTCTCAGAAAGATTTAACTTAACAAATTATTCTCAAGATCGAAGTTTTACAATACTCATATCAATGTAAAGATTGAATACCATTTCCCACAAAGATAAGTTACCAGTTTACCTACAGAAGGACAAGATAACATCATCACGCAATTTCTGAACAACCCAAGGCAAGAGGTCTTCTAAATTCCTTTGCAATCACTATTACAAAATTTACCTCACATTGGACATTTTTACAAGGAATTTCATAAATTGCACTGATGAAACCTTTACAACTCTTTCCTTTAATCTACTCGCATAATCCATATGCACAAATACTAGCTGGAATCATATCGCGAGAACTGAGCATGTTAAGGCTACACATTGCAACAGTAAGCTAACATTTAACAATATCAAGAAAGGAATGTTCTAATTCAAAAAGGATTAAATCACAACCCACAACTCCAAAATTATTCGCATGAGAAAGAAATCTAAACCATCCAACAAGGAGAAAGTCAAAATACCAGTAAGAACAAAATCACATAAATCAAGGCAAGACCTTATGGGTTAGGAACAAGAAAGTCAAGAGTGTTGATATTTCCTTCATGTAATCCTATGGATTACGTGATTGGAATCCAATACTCAATCCATCCATCTAAGGAGGTCCAAGAGAAGACAAAACATACTAATTATGATCGTAGGTGCGAAACAAAATGACGTTATCCAAATCTCCCAAGGGGAGGCTTCATAGTAATATGGGTTCGACACCTAAAAAGAAAAAACAACTAAATTTTCAGTTTTAACCAAGGAGTTTTACCACTACTTTCTTATAGGATTTCTTAAACGTAGTACTAGTTAACCAAAACAAATCCACTTTTCCAAAAGCGTACAAATGAGACACAAAAAGGGCCATTATTCTACCAACAAACTTTATCCTAATCATCAACTTCTCTACATAATATAAGGGAAGGCTAAACCCAAAAGTCGTTAATAATTTTTATATATTTCCGACAATGTCAATAAGTATTTTAAAATAAAAAAAAAAAAATTGATTTCCTTAACAAAGCCACAAAATGGGACTTTTAGTAACCAAGTTTGAAGTATAAGATATTCAAGTTCGAAAACAAAGGGATTCGATACACGGTGGGTAATACACCAGCGATGCCCCAGACTCAAAAGACCTTACCACGAGTACAAGCACAAAATAAGAACCAACGCACATATCCATCAGGAAGGTTACGCAGTGCAGTCAGGCCTAGAAGTTCTATGAGCTCCTTGCCAATGGTATAGAAGATGGAAATTTTACCCGATCCATGTGGGCTTTGTTATCACCGAATCACCGCACCCCTGTGCATATACCTGAACTCACAGTGTGATTGGATAACATGGGTACTATCTCCAAGTTGTGGGACTTGCTACTTGAGATAGACCTCCAGAGAAAGCTGGTTCTTGCTCCTAAACTACCTGCCACAATCTACTCTAATGCAGGGTAAGCTAACTATTCTAATCTAAATTTCCAAGGGACCAGGGAAAGAGAATGCATAAAATGAAATCCTACACTAAAGCGGTGATACACCAGAAAAGGAGGATGTGAGAGTAGTCTCCAAATGTGTGAAATACAGAGGCAAAGTGCACACTAGAAGAGGTGATGACAGTTCTCCATAATCTAGCAAAATGCATTCACAGCAATATTCCAAGCACACACAATGATAATGAATTCCTGCAAGAACATAATAATAGACACAATATTCTTGTAGAAAGATAAAAGGGGCAAGAAGAATGCAAGAAAACACAGCAGGGGAAGATACATCCACAAACTTTGTATTTTATTGCTTCCTGGTATGCACAGTTCAGTCTATTACAAGATAAGGGCCTGGATCACCATGCAAGGAGTCCACTACAAGGGCCTACAACACACTGGCTTCACAAAGCAATTTTGGCAGAGATTTGCTACCCAAAAACTCTTTGTTTTACAATGAGCCCAACACTCCAATTTATAGAAAAAATGAGAAGGAGAAGAGAAAGGAAAATGGAAATCCCGAAATCTATCCTTCAACCAATTGTAAGAGGAATTAAATTAAGTGAAATGGTTATACATTACTTGCAAAAGGCTCCCCATCTTGTCCCATGTCTTTGCAGAGAGAAAGAATGATGACCATGCCTCTTAATTGCACTCCCAACTACCAAATAAAACACTATTCTAAACCTGGCCACGTTTCCTCAAAAATCTCAATCAATTTCTGATCAAATCTAGAATTTCTTGATTATTGTGCATCGAGATCGGAACAAAATTCCAACGGTACCAATTTTGTGCGATTTCGTTGAGAAATACAAAAGTTATGGCCTTCTGAGTGCGGGTAGCTATTTTGGGTCAGCGGGCGTTTTTGTCATTTGACGGGAATGAGCCGAAAGTCCAATTTTGTGAAAATCGAGCTCGGAGTCGAAATTTATGGCCATTTGAAGTTCCACGGGTCAAATGTTGACTTTTCTCCTCTGCCTTGGTAGCCGGCTTTTCGCGTCCCACGCGTCCCTCTGTCCCATTTAGCACAAAGGTCTTGAAATTTCCCATTTCGGGCGAACCGGCCGGTTCACATACTCACGGCCCAGATGTCCCATTTGCTTTCGGACTGTTTGGGACAAATTTTCCCGATTCGCCCGGTTCGGCCGGTTCGCGTCCTTTTGTCCCGCGCGTCCCTGACTGAAAGTTCTCATTTCGGCCGATCCGGTAGGTTCGCGTGCAGATTTCGCGTACCTTCGCCCAACTATTCCGGCTGCCTTGACTCATTTCGGCTGATCGGCCGGTTCGTGTACTTTTGTCCCGTAGCGTCCCAGGATTGTTTCGATAGTTAGTCAATTTTTTCAATTTTTGGCGATTCGGATCTCGCGTCCCGCGCGTCCCTTTGTCCCGAATGTCCCAAATCTTGCGCGGACCACCCTGGCGGCCTTTTGGCGGTTCACGCCCTTTGTCCCAACTATCCCGAGGACCGCCCTGGACTAGGACTTAGCCATTTTCATGATTTTCTGGCCCGAGCTTGTTTTTGCAATTTTTACATTTTCTCAAAACTTGCTCTCTTCTACTTAGACGGGGGAGTTAGAAAAATCGAGAGGACCCTAGAAACATGAATTTTTGTCCTGGACTCAACATAATTGCTTGGGACTAAAGAATTTGATGCATGTTATCAAAATTACCTTGAGGGTGAATTTTGGTTAACGAAGCTTATCAAGGAAAAGTCTAGCAAATATCAAGCGAGATGAATATAATAGCCACCTATTATATTATCACCGTAATCATTTGTCATCTAACAGAAACTATTTCATGAGTCCAATACCATGGATTCACCTACAAATTTTGTTTGATCCGGCTATTAATAGCTTGCTCGCGACCCTTAATAAAATTTGTAGAGATTTCGTTCAATTAAACTTACAATGTTTCCCCCTTACTTTAATCAAACAAGAGTTTGAACCAGGAAGTAGGTAAAGTAATTCTCTCAACACGTAGAGGCCAAAATAGATGTCAGGTTATTCATCCTCTAGAACTGGGTACAAAAGTCAACCATGTATAGTTCTAAAGCAAAACCCTAATGCCATTTTCTAATTAAACAAAAAGTAAGGAATGCCCTCAGGCTTAAACAAGTTTTAGAACACAATGTCACTATTAATGTACCTTTTAGCAAAACAGGAGAGCCCTAAATAGGAAATACGTATTTATTCAACCCAAATAGAGATATGAAGGCTTAACCTTCCATATAGTAAGCCTTCAATTATAAATACCATCACAAAATTATTTTAAAAGAGAGTCATATAAGCAAACGAAACTCTATAATATTTCCTTCCCTACAAACTAAACTTCATCACTCAATATTGCAGTAGCCCATTTAGACAAATATGAAATAGAGTAAGCTATAAGAGAGGAAAAGAACATTCCAAGCAAAACCCGAAATTGGGACGAGATTTAAAGGAATGACCTAACACATTCAGCAAGCGATTTAAACAATCACGAAAACATTTTTTCTAGGCGCCATTCAAGGGGAAAGAATATTCATTTCAAGATACTGAAAGAAGGTAGAAAACTATTACAAGGGGTAGATTTAACATGCCTGATTATAATTCTTCCAACCAACAAGCACGTCGACCAGGGCTCGAGCAACAAAGCAACACAACCTGCGCAACTTCTCTTCCTCAGCCTGCTGAAGGTCCAAACTCTGTTAACGGCCATGCTCTTGACTTCATAAAATCAATTGTATAGTCTGCAATGTGCATCTCTGCCCATATACTGATGGGGTAAATGTTAAAGCCTCATTTTACAATATCATGGAGATGCCGTGACATTGAACTATTTTCGAGAAACTTGTGCAAGTCTGGGATGATAAGTGGGGGTTTGGAGGAAAGGAAAAAGAAAAAGGAGTGGTGAAAAGATGTTCTGAGAGAGAAGGGTTTTGCAATCAATCCAGCACTTCAAGGACACTCTGAAATTACATGCCTGTATACAAATTAGAAAGGAATCCTCATTATAACAAACAGGTTTATAAGGTCCTTTTACATTATTTGTGGCATTCTTCAAGAATATTAATTCTGGTAGGTACATGGAATTAACAATGATAGAAAAAAAAAAGGGATGAAATTGTTTAAACACTTGCAAGGCTCATAGCCTAAGCAGGGACTGCAAAATCCTCACGCAGCCAACCAATAATTGGCGTGAGCAGGTCACCAAAAGAAACAAAACCAGGGCATACGTTTAATAAGAAAAAGAAGATGGCTTTACCAAAAAAATCTCTTGGTACAGACTCCATAACCGAAATGATCCTAGAATTAGCATCATTAATTAAGGCTGACCAGTCACTAGATTGCTTCAATGCAAATTGTTTTACCCTTAACCCAAAGTGCTTTGCAAGCTCGTGCTAGTGCCACATTCATGCTGCGAATATCAGCTATAAAGCCAACCCAATGATTTGAAGCTCGGACACAAGACATAATGATTACCTCACGCTCCACGGCTCGAAAGGCATCTATCATAATGATATATAAACCTTTTCCTTCATCGATTTGGGGACAACATCAAACTCTCGGTGCAAACATTTCAGTGTAGCTTGTAAAGTGTGATAATTCCAACGAAACCCTTATGCCGCCAACTTAGTGACTCATTTGAAGAAGCTCATAAAATTGCAAAGAAAATTGTGCTTCATGAATATTACGATATAATACGAGATCCACACCTATGAGATTCTCTTCCATGAGTTACATCGTAAAATAAGTAAGGTCTCAATAGAGAATCTTTGCAATAATTTTCATCAGGTCTCCTGGTAACACTCTTCACTGTCACATAGTCGATTTTGATAAAAATATCATGAAGGAGAGACCCGAATCTGAGGATGCATTCTATACTGAACAGAAAGCAACATAGTTGGACAACCTGCCTGTTGGAAGCGCTCAAAAGGCCTCTACTACTCTGCAACTTTGTCTTACCTATCTAAAAGCTGTTGAGGTCATTCTGCTTGAAAGAACCCCGTAGAGCTATAACAATGGTCCTTGCGCCCAGCCTCTTACACACCCCTGCGTCTCGAACACACGACCAGAACACACCTCGCAGCACCCAAAGGAAGTGGAGGTAACACACCTGCTTCACTAGCTTGAAGCTTCATCTATAACCGCCATACAGACCCACGCGGCCAGCAGGGAAGGCGCCCAAGGTTCTGAGCCTTACGACAGTCCACGCGAACTAACAACAACAAAGAAACTCCATCCAGTCTCCTCACGCGGCTAGGGCAGGAAGAAGGAAGGCGTCCAGGAGAAACCATGAGAAAACACCTTGACAGACAAGATTTCGATGGCTTCTCAACCACTCCACACACAGACTATCCAAGGGAGATCTCACGCGGTCCGAGAGGATAAGCAGGCAGTCAAACAAGAAGCAAGGAAGATTTGCAAATCAGAAAAATAAATGAGTGCGGCCACCAGCAAGGAGTCCAACACGTCAGACTTTAATAACTCCACCCTCCACGCCAAGAAGGAGATAAAGCTGACCGTGACAGATTTACAAGTCTATGATGAGTAACGTGGCCTAAAAGGCTTTAATAATTGAACACAAAATTTTATAATTTATTTACACAAATAAAACAAATATAACTGACACGAATTCATTTATTATTACAATAGTTTTCTCCATATAATTCTCATAAGCTAAGAGGTATAAGAAATTTTGTATGATTTACTATTCAACCTGAGAAGATTAAATCGCATACAGACGAGCAAGCAAGAGGAAGTAAGAGTCGAATTATCCATTACTCCCAATGATTAAAACAACATGCGAACAAGCTTAAGCAACCAAGCGAAGAAAACTAGAGGTTGACATTCCAAAGTGAACACGAAGCAGGGAACGACCATGGCACCAAGACGGGTAACCACTTCTTCAGCGCAGGACAGGGTAAAAGTCACCTAACGATAGAAAAGGGAGTTCAATTCAGCATTCAATGACACGCAAAAGGACAAGGATGTGGTAAAAGTCGATGCGAACAGGGGCATTACAGAGGTCTTCATTTTTATTGCAGCAATATTAATGTGCACTTGTTGTTAGTTTTAATCTTATAAGGAGCTTTGCAAAGCACATATAAGCGAATCCATCGGTCAAAAATCCATTGTATGAGTTGCAAACTTTCCTTCCATTCATTTCCACTCATTCTTCTTTCCACATCTTTCATCTTCTTCCATTCCATGAAGTTTTGCAATCATGACTTCATTCCCATCTTGGAATTCACACTACAATGATGCAGTCCACCTCAAATGTTTTTCACAACTCCAGATCAACATTATGATCGGTACCAGTATGAAAGCGTGCAAAACCGGTTTGGCTATGGAGTTTATCAAGAACAAGGGTATGCATATAATGATATTATTCAAATGGTGAATGTTGATCTCTGGAGGAGATTCAAACGATAGAGGTTGACATGGTTCATTCAAGGATACAATACTGAGATGAAATCCTTGAGGTGGTTTGGGCACTGGTCCATGGGAAGGCCCTTTTCCAAGACACTACACCCTCAAGAGAATCTTGACTTCATGGTTGAAATGTTGCCTCACCACATCTTGTGGACTAAGGATATTGAGGCATATGAGCAAAGTACCAAAATTAGTTTGGATACACACCATACTATTTAGTTGTGGAGGAACAAGATTATGTCAACTATGGGGAATATATTACACCTAAGAATGTGGATTTGTAACTCAAGATAGACAAATTAGAGGCAAGGATGATGCAGTGCGGGCTAAAAATCAAGAGAAATGATTCAAAATTAGTTAGGGCACCTTGTCCATGGGAAGGCCCTTTTCAAAGGCACTCCATCCCTCAAGAGAATCTTGACTTCATGGTTGAAATTCTACCTTAAATTTCACGGTGGGTGAGGATATTGAGGCATATGCGCAAAGTGTGAGATAACCTTGTGAATAGGTAAGTCGAGTTACGTTCCTTGTCCTTCATTTTCTCTTTCTCAAGCTTTATCATTTCAGCAAGATGCAACAGTCAAGCCCCTCACTTGCTTCCCCAAGTGTTGATTTCCCTTATCCATCCCTTGGTCTCCCATCCCACCTCAATTCACTCTGCCATTTTCCCTTCCAGATCCAATTCCCCTCCATAAGAGCCAAAAGCAATACCTTCCCCTCCTCCACAAATAAACCAACAAATAGTGGATACCTAACCCACCAATCCTCCTACTTTCCCAAGTCCATGTTGGGAAGAGACTCAAGAATCCAGTCAAGGAGAGGAGAAAGAAGAAGAGCCAAGAGTTGAAGAAAAGATTAGAAGATTGGTGAGCTAGGCTCTAAATTTTGGGATAACAAATATCCCCTTGATGGTTAAGCCAACAGAGGAGGTAAAAGTTGAAGAGCTAGTGGTGGCTAAATTTGAGTTTATAGTAGAAGGAGAACAAGAACAATAATAAGAAGATCAACGGTTTGTATGCTTTGAATGCGGTGTCCATGATGGTACTTTGTCTGAAGAGGATGATGATCTAATCCAAGCTGCACAATCAGCCAAGAAGGAAGAATAACAACCAACTCCAAGTCCTATTGAAGAGGAGCAATTGGAAGAGATCAAATTAGATTTGAAAATGCTTGGTGAAGGAAGCATTATCAAAGAGTTTTTTCTTTCATTTGAAGGGCCTAATTTAATCGATGAATCCATGAAGGAACAAGAACAATCAGCTCCAAGTCCAGTTAAAGAGGAGCATATGGAGGTGACCAAAATAGATTTAGAGGCACTGAATCATGATCTAGTTGCACAAGAGATTATAGATCCCTCTCCCATTTAACCTCTCCAAAATTCTTATTTTTTGAAGATTTTGAACTCAATAGCTTCATGTTTGAAGATGAAGCTGCATATGGTGAAAGTACTGAGATTTTAAGATCACCATGCAAGAGGGAGAGACCATTTTACATAGGACAACAAAGAGTTTGATTGCCTCTCAAATGTGAATAATGTTACGATAAGGAGGAGCTAGTAGAAATTACAAATTTCTCTTCCCCATCATTCATCCTTCAACCACAAGAACCTACTACCATGGAAGAGAATGTGCAAGCACAATTTGTAGTTTGCAACATGCCTCTTGAATCAAAGTTGTAAGAATTTGATCTTTCAAAAGCCACATCGGATGAAGAGGAAGGGGAAAATCATGAGGATGTCATCATCTCTCCCACACCATTCACCCAGGAAGGTCTATAGGAAGAATCCATTCTTGGAGTTGAAATTCAGAGAAAAGGGCTCATCCATCAGATCAGATCGTGCCCTATCAGGTACTTGGCTTCACTAGAGCCAAGAGAGGAGCCAATACCAGTCATGATTGCTTCTAAGCATGAGGGAGATCCTCAAAGTGCTAAGGATCAACAACAATACCTCTTGAAACCAAGTGAGAAACATATTGAAGAGGTATTTATTTTGTTTCAAGTTGATACCTTGATGGAGGGAGTGGAGAAACAATTTTCAGTCAACCTTCCACTCCTAATATCAGTTATATTCAATGCCAAATCATTTGCATGGCTTGCAATTTTAAGGAAGGGTAGTTATTTCTCATCACCAGTAGTAGGTTTTGTTTGAAATTTCCCATCTCTCTGGTTAGCGTAGAGTAGGTAGGTTTACTTTTAGTAGAAGAAGTTTTTTTGCACACTTTACATATCCCACTTGGGGTGTGTATGATTTCCAATTTTGTACATAGTGTGTTGTGGTATTTTTTTCTCTTGCACAGTGCTTTAGACATAGCATTTGGTGCGATCAGCTCCAGTTCCAGTGGTGTTCCAAGTGGCTCATGGATAAGATTTCAGAGTTAAATATCAGTATCAGGATATCATTCATGAATCCATTCCCAATAGATGCTTCAAGGAAACTAATAATTTTGTCTAGCATGTAGATGTCCCCTATGAGTCACCAAATTGTTATCCAAAATAAAGTCATGCTAATTTTTGGTTAACTGCACCCATTTTTCCTCATTTAGTGCTTCAATAGGATTTTTTAGATATTTTAAACACTTAAGGTTTCTTTAAAACATCTTCATCAGATGGGAAATTTCTTCCCCTTTTTGAAAATATAAAGAAGTCCTTCTAACTCTTCATATTTTGCAAGTTACGGGCGGCGGGCCTAGGAAGGATTTTTTGCCAAATGCGGGCACTGGGAAGATTTTTGCCAAAAGGGAATATTGTGGACCAGTGGAGCGGTGAGAGATAATTTGGAACTTTGGAATTTTGTGCAAAATATGCAAGTTATAATTTATGGCTGCGGGCGTGGAGAGGTTTCCTTGCCAGTGGATAATGCGAATGGCGGACTTACGAGGCCGTGGAGGAAGTTTAGCAAATGTAAAGTTCCGGGGCCGCGGAATTTTTTTGCCAAGTGGAAATTTGGGCCATTGCTCTGCGGGAAGAATTTGACACTTTAGCATTTTTGTACAAATGGCGCTAGATTTAAAATTACCGACCCATGGGCTCTTGAGTTTCTTTTATCAAATATAAAGTTGTGGGCTTTTAGGGGCCGAGGAAACTTTCGCACTTTTATATTTTTTTGCGCAAATGACACAAGTTACAAGTGTGGTCCGTGATCCTGAGGAAGCTTTTTTTTTTTTCCAAATGAAAAGATGTGAAGTTGCGGGCTTGCGGGTTTGCAAGAGACTTTTGCACTTTTGCAATTTTTGTGGAAAAGGCACAATTTCAATTTTGAGCTCGCGAAGCTTATGGGAAAAAGTGAATTTCAATCTTTCGGGGTTGTGGGAAGTTTTTGGCATTTTACATTTTTTTCTACAAAAGGGCAAGTTGAATTTGGGCCCACGGATCCGTTTTGAAAGATTACATTTTCACGATTTTTCGCATGGATTTGATTCAAATGTTCAAACGGCCATAACTTCGAACTAGTGCTCGAAATGTGACAAATTTTATATCTTGTTGGAAAGATCTCAACATCCTCTACACTATGGAAGCATAAAATACTATTTTTAGTAGGATTTTCTAGGTAAAAACATCTTTCACGTCATTAATATGTGATCTAGTTTCTATACAAGATCAGATTTTATTTGATCCGCCTTTCGCCTTCTCCAAAATGCCAAGCAGGACATGGAGAATCGACTCAATTTGATGGGTAAGGATGAGGAAAATGTCTTTCACACCATTAATATGAGATCTAATTGCTTCTAGAACTAGACTGGATTCGATCCGTCATTCTTCCTTCTCCAATACCCCAAACAGACATGGAGAACTAGACTTGATAGATTATAGTCAGATTTAGAGGGCATTGATGGTTGGTGGTTGAGCTTACAAACCAAATTTTCCTTCTTCTCCTTTTTCCTCTCTTTGCTTCATCTATAAAATGTAAGAGTTTTTCTCATTTTAAACATTAGACATTTTGGCTTTTCCCCTCCCTTCTTCTCTCGGGGTCTGCAAATGAATTTATGGAGTTCAACCTTCCATTAAAGCGTGATGCAAGCTTATGACTCTCTGCCATTGTAATGTTCTCGTATCAATCTGTGGAGCAATAAAACAAGCCTGTGGATGATTTCAACCCTTTCTTATATTCATTACATCTTATTGATCTTTCATTAATGCAATCACAGGTTATCCGTGTATTGGTGATTGTATAAAATTTTTGGATCTGTGTTTAATGGCAATGTAGATGTTCAAAGCATTCCTTTGGGGCATCACCTCTGTCGGAATAGATTTTAGAATAGATCCTCTACAAGTTTTATGTGTGCACCTGAAAAAGGAATAGGAATCGACCTTCATACAGAGAGCTTTCCCGGTTAAAAGTCCCACACTTTGGGAAAGCTCCATGTTATGCAATCACACTGAGAGTCTCAACCCATCGAGTTCCAGACATTCACAGGTGTTGTGATTTCACACTAACAGTGTATAAATACAAAATACCTACTTTCTTACCTCTTGCTATCACAAGAGAACCCTTGATAACTTTCTAAGAATTTGTTTTAAATATAACCATACAACCCTCATCTCCTAATTTCCCTGCAGAAATTAGATTCCTCCTCAAGCTAGGAACGTGCCTAACATTCTTCAACACCCAAGTGTTAGCATTATGTAATTTAACATGAACACCACATTTTCCAACAATGTTAGATGGCTCATCATCACCAAGATATACCAGCCAAAAATTCCTTTGAACATAATCTTGAAAATATTGTCTATGAGGAGTTGCATGAAATGAAGCACCAGAATCTAAAACCCAATTTTTTGATTTACTATCTAAAGAAATAATTAGAGCATATTGTAACACATCACTTGTTACATTTTCCTTTTTTTTGCCTTCTTGTTAATTTTTCCTAATTTTAAAGACAAACAATATTTCTTTGCATGTCCTTCTTTTCCACAATTCTAGCATACCATCCTACTTCTAGATTTAGATCTTCCCTTCTTAGACTTTCCATGGTGTCCAGAACCTTTTACCTTTTCCTTTTGCCTTCCTATGTTCTCTATCTTCAAAGCATTACCGGATGACTCACTTACGTTTTTCTTCTTATCTTTTAACTAAGAATTACACCAATAACATCACCAAACTTTAAATTATTTGAACTTGAAACAAAATTACTCACATCCATAACCAAAGTATTCAAACTTTCAGGAAATGAACAACAAATAAAAAGAGTCCTAACTTCATCATCAAAACTTACTCCTACAGAGCTTAATTGATTAGTAACCATGTTGAATTCATTCAAATGATCATTTACTGAATCACCTTCTAACATCTTCATATTAAACAAACTTTTCATGAGAAATACCTTATTGGAGGATAATGCTTTTTCATATAATTTACCCAATTCTTCAATTAGATCTACCATTATCTTTACCGTAGAAATATTGAAAGCTATCATAGCTATCAAGCACAACCATATTGTTCGTAGTGCCTTCCGATCAAGAACATCCCATTCTTCATCTTTCATAGTTGACGGCTTCAAAGCTTTCCCTTTCAATGGTAGATAAAGATCTTTCTGATATAGGTAGTCCTCCACTTGCATCTTCCATAGCTGAAAGTTCTGGCCATTAAACTTCTCAACCCTGAACTTGCTATCTCTGCCATTGCTCCCACTCAAACAAGAAACCCTCTGTGAGCTTTTTCTACCAAAACAAAATCCTGCTCTGATACTAGTTGTTAGGATCGAAACACAGATGAGCAATAAAACGAAATTAAAACAGAAATAAAAGAAGCATGTAATCACAAAATAAACCCAATATTTAACGTGGTTCACCCAATAAGGGCTACATCCACAAATAATAAGCTAGACTTCTCTTTTATTCAATCTCGAGGAATACAATACAATTCTCTCTCTTTTTCATATTACAAAGAGTAAATCCATGCACATATATATAACTTGTGCACCTCTTTGTAAAATTTTTTTCAACCACAAGCAACCTAAATATAACATGCTTATAAATAAGATAAACATAAAAATAACAACTCCTGTCTATTAATAAGACAATGCTATTTTTATCCATGGCCATACATTCCTCCCATAATTAAGGAAAAAACAAACTGCCTCTTCAATTTGTAGTTAGGCTCCACATCTTGAACAATTTGAACTGTTTGTGTAGAAGTCAAAATAAGGAATTATATATCCAGTTGCAGTTTGTGCTCAATAGTTTGCAATCTACAATGCAATGAATGTGTTTCATTAAACGAGAGATGGAAATTTGCGTTTAAGATTTATCTCCATGTATGGTGAATTTCATACAATTAATTTGATACTATTTAATTCTAGTACTATTTAAAGCAGTTAATTAGCTAGTAGGTTTTGAATGAACTGTGTGTCTGCCCCAATTTACAATGGCCAAGAACACTAGAGTTGTAATAAATGGTGTTAAAAACACACCAATCATTTTACTTTGGTTTAACCGGTTGTCTGCCTCCACACCTACCATGTTTGGAAACAGTATTTAGGATGGTGTCATATATTTCGTCAGAGTTCACCTCTGCAGATGCATATCATCTAAAGTTCTAGAGAAAGATTTACTCAGGTTGTACTGCATAATAATCTTGAAAAAATTATGTACATAAACTAATAACCCGCTGAAAGTACGACCTTTCGCTTCCAGTTTCTGCGTCATATTTCAATGCATTATGCAACTAGGGAACATAGAAATGCATTTAAGAGACTCTAGTATGTACTTGATGAAAACTGCCCTTAATCCTATTTCCACAATTACAGCAACTGGGTGAAAACGCTGGCAAGATTGCAACCGGATTTCTCATGTGAATTGCACGTTATATCATTAAAGAAATTTGTAACTTATCTCATGATTCCTTCTGGTAGATATTTGGTTTTAGAGACTTTCATTAGATCCAAAAGTTTGAGGGCATCTTTGCTATGGCCATGCATAGCATATCCTGCAATCGTCGCATTCCATGAGACCACATTTCGTTGAGGCATTTTGACAAACAATTAACGTGGCTTCTGTATCCTTCCACATTTCGCATACATGTCTATCACGACATTTGAAACTACATCTGACAAAGATCCACATTCGATTACTTTTTTGATGGATTTCCATGCGTTGTTCTAACGCTCCCATTTTGCCACATCGTGAGAGGATGTTGGAAAAGGATGCTGCATTTGGAATTTAAACCTTCCAATTGCATTTTCTTAAAGTCTCCAAGGATTTGTCAGTAAGCTCATTCTGTGCATATCCAGAAATGATTGCAGTACATGAGACCATCTTTTTTGAGGCATTTCTTTGAAAAGTCTTCAAGCCTCGTCCAGAACACCAATTTTTACATATCCTATAATCATTACATTCCAGGAAACCACGTCTACCGTCTGCATTTTGTCAAATAACTCATTTGCCTTCTGAATTGTTCCACATTTGGCATATGTGTCTACCAGGGCATTCAAAACTACAACGTCTGACAAAAATCCAGTTTTGATTATTTTTTGATGGATTTCCATACCCTGTTCCAAGGCTCCAACTTCTGCAGAAACTTAGAGGATGCTCGCAAAGCTGGACGAGTCTGGATTTACATATGCCAATTGCATTTTCATAAAAATTTGGAAGGCTCTATCAACATGCCCATTTTGTGTATATCCTACAATCATTGCATTCCATGAGACGACTGTCTGGCACTTAAGGTGCCATCTGTACACTTTCTTATTTTCCATAGATGTCTATCATTGCATTCACAACTACAACATCGGACAATAATCCACTTTCTATTATTTGCTTAAACATATATAAAGCTTTTTGACCAAGTCTGTTTTGTGCATATCCAGAAATGATTGCAGAGGATGAGATCTCATCTAGTTGAGCCATTGTTTCAAACAATTTTCTTGCCTCCTCTATGCATCCACATTTGTCGTACATGGCTATCAGGGTATTCATCACAATGATATTAGATCGAAATCCACATATAATGGTATTACCATGGATTTCCACACCATGTTTTACGTATACGCCACTGGCACATACGGGGAGAATAGTGGAGAAGGTGAGCTGATCGGGTTGAACAGTTGTTCGTTGCATTTGGTGAAACAGACTGAATGCCTCATGAGGAAATCCATGTCTTCTGTAAGCTGCATTATCACATTCCATGAGAAGAGGTCTGGCTGAATCATATGGTCAAATATTTGGCGAGCATCCAGCAAATTTCCACATTTGTCATACATATTGATGAGTTTTTTTGTAAAATAGTGTTTGTTGAAAATGTGAGTCCGCTGTAATTGATGTGAGAATGAATTTTCTTACCCTCTGAAAGATCCCTTTTGTCAATGCAATGCTGTAATATATGAATATATGTAGAAGAATTTATAGGAGAGTTGTGCGTGGTAAACAGAATGTGTACTGCCTCTTTCAACTGACCATGAGTACAGAGTGCTCTGAGATTTTGGTTGAGACAGACTTACACTCAGAAATTTGAAACCCTCAGACAATGTATTAAGACACCATGACTCTCCACAGTCACAATCCTCCATAGACATATGAAGGTCAGTCACAAACTACAAGAACAAGAAGATTAATGGAAATCTTTGCACATTCTTGGTGCAGACACGCTGACTCTTCAGGCAACACTTCCGGTTTTAGTGCTCTTGACACTGAGTTTACCTTCTAGGATACATGAATTCTATTCTATCTTCTCGGTTGCGAACTTTTGTATACTTCTTTGAAGTCCAGATCAATGTTTATCTTGCCAATCCTTTATTGAGAGCTGTAGTACCCGTACCTGACAGCACAAAATTGTAGAAGGGAGAGTGACACCTCGTAGTCTTTTCAGACATGTCTTTTCCTTACAGAATAATACAGGCATTTTATTTTGAGACCTCAAGGTGTAATGCCCACTAAAAACAACCCACTTGAGACCCAAGAACAACCTAGGATTAGTTAGGAAAATTATAGAATAATTTTTATTTTGTTTAAAAGAGTGTACAACCAAATTACAAGGCAAAAACTGTCACTAACAAGTTCCAGAACAATTCTAATTCATTAGAACATACTTTTCCTTTATTAACAATTATTAGAGGTCATAAGGTCCAAATTTTAGGGTTAGAAGGTTCAATAAGGTTCAAAGGGTAATTCCTCACCATACCCACTCTCTAACAGGCTTACAAGTTCAACTTGATTTTTCTCATAATTAACACATTAAAAAGATTCATAAATTATTCCCATTGGATAGGAAATTTCCTCACCTTTCCATTGATATAAAGAAGTCCTCCTAACTTCTCATATTTTTCAAGTTATGTGTCTTTGTCGGGCCTTGGGGTGAAAATTTTCCCCAAGAACTACCCCGTGGGCCTAGGGGTGAAAATTTGCCCCAAGGGCGGATCGGCGGACTGCCGAGAGACTTTTGGAAATTTTCCCACGCAGGGCAAAAACTCAACTTCGTGCCCACACCCCTACGAGTCCATCATGGACACGTGGTGCTTTAAGCCAACGCAGGTTAAAAAGAGCGCGGGAAGAAATAAGGTTTCGCGCCCCGAAGGCAAAAAGGGATAAATTCACCCATGCCTCTGCCGACGCCTCGGGATGCCACGTGGTAGCCTCTGATTGGCTGCGGGTTGGCAGGGAAAATTTTGAAAATTTCCCAAAAATTTTCCGAAGCTATAAGGGAAAAAGGGACCCACTCCTCCATCGACGCCTTGTGTTACCATGTGGCGACCTTTGATTGGCTACGGGCCGATGGAGAAAATTTGTAAAATTTTCCCAAATTTTTCCAAGAGCGCTAAGTTTAAGAGAGATCTGCCCCTCCGTTGACACCTCTTGGTGCCACATTGCAACCTCTAATCGGGTGTGGGTGGCGGGGAAAAATTGGGAAAATTTTCTAAAAATTTTCCAAAGCTCCAAGGAAAAGTTCGGGCCCGCCAGGGAAATTTTTCCAAATTTTTTATTGATGTCAAGTGAAAAAAAACTTCAGAAGGCCATAACTTTTGATAGAGACCTCGGTTTTGGGAAAACAAGGACTTTCTAGAAATCTCTCGACGTCCTCTTTACACAAAGATAATTAAGTTTTTATTTTGATAAAATTTAAGGGGTCAATTTCATGAAAACATTCTGCAGAGTTTTATAATGCAAACCGGTAAATTTTAAGTTATTCAATTTGTTATTTACCTCTCTTAACATGTCAAACAGACATGGAAAATTTTTCTTAGATGGATTTAAGAAGGATTTCAAGCTTCAATTTGTCAAATTGATTTGCAATTTGAGCATTTACATTCCTTAATTTGAGAAAAACGACCGTAAAACTTTGAACTCGATTAGGATAGGTTTGAGGTTTCCTTTAAGTATTTTAGTCAAAAGGGATTTTTAGTGAAAACTACTTGATTTAATAATTTAATCTATTATTTCATTGCTACATGTTTGAATTCTACATTTTAGGTAAAGTAATTGCCATTTTGAAACTACATAGTAGAGATCAAACTTAAAAGGGTTTAATTTCCATTTTCTTCTTCCAAGTATTATAATGTGTTCCAATTGAAATATAATACATTTAGTTGATTCAATTCAACTTATTCAAAAACTATAATACATCTCTGATTTCCAATTTTTACATATTTCAAAGGACAGAGTATTACATTTCCTTTATACACATTTCTTTCTTTCAAACAGAGATTTCAATTACATTTAAAAGATCAGATTTAATGCCACTGTGTAATTTGAGAAAGGTGATACATCATTTATTGATTCCAAAAGACAACTTTGTAACATCCTTCTTTTATTCTTTCCAAAAACATATATTATATACAGGACAGAATAATACATTTTCTTTTCACGTATTTCACTTTTCCACTTTCCAAATAGGGATTTCATAGAGCTTGTTAAGTGCAGATTTCCAATGGAAAGAATATCATATGAACAAGGCAAACACTTCCATTAATTCAAATGAAACTCTTACAACCTCCTTTCCATTTGATTTCAAAATACAACATACAAAACACGTATCATTCTTTCTCATTCTTTCCAACACAGAATACAGAGTATAACTCTTTTTCATTTCAAATTTCCTCTTTTATTGTCAATACAAAGTATCTTTGCATGATAATGAATATATAGATTGTCCACTTCAAATGGGAGAGGGGCTATAATAAGATTTCATTTCACAAGGGACTATCAAACTGTCTTTTTCTTACTCCGAACAACAACATGCGTATTTTTATTCTTCAAAATTGTGATCACAACTAAAGTAGGGAAATACAACAATCTCTACCCAACCAAGACATCCTTCTTCATTGGCCCCAAGCCCCAACCATATTGCAATAAAATATGTGATCCAAATCATGGCAACAATAGGCTTCTACAAACACACAAGCAACATTGACAATAAAAACACAGTCTAAAATAGAATGTAGTTTACAACTACATTAAAACATGAAAAATATTACGAGGCTTCATGAGAAAGCCAAAGGAGAAAGAAATTATGGGGCATGTTGCTTATGCCTCCCAAAGGGGAAATGGGTATCACCACCTGAGAACAAACCACCAACATATGTATATATATATATATATATATATAATTTTAAATCCCCTGTCATGCCCTTATGCCTCCCCCAAGTACCCCTTATTCCTCACATTTCCTTATGAATCCCCAACCTCTTATGGCACCCCATAACAAGTAAAGAAATGCAAGCTATTTTTTTTTAAGGTGGAACCCAAATCCCAACTCCCTCCACGCTTATACCTCACACAAAATATAACCCCATAGTTTTCTCCTACACCATTCCTAGGCCATCTACCCAACAGCCCATAAACATGCCAAAACATTCATACATTAACACTTACATTCATAAAAGAAGAGTATTTCAAGAGTCAAGCTCCTACCTTTCCATGATGGATTTGTTCCAGTTCTAAAATAGCAAGTTTTGTCCCAATGCAAGCAATCCAAGAAAAACCAAGTACAAGCATGCAACAATCTTCAAAAAACTCCTTAAAGCAAAATCTCCAAAAAAATAGCAAAGAATTACCCAAGAAGCAAGTATCCAAAGTGAAGCAACCCCAAAACAAGGCAAGGAATTCAAATTTTAGAGAAGAGGGAAGGGAAGAGGATGAGGTGGATCCATGTAGGATGCCACATCACACATCCTCAACCCCGACACAAGGTTAACTTCATTCTCCAATGTGAAATAAATAGGTGGGTGAATAATATGACAATTTACTTACATACTCCAAAACAAACCCACACCCCAAAGGACTGAAATTACAACATGTAAGAAAAGTGCAATTAAAACCTACAAATTACCTTCTCAAAAAGCATTATAAAAGTCAAATTTCAACTCTCCAACCATAGGTATGGTTGGTAAATAAATTTAAGAGGTATGGGACAAGTTTAACTTGTCCCACAAGCCTCCAAAATTAGCCTCCAAGGACAATTTCGAATTTCCAAGAAGGTGGAGTGTTTCACACTCAAAGTTAACTTACACATCACTTACATATCTCTTACACATACTTATATCACTTTAAATCATGGCCAAAAACTCTCATTAATTTCCTTCTTATGACATATTTGATTTATTTTAACAATATGATTACTCACAATATTTACACACCATTTAATAATTAATGAAAGGGGTAAAAGCATCACAAAATAAACACATGCAAACATAAACAAAGGGACCAAAATAAAAGAAAATACATAAAACCCCTTGGTCACAATTAAAGGTGATCCCCCCATGGGAATCCCTAACACACACAAACAAATACTAGTTTCCATGGTGACCTTGTTGAATTCATCTAGAATTCTAATGTGGTTGGTCTCCAATCCCCCAATGTTTGTTGTGATATATTAACCTACAAAACACAAATACCTTCTTTGACCTCGTGGCCATATCAGAACATCCAAAATAATATAAATATAATTCCCAAAATCGTCTAGATATATGAATCACAACAACATCAAAGCAATCTAACAATATCATTTACGCTTTATCAAGCACCTATATCATTACCCAATAATTTCCATTTCTAGGTCTAATCACAATATCCAAACATCACATGTCCGAAAAACATCCATAACATAACCATGTCAAATAGTTTATCATCATTAATATCAAAATGTCTCTAATAATCATCATGCATCATAACTGAATCAAGTCAACAAAATCCATGATCTAACATCTAACATCATACTATAATAAGGTCCATAATTATGTCCATAATATAATCAACAGTATCATGATTAGTATCAAAAGGTGTCAAAGGGAAGTGGGCACTACAACTAATCCACAATGTTACTAGTCTACTTACATGATCATGCCAAATACTTACGCCAAAGACATTTTCCCTGCTAGAAAGTCATCCTACCTCTACAATGAAAATGAAAATCAATGAATAAGAATTAATCTTATACATGTCATTGATCAAATTGATCTCCTCCATCTATCTTATATCCCTAGATACTAAATCGACTATTGGCTTATGCTTCACATTATAATATCAAAAGTTCTTCTCGCTACTATTTGTAATCCTGTTCGAGAGGCGCTAGTAAAAGCTCAACACACGGTGGCTACATGCATCTAGTGGAGCCATTCCTACCTTGCCTGCTAAGAAAAAGTTCATTCCCTTTAACGGCTAATGACATTGATCCATCAAAGCCACCAAAACATTATGATCACTCACAATTATTATCCATTATGATTAAGTATTCATTCATTATATAATATAAATTTTAATTTATCATTTTTAATTTGTCTTTATAGAAGTAATCTCTAAGAATTGTCAATTATTCACATCCATCAATTGTGCACTCCATATAAGTTGTTTCTTGGCCATACGTGGAAAAGATATAATATAACAAATTTTAAAATATTATATCCCCATATTTTTACAAGGAAAGGTGCTTATCTTAGTAGGAAGATGGTGCACACTCTAACACTATGTCAAATGATCATATTAACTCATCAAGATCTCAATTGACCACCTCATAGGTTGTACATACACAATTGTCGAATGATCTACGCTGTCCACATATGATTTTTGACACTAGAGAAAGTTTACATATTTGTGGCCCTATTTCTACCCATGGGAAGTAAAAATAAGATCTAATAACGAATTACGTGGGACCTCACACTCCTTGTAATGCTTAAAAATTTACCTGCACGAACCCAAGAAAAAAAAGGTTAAATTAGAAAAATTATGGAATAATTTATTTTTGTTAAGACCAGCTCCAATGCTTATATTAAATTCTCAGTTAACAAATGATCGTTATAATTAACAATTGAATTATACTAGTCAATTTCTATTTTGGTTACAAGGTCTCAATTTCTATAATCATCATTTAATTTAATAATATTGTTCAAGGGTCATTTAAAAATTTATTATGTTAAGAAAAATTCTAAATCGCCCCACCATTGATTAAATGTAATTTAATTAAATTCTTATAATAACCATTGCATAATTACTAAGGATTAATTTGACTTAATTTATTACAAGGGTCATGGCTTTGATTATAAGACATCAATTAATCATAAATTTAATAAAACAACTTAACTTCTACACCACTTAAGTGGCCCCATTCATTATTGACCCATGCATTTTATTTTAATAATATTCTCACCTACCCCTCACGTAACTTTTGTAGGGAACATTCTAATCCATTAGATGTGATCAATCTAATCCATTGGATCTAAGGATCTTAAACAACCCTAATAATCTCTATGGAAAGTTTTTTTTCTCTCATTTGACTTATTTTATCATTTCTATTTTACAGCTTCATGGAAGGAGAAAGAGAGGGAAGACATGGATGAATAATGGAGCTTGGATGGAGGTCTATAAATATGGCACTAAGCCACTTGACCTATTATAATTTTTGTTATCAAATTAAAGTTCGCATCCACTTGCAATGGTATGTTCAGTCCCCTTGACATGTCCTTATCTCTAAAGTGTCATGAGATACATACAAGTGAAATCCATTAAATTTGTTGTGTTATATATATCTACCCCCCGGGTAAATAAAAACCCGATAGAAAGGAAATATGTCGGAGAGGTCCAAAAACCCAACAGAAAGGAAATATGTCGGAGAGGTCCAAAAACCCGACACAAAGGAAATATGTCGGAGAGTTCCAAAAACCTGACACAAAGGAAATATGTCAGAGAGGTCCAAAAACCCGACACTGGGGATTTCAGGTTTTGGGAGTTCATGTTTTGGGAGACATGAAGCATGAAAATCGCAAGACATGTCCCGATGCTTGGGAGTTCCGCAAACCCGAAACACTACCTAGACAAATTGGGTTTTGGAGTCTGGAAAGCATGGGGTGAAAACATGTTTAGGTAACCTCCAAACCCGATGCAAATGCAAAGGAGAACCCCGAACCCGACTAGAAACAAACCACGACTTGGGAGTATTCAAATGGCCATAACTTTTCACAGGAGCTCGATTCACGCAAAGTTGGACTTTTTTGAAAGCTCACGGTGTCCTCTAACCAACTATGACTGGATATATTTAATTGGCTAAGAAAAACTTCTTCAAAAATGCAAAATATAGTTCACCATTTTTTGGGTTTGCTAGGGTTCTCACCCTACCGCCATAATGAGATGAAATAAATGTAGTCTGGAGGTGGTTGGGGTAGATTTGGAATTCCTCTCTCTTCCCTCTCTCATTCTTCCTATAAATTGTAAGGAGGGGCTTATTTCTAAAGGTTGGACATTCTTGTTTTGCCCCTCCCTTCTTCTCTTTGTGCAAGCGAATTTTTGGAGTTCAAACCTCCCATCTAAAAGCTGTGTAATGCAACTTTACCTCTTGGCATTTTGTAGTGTATAGTATAAATCTTTGGAGCAAATAATGCATGTGTGTGGATCATTCTAAACCCTCTTTGTGTTCATTTTCATCCTCCCGATCTTTCACTACAAATTTGGTTATCTGTGTATGATCTTGCATTGTATTTTAATGGTTTGTGTTTATTGGCAAGACAGGTGTTCTTCATTCCTCGATGCATCACCTTTGTTAGTTTAGGTTTGTTTTTATGCATCTTCTTACCCTATCTCCTTGGCAAGTTAGATTAGGTTTTTGATTAAACCCTTTGCATTTTTATGTGTGCATCTGAACAGAGGAATAGGAACCGGCCTTCATCTGGAGAGATTTTCCGATTCGCAAGGTCCCACACTTGGGAAAAGCTCCATGTTATGCAATCACACTGAGAGTCTCAGTCCATCGAGTTGCAAACATTCAGGGGTGTTTTGATTTTCCATCAAAATGTTGTTTTCTATAACTATCTACAAAACAAAATGAATGAAATCAAAAAAATTAACTATTAACATTTCCAGTATTCATCGGTAAAGACTTACGGTTTGATATATTCAAAGTATGTTACCTCCATGATTTATGCACCACACCTCGTTTCTCCTTCAAATAAATGACAGAATTGAGACATGGTTCATATATGTATTTTACAAGAAATAATATTTCCACATATATTCCCCCAACATTTTTCCCATCCTAGAAATTCTCCTCTATGAATCCCTTCTTCACTTCCGCTCTTCCTCCTACAATGTCACACTCGACTTTAAGTTCTTTACAAAATTCCTATTGGTATCTCTATTGCGCAACTTGTGTGTGATTTCTAATTATAGTATGGTTATTATGTGATCAAAATTTTTACACAAGACACATTAAAAATATGGAGCTTAATGTTTAAATAGTATACCAAAAATAAAAAATTGCAATACTAAAAATATAAAATGATTCTCGTTAAAAAAATGTATGATTCTCATTGAAAATGATAATAGGAAAAGGGAAAGCGGTGAAATATAGAAATTTGTTACACTTTTTTAAAAATAAATACCCTATGGCAGATGGCGAGAGGACATATTGGAAATAAATGTAATGTAACGCTGCAAAAGGACGACGACAGCTTACGGACGACGGCACGCCACAACCATTCAACCCGAAAATACGACAAATTTTTTTTTTTTGAAGGTCGAGATTAAGAGATCTAGTTTAAGAATTGTAACACATTTAAAATTGGATTGCTTAGTTATTGTGTCAAGGGCAGGATGCCAAAAAAAATAATCTAGTTAGGTCGCAAAGGGCCTCCCGAACGTTCTTCTCGACACTAGCATCGTCGTCAGAGCTCGACGCCATGAGCCGGTTCTTATCCGAGGAGTCATTTAATCCTGGCGTCTAAAACGCTAAGAGCAGGTGTCAAAAAAAAAATTATTCTCGATGTCACGATCGAAATTTTACAATTGCACATTAAGGAGGGATGATTAGGCACTCACCATTATCGATTAGTTTTTTAAAAAAAAAATTAGTATAAAAGGATTTAATTTGAAGTTCAAAAATAAAAATGAATATATATAATTATCAAAAATTACATTAAGTAAAAAAATCTATATGCTTACACATAAAATTGGATCTTGAACAAAAGGGACGAGTAAAAGGACGGAAGCATTTAAATCTTGGTTTGACAAAACAGTGGAGGTGGGTGGCTATAATGGCCACTGCCATAGAAAAAATTTATTCCCTCAACTTTGGCGTGTAACTACCCTCTTGTTGGCCGCGTGGATTTGTTTATTCCACTAAGATTTACAAAATCTTCTGCCGTTTTGGTCGACCTACTAGACTGCCCCGCCCTGGCCACATGAAGACATTAAGATGGTGTAAGGTGAAGCCACGGACCGGGAAGGAGGCGTGAAGACCCGTTTTGGTTGGCTTTCCGGCCGCGTGGACGAGAAAGAAGGAAGGTTGTAGACGGTAGGGGCGAGAAGTAAATGGTGATCAACCATGTATGGCTCTGTAGTTGCGTTCCTAGCAGTGTAATTTCCAACTAATTTGGAGTAGCGACCAGCACGAGAGTTCGATCTTTGTACCCATATAAACTCATGCTTGATAGCTCATTTATTGTTACCCACTTCTTCACTCGATCACCGAAGGCTTCAAAGCATGTATCTGCATCTACTGTAAAATCTTTGACAATTTTGTCACATTTTCGGGTTGCATGGTTGTGGCGCGCCGTCGTCTTCGTAGCATCGTCGTATTTTTGCGGCGTTACATTTTGGTATCAGAGCCAGGGGTTCGAAGCTTGGACCCTTGGGCACATGCAGAAAACGTGAAATAGGAACACTTAACTTAGCACAGAGCTGATTCTTTTAAATTATAAAACCCTAATGTTGATAATTATTGTAAACAACAAATTTAGAAAACTGACACAAGACCTAGAACAATGAACTAACTCTCACCTTGATCTGTGCAGGGGGCACGGATTGGGCGAGGGGTCTCTTCATATAGACCTAGGCATACCACCGCCAGAGCAGGCCGTAGTAGCCATCCTACCTCAGATCTTGCAGACACTACAGGATGTTAATGCCACTATACATGGAGAGCCCTTGGGAGGATGACTTTCTAGACATAGTTTGGAGCCATCAGTAAATGCCCAGGCATCCCCTCGACACAGCGAGGAGCACAGGGCAGAGAACTTCCGTGCGGAGTCGGCTAGGGTAGAGTCACCACAGAGAGGACATGGGGACAGGATCTCAGGACATAGGGACAGGTCTCGGAGCCCTAGACAGAGGGAGGAGCATTCAGATAGACCTAGGATTCGTCATACGTTAGCTGTCAGACCATATCAGGGAGATCCTGAAGCTACGACCATCTCACTATTCGGGTGATACAGGTGGTTTTCAGGAAGAGGCCTGGTTGGTGAGCTTGAGCGGATGCTTCAAGCTCTGTCCTTGTACTAGCAACACAAAAGCTCGTGTTGCAATCCATCTTCGAAGGATGGAGCAGAGTGCAGTGGAGGACCGAGGAGCAGAAGCTCCATGTTGACTCAGAGACGATTACCTAGGAGCTGTTTGAGGAGCGTTTCAGGAGCAGGTATTTACCTAGGAGATTTATTCAAAGCAGCGGATAGATGAGTTTCATGACCTCCGTCAGGCATCGATGATAGTAGCTGAGTATGAGAGTCGATTTCTGGACCTACTCCAGTACGTTGACTATATGCAGGATGAGCAGGTACGGATTCACAGGTTCATCCGGGGCCTAAATTTGGATTTAGGTGGCGCAGTGCGCATTCACTACCCACAGACATTAGCAGAGGCCGTGGAGAAGGCCTATATTGTAGAGGAGACACGGGGAAGACACAACAGGCTAGAGACGAGTTCGAGTTGTATCAGCAAATGCAGGATAGTAGGTCGAAGGGGTCAGTTCCTCCTCCACGGGGTGGAAAGAGTTCAGGGCAAGCTTCATTCAGGCCACCATAGTAGCAGCAGCAGTAGCAGCAGACCCACCCACCTTACCGACCTCCTCAGAGATTTGATGCACAGAGAGGACGTAGTATGGGGCCTCCTCCTAGGGGTCCCATCAGGACACAGGGTGCACCGAGAGCTCAGTCAGCAGGAGCTCGTCAGCAGAGACCTCAGCAGTCCATAGCCGGATCGTCAGGATCTATATCTCAGTCATCTAGAGTACCAACTGGAGCTGCTTCCCACTGGAGAGGACCAGGAAGCTGTTATGGTTGTGGTGTTGTTGGACATCATTGGAGAGATTGCCCACAGAACCCTACCAAGGGTAAGACACAGAGCTCAGAGCCTACTGTTGGAGATATGGCACGGAGTCATCGGATCTACGTAGTGGTCGAGAACTACCAGGCTGAGCATTAGAGTACTGTGATTGAGATGACAGGTAGTATTGGTGGTATTTCCACCTCTATATTATTTGATTATTGGTTCTTGATTCTTTTATTGCACCATCCTTAGTTGAGCATTGTAAAGGTGGTGGCGGTTAAAGGGGGCCGTAGTTGGGGACGTTGAGATGGCTTTTGGAGCCAAAATTTCGTAGACTCCTTAGTCAAGGAGTTTGTAGTGGATTTGGGACCCTTCACCACTACTTCGATCTTGAATCCTTCCATTAGGATCTTATGGCATCATTTTAGGCATGGATTGGTTGTCCGCTCACAGAGCTAGAGTGGATTGTTACCATAAGACTATTTCTTGCATAGATGATCTTGGAGTCGAGTCAATGATATCAGGAGTTAGGAGGGCCGTGTCCATTTGCACCATCTCCGCTATGCAGCTTAAGCGGTGTGCGCGACAGGGTTGTCAGTTATTTGCTATTACGGTCAGTGACAGATCAGAGGACGAGTCGAGAGGACCTTCCCTCAATGATCATTCCATCTTATCGAGTTTTTCGATGTGTTCCGGGGAGCTACCGGGATTACCTCCCCCATGTGAGATCGACTTCCATATAGATCTGGTTCCGGGCGCAGAGCCTATCTCACGAGCACCCTATCGGATGACTACTCCTGAGTTATGTGAGCACAATTTGTAGCTTGAGGACCTTCTAGAGAAAGGCCTAATCCGTCCTAGTGTATCCCCTAGGGATGCACCGTTATCTTCGTGAAGAAGAAGGATGGATCTCTTTGGTTGTGTATTGACTACCGTCAATTTGAATAAAGTAACGATCAAGAATCGTTACCCCCTTCCACGCATTGATGATTTATTTGATCAGATGAAGGGGGCTATAATTTTCTCTAAGATAGATCTTAAGTCGGGATACCATCGGCTCGGGATTGCAGAGACATATATCCAAGATGACTTTCCGCATCGAGATATGGCCACTACGAGTTCACAATGGTACCTATCGGTTTGTGAATGCCCCGAAGTGTTTATGAGTTTAATGAATGGGGTATTCAGGACCTTCCTTGACCGCTTCGTGCTCATCTTCCTTGATGACATTCTGATTTACTCACGCACATGTGAGGAGCACGAGGAGCACCTTCGCCAGGTTCTTCAATGTCTTCGTGAGCAGCGCCTTTACGGGAACTTGGAGAAGTGTGCGTTCTTTCAGCCTGAGGAGCAGTATTTGGGCCACATCATTTCTGGGGAAGGTATCGCAGTCGATCCTTCCAAGATTTGAGCCATCATGGATTGGCCAACACCCACTAGTGTGACCAAGGTGCGTAGTTTCATGGGTCTAGCAGGGTACTACAGGAGGTTTGTTCAGGACTTTTCTCAGATTGCGCACCCTATCACTTCTCTTCAGCGGAAAGGGAAGAATTTTTTATGGTCAGATAGATGTGAGTAGGCCTTCAAGATACACTTTGAAGGAATGCCTTACGAGAGCACCTATTTTTGCAGTGCCAGATCCTCAGGGTGAGTTCTACGTTTGCATGAGATGCTTCCTTGGCGGGACTTGGAGGTGTGTTAATGCGGGGGAGGGTAGAGTAGTTGCCTTTGAGTCTCGCAAACTCAAAGATTATGAGCTCAATTATCCAACCCATGACCTTGAGCTTGCAGCAGTGGTACATGCCTTAGTGCGGTGGAGACATTTTCTTCTCGGCCGGAGATTTACACTCAGGTGATCACTTGAGCCTTCGCCACCTCTTCACGCAGCCTAATCTCAACACTCGCAAACGGCGTTGGATGGAGTTACTCTATGAGTATGACATGGAGATAGAGCATGTGAATGGGAAGGAGAATGTGGTTGCAGATGCCTTGAGTAGGCGGAGACATGGTAGGATCTTGCAGCACTTCCTCATGATAGTTTCTACCTTGCGGCCAAAGCAAAGATTGAGTCTCGAGACCCCTTGAGGGGAGATTTGATGGGTTTTCATTAGAGGCAGATGGTCTTCTCAAACATAGAGGTCGGATATATGTTCCCAGAGATGGAGGCTTGAGACATGACATTTTGTGAGAGGCTCATCGTGCACCTTACTCAAGCACATCCGGGGTGAAGAAGATGCACGCCACCCTGAGACAGTTGTATTTTTGGAGAGGACTTCGGAGAGATGTAGCTTCATTTGTGTCATGCTGTTTGGAGTGCAGAGGGTGAAGGCCGAGCATCAAGCATCCGGTGGCCTTCTCTATCCTCACACCATACCGGAGTGGAAGTGGGACACCATTTCCATGGATTTCATCGTTGGATTACCTACGTTGAGATACCATCACGATGCCATCATGGTCACGGTGGATAAATTGACGAAAGTAGCTCATTTTTCCCCAGTGAAGACCACCTATATGCAAGTCTTTGTGGCACGAGTATACCTTGATGAGATTGTCGGATTACATGGGATTCCGTGGGAAGATCATTTGCGACCGCGACCCTTTGTACACTTCCCATTTATGGACCACCATGCAGTATGCCCTCGGAACAAGGATTAATTTCAGCACAGCTTATCACCCTGAGACCGATGGACAGACAGAGAGGGTGAATCAAATTTTGGAGGACATGCTCAGGATGTACGTGATGGATCATCAGTCGAGATGGGAGGAGTATCTGTATTTGGTGGAGTTTGCCTACAATAATAGTTTCCAGAGTTCTATAGGCATGGCTCCTTTCAGGCATTATATGGTAGAGAGTGCAGGACACCTCTTAGCTGGGATAGGATTGAGGATAGGGTTTCTCTTGGGCCAGCATTATTACAGGACATGGAGCAGCAGGTTACATTGATCAGACAGAGATTGTAGGAGGCACAGGATAGACAGAAGAAGTATGCGAGAAAGATAGGGATAGATCGCGATTTTGAGGTAGGAACGAAGGTGTTTCTTTATGTCAAACCGCATAAGAGCCCTATCCATTATATAAAAGGTTCTAAGCTTGCTCCTAGGTTTGTGGGTCCCTTTGAGATCTTGGAGCACCTCGGTCCCTTGGCCTATCGTCTAGCATTGCCACCTAGCTTATCGCGCGTCCATGATGTATTTCACGTTTCTGTGCTTAGGAGATATATTTTGATCCTTCTCATGTGCTAGATTGGACTGCATTGCAGGTGTAGGATCAGGGGCAGGTGATGGTGGAGCCGTTCGCATTTTAGATCGCGGGACCACGGGCCTTCGCGATAGAGAGAGATTGATCGAGTTCGGCTCCAATGGGACAGTGCGATGAGACTACGCTACTTGGGAGGATGCTACATCATTGTGAGCTCAGTTTCCACACTTATTTTAGTGACTTCCAGGAGGAAGTCTAGTCTAAGGGGAGGGGGATGTAATGCCCACTTCCCTATGACACTTAGTTGATTATCATTTTGAGTTATGCAGACTTTTGGATATGGACATGACTTATACTTACGTTGATTAGCATGATGTTTTGTGAGTAGATGCATTTGGGTTATGATTGGATTTTGTTTTCAGTATGATCTACACTGGCTCATGGATAGACTATTGGATACTGATATTATTTTTATATGGATATATTGCATGTGTTCTAACATTGGATTTCTTCGCCATGATAAATAGAATGTAGTTGTTGAATTTACATTACTATAACTTTGGATAATGATGGAATGCATAATTAAGTTGTGATTTAAACCTTGAAATAATGGATAATTGAATTACGTATAGATGTTAATAAATTTCATGCATATGGTTATTTTGGACATTTTGACATGGCCGCAAGGCCGAAGGAGGTATTTTGTATTTTGCAGGAAACACAACATGATCACAACCATGAGGGGGATTGGGAACCAAACACAACAGGATGTCGGGTGGTTACAACATTTGGTCGTCAAGGCAACTAGTGAATTGTATTGTGTTACCTTTGTTCTTTTATGTGTTAAGAAAAATTTCCATGAGGGGGAAATTTTCTAATGTGACCAAGGGGGTAAGAATTTTAATTACTTGTTTTAACTTACTTTAGTAGGTGATTTCATTTGTGATGTTTTCTTTTTTTTTTTAAATTTACTTTTGCTAAGTATGTTTAGATTAATGTAACATCTTGTTTTAATTTTTTTAAGTTTTGGAGGGAAGTCTAGTGGGTGTAATTAATTTTGATGGTTGGCTCCTTGAGCCTTGTGTTTTCCTCTTGTATTGAATGCTTGTTTTGAGTGTTGACCACTCCAAATCCTTTGAATCTCGAATTTGAGATTTAGGGCAATTTTGGGGGACTTGTGGGACAAGTTGAACTTGTCCCACACTTCCCAAAACCCCTTACCAACCATATCTATGGGTTGGGAAGCCAAAAAGGGGATTATTTATTGTTTTGGGAAGGGAAATGTGACTTTGGAGTGCACTTGTCTTCCTTTTTGCATTTAATTGTGCCTTAAGACACATGGGAAGGGATGGATGTGGAAGAGAGATGTCATTCAACCCAACCACCCATTTATTGTGTTTTGGGAGTTGAGTTGACTATGGGAGGTGGTCTTGAGGATGTGTGATGTGGCATCCTACAAGGAGCCACATCACCCTCACTCTTCCCTTTGGTCTATTTATGGAAATTTCCTCTCTTGTTGAGGGGTTGGAGGTTTTTGTTGAAGAGTTATTTTTTTTTAATTTTCTTTTGGGAGAGAAAAGAATTGGGAGAAAGAAAAAAAAGAAGGAGCTTGGACTTGCATGCTTGGATTGTTTTGGAGGGAGCTTGGACAAAGCTTCTTGGTTTAGGCTTCTCCAATGGAGAGGTAGGAAACCTTCTCTCTTTGTGCTTTCTTTTGTTGTTGCTTTTGTGCTTAAAATTGTAGAAAATGCATGTTTGCTTTTGTGTATTGTGGAAAAATGGATAGAATGCTTAATGTGTAGTATAGGAGAGGTCTATGGGAAAACTCATGAGGGAGGCATAAGAGTCATAGGGGCTTGAGTTTTATTGTGGAGGGTTTGGATGGGCATCTCATCTCAATGGGGAGGCATAAGGAAAACTTTCCCATAGTTCCTTCTCTTGTTGGCTTGGATGAAAGCCTTGTTGTGAAAAGTATTGTGTTATTTGTGTTTCCTTTTTTTTTTTTCTTTTTAACCTTGAATGTTGTGAAGAAAATTGTATTGTGGAAGCAAGTGTTGTTGCCTTGAGTTGGAAACCACCCTTCATTGTGTTGTGTTTGGGGCTCGGGGGTCAATGGAGAAGATTGCTTCTCTTCTCCATTGAGTTTTTGGTTGGGAGGAGAGTGTTACCTCTCCCCCTATCTTGGTTGTGATTTGAACTACTTGGAACTTGGAGCATGGATGAAGAACACCTTGGAGCTTGTAAAGACTTTTTTTTTTTTCCTTTATATATATCATTTTGTTGTAAAAGTTGTATGTGAAAGAAAGTTGTGTCATCTTGTTTTCATTTCCAAAAATAAAGGACATTGTAATCTATGTTTGCCCCAAAAGTCACATGGTTGAATGCAAATTTTACTTGAAAGGTGTTTACATTATTGAAAAGATTGTAAGGAAATAAAGAAATGATATGTGCCAAAAAAGGGGGTTGTGATAATCTTGTGAATACACTATTGGGAAGTTTGTTGTATATACCTTCTTGTTGAAATGTTGGTAGATCTTGTTTAAAACTTAATGAAAATATTGTTGGACTCTTATGTGGAATGTTAGGATATTTACAAAAAAATATATATACATACTAGATCTCATTTTGTTGCAAAAAAAAAGGGTATTGAAAAGTGAGAATATTAGTGTATATTTTCTTCTTGTAGTATGGATGGATAGAGTTAAGTTTTATTGAATTTCCATTGTGCCAATAAAGTAAATCATGTCCTAGATCTATTATGTTTACCTTCTTTTAAGTATCCATTGTAAAATTATTGACAAATTGTAGAAGGAAACGAAATCAACTTGCTTAAAATTCCATATAATGTTATTAAATTGTGTAGAAGGAAATCCTAATATAAAGACTATAAGTTTATTAAGTCTAATACCCAATGTCCCTTAATACAAAATAAGGAAATTGATATTTGCAATATAAACCATATCTATGTAATATTACAACTAATGAAATTACTATTTTTGGATCCTAAGCATAACGATATACCATTAATATCTATTGTGTTAACTAAGTATGCTAATACGGACTGCAGCTAGAAAAACAATAGTAAACATATAATCAAACCTACGTAGAAGGCGTCCTTAGAATTGTAAAGGAAAATAAGCTAAAATACCTATAAAATCTCACGTTCATGTAATAAATAACAATTAAAATAAGGATGGGTCTCTGTATAATTATCATGTTGTAAGACTGTATCTTATTATACTCAGAAAGGCTCCTATATTTGCAAAACAAATTGGGTTTCATGAATATTCTGGTATGAAACGGATCCACCTCTGTGAGATTATCCCTACACCGTTAACTGTGCACGTTTCCAGTAGAAAATCGTGGAAATTTACCGTTTCAGGCCGCTCCTTACCATTCTCACTGTCATTCAATCGATTTGATAAAAATACCTTGAAGGCAGAACCCGATTTGAGCTGTGTTTGACACTGAACAAATAACTACATAGTTTGACAGGTCATTTTTTTAAACGCCTTTCACTATCCCCCAAATCAATTTTAATAAAAATCTAACGAAGGAAAACCCCGAATTTGAGGATGCATTCGATACAGAGCGGATAACAACTTGTTAAGCGACCTGCTTGCTTTTTGCGCCCTCCCTGCTGGCCTGTTCCGTTGTACAGGCACGGCTGTGGCTTCCCACCAAGCACACACCATGCAACACCCGATGAATACGGAGGTTTTGTAAGTGAAAAAATTGTCAAAGATTTTACAGCCTATGCAGATACATGCTTTGAAGCCTTCGGTGACCGAGTGAAGAAGTGGGTAACAATAAACGAGCTATTAAGCATGAGTTTATATGGGTACAGTACTGGAACTCTCGCGCCTGGTCGCTGCTCCAAATCAGTTGGAAATTGCACTGCTGGGAACTCAGCTACAGAGCCATACATGGTTGCTCACCATTTACTTCTCGCCCCCTACCGTCTACAACCTTCCTTCTTGCTGTCCACGCGGCCAGGCCGACCAAAATGGGTCTTCACGCCTCCTTCCTGGTCCGTGGCTTCACCTTACACCATCTTAATGTCTTCACGTGGCAGGGCGGGGCAGTCTAGTAGGCCGACTAAAACGGAAGAAGATTTTGCAAATCTTAGTGGAATAAACAAATCCACGCGGCCAGTAAGAGGGTAGTTGCACGCCAAAGTTGAGGGAATAAATTTGCTATGGCAGGTGGCCATTATAGCCACCCACCTCCACCGTTTTGTCAAACCAAGATTTAAATGCTTCCCTCCTTTTTACTCGTCCCTTTTGTTCAAGATCCAATTTTATGTGTAAGCATATAAATTTTTACTTAATGTAATTTTTGATAATTATATATATTCATTTTTAGTTTTGAACTTCAAATTAAATCCTTTTATACTAAAATTTAATTAAAAAAAAACTAATCGATAATGGTGAGTGCCTAATCACCCCTCCTTAATGTGCATTTGTAAAATTTCGATCGTGACATCGAGAATAAGTTTTTTTTTGACACCTGCTCTTAGCATTTTAGGCGCCAGGATTAAATGACTCCTCGGATAAGAACCGGCTCATGGCATCAAGCTCTGACGACGATGCTAGTGTCGAGAAGAACGTTAGGGAGGCTCTTTGTGACCTAACTAGACTATTTTTTTAGCATCCTGCCCTTGACACATTAACCAAGCAACCCAATTTAAATATGTTACACTTCTTAAACTGGATCCCTTAATCTCGACCTTCAAAAAAAAAAAAAAAAAATTGTCGCATTTTCGGGTTGCATGGTTGTGGCGCGCCGTCGTCGTAAATGCGTCGTCGTCTTTTTACGGCGTTACATGTACCATGGAATATTGAATTTTACAAATCAAAGATACAAATAGTTATATTGATAAGCATGGTCAATGTATAAGAAGCATTACAATGCTTATAATTGCAGCACGAGAGAAAATATTAATAGGAGAAAACAATTTGTATTTTTATTTTTATTTTTATTTTTACATATATAAAAGAAGTTTATTTATTTATATTTGTATTTTTTTGTTATTTTATGTTTGGAATTTCTTTGGCTATTCATTTAAAGATGTCACACACGGAACTTGAATTTCTAGTTTTTTCATTTCGAAGGTAGGTTCACATTTGATTGCATCTTAAATAATGTTTTATAGAAACATAATTTTTTTGGAACATGTGTCAATTATTTAAAATGTAAAGATGTAAATGGCACACGTGTTAGGTAAGTAAAGACGTGTCTTTAATTTCGTGTTGATATATGGGGATGTAAGTCTAGGTTGTTTACACTTCAAATCATTGACCAAAAATTCAAGCCTTTTTGAGCTATTCAACTTAAACGAGGTGTGTTGTAGTAAATATCATCATGTATTTAGTTTTTGTTAATAGAAAAACTTAGTTCTATAGAACTTCTTCTAGTTGAAATCCACCAAAAGAATTGAAGTTAGTGTAATGTTACTTCGCAACTAAGGGCATACAACACAATGGAAATGGAAGGGTGCAATCTATATAAGTAGTCTACTTGTTAGGAAACTTAAAAATGTTGCAATAAATAATCTATCTTCAAATATATAAGTGATACGTCATCTTGGAAGTGAATCAATCAACACACATATTATTTTCTTTAATAAAGAAACATCTGTCAAAGTTTTTAGTTCAAGAATTGTAACCATGAATTCATTAAAAAAACTCCTTTTTAAATTGAAGCAAACAAGGGCTATCAAATATCTAAGTTACATGAAAACAAACAATTGAAATCTTGTATACATCCAATATCATGAAGGTTCTATGGAATATACTTCCCTAAACATATAGAGGTAGAATAAAATGCAGCACAATATATTTCGTTAAAGACAAGTCCAACAATTAATATCATGAAGACAAACAAAATATTAATACCAACAATAAACCACAATGTTACTAATCTATTTACATGTTCATGCCAAATAATTATGCCAAAGACGTTTACCCTGCTAGAAATCCATCCTACCTCTAAAAACAAAAAATGAAAATCAATGAATAAGAATTAATCTTATACATGTCATTGATCAAATTGATTTCCTCCATCTATCTTATATCCCTAGCTACTCGTACTAACTGTTGGCTTCTGCTTTACATTATAATATCAAAATTTCTTCCGATACTATTTGTAATCCTGTTTCGAGAGGCGCTCGTAAAAGCTCAACATGGTGGCTACATGCATCTAGTGGAGCCATTCCTACCCTGACTTGGCCAAGAAAAATTTCATTCCCTTTAACGGCTAATGACATCGATCCATCAAAGCCACCAAAACATTATGATCACTCACAATTATTATCCATTATGATTAAGTATTCATTCATTATATAATATAAATTTTAATTTATCATTTTTAATTTGTCTTTATAGAAGTAATCTCTAAGAATTGTCAATTATTCACATCCATCAATTGTGCACTCTATATAAGTTGTTTTTGGCCATACGTGGAAAAGATATAATATAACAAATTTTAAAATATTATATCCCCATATTTTTACAAGGAAAGGTGCTTATCTTAGTAGGAAGATGGTGCACACTCTAACACTATGTCAAATGATCATATTAACTCATCAAGATCTCAATTGACCACCTCATAGGTTATACATACACAACCGCCGAATGATCTACGCTGTCCACATACGATTTTTGACACTAGAGAAAGTTTACTGATTCGTGGCTCTATTTCTACCCATGGGAAGTAAAAAATAAGATCTAATAACAAATTACGTGGGACCTCACACTCCTTGTAACGCTTAAAAATTTACCCTGCACGAACCCAAGAAAAAAAAGGTTAAATTAGAAAAATTATGGAATAATTTATTTTTGTTAAGACCAGCTCAACGCTTATATTAAATTCCCGTTAACAAATGATCGTTATAATTAACAATTAAATTATACTAGTCAATTTCTAGTTTGGTTACAAGGTCTCAATTTCTATAATCCTCATTTAATTTAATAATATTGCTCAAGGGTCATTTAATAATTTATTATGTTAGGGAAAAGTTTAAATCACCCTACCACTTGATTAAATGTAATTTAATTAAATTCTTATAATAACCATTGCATAATTACTAAGGAGTAATTTGACTTAATTTATTACAAGGTTCATGGATTTGATTCCAAGATATCAATTAATCATAAATTTAATAAAAAAATTAACTTCTACACCACTTAAATGCATCATTCATTATTGATACATGCATTTCATTTAAATAATATTCTCACCTACCCCTCACCTAAATTTTGTATGGAAGATTCTAAGCCATTAGATGTGATCAATGTAAGCCATTGGATCTAAGGATCTAAAACAACCCTAATAATCTCTATGGATTTTTTTTTTTCTCTCATTTGACTTAATTTCTCGTTTCTATTTTACTGACTTCGTGGAAGGAGAAAGAGAGGTAAGCCATGGATGAATAATGGAGCTTTGATGGATGCTCAATAATATATATATATATATATATATATATATATATATATATATATATATATATATATATATATATATGCATGCTATAATAAGATTTTGAATGATTTGTCAACATTTTATCTTGTAAATCTATTCTAACCTCTTCTAGGGTTTGGCTCATATTTCTTGTTTGTTGAAAATCTATTTCAATGTATATACCGTTTTGGGTATATGAGCATTTTCCCAAAGGATCTATTTCGAAAAAGTATACTTGCAAATGGATTGAATGTTTTTAGCACAAACTTTTAAAAAGTGTGTGTGTGTGTGTGTGTGTGTGTGTGTGTGTGTGTGTGTATAATTTTACATTTTAGAAAAACCATATTTTAATTATATTTAAAAATTGTGTGTGTGTGTGTGTGTGTGTGTGTGTGTGTGTGTGTGTGTCTGTGTGTCTGTTGTATTAATAAAAACATCCACAAAGAAAACTTTTATACGCAATGATAAACTTTGGTTCAAGAGTGTATTTAAATACAATGGCGGGATGCATGTTATCAAGGTTTAATAGAGTTTGGGGGACGGTCACCGACCTCACACCCACAAAACAAAGCCATTAGCCACGTGGGCTATTCACCAAATCAAAACAATAAAAAAATTATTTATAAGCTTTAGTTTATATAATTTTTTTCTTTATTAATAATAATTTTTTTAATAATTAATTTTAATTATATATATATATATATATATATATATATATTAATATTTAATATTTTAATATCATATTTAATATAAAATACTATTAATCTCATTATAATATCAAGTGATTATATTCAACTAGTTTTTTTCTTTGTAAGAAGAGTTAGACAAGGTAAGTTTGAGATAAATATACTTGTGAGGGAATTTGGTTAATTTAACTCAATTCCAATTATATTTAGGTATAGGTATTAAATAGATACTTTTTATTTTGTTGGATTCAAGAGACCATAAGGAGTTGGATAATATTGTATTATACAAGACAAACTACATTAGTTTTTAACTATACTCAAAGGAATGAATAAAATGTGAAACATTTTAAATTTCTTATTCAACCTTATTTGATTTGGAAGGGATCAACTTTCCTTCAACATATCTAGAAATTCAATTGTAGTTTAAATTCTCTAGTATACCCTTCATTCAAGAATATAAGAGTAATTATTTCTTTTCCTCTTTCAACTATTAAATGACAACCTTTTCACATAGTAAGTGCATTCTAACAAGATGATCATTTCTTCTAAAATAAAACATATCACAATTTGGAAATAATGAAATAAATTCAATTAAGAAATATACATTTTCATTTAACTTATTTAAAAATTTCCATTTCACCAAAACAAGGTAAAACTTGGTTATATCTTTACACAAAACTAACACATTTTAAACTACACATTTATCATAGAAACAATCTTAGAAGGGTTTACAAAATAGGGATTTCCTAGTACAAATACAACTCTCTTTCAATCTTACAAATTTACAATCATCTACTCAAAGTGGGAATAATAAAATGAACAATTTACAACATAAAGGATTTCATCAAGACCAAAATACAAGTATCCAATTCATAAGTCTTCTCCCAAATGTAGCTCCAATCTAGCTCACTTCAATCTTTCACAAAAAGGATCACAATACAAAGGAAGGGGAATAGGCAATGCTCTCTACCAAACTTTAATCCATTAAGAGGAGAAGCCATCCCCTTAATGGCCCTTAAGCCCCAACCAAATAACCATGAGGGATCTAGAGAAACATTTGACAATTTTTTAACAAACATGGCTTCCACAAACAACATACATTTCAAAATATTCAACATAACTAAAATGACATACACAACAAGTTTTCAAATTTCTCAACAAAAAAAAGGTTTGAAACTAAAATAAATGTAGCAATTACTATGGTAAACCACCTCCTTTGTTCCTCCCAAGTGATGTTGGAGTTTTACAATAAGCCTCCAAGTGCACAAATAAATAACACAATATCATTATCACTCCCTTGAAAGTATGCAACAATATGACCACGATTTCCTTTTCACGTCTCATAGGTTAAACTCTCAATCACACTCCCACCAAATGTATGCCTCACAAATCCCTTTTCCCTCCCCAATGGTCCGATATGTCCATCTCCCACACCCAACTTAAGGCATACTACCCAACCACACAAAATCACATTCAAAAACTCAAACAAACTTAACAAGCATAATATTTCCACATCAACAAACATAATAAACAAAACAAAAAGATGGAGATCCTACCTCTCCATCAAACTCCAAGAAAATTTAACTTCACAATTCTTTCACACCTCCAAGCCAAAAAATTCCCAAAAAGAAACTCCAACAAGATCCTAATTTCAAAAATGCAAAAGGAAGAAAATGAACAAGTAACCCCAATTCCAAAAAAAAACATCAAGTAAATACAAATGGAATGTGAGGATGATGAGGTGGCTCCATGTAGGATTTCACTTCATCATTCCTCCATTCCAACACTAAATTTGAACATAATGCCCAAGAAAATAATGAGCATGTAAGAACTATGACAACTCACATGGCACACAAACTTGCACACCATGTTTTCTAATGAAAAATTTATTTTGTCAAGAAGAAGGTGTAATTACTTTCACTCTTTTACACTCCAAAAATGATAAATAGGTCAAAATTAAACTCCCCAACCCATAGGTAGGGTTGCTGGATAAATTTAAGAGGCATGGGACAAGCTTAGCTTGTCCCACAAACCTCCAAAAAGGCCTCCCAAGAAAAAATCTGAATTTCAAAATTGGGGAGGAGTAAATCACACACAAACCAATAAAAAATCACTTACAACAAGGACCACGTAACCTCATAATTATCTATTTTTCACATCTCTATTTTAGTTAAGAAAATAAGAAGGATTATCTTAATTAAGTCACACTTGTAAATTATAATAACGTGAGAACCATAATTACCAAAAATTAAATGCATAAAACACAAAATAAAGCACAAATACAAAAATTAAAATAAAAGGAAAAACTTTCACCCCATGGCCACACATGTGAGGTTAACCCCCATGGGAAACCTCCTAACTAGACATGTAAAAACACCATACTATAACATTACATAAGTTGTCAAATTTTGGCTATGGTGCTCAACACCTGACATCCTTGTTTGGTTGGTCCCCTATCGCCTTTCGATGTATGTGATAAAAAGTCCTGCTACACAACAAAATACCTCTCTAAAATTTCATTCATATTAACAACATGGAGACAATATACATATATAAATCAATAATCATCATTCGAAATTAGTAATTCCATAATCTAGCATCATACAATTAATTTGATTTTTGCATGCATAAAAATCACAATTCTACTCAAAACATCCAACATATGTTATGCATCCAAATTATGACATGTTAGTATAAAAATCAAAATATCAAAAATTGACATATATAATTTTCTATCATCATCATCTAGTGCATTATAATAAAATGAAACCACATAATGTCAATAGTCCCATATTTGTATAATCTATCATCTACTGATCAAAATATAACACTCAAATGTATAAGTAACCATCTAAGCGTAACACCATCAAAATAAAATAGTGTCAAAGAGTTACGGGTAGTACATTCCCCCTCCTTAGAATAAAATTCTTCCTCAAAGTCAGTAGAATAACTAAGGAAATTGGGATCTCAATAAAGTGGCATCCTTCCATGTGGTTGTAGTCTCATCATACCTATCCCTTTGGATGCACACCTAGTCAATCTTGCAGCCTTGAAGGCTCAACGTCCCGCATTCTATGATGCACATGGGCTCCCCTAAAACGTGCCCCTTCTCCTACACCTCGAATGTGGTCTAATCTAAAACATGAGAGGGATGGGATGTATCACCTAGGAAAAAAACATGAAATACATCAGCCAAGTGAGACAAATTAGGTGGAAATGCTAAACAATAGGCCAAAAGACTGATATGCTCCAAGATCTCAAAGGGACCGACAAATATAGGAGATAACTTAGAACATTTTCCATAATGGATAGGACTCTTATTAGGCCTGACACAAAGAAACACCTTGTGTCCACCTCAAAACTATGATTTTTCCTCCTTTGATCTACATAAGTGTTCTGTCTATCCTGATCCTCATGTAATCTTTGTCAAATCATGAAAACCTACTGCTCCATATCCTCTAATAATGTGGACCCAAGAGAAATTATGTCCTCCAAACTATCACAACTCAATGATGTCTTGCACTCTCTTTGATATAATTCCTGAAATTGATCCATACCAATTGAATTCTAAAAATTGTTGTTGTAGGAAAACTCCACTAAATACAAGTACTCCTCCCACCTATGCTGATGGTCCATGACATACATCCGCAACATATCCTATAATATCTTATCCACCTACTATACATCATTTTATCTATCTCAAGATGATAAATTCTACCGAATTTGATACTCCTCCCAAGGGAATATTACATGGTAGTCTAGAAATGAGAGGTGTATAAGGGATCGAGGTCACAAATAATCTTCTACGAGAATCCCGTGTAGTTTGACAATATCATCTAAATATACTCACGTCACTAGATTATCTATATATTTAGTCTTCACCAAAGATAAATGAGCAACTTTCTTCAATCTATCCACCGTGCCCATGATGACATTTTTGTGATATCTTGACGTGGATAGCCCTACTATGAAATCTATGGAAATTGTGTCCCATTTCCACTCCGGTATATCATGTGGGTAGAGAAGGCTTGGATGCTATTGCTCAGCCTTCACCCTCTGACACTCTAAACAACATGACAAAAATTGAATGAGATCCTTCGTACATCTCTCCAATGTAATACTTTTCTCAAGGTGGTGTGCGTCTTCTTCACCTCTAGATGGGCTAAATAAGGTACATAATGAGCCTCTACCAAGATATATTGTTTCAAGCCTACATATCTAGGTACATAGATCCAGCCTTTGTGTCTGATAAGACCATCTACCTCTAATGAAAATCCATTAATCTTCCCCTCAAAGGTTCTCTAAGAAAATATCTCTAACTGGATACAAGGTAGAAGTCATCTTGTGGAAGCTACTTGCAAAATCCTACTCCGTGAATCTATACCCATTGAAGTAGTCATAACCAAATGTCTTCATCTACTCAGTGCATCTGCAAATACATTCTCCTTCCCCTTCACATGTTTAATCTCTATGTCGTAATAACAAAGAAACTCCATCCAATGCCACAGACGAGCATTGAGATTGGGTCACGTGAAGAGGTTACAAAGACTCAAGTGATCAATCCTAAGTATGAAACCCCTTCCTAAAAGGAAATGTCTCCATCGAACCAAAGAATGCACAACTACTGCAAGATCAAGGCCATGAGTCAGACAATTGATCTCATAATCCTTGAGTTTGTGAGACTCAAAGGCTACAACATGACCCTCCTACATTAATACACCTCTTAATCCTACAAAAGAATCATCTGTGCACGAAAAACTCTCCACGAGGATCTAAAAAACAAATCTTGGTTGTTATTGTAAGGCATTCCTTTAGTGTCTTGAAGGCCTTCTCACATCTTGTAATGCCCACTTCCCTACGACACTTAGTTGATTACCATTTTGAGTTATGCAGACTTTGGATATGGACATGATTTATACTTATGTTGATTAGCATGATGTTTTGTGACTAGATGCATTTGGATTATGATTGGATTTTGTTTTCAGTATGATCTACACTGACTCATGGACAGACTATTGGATTCCGATATTATTTTTATATGGATATATTGCATGTGTTCTAACACTTTGGATTTCTTCACCATGATGAATAGAATGTAGTTGTTAAATTTACATTACTATAATTTGGATAATGATGAAATGCATAATTAAGTCGTGATTTAGACCTAGAAATAATGATTGCTTGAATTACGTATAGATGTTAATAAATTTCATGCATATGGTTATTTTGGATATTTTGACATGGCCGCAAGGCCGAAGAGGGTATTTTGCATTTTGCAGGAAACACAACATGATCACAACCATGAGGGGGATTGGGAACCAAACACAACAGGATGTCGGGTGGTTACAACAATTGGTCGTCAAGGCAACTAGTAAATTGTATTGTGTTAACTTTGTTCTTTTATGTGTTGAGAAAATTTTCATGAGGGGGAAATGTTCTATGTGACCATGGGGATAAGAATTTTATTTAATTGTTTTTATTTACTTTAGTAGGTGATTTCATTGGTGATGTCTTTTCTTTTATTACTTTTGCTAAGTATGTTTAGATTAATTTAATATCTTGTTTTAATTTTTAAGTTGGGAGGGAAGTCAAGTGGGGGTAATAAATTTTGATGGTTGGCTCCTTGAGCCTTGTGTTTCCTCATGTATTGAATGCTTGGTATTGAGTGTTGACCACTCCAAACTCTTTGAATCTCGAATTTGAGATTGAGGGCAATTTTGGGGGACTTGTGGGACAAGTTAAACTTGTCCCACACTTCCCAAAACCCCTTACCAACCATATCTATGGGTTGGGAATCCAAAAAGGGGATTATTTATTGTTTTGGGAAGGGAAATATGACTTTGGAGTGCACTTTCCTCTTTTTGCATTTAATTGTGCCTTAAGGCACATGGGAAAGGGATGGATGTGGAAGAGAGTTGTCATTCAACCCAACCACCCATTTATGGTGTTTTGGGATTTGAGTTGACTTTGGGAGGTGGTTTGAGGATGTGTGATGTGGCATCCTACATGGAGCCACATCACCCTCACCCTTTCCTTTGGTCTATTTATTGAAACTTCCTCTCTTGTTGAAGGGGTTGGAGTTTTGTTTTTGTTTGGTTAAAGAGTTCTCTTTTGTGATTTTTGGGGAGAAAAGAATTGGGAGAAAGAGGAAAAGAGAGTGCTTGGACTTGCATGCTTGGATTGATTTGGGAAGGAGCTTGGACAAGTTTCTTGGTTTAGGCTTCTCCAATGGAGAGGTAGGAAACCCTCTCCTTTGTTTTGCTTTCATATTATTGATGCTTCTATGTTAAAATTGTGAAAAATGCATGTTTACTTTGGTGTATTGTGAAAATTGGATAGAATGCTTATTGTGTAGTATAGGAGAGGTCTATGGGAATACTCATGAGGGAGGCAAAAGAGTAGATTAGGATATTGTGGAGGGAGTTTGAGAGGGATGCCCATCTTGGGTAAGAATGTTTACATTCTACCTTGTCTTTGAGGGAGCCATAAGAGGAGGGAGGCATAAGAGTATGGGAGGAAAAAGGGGTACTTGAGGGAGGCATAAGAGTCATAGGGGCTTGTGTTATATTGTGGAGGGTTTTGGATGGGCATCTCATCTCATTTGGGAGGCATAAGGAAAACATTCCCATAGTTCCTTCTCTTGTTGGCTTGGATGAAAGCCTTTTGTGCAAAGTATTGTGTTATTTGTGTTTCCTTGTTGTTTTCTCTTTTACCTTGAATGTTGTGAATGAAACTTGTATTGTGGAAGCAAGTATTGTTGCCTTGAGTTGGAGACCATCCTTCATTGTGTTGTGTTTGGGGCTCGGGGGTCAATGGAGGAGATTGCTTCTCTTCTCCATTGAGTTTTGGTTGGGAGGAGAGTGTTGCCTCTCCCCCTATCTTGGTTGTGATTGGAAATGCTTGGAACTTGAAGCATGGATGAAGAACACCTTGGAGCATAAGAACCTTGTGGTTGACAATGTAAAAACATCATGTATTTACCCACCTTGAGTGGAGGAAAAATGTAATATTGTTTGCCTACTTTAGCTTCCATTATTGCAAATTTGTTTCCACATGAAGTAGAATGTTGTAAAAGAAAAATGTTGAATGAAAGTTGTTCTTTTTGAACTCCAATAATAAGCATGTAATATAGATGGAATTATAGGTTGAAAGGATGACTTTTTATCTATTCTCTTTCTTTCTTGATTTGGAACCTCCCATGAGTATGTTAATCTTATTTACATGTTAGTAGTTCTTGCTTTAAACCTTTTTGAAAGTAATTTTGGAACCCTCTTGAAGGGTGTTGGGAATTTACAAAAAAACCTTCCAATATTATAACTTATTCTTAATTATATACATCAAAAGCTTAAACTTACCTCATCTCATTTACATGTCTTTTGCTTCCTAAGATCGTTTTATTTAATCCTTTGTATAAATCTTATATTTGCTTCCTAAAACATCTATATTGTATAATTGATGTATAGATAAATTTTTATACCACTTTAGTTATATTTTATGTATATATTATTTATATCATAACATATCTTATTCTATATTGTTGTTGAAATGGCAAAAATGCTAGCAAAGATTTTGGACGTTTTTTTATTATTTTGGTTAGGATCCTGCGAGTGGTCTTAGCTCCACAAATATCAAGCTGCATAGCAGCCTGTACCGCCCAAACAAATGTGAAGTTAGTCTCAAAATCTAGACCAGTCAATCACCCTTAATTCATGACTAAGAGAATAACTGTTAATATAAAAGAAAATGATGAAACGTAAGAATACGTCTCAGTAGAAGTAGATATGCCCGATAGACAACCTGATACACAAAGCTCTCCTGTCATAGAGGATATTTAAACTGTTGCAAAGTGCTTGCAAAAAGTGAGTTTCGTGGTCTCCTATTTAGGAGTGTTGCGATAGAAAAGCAATAGCTGTTGGTATAAGAAGTCCATGCCCTGAACCGATAACAACATAGTTAGACGGTGTTTGCCATACATCATGCGACACCCAATAGAAATGGAGGTAACTCACCCTTTTCCACGCGTAGGAGTTTTATTCAACATCCACGCCCTCTTTCCATGCGCCTGGGGACTGAAAAAGGGGAAACCAGTCTCTCCTCCATGCGCCGGATGCATACACCTTCTTGCAAACAATGAAGGTAGAAGTGCTCGCCTCCTCACGCGCCAGAACAACACAAAGAATAAAAGAAATAAAAAGATGAATCCAAGTCAATCCACGTTAAACCCACTCCGTATTTTTCCACGCGGTGCAGGCGATTGGATGGCGTGTCCGTGTGACTCTTTCTCAACCACCATATTAAATGGTGCGGCAAGGCATGTGTTCAACAATAGGCCGACGTAGTAAGTAAAAAAAAGATTTGCAAAAATCTAACAAATAAATGACATGCGGCTAAGGAAAGAGACTTGCACGCATGGAGGGAGGTATACATGAATGGCGGTGGCTTTTAACTCAAATTCAAATCCTTGGGTGGCGCACCACCTTCTCTATCATCACTCTAAAACGTTTCCTTTTAAATTTTTTTAATTTGTAAAATATTTTTATGTCTCCACATATCGATCATGTCGGATAGATGAGTTCAACCAAACCTTGACTTATTATGTTCACAAGAAATTATCCTACTCTCTATGTAGTTCACACATACTAAAAAGGGGCAAGGTCAAACTTTCCAAAAATAATGAAATAACTTAAAGTGTTAAGAGAAGACTCTATTGATAAAAAAATTAATTTGTGGTATACAAAAATATATATTTGAGTAAATTGATTAGTGCCAAATTATGTATATCAATGTGTGCGACCTTTTTTCAATATATATATATATATATATATATATATATATATATATATTATATATATATATATATATATATATATATATATATATATATATATATATATATTTATAAAATAAATCAGAGACAATGTGGCATAATAAATAAAATAATAATAATAATAATAATAAATAACAAATAAATAAATAAATAAAAATCGAGTGGATAGTGTTTTCACCTCAAAATAAATTATATCTTATTTAGGGTAACCTCGCGTGAAATATTGTTGTCTCGATATTATCGGACCTTAGGCTAAGTAAATTCGAAGGTCGACCTTCCTCTCCCTTGTGAAATCGATTGAAATAAAATCAAACTTCTTTGACCTCGAAGCATCATCGTGATTGAAGTAGTTCAAGTCTGTATGTGGACTCACCTTGCAAAGAAACAAAAAAAAAAAAAAATCTATGTCGCAATTTTTCATCTTGGTTGTTTATGGCGCATCATCGTCGTTCTATGTGAGTGTGGTGTCGCCATCCTTTAGCGACATCACATTTTTGGTATCAAAGCCGGGGTTCAAAGTCGGGACCCTTGGGCTGCACGCCGAACACGTGAAAGCAGGAACTTAACTTAGTACAGAACTAACACTTTTAAATATAAAACCACAATGTTGATAGTTATAGTAAACAGCAATTTTTTTAAAAAAAAAAACTAACACAAGACCTAGACGATGAACTAACTCTCTCCTTGATGCGTGCGGGAGGCGCAGATTGGGCGAGGGGTCTCTTCACATAGACCTAGACATACCACCACCGGAGCGAGGCCGTAGCGGCCCTTCTACCTTAGATTTTATAGACACTCCAGGATGTCAATGCCGCTATACGTGAGAGAGCCCTTGGGAGGACGACTTGCTAGGCATAGTTTGGAGCCATCGTAGATGCCCGGGCATCCCTCGACACATCGAGGAGCACAGAGAAGAGAATTTTCGTGCGAGTCGGCTAGGCGAGTCACCACGAGAGAGAGGACATGGGGACGGGATTTCGGGACATAGGGACAGGTCTCGGAGCCCTAGGCGAGAGGGAGGAGCATTCAAATAGACCTAGGATTCGTCATACTTGCCCGACTACGAGATCATATCGGGAGATCCCGAGAGGGCTGTGACCCTCTCACTATTGAGTGATACGAGGTGGTTTTCGGAAGAGGCTGGTTGGTGAGCTTGAGCGGATGCTTCAAGCTCTGTCCTTGTAGTAGCAACATGAAAGCTCGTGTTGCGATCCACCTTCTGAGGGATGGAGCAGGAGTCTGGTGGAGGACCGAGGAGCAGAAGCTCCATGTTGACTCAGAGACGGTTACCTGGGAGTTATTTGAGGAGCGTTTCAGGAGCAGGTATTTACCCAGGAGATTTATTCAGCAGCGGATAGATGAGTTTCATGACCTCCGTCAGGGATCGATGACAGTAGCTGAGTATGAGAGTCGATTTCTGGACCTACTTCAGTACGTTGACTATATGCAGGATGAGCAGGTATGGATTCACAGGTTCATCCGGGGCCTGAACTTGGATTTAGGTGGCGCAGTGCGCATTCACTGCCCACAGACGTTAGCAGAGGCCGTGGAGAAGGCCTATATTGCAGAGGAGACACGGGGGAAGACACAACAGGCTAGAGATAGAGTTCGGAGCCGTATCCAGCAGATGCAGGATAGTAGGTCGAAGGGGTCAGTTCCTCCTCCACGGGGTGGATAGAGTTCAGGGCAGGCTTCATTTAGGCCACCATAGCAGCAGCAGCAGCAGACCCGCCCACCTTACCGACCTCCTCAGAGATTCGATGCACAGAGAGGACGTAGTATGGGGCCTCCTCCTAGGGGTCCCGTTAGACACAAGGTGCACAGAGAGCTCAGTCAGTAGGAGCTCATCATACAGAGACGTTAGCGATCCATAGCCGGATCTTCGGATCTGTATCTCGATCATCTAGAGTACCCGGTGAGATGCTCCCCTTTGGAGAGGACCAGGCAACTATTATGGTTGCGGAGTTGTTGGACATATTTGGAGAGATTGCCGCATAACCCTAACAAGGGTAAGACACGAGCTCGAGCCTCTTGTTGGAGATATGGCACGGAGTCATCGGATCTACGCAGCGGTCGAGAACCGCCAGGTGAGCATCAGTCTTGTGATTGAGACGGCAGGTAGTATTGGTAGTATTTCCACCTCTATATTATTTGATTCGGTTCTTCCGATTCTTTCATTGCACCTATCCTTAGTAGAGATCCTCATGGAGAGTTTTTCGTATGCACGAGATGCTTCCTTGGGATGGAATTGGAGGAGTGCTAATGCGGGAGGGTAGAGTAGTTGCCTTTGAGTCTCGCAAACTCAAGGATTATGAGCTCAATTATCGACCCATGACCTTGAGCTTGCAGCATTAGTACATGCCTTTAGCACGGTGGAGACATTTTCTTCTTGGAGGAGATTTACACTTAGGACGATTGATCATCTTGAGTCTTCGCCACCTCTTCACGGCCCAATCTCAATGCTCGTCAGCGGTGTTGGATGGAGCTACTCTGTGAGTATGATATGGAGATAGAGCATGTGAAAGGGAAGGAGAATGTGGTTGCAGATGCCTTGAGTAGACGGAGACATGTGGCTATGGCCACCTCAGTGGGCACGGATTTACGGAGTAGGATCTTGCAGCAGCCTTCCTCACCTGACAAATGCTTCTACCTGAGTAGTGAGTAGAGATTGAGTCAGGAGACCCCTTGAAGGGAGATTTGATGGATTTTCACTAGAGGCAGATGGTCTTCTCAGATACAGAGGTCGGATTTATGTTCCTAGAGATGGAGGCTTGAGGCATGACATTTTGATAGAGGCTCATCGTGCACCTTACTCAGCCCATCCCGGGGTGAAGAAGATGCACGCCACCTTGAGACAGTTGTATTTTTGGAGAGGACTTCGGAGAGACATAGCTTCTTTTGTATCCCGTTGTTTAGAGTGCTAGAGGGTGAAGGCCGAGCATCAAAGCATCCAGTGGCCTTCTCTATCCTCACGCCGTACCGTGAGTGGAAGTGGGACACCATTTCGATGGATTTTATTGTTGGGTTGCCGATGTCGAGATACCACCACGACGCCATCATGGTCACGGTGGATAAATTGACGAAGGTAGCTCACTTTTCTCCAGTGAAGACTACCTACACGGCTAGTGCATGTGCACGAGTATATCTCGATGAGATTGTCGGACTACATGGGATTCGTGGAAGATCATTTACGACCGCGACCCTTTGTACACTTCCCATTTCTGGACCACCATGTAGTATGCCCTCGGGACGAGGATTAATTTTAGCACAGCTTATCACCCTGAGACAGATGGACAAATAGAGAGGGTGAATCAGATTTTGGAGGATATGCTCAGGATGTATGTGATGGATCATCAGTCGAGATGGGAGGAGTATCTCGTATTTGGTAGAGTTTGCCTACAATAATAGTTTTGAGTTCTATAGGAATGGCTCCTTTTCGTGCATTATATGGTAGAGAGTGCGGAGACACCTCTCTCGGTTGGGACAGGATTGAGGATAGGGTTTCCTTTGGCCCAACATTATTACAGGATATGGAGCAGCAGGTTACCTTGATTAGACAGAGATTGCAGGAGGCTCGGGATAGATGGAAGAAGTATGCGAGACCAACATAGGAAAGATCGTAGTTTTGAGGTAGGACGAAGGTGTTTCTTCGTGTCGACATTCATAAGAGCCCTATCTGTTATGGAAAAGGTTCTAAGCTTGCTCCTAGATTTGTGGGTCCCTTTGAGATCTTGGAGCGCCTCGGCCCCTTAGCCTATCGTCTAGCGTTGCCACCTAGCTTATCGCGCATCCATGATGCATTTCACGTTTCTGTGCTTAGGAGATATGTTTCTGATCCTTCTCATGTGCTAGATTGGACTGCATTGCAGGTGCAGGATCAGGGGAAGGTGATGGTGGAGCCCATGCGCATTTTAGATCGCAGGACCTTGGGCCTTCGCGGCAGAGAGATTGATCAGGTTCGGGTCCAATGGGACAGGTACGATGAGACTGCTGCTACTTGGGAGGATGCTACATCATTGCGAGCTCAGTTTCCACACTTATTTCAGTGACTTCCAGGAGGAAGTCTAGTCTAAGGGGAGGGGGATGTAATGCCCACTTCCCTACGACACTTAGTTGATTACCATTTTGAGTTATGCAGACTTTGGATATGGACATGATTTATACTTATGTTGATTAGCATGATGTTTTGTGACTAGATGCATTTGGATTATGATTGGATTTTGTTTTCAGTATGATCTACACTGACTCATGGACAGACTATTGGATACCGATATTATTTTTATATGGATATATTGCATGTGTTCTAACATTGGATTTCTTCGCCATGATGAGTAGAATGTAGTTGTTAAATTTACATTACTATAATTTTGGATAATGATGAAATGCATAATTAAGTTGTGATTTAGACCTAGAAATAATGATTGCTTGAATTACGTATAGATGTTAATAAATTTCATGCATATGGTTATTTTGGATATTTTGACATGGCCGCAAGGCCGAAGAGGGTATTTTGCATTTTGCAGGAAACACAGCATGATCACAACCATGAGGGGGATTGGGAACCAAACACAACAGGATGTCGGGTGGTTACAACAATTGGTCGTCAAGGCAACTAGTAAATTGTGTTGTGTTACCTTTATTCTTGTATGTGTTAAGAGAATTTTCATGAGGGGGAAATGTTCTAATGTGACCATGGGGTTAAGAATTTTATTTAATTGTTTTTATTTACTTTAGTAGGTGATTTCATTGGTGATGTCCTTCTTTTATTACTTTTGCTAAGTATGTTTAGATTAATTTAATATCTTGTTTTAATTTTTAAGTTGGGAGGGAAGTCAAGTGGGGGTAATAAATTTTGATGGTTGGCTCCTTGAGCCTTGTGTTTCCTCATGTATTGAATGCTTGGTATTGAGTGTTGACCACTCCAAACTCTTTGAATCTCGAATTTGAGATTGAGGGCAATTTTGGGGGACTTGTGGGACAAGTTAAACTTGTCCCACACTTCCCAAAACCCCTTACCAACCATATCTATGGGTTGGGAATCCAAAAAGGGGATTATTTATTGTTTTGGGAAGGGAAATATGACTTTGGAGTGCACTTTCCTCTTTTTGCATTTAATTGTGCCTTAAGGCACATGGGAAAGGGTTGGATGTGGAAGAGAGTTGTCATTCAACCCAACCACCCATTTATGGTGTTTTGGGATTTGAGTTGACCTTGGGAGGTGGTTTGAGGATGTGTGATGTGGCATCCTACATGGAGCCACATCACCCTCACCCTTTCCTTTGGTCTATTTATTGAAATTTCCTCTCTTGTTGAAGGGGTTCGAGTTTTGTTTTTGTTTGTTAAAGAGTTCTCTTTTGTGATTTTGGGGAGAAAAGAATTGGGAGAAAGAGGAAAAGAGAGTGCTTGGACTTGCATGCTTGGATTGATTTGGGAAGGAGCTTGGACAAGTTTCTTGGTTTAGGCTTCTCCAATGGAGAGGTAGGAAACCCTCTCCTTTGTTTTGCTTTCATATTATTGATGCTTCTATGTTAAAATTGTGAAAAATGCATGTTTACTTTGGTGTATTGTGAAAATTGGATAGAATGCTTATTGTGTAGTATAGGAGAGGTCTATGGGAATACTCATGAGCGAGGCAAAAGAGTAGATTAGGATATTGTGGAGGGAGTTTGAGAGGGATGCCCATCTTGGGTAAGAATGTTTACATTCTACCTTGTCTTTGAGGGAGCCATAAGAGGAGGGAGGCATAAGAGTATGGGAGGAAAAAGGGGTACTTGAGGGAGGCATAAGAGTCATAGGGGCTTGTGTTATATTGTGGAGGGTTTTGGATGGGCATCTCATGTCATTTGGGAGGCATAAGGAAAACATTCCCATAGTTCCTTCTCTTGTTGGCTTGGATGAAAGCCTTTTGTGCAAAGTATTGTGTTATTTGTGTTTCCTTGTTGTTTTCTCTTTTACTTTGAATGTTGTGAATGAAACTTGTATTGTGGAAGCAAGTATTGTTGCCTTGAGTTGGAGACCATCCTTCATTGTGTTGTGTTTGGGGCTCGGGGGTCAATTGAGGAGATTGCTTCTCTTCTCCATTGAGTTTTGGTTGGGAGGAGAGTGTTGCCTCTCCCCTATCTTGGTTGTGATTGAAATGCTTGGAACTTGAAGCATGGATGAAGAACACCTTGGAGCACAAGAACCTTGTGGTTGACAATGTAAAAACATCATGTATTTACCCACCTTGAGTGGAGGAAAAATGTAATATTGTTTGCCTACTTTAGCTTCCATTATTGCAAATTTGTTTCCACATGAAGTAGAAAGTGTTGTAACAAATGTTGAATGAAAGTTGTTCTTTTGAACTCCAATAATAAGCATGTAATATAGATGGAATTATAGGTTGAAAGGATGACTTTTTATCTATTCTCTTTCTTTCTTGATTTGGAACCTCTCATGAGTATGTTAATCTTATTTACATGTTGTAGTTCTTGTTTTAAACCTTTTGAAAGTAATTTTGGAACCCTCTTGAAGGGTGTTGGGAATTTCTAAAAAAAATCCTTCCAATATTATAACTTATTCTTAATTATATACATGAAAAAAGCTTAAATTTTCCCTCATCTCATTTACATGTCTTTTTGCTTCCTAAGAATGTTTTATTTAATCTTTTATATAAATCTTATATTTGCTTCCTAAAACATCTATATTGTATAATTGATGTATAGATAAATTTTTATACCACTTTAGTTATATTTTATGTATATATTATTTATATCATAACATATCTTATTCTATATTGTTGTTGAAATGGCAAAAATGCTAGCAAAGATTTTTGGACGTTTTTTTTTTTTTTATTTTGGTTAGGATCCTGTGAGTGGTCTTAGCTCCACAAATATCTAGCTGCATAGCAGGCCTTGCACTGCCCAAACAAATGTGAAGTTAGTCTCAAAATCTAGACCAGTCAATCACCCTTAATTCGTGACTAAGAGAATAACTGTTAATATAAAAGAAAATGATGAAACGTCTCAGTAGATATGCCCGATAGATAGCTGATACACAAAGCTCGCTTTTGTCATAGTGAGGATATTTAAAGCATTATAAGTGCTTGCAAAAGTGAGTTTCGTGGTCTCCTATTTAGGAGTGTTGCAATAGACAAGCAATAGATGTTGGTATAAGAAGTCCACAGCTGAACCGATAACAACATAGTTAGACGGCCTACCATACACCATGCAGCACCCAATAGAAATGGAGGTAACTCACCCTTTTCCACGTGCAGGAGTTTTATTCAACATCCACGCCCTCTGTCCACGCGCCAGGGACAGAAAAAAGGGAGAAACCAGTCTCCTCCACGCGCCAGATGCATACACCTTGCTGCAAACAATGAAGGTAGAAGTGCTCGCCTCCTCACGCGCCAGGAACAACACAAAGAATAAAAGAAATAAAAAGATGAATCCAGTCAATCCGCTGTTAAACCCACCTGTATTTTTCCCACGCGGTCTGGGCGATTGGATGGCGTGTCCGTGGACTCTTTCTCAACCACCATATTAAATGGTGCGGCCGGGCAGTGTTCAACAACAGGCCGACGTAGTAAGTAAAAAAAAGATTTGCAAAAATCTAACAAATAAATGACATGCGGCTAAGGAAAGAGACTTGCACGCATGGAGGGAGTTATACATGAATGGCAGGTGGCTTTTAACTCAAATTCAAATCCTTGGGTGGCGCACCCACCTTCTCTATCATCACTCTAAAACGTTTCCTTTTAATTTGTTTTATTTGTAAAATATTTTTATGTCTCCACATATCGATCATGTCAGATAGATGAGTTCAACCAAACCTTGACTTATTATGTTCACAAGAAATTATCCTACTCTCTATGTAGTTCACACATACTAAAAAGGGGCAAGGTCAAACTTTCCAAAAATAATGAAATAATTTAAAGTGCTAAGAGAAGACTCTATTGATTAAAAAGTAATTTGTGGCATACAAAAAATATATTTGAGTAAATTGATTAGTGCCAAATTATGTATATCAATGTGTGCGACCCCTTTCAATAATATTATATATATATATATATATATAAATATGTTATAATGTATTAAATCAGGAGACAATGCGACATAATAGAATTAAAATAATAATAATAATAATAATAATAAATAATAAATAAATAAATAAATAAAAATCGAGTGGATAGTGTTTTCACCTCGAAATAAATTATATCTTATTCTAGGGTTAACCTCCAGAAATATTGTTGTCTCGATATTATCAGACCTTAGGCTAGTAAATTCGAAGGATGACCTTTCTCTCCCTTGTGAAACGTCGACTGAAATAAAATCAAACTTCTTTGACCTCGAAGCATTATCGTGATTGAAGTAGTTTCGAGTCTGTATGCGGACTCACCTTGCAAAGAAACACAAAAAAAAATTTATGTCGCAATTTTTCATCTTGGTTGTTTATGGCGCGTCATCATCGTTGCTGTCGTGAGTGTGGTGTCACCATCCTTTAGCGACGTCACACATCTATCTAACCAGATGAACTTATTCCCTTTCCACTGAAGGGAAGTAATTGGGTGCGTAACCCAAGAAAATTATTGAACAAATATCTTGTATTACCCTACCAATCGATGAAGTTGCACACCACGGTCACACTAGTGGGTGTTGGCCAATCCATAATGGCTCTAATATTTGAAGGATTGATGCGATACCTTACCTAGAAATATTATGACCCAAATACTACACCACTAACTCGAAAGAATGCACACTTATCTAGGTTCTTGTAAAGTTGTTTCTCGTGAAGACACCTGTAAAACCTAGCGAATGTGTTCCTCATGCTCCCTATGCATACAAGAGAAGATAAAAATTTGATCAAGGAAAATGAGAAAAAATCGGTATAGAAAGTTCCTTAACACCACGTTCATCGAACTCATGAACACTGCAGGGGCATTCATCAGACCAAATGGCATAACCGTGAACTCATAATGGCCATATCTCATATGGAAAGTTCTCGTATGAATATCTACCTTTACAATTCTCAGCTGATTATATCTTGACTTAAGATCAATCTTAGAACAAACACGGTGGCCCCATTCATTTGATCAAACAAATCATTGATGTGAGGAAAGGGGTAACGATTCTTTATCATTACTATTTTCAGATAACGATAGTCCATACAAAACCTCAAGGATCCTTTCTTATTCTTGACAAAACTCATTATTACACCCCAAGGGGATACACTAGGATGGATTAGGAATTTCTCGAGAAGGCCCTCTAGCTGCAACTTGAGCTCATATAGCTCAAGTGTGGTCATTCTATAAGGAGTGTGTGAGATGGGTTTCACTTCCGAAACAAAATCGGTGTGAAAATATATTTCACATGGGGAGGCATTCTGGAATCTCACTAGGGAACACATCAGAAAACTCCAGAAAAATGGGGTGATAATCAAGCGAAGGTACACTCACCCCATCATCTGACCTATCACTAACTATAATAGCATATAACTAACAACCCCGTTGCATACACCACTTCAACCGCATAGCATAAATAAGTACGAATAGAGATTGGTCTCTTGACTCCAACAATCATTGACTCCACTCCCAAATCATCTACACAAGATATAATCTTGTTGTGGCAATTAACTATAGATCTATGCCTACGTAAAACCCAATCCATGCCTAAGATAACACCATAAAAACTGAAGGGAAGGATACGATGATCCAAGATAGTGGTAAAGGGTGCTAGGGCCACTACGTACTCCTTAACTAACGAGTTCACTAAGATTTTGGCTCTAGAAGCTATTAGGAAATATATATTAGTGCTCCATTTGTATATGACGGGTGAATAATAATTACATGTGTAATTATTATTATGGTAAATTAGTGAAAGTACATTTACTATGTAAATGTAAATAGTAAATGTAAAATGTGGTTAGTATGTGGTAAGTTAGTAAGTTAGAATAATAAAACAATTAGTATTGTTTTATTATTATATTGGTGAGAGGTTGAAACCATATGGGTGTATGGCTGTACATGAAGACAAATGTTGTTGTAAAGATTGTTATTTTACATCTCCTATATAATGGAGTGTAATGAAATAGTGAATAAATAATAAAAATATAATATAGAGTTCCTGATTTCAATTATTATCTGTAGCTATTTCATGGATTCTTTGTATTAGATCAGAGTAATTTCTACATAAGCCATCTCAACATCGCAACTAAGGCCCTAGCTAGTTGCCACCAGCCTGTAATGCTCTACTAAATATGGAGAAATGAAAGAATCTTATTAACCTGAGTAAAATAAAATAGGGGTAAAAATACTACCAATGCTACATGTGGTCTTTATCATGGTGCCCCGGTACTCTTCCTAGTGATTCTCGACCACCGTATAAATTTGGTGGCTCCTAGCCATGTCACCAATTGTAGGCTCAAAAACAAGTTCCTTACCATGATTAGAAAGGTTTGAGGGAACTCTCTCTAATGATGTCCATGCACAATCCATCCATAAAAAGCACCCGGTCTTCTCCACTAAGCAGATAGTCCTCTCGGTGTCCTAGTAGTACATCTTAAAGAACCTGATGATCCTGTCATAGATCTTTGTGGGTGTTGTGGTGGATGTACTCCTACCGACTGTTCTCGAGGTGGATCCTGAGTCCTATTAGGCCCCCTAGCTGGAGGTACCCTATTAAGCCCTCTCTTATCATCATGGCACTAAGGAGGTCAGAAGGGTGATCGAGTCTATTGTTTTTTCTAGTGAGGAGTGGTAGAGGCCGAAAGGAATAATGTGATGAAGTGTGTCCGCCACAAGGACGAGGGGATAATCACCTAGATCTATAATCCCGTAACTATTATATGTGACTCCTTACTCTATCACGATCCTTCTTAGTCTTTCCATTAGTTTCCTTTACTATGTATGCCTTCTCCACGGGCTTTGATAGTGTCCGTGGGAAATGAATGCATACTACCCCACCCAAGTCTAAATTAAGGCCCTAGATGAGCTTGTAAACTCCAACCTTCTCATCCTACATGTAATCGACATACTAAGGCATATCTAAAAATCATCCCCCATACTCGCCACATTCATGAAAGCTTGTCATAGATCAAGAAACACATTGATCCATTGTTAGATGAATCTCTTATATATGTATCTACTCCTGAAATTCTCCTCCAAGAGTTCCCAAGTAACTGTCTCAAAATCCACATGGAGCTTCTTCTCCTCAGTCCTTCACCAAATTCTTTCCTCGTCTCTCAAAAGGTGGATGGAAACATGAGATTTTATGTTGCTAGAACAAGGACATAGCTTAAAGAATCCGCTCAAGCTAGTGAACCATACCTCTGCCTGAAACCCCCCTATGTATCCAATAAAATGAGGTGGGTATAACTTCTTTATCTCTCTGATGTGATCCGTGGCTCTTGAATATCGACCCCTAGATCTCTCCGCATGACCATCTCTCATCCTAGGGCTCATAGACCTGTCTCGTGCCCCGTAGCTCTATCTTTGTGCTCCCTAGGAGGTGACCCACGGCTAGCCGACTCCATGTGGGAGTTATCTATCATATCCTTGGCATTGTGATGTGAAGTTGCACGAGCCTCTAATGATAGCTCTCTAGCCTATATACTATGTCTCCATCTAAAATATCCCCCGCATATAGCGACATTAACATCCTATAGTGTCTGTAGTATCTGAGGAAAAATATCTGCTACAACCGATCTAGGGGTGGAAGGCCTAGATCCACATGTAGGAATGCCTAGTCTAGTCCACACCTCATGTATAGATCAAGACACGAGTTAGATTATCATAATCTAGGATTTGTTTCAATTTTATATGTTTTCCACATTTAAAAAATATCATGCAATGTTGTGTGTTCTAGGTGTAGAGTTGCACTAGGTTTATTTTTTTTTTTTGTGTTTCCAAGTGTGCCCGAGGTCCAAGCGTTGAACCCATGCCTCTGATACCAAGCGTAATGCACAAAAATTTACCTGCACAAACACAAGATGAAACAAAGGTTAAATTAGAAAATTTATGGTATAAGGTTTTTGTTAGGACCAATTCTGCAACACTTCAATCAAATTCTCGGTTAACAAACGATCGTTATAATTAACAATGAAATTATAGTAGACAATTTACGGTTTGATTACAAGGTCTCCATTAATGTAATTCCCATTTAATTTAATAATACGGTTCAAGGGTCATTTAATAATTTATTATGTTAAGGCTAAGTCTAAATCAACCTCCCATTGATTAAATGCAATTTAATTAAATTCCTATAATAAGCATTGATTAATTACTAAGGAGTAATTTGACTTAATTTATTGCAAGGGTCATGGCTTTTATTACAAGACATCAATTAATCAAAAAGGTTATAAAACAATTTAACTTCTACACCGCTTAAGTGGCCACATTCAAAATTGACCCATGCATTTCATTTAAAAAATTCTCACCTACCCTTCAGCTAACTATGGAACAATTTAAGCCATTGGAGGATCAATCTAAGCCATCGGATCTAAGGATCTCAAACAACCATAATCATCTCTATAGAAAGTTTTTATTCTCTCAGTTGACTTAATTTCTCATTTCTATTTTACGGGTTCATGGAAGGAGAAAGAGAGGGAAAATATGGATGAATAATGGAGCTTGGATGGATGTATCCCATATATATATATATATATATATATATATATATATGTATATATATATATATATATATATATATGTATGTATATATGTATATATGTATGTATATATATATATGTATATATGTATGTATATATATATATATATATGTATCTATGTATATATGTATGTATCTATGTATATATATATATCTATGTATGTATATGTATATGTATGTATATATATATATATATATATATGTATATGTATGTATCTATGTATATATGTATGTATATATATATGTATATATATATATATATATATGTATATATATGTATATGTATATATATATATATATGTATATGTATATATGTATATATATATGTATATTTATATATGTATATATATATATATATATATATATATATATATATATATATATATATATATATATATATATATATATATATATATATATATATATATATATATATATATCTTATGTATATAAGTATATTTTCAACATTTTATCTTGAAGTATTTTTCAACATTTTAGCCTCAGTAAATCTATTTTACCCTCTTCTAGGGTTTGGCTCAAATTTTTGTTTGTTGTAAATCTTTTTTCAATGCATATACCCATTTGGGTATATGGGAATTTTCCCAAAGGATCTATTTCACAAAAGTATTCTTGCAAATGGATTAAATGTTTTTAGCACAAAACTAGAAAAGTGTGTGTGTGTGTGTACATATATACTTAAATGTACATACATACATACATACATACATACATGCATATATATATATATATATATTACATTTTGAAAAACCATATTTTAATTATATTAAATGTGTGTGTGTGTGTGTGTGTGTGTGTGTGTGTGTGTGTGTGTGCTTTGTATTAATAAAATAAAAGCCAGGACCAATTTTTTATACACAACAATAAGCATTAGTTCAAGCGGCTATATTTAAATACAATGGTGGGATGCATGTTATAAAATGGGGGTGGGGTCGGTGACCCTCCCGCACATAAAAACAAACCAAGCCATTAGCCACGTGGGCTATTCACCAAATCAAAACAATAGTTTTTTTATATGGTTTAGTTTATATACATTTTTTCTTTATTAATAATTTTTGTTTAATAATTAATTTTATTTTTGTGTGTGTGTGTGCGCGCGCATGTGAATAATAATAATAATAATAATAATAATATTTTTATTATGAATATTTGAATAATAATATCATATTTAATATGGACTACTATTAATTTCATTAGAATATCAAGTGGTTATATTCAACTAGTTTTTTTGTAAGAAGAATTAGAGAAGATAAGTTTGAAATAAATATACTTTTGAGGGAATTTGGTTAATTTAAATCAATTCCAATTATATTTAAGTATATGTATTATATAGATAATTTTATTTTGTTGGATTCAAGAGACCAAGAGGGAGTTGGATAGTATTGTATTATACAAGACAAATGACATTAGTTTTCTAACTATACCATAATGACTAAAATGTGAAACATTTTAAATTTCTTATTCAACCTTATTTGATTTGTTAGGGATCAATTTTCTTTCCAGATAGCTAGAATTTCAGCTATAGTTTACATTCTCCAAAGTATACCCTTCATTCAATAATATAAGAGTAGTTATTTCTTTTCCTCTTTCAACTATTAAATGACAACCTTTTCACATACTAAGTGCATTCTAACAAGATGCTCATTTTTTCTAAAATAAAACATATATCACAATTTGGAAATAATGAAATAACTTCAATTAAGAAAGATGCATTTTCATTTCACTTATTTCAAAATTTCCACTTCACCAAAACAAAGTAAAACTCGGTAATTTCTTTTCACAAAACTAACAGATTTTAAAATACACATTTCTCATACAAACAGTCTTAGAAGGGTTTACAAGTAATAGGGATTTACAAGTAAAAATACAACTCTCTTTCAAGCTTACAATTTTAAAATCAAACACTCAATGTGGGAATAAAAAATGAGCAATTTACAACATAAAGGCTTTCATCAAGACCAAAATCTAAGTATCAAATTTGCAAGTCTTCTCCCAAATGTAGCTCCAATTTAGCTCACTTCAATCTCTCACAACAAGGATTACAATACAAAGGAAGGGGAGTAGGAAACGCTCTCCACCTAACCTTTAATCCATTAAGAGGAGAATCCATCCCCTTAATGGCCCCCGAGCCCCAACCAAATAACCATGAGAGATCTTGAGAAACTTTTGATAGATTTTAAACAAACATGCCTTCCACAAATAAAATACATTTCAAAATGTTCAACACAGCTAAAATGACATACACAACAAATTTTAAACTTTCTCAACAAAAAAAAGGTTTGAAACCAAACCAAATGGAGAAAGGACTATGGGAAACCACCTACGTTTTCCTCCCAACTAAAGTGGGAGTTTTAGCCTAAGCCTCCAAGTGCGAAACAAACCACACAATATCCTTATCTCTCCCTTGCAAGTATGCAACAATATGATCATGATTTCCTTTTCACGCCCTATAGATTAAAATCTCAATCAAACTCCCACCAAATATATGCCTCACAAACTCCCTTTTCCCTCCCCAATGGTCCCATATGTCCATCTCCCACACCCAACTTAAGGCATACTACTAAACCACACAAAAACTTATTCACAAAACTTAAACAAACTTAACAAGCACAATACTTTCACATCAACGAACATAATAAACAAAAAAAAAAGGTGGAGAGCCTATCTCTCCATCAAAATCCAAGAAAACTTCACTTCAAAAGTCTTTCACACCTCCAAGCAAAGAAAATTCCCAAAAGTAACTCCAACAAGATTCCAATTTCAAAAGGTAAAAGGAAGAAAATGATCAAGTAACCCCCATTCCTACAAAATCCATAAACAAATAGAAATGGAATATGAGAATGATGAGGTGGTTCCATATAGGATGTCACTTTATCATTCCTCCATTCCCATGCTCAAGTAAAACACCATGTGAAGACAATAATGAGCATCTAAGAGCTATGACAACCCACATGTTAGACAAAATTTCACACCATGCCTTCTAAGGAAAAAAATTATTGTGATAAGAATAAGGTTCCCATGCAATTACTTTCACTCTTTTAAACACCAAAAGGATAAATAAGTCAAAAAAAAATCCCAAACCCATAGGAAAGGTTTTTTCGGTAAATTTAAGAGGCATGGGACAAGCTTAGCTTGTCCCACAAGCCTCCAAAAAGGTCTTCGAAGTCAAAATCATAATTTTGAAGTTGGGGTGGAGTAAATAACACACAAACCAATACAAATCTCACTTACAACAAGGACCACCTAACCTCATAATTATCTATTTGTCACATCTCTATTTTAGTTAACCAAATAAGAAGGATTATCTTAATTAAGACACAATTATAAATGTTAATAAAGTGAAAACCATTACAAAAATTAAATGTATAAAACACAAAATAAAGCACACATACAAAAATTAAAAGAAAAGGGAAAATATTTCACCCCATGGCCACACATGTGAGGTCACCCCCATGGGAAACCTCCTAACTAGGCATGTAAAAACACCACACTATAACATTACATAAGTTGTCAAATTTTGGCCATGTTGCTCAACACCTGACATCTTTTCGTGGTTGGTCCTATATCCCCTTTCGATGAATGTGATAAAATGTCCTGCAACACAACAAAATACCTCTCTGGCCTTTCATCCGTATTAACAACATCGAGATAATATACATATAAAATAAATAATCATCATTCAAAATTAGCAATTCTATCATCTAGCATCATACAATTAATTAGATTTTGACATCCATAAAAATCACAATTCTACTCAAAACATCCAACATATGTTATGCATCCAAATTACGACATGTTAGTATAAAAATCAGAATATTAGAAATCATTATATATACAACCTGTCTATCATAACCATCTAGTGCATCATAATAAAATGTAACCACATAATGTCAATAGTCCAATATCTGCATAATCTATCATTTGTTGATCAAAATATAACACTCAAATGTCTAAGTATAAATCTAACAATAAAAATATCAAAATGAAATAGTGTCGAAGAGGAGTGGGCACTACACTCACCCTCTCAACAAGTTCAGTTTTTCTCTATTGCTTTTGGGAATTGGATACAAAGACCTAATTTGCGATATATAGATGGAATATTGCCAACCCATCGTGAAAGTGCTTGTATTGTAGAATGTGGGCTGTTATCTTTATATCAACTACATTTTCTATCAATTTTGATCCTCTCATTGTGACAGACATCTCTAAACTAGTGGAGATAATTAACCACTCTTTAATTATTATTTTTATAGTATAATATGACTACAATATAATCATCATTAACATCTTTGAAACCCCTAATATTTGTTAAAAAAAATATTCACACCATTTCTCAATATGTGCGTGCCTCCACGATAACTAGAACTTTAGAACGTTTCATCATTTCACATTAATTTTAATCACGAGTTTTACTTAAGATAGTAAAGTCCCTATTTATTCTTTATCAAGTGAACACATGTTACTAATTTAATCATCTTTAACCCCGAAAGATGCTCTTCTAATTTTCTCCCAATTTTTTTGCCTTTCATTAATAAAACAAGAATAATAGTAAACCTATCTATCAAATTTAGTGTATTAAATTCAATTTTAAAAATTGTAAGCTTCGGCCTTCAAATTTTTGGATGTTTGAATATTTTTTAGTTTGTCCATATTAAGTGTAAATTGCACTCATCAAGTAAGATCAACATGATGTAGAGGAGTATATATATAAAATGTTATTTGTGTGGGAATAATCTAAGCTGTTAAATATGTACATGACATGCATGGTTTTAATTCCCACCTTTTTATTTCCAACTTTCCATTGATGTCCAACTTACCTAACAAACTTAATGGCATACAATTGAAAAAATCAACATCATAAAAAGTAAAATAATAAAACAAAAAGATCGATTGGTAGACAAAATCTTCATTTAGGAGTGTCTAGATTATCAATGATGGTTTATGCATCTCCTACTCTATCATTGGAACTAAAAGTGTTCTGTAAAGTGCTACAAAAAGAAAGCAATCTAGTTGGGTTTCAAACTTTTGGCCCTATAGAATTCTCACAATGTTTCATTTCTACCACTTTAAGATCACATTGCAATTGCATGAATAAATGTGCATGAGGTTGACATGCTTAATTGAAGCATTAATAGTATATATTATTTGGGTAGGAAAACACTACTTCATGGAACATGTGTAGGGCATGCAAGTATTTAATTCCCCCCCTTTTAATTTCCAACATTACATTCATGTATATGTATCTCTTATCAAATTAAACATTGTCTAATTGAAAACCTTGATGTCATGAAATAAAAAAATAACAAGATTGATTGAAAGATAAAATCTACCTTTCTCTTATATGTCTAATGACTTGAGGGCCTCAATTATCGATGGTTGTTCACACACCATCTATTTTCCTACAATTACATGAGCTTGTGACTGGAATTGGAGGCTAGAAATTGTAATAATATGAAAACATTCTCGTTGCATTTTGAACCCTAAACCTTTTCTATTTTCCTCATTTTTTATTTTTTCCTCTTTATGAGATTGAAAAGATTGAGTGGAGAAAATACAGTTGTTCTTATTTGGGGTTGAAACAATCTGATCCGGGAATAGGTGTTAGACATACGAGCTTATTAAGTTCACACCTTTTAATTTCGGACATTCTATTCATGATTGTGTCCTATATTTCAAATTAAACATCATCCAATTGAAAATCTTAATGCCATGAAATAATCTTTTTATTTATAACTTTCAATTCCTTTCTTAAACTTATGTATCAAATTTAATGTGAATACAATTAAAAACATGATACCATAAAAAAATAAAATAACAAAATAGAAAAATTTGATTAGTGGATAGAATCTACCTTTAGCACATATGTTCATTTCTTGGAGAGGCTTAATTATCAATGATTATTCATGCATTACCCAATTCTTTATAATTATTTGATCTTAAAATGGAAAAGCATTCTTAAAAAGTGCTACAAAAATCAAGCAATGTGATTTTGTTTCAAACTTGGGCCCTAGTGATCAAATCTCATGAAATTTTATTTTGACGCCTTTATACTAGCATTTCAATCATGTGAATAATGTGCATGAGCTTGAGACACTTAACTGGAGCACATATAGAAGATATTATATTGGTAGGAACAAATTTCTCTATACTATAGGTGTGGGACATGGAGGTATTTATTTTCCCATCATTTAAATTCCAACATTCCATTCATGTTTGTGTTCCCTATCAAATTAAACATTTTCTAATTGTAAACCTTGATGTCATGAAAAAAAAATAGCAAGATTGATTGATAAATAAAATCTACCCTTCTCTTATATGTATTATCGCTTGAGGGGATCAATTATCAATGGTTGTTTGGACACCATATATTTTCCTAAAATTTCATGAGCTTCAGAATGGAAAGGGAGGATATAAATTTCTATAAGATGCAATAATTCGAGTTGGATTTCGCACACTAATTCTTTTCGAGTTTCCTCATGTATATCTTTTCCTCTTTGTGAGATTGAAATTCTTTACTAGAGTGAGGATATAAAATGTTTTTGAGTGGGAACAATCTGACGTATGGAATAGGTTTCAAACATCCAAATATTAAGTTCACACCTTTTAATTTCAAACATTCCATTCATGTCTGCATCTTTTCTATCAAATTAAATTCATCCAATCATAAACCTTAGTGTCATGAAATAATAAATATGCCGAATTTTGATTGACTCATAAAATCCACATGTTGGCTTAAAAGGCTCAATTATAAATCAGAAGGAGGTTTCACATTTCTATAAGAAACAATCAGATCTTCCTAAATTTTTCGTCCCACAATTGTTTTTTGTAAAAGTAAATTAGACTATCAAAGTTAGTATATTGATATTAAAAATTGTCGTATTTGTAACTAAAAAGTGGGCCTCCAAAATGCTACAAAGAGAAAGTATTGTGGTTGGTTTAATTTCCTATATGTTTTTTTTTCTAATTAGTTGAGCTTGATGTTGTCCTCAACCAACACGTATACTTTCAATAGATTCCATTTATTAATATTTTTTAGCTTGTCAAAAGATTGATAATCTTAACAGTGATCAAATGAAATTTTTGTGGTTGTTTTTTTACAAGTTAAGTGAACATATGGTGTCATGGTGTCCAATTTCGATTCAAAGTATTAACGTTGTTGCATCTCTTTGTCTTAACTGCAAGTATTTACTTCCCGCGTGTTTTTTTAAACTACTCATTCATCTCTTCATAAGTATCTAACAAATTAAATGTCGTCCAATCAAAAACCTTTATTTTTAAAACTTTGATGGGGATATAAATTCTACATTTCAATCATATGATGAACTGATATACATGATCAATTGTTGATGCTTATTTGTGCATCAAATATTTTCTATAGTTGAGTTCCAAGATATTTCTACCACCATGTGCCTTACCATCATACACAAAACATTCTATCAATATAAATTTTTTGTCTTTGTTTCTCTCCCTCAAATTTGAAATCTTCAATAGATCAATTTCACACCCAATTGCTATTTACTCAGAGTTTCAAACTTTTCCATTTTACGGTTTGGGAAAAATAAATTATTGCTTTGTATTTGTGTAGTGGAATAATTTAATTTTCAAGCATGTCCTCTACCCATCACATAAACTCTATCCTAAAGTCGCTTTATTGTACTACAACATTAACGACGGAGAAAAGGAGTAAAGTCAGTCTATCGCCTTTATCCAAATCTTCAGCATTGATTATTAATGTAACTGTAGGAGGGGCTTTATTTCATGGAGGGAAGCATATTGGCATAAATATAAATTCTGTTCAAAATTTTAATTACTTTGCTTTGTAAATGCTCGACTTTGATGTTTTAGTATGGATTCGGATTAATAAGATAATTGATTAGTTCAAATTTTATTGAAAATTTATTTAAACCTCAAAATCAAAATCAAAATTCCTCTTTCAAAACTGAACTAAATCTTCACCCTAATCCCTGATAGTGAACTAAACACATTTCATTATAAAATCCTTGTAAAACTCTTTTGCTAACTCCAATTCTTTTTACTAGATCCTTGTGAGAATCACACACAAACAATTATAATTAATGAACAAATTTACATATCAGAAACATTGGGCTATAGCCGCTCGCCCATGAAGGATACAACACTAAAAACCCCTTATTGAACCGGGTAGCCACCCCAAACACAATTTTCAGATCCAAACAAAATAATTGACAAGGTGTATCATTTGGTGATGGCATAGATTGCATATATGATTCCTGGCAAGTACCCCAATATCGTCAGCAGCAAACATATCCAGAACTCCGCCTGCAATACCATCAAACATTTACTTAGTTAACTACAGATCAATATACAGAAAAACAAAGAACCAGATATAATAAACAGACAGAGAGAGAGAGAGAGAGAGAGAGAGAGAGAGAGAGAGAGAGAGAGAGTTACATGGCAACCAAATTTAAGGAAGACGCCGAGTGGAGGCAAGAGTATGGCCAACAGAATGTCGATACAGGTTGCAGTGCCGTCCGCCATGATGAAACAGATGCTTCGCAAGATACAAACCACAAATCAAGAACTGCAGACAAAGCCGTTCGAGTTTACTGAAACATAGATAAGAGGATTATTTATTGAATATGGAGAAATGCGTTAGGTACGCAGAGGAGAAGAGTAGGTTACGTAACCGCACATGAGCGCTGACACCTGCTTAAAGTAGGAAACCCCACCCTGTCGTTGCTTCGTTGGTTCTGCTGAGCTTGTGATTGCACTTTGATAAAAGTTAAAAAGAGGCGAATAGGAATAGCATATGGGTGTTATGGCTCTTCGTGTCGGAGACGCATGTGTAAATAATCTGAAAGTTGGAACTGTTTTGTGTGAGTGTATAACCGGATTTGGTTGATTAATATGACTATTGTGTGAACAAATAGGTTCTTTTGTGTAACTAAGAATGAGTAGAATATAGCTAGGGATAATATAGTCGGTTAAATTGAGCGAGTATGGACTAGTGCAAGAGTGCTTTATAATTTGTGTTGTTGCAAGCCATGAACTACTAAAATGAATTTCTACATTTGCCCTCTTTAAGTATAAAATTGAAAATTGCATCCTTAAAGGAAAAGTCAATTGAGTGTGTAGACACAATTTTTCTTCGCTCAGAGAATCTTGTGCTTATGCTAGGAAGTTATATTTATTTCAATTGCGATTGTTTTTTCCAGTTCGTACCTATAGACAAAAAAGTGTACAAATAAAAATTTCAACATAAAAACTCTAAACCTAGTATGAAAATAGCAACATGTAAGTAGGGAAGAAAAATAAATGAAAGATTACACCTGATTGTTTTACGAGAGAGAGGGAGAGAGTACTCCTACTACCATTTTCATGGAGATTTTCGAAACTTTGCGTTGGAGTTGGCTGGAAGGGCTTAGGGGTGATTAGTCCCCAAGTGGAATGTGACAAGAAGAATAGAAAGAATTGTAAATGCACCATGCATGGTGAAGAAAACTATATGGGGAGCGTTCTTCTTGCTCCACATCCCTCCACAAAAATATGAGAAATGGGAAGTCACTCCTATGAGGATAACAATCACCTCTACACTTCCCCAAGACCCATGGATAAGTTCTTACATGAGATGAACACAAACCCAATTTATTTATAAGTGATGACACGATGTATTGGGACAATGCTAGCTTGTGTGTACACTTGGTGCCATCATAACCTGCACTTTACCATATATTTCTCCATTGACAATGAGTGAAGGGATCGTACATGTCCCTCAAAAGTTGTACCAACTAAGAAGAATATTAAAACTTCCCTCGGGATGAAAGTGTATTAAATGGGCCATAGCATCCATAGGTTATGGTCCTTTCTTTAAAGTTTTGTCCTTGTGTATTTCAAGATTAGATTTGTTTTATAAGCCATTTCGAGCTTCTAACATGTTTGATTTTATACATGTTATTTTGTTTCGAATTCTAAAGTGTTGTGACGGTGAAAATCACTTGATTGTTTCCCAAATTTTTGGGGCATGTGAGGTGGGGAATGTGAGTACGGCCCTACCTTTGTGTAATGTGCACATGTGTTATGGATTCTTGTAGTGGAAAAGGGGAGTGCACATGGTGTATACCATGACACATACATAAAAATGTAATAGAAAAGCATTAGTAACAAACAATAAGAAAACAACGCAATATTTATAAGCAAAGCATGCGTGGACACACAAATAAAATATTCATGGAAAAAATTGTACCACATAAATGGAAAACCACTCAAGATGTCGAGAGACACTTTGGGAACTCAAGGCCAATCAAACAATCAAATAAGGAACATAGGGCATTTCCTACAAGCATGTGATAACAAATAACAAACATGTAAAGTAAAAATCAAGAAATATGATAAGAATGAGATTAATTTGGAAGTGACCCGCAAAACAAATATTACACATGAAGAACCCATTAACATGTCGAGAAATAAATAATATGACATGATGTATGTATTCAATGAATGATGTAGGAGAAAGTAAATAAACAAAAATTGGAATAATAACACATGTATATTTGAACGTGTATTGTGGATGCCCCAATAATGTGTAAAAGCGATAAAGACCAATGTTAAACATATGGCATCATGTAACAATCTATGTGTGGCCTACATTCAAATCAATGTACTCTATGAATGCACATGTGTATAGAAATATGATATAACATACTATGTATCAATATAACATGATAAGTAATGTGTAACATGAATAATATAAGCGTGCAATAGAAACAACCAAACAATTGAGAAAATATAAATATTTTTGCATGTTTTTTGTATATATTTGAATCTTTTTTATTTGTAGGATACTTGAATGTTTTTGTATTTTTAGGCCCCTTGAGTGAAAAGATGAAAACCTATTCTCTCGAAGAGAAGGAAGGGTGATCCAATAAGGTCACTAGGGGGAAATATTTAGATTTATAGTATTTTGATAAATATAGATTATGTGTAGTTCCCACTCCTCTTTAACTCTATGTGAACCACGTTATCAATTTCAAATTGATTATAATCTCAAAACCTTGTTGTTGTATTCTAGTTAACATACAATAAATGTGTGGGACATCATGATTACTATTGTGTTTTGGTTATTATTATTTTGACTCTATGTCATACTATGGACCCTGTTGGGGATTTAAGGATAAGACAATTGGCTAGAATAGTTGCATTGTCATAAAATTGATTGTTATATCATTACTCTTCGAATTGTTTTGTTATATTTAATCTAACATTATGACTATACACATAGACATCATTGCACATTGTACCTATAAATATTAATAGATGAATGACATTAACACATTGTGATATGGAAATTGAAGGATAAAAACTATTGTAACCGAGTTGATTAACTCTTAATATACATTCAATATGGAAGATGATGATGTGTTGTAAGTTTAGATAGATGTTGATATTTCAAAAAAAATTCCTATTGATTTTTATTATGATGTTCAAAGTTATTTTGTGATTTATTTGATATTGGAGGATTGGTGAAATGGTGAACGAGTGAAAATATTGCTTAAATTAGATGATTCCGTTGGTTTATGATCTTAGTTACAAAATGATGTATGAGTCGAATCGAAATGTTGCAAATTGGAGTGATTGTTGAATTACTTTGTCTTAGCAATAGTAGTTATGATATTTGATGTTGAAATTGATATTTATATATAATCATTTTATTAGTTTGACATCGTTAATATGGCCATGAGGCCAAAGGGTATTGTGTGATTTTTTAGGTAATTGTATACAAACTACGGAGGATATGAGACCAACAATGAAGTAATGTGGGGTATTAGCAACTGGTCACCATGGCAACTTGTGTAACATTATTTTCTTGTTATTTGTTGTTAGGGGGTTCCCATGGGGGATGACCCCAATTGTGACCAAGGGGTTTGTGTGTAGTTCTTTTCCTTTCTTTTATTTAATTTGGTGTATGTGATTTAATTTGTGATGTAATTCCCTTTTATCATTAATTGGTTTATGTGTGTTAATCAAGTGAACTAATCATATTAATAAGATAATTTTGGATGTGACAAAAAAAGTTATTATTAGATTATACGGTCCTTTGGTTTATATGTTTTTAAGTTGAGTGTAAGTAACTTGACTATTGTAAACTCTACATCACCTTAGAAATTCGGATTTGGACTTAAGGGACAATTTTGGAGGCTTGTGGGACAAGCTCAACCTCTTAATTTCGTATACCAACCCTACCTATGGGTTGCGGGGTCAAAATTAGACCCCGTTATGTGTTTTCGAAGGAAAAACGTGAATTTTAATTGCACTTTCTTACATGTGTTTAATTTTTGTCCTTAATGGGTGTGGATTGGAATGGTGTGTGGAAGAGGTTTGTCATACCTCTCAACCACCCATTTATTATGCCTTGGGGCATGCATTTTACTTGGGTGATATCGGATGGAGAAGAAATGATGTGGCATCCTACATGGAGCCACATAATCCCCTCTCCCTCTTTTCTATTTATTGGGATTTTTAGGAAGTATTAGGGGTTACTTTCTCATTTTCTTTTGGGGATGCTTGTAAATTTGTAGAGCTTGCTTGAGAATGGTGAATGGATCTTGGAGTGGATGTTGTTTGCTTACTATTTTGGAAGGCTTGGAGCTTGTTGTGTATTGATACTCTTCATTTGTAAGGTAGATCTTCACCCTTGTTTTTTTACCTTACTATTTTGGTTGTGCTCATATGTGTAGTTGATGATTGTTATATTGCTTATGGTTGTGGGAAATTTGTTTGATCCTTAGGTTGTGGGAGAAATGGAAATATGGGTAAAACTTGAGGGAGGCATAAGAGAAATGTTATTTGGTATTTAGGAGGGAGTTGGGTTGGGATGTCCACCTTGTTGATAAATATGATTTGTGTTTATCTTGTTATTTTCTTGAGGGAGGCATAAGAGTGGGTTAATTTCTTGAGGGAGGCATAAGAGTGTTGTATGTTGTTGGAGAAAGTCATAAGAGTGTTGTTTGTTGTGTGATGGAGTATTCGTAGGCTCATAGGTGGACACCCAATCCCTTGGGAGGCATAAGAAGAACCCCCATGTTCCTTTCTCCTCCATGGCTTTAGCATGAAGCCTTTGTGTTTTGATATTTGTTGGTTGGTTGTAAATAAATTGGTATTGTGTTATTTCATTATTTTTCTTGATTGAATGTGTGTGTGGAAGCCATTTTTATTTTCCATGGTTTTCTAAATAACCCTCATTGCTTCCTTGTTGGGGCTAGGGGCCAATGAGGAAGAAGGCTTCTCTCCCTCATTGGATATTTTGGTTGGGTGGAGAGTGTTTCCTACTCCCCATTTTTTTTTGCATGGCTTGATGAGAAGGTGGAGCTCAATAGAAGAATTGATCTTGTTTGGAAAAGGCTTGTGGAGTAGAAATTTGATCTATTATGGATTTACAACTTATAAATTTTACCAACACTTTATAGGATGTAATCTTATTCATTGGTTAGATGCTTGTAAATGGTTTATTATGATCTACATTACTTCATGTGAATATGAACCTTGTAATGATCTTGTAAATAGAAATTAAGCTCTCTCAAATCTAAATTTGTGTTTAGGATTTCATTGTTTTATCAACTTGTGCTCTTGGATGGGAGATAAATATTGAATAACTGTATTAGTAATAATCCTTGTTTACTTGAATATTGAAATAAATTTCATTTAATAGTGGTTTGTTTCACCTTATCCAAATTTGGATGTGTAAAAGGATTAGGTATGATTGATTTATTAATAAAATATCTATCTTGTGGCAATATGATTTGATCAAAGTAAATGAATGAACCACAACTAATTATACCTTTAAGATGGTTGTATAAATGAAATGGAAAGTGATAAATTGTTAAATCTTGATAAAATACACAATTGTGCACTACTATATTTGCCTAGGTGCATGTAAATATCATCCATACAAATTTATAATTGTGACATTTATCCTTCCACATTATTTGCAAATTTCAAATTGAATAAGAAAACTTAATTGCTAAATGAATGTGTATTAATATACAATAGTTATATAATGATAATATACAAGGATCATTTTCACAAGCCATAATATCATTATATGATTTTCATTATATATTATATTTAAAAATACTAATATTTATGAGTTGATAGTAAATATTAATGTGTGTGTGTGTGTGTGTGTGTGTGTGTGTGTGTGTGTGTGTGTGTGTGTGTTTATGTTAGTTATATATATAATAATAAATGGTAGTGGTTAAAACTAATATTAAAATACTAATGCTTTATATCGGCCTAGTGATAAAACATTTGTTTAGTTAAATATTTTTTTAAAAAGGAGTGTAAGTGATTTTTTTCGGTCAGCCTTGTGGGTCACGACCTGCCTTGGCTTAGTATTTTATTTTAATTAAAGGTTGGGGGGAGGGGTGCCAATCCCACCCCCAACCCGTATTTATGGGGGGTGGGGGTCGAGTCAGCACCCCTCCCCCAAATATATTAAACCCTCCCCATTAATACTACCCTTCATCGCCTTAATAAAATTATACCCCCTTTGTATATCCAATTGGCCATCAAGGATCTTACGGCTGTGTATTGTTTCTTCATTTTTTGCGGCCATTATTTTCGGCCTACGTATAACCTAAAACTGTCTGTGTGTGTGTGTGTAAACAAAATTATATATGCAAAATTTTATTGTGGGTTATTTTATTTTAAATAAGTATATATATATATATATATATATACACACACACACACACACACACACACACACACACACACACACATAAACATGTATACATGTATATATGTGTACATATTTATATACAAAAAAAGGATATACACACAATATATATCTATATAAATATATAGGGTTTCTAGTTATTACCCAAATGGGTTTACACACAAAGTATGCACATTGAGCCTACAAGTAAAAATACTTCTATTAAATAAATACAAAAGAGAAAACAATACCCACAAAGGGGAAATGAATGGATCCAAGTCTTAAGCCCGAAATTTAATCAAGCAAAGCTTCCATGCCTCTAATGGCCTCCATGGCTTTATCTTCTCCTCCCTTCTTCCTTAACCTGCAAGTGAAAACAAAGGAAATGAGAGATTAGATTTAGAAAATGAATATATGGCATTCCATAAATATATTTAGGGTTACTTTTTCTAAACCTAAATCTAAGGGTTGAGAAATATTAGATCTAATGGTGTAGGATGCACCCTACATCACTTAAGTGATGGGGTATTTAAGTGGGAATGTAATAAATAAAATATGTGTGTGTAATGTTAAATGGGGCCTAAGGGGTTAGACCATGTTGTGTACCCTTGACACCTTAGGTATTAAACCATGTTAATTTGATTTATTTTAAAATAGGAGATTATTAATCTTACCTAATAAAATTTTGAATTTAATTTGGGGCCATTCAATAAATAGATTTAATAAGACCCTTGGGGCTAAATAGCAAAGAGTAAAATGGATTAATATTTAAATTAAGCAACGGAACTTAATAAGGGAAATCAAATCGAAATATTTTAATAGGGTTGGGCCAATAGTAACTAATTATTATTTTTAGTCCCGAATTCCATTTAATAGTTTAAAATTTTGTAATCTAGACTTAATTAAAAATCCTAGCTAAGGCCTTAGAACCTTTAAAAAAATTAAAAAATATTCCATAATTTTTCTAGTTGCTTTGAGTTTCTCGGGGTTTTATGTGGGAAAAATGTGGGAATGACTTTATGTAACTAGATATGGAAAGAAATATTTTCTCTTGCGTGTGCATGTGTGTGTGTGTGTGTGTGTGTGTGTGTGTGTGTGTGTGTGTGTGTGTGTGTGTGTGAGAGAGAGAGAGAGAGAGAGAGAGAGAGAGAGAGAGAGAGAGAGAGAGAGTGTGTGAAGCAAAGTTCGAGAACTTAGTTACTCTCTCATTAGTCAAGTTGAACTTATAAATACAATTTTTCATGAAGAAATGAAGGGGAAGGGTGGTTGCCCCCAATGTGAGAATAATATAGGTATCATCATCGTGGTCTCAGTAAAGAGATTCATAAAACCTATTCCACAAATAAAAGGGATGGTGATCTATGATTACTCATACATGTTCGATGAGGTAGCCATATCTATCCATATTATTTTTTAAAATGTATGATTTTCATAGGGGTTTTAATGGGTTTTCTTGTAAGATTTATGAGGTGTTATACACCATCTCTAACTTTGTCTATAATAATGGACGGGTATAGCCAATCGGGATTGAATTTTCCTTTAATGGAGTCGTCTACATTATAATTCTTTTAATTTTATTTGAGGACAAGGTCAATAATATTGAATTCTTGTTATAAAAATTTGTTATTATATGTTGATTTGACACATTTCGTGTACTTGCAAAGATGCTCTAAATGTTGGACATGTCGGTGATCAATCATTTCCAACTCATGCAGAGACATTTATAAGATAACTGAATTGTGACCAATTGGCTAGAGTAGAAGCATAATGGTGCACAACAAAATCGGGTATACAAGAGATAATAAACATATTCAAATTAAGAAATTGGCCTAAAATCAATATAGGATATAAGTACCCAACACAAAAGAAGCGGTGGGTGCTAGTGTCCTAATTCAAAGTGGTCATATCCCGAGAAAAATAGGTACAATAGAGAATCAATGAGGTTCTCATCGATAGTGTTTTCTAATTTCCAACAGTATATAATCAAGTAAAAGAAACTATCAGAATAAGGAGAACAACATCGGTGGCATGTTACACACTTTACGTAAGGTAACTAATTTATATATTTTGGGATCATTTGTGACCAATTTATATTGGATTTCGGCCATCCGTAGTGGAACTTATCTATGGGGATGTGTTAAAATTTAGAGGAACAAGTTGATCACTCTCCCAATACTATTCCCTTGGCGACAGGACACTAGAATCCACAGTTTAGTGACAAGATGCTCAAATCCTCAGTTTAACGCTAAGACACTTAAATGCTTAGTTTGACGATAATATGCCAAAATATTTAACAATATTCCAATTACCTCAAAGGAAAAAAACATATAAGATCATTTCTATCTCTCCTCTCATGCACAATTGTATTTCATCCTTGATTCATGTGTCTTTCAATACACATTTCTATTTTGAAATGTACTAATTTAAAATTTAAATTCATTTATCATGAGCATTGACTACTGTTATTTTATTTTACAGTCCGACCTTACTCTAAAAAAAAGGAAAACACACAAATGGAACAAGAAATAATCTCAAGCACAAGATGTTCTAGAAAAGGAAATATCTAAGGAACACACGAATACATCACTTCTACTACACACACAAGGTCACTCCTAATATATCTATTCTCTTCTAGATTCCATAACACACATTTCAAAATCTTTATTTGGCATGGTATCAAGCACATTTTTCATTTAGCATGCTATCGATTACATAACTCCCTTCATCTCTCGAACAAGTAAACTTTTCTTATCTACTTTATGCTACCTGAAAATTCATTCACCATCACAAAGTGGGGGAAATATTATTAATGAAATCATGTACTTTATATTTACATCGAGCCTCTAAGTATATCATTATATACATGATTCCTAAGTGATAAAACTAGACATTAACAACACATGGTTTGATTTTACATTATTTTATCTTTTACACACTCTTATTATTTTCTTTTTGGAATGACCCCTTTAATATTAGACATTAGACAACATATAACCCATCTCTGTATTTATCATTTTATCCTTCGAGCATTCAAGAAAATACCTCCCATTAGGGACGGGAGAAGCTAGGTGCTATTTCCCCTTTGGGAACACTCGTCCTTTTCCCTTCTTTTCTAGATTTTCTAATGTAACATAATTTTTTACTTTTAGAAAAACTTTTTATTACTTTTGGTTGTTCTTTCTTATTTTTAATGATTAAATTCAAACAATGGAATCATATATATATATACTTACTATCATTAGGGGATGGAAAATTTGGGGCTAATATTTACTATCTACTACTTAGACAAAGAGAAACATTCAAGGACTACATTTAGGTTGCATTATTTACCGCACATGAAGGGTTACTTCTGAATTCCATCTCACACATTCATCTTAGGGAAAAATTATTTGTAGCCCACTATCTTGGTGTGACTGGCACAAGGGAAACCTAACTTCAAGGGACATAATTCAACCACACACACACACACACACACACACACACACACACACACACACTAGAACTACATAAATTATGAAATTTTATGCAACGCTAGGTGATAATCACATTGAGGTGACTACCGAGGTTACTCTAACTCAAACATGTGAATTTATTATTTCATCTAATTTTTTATTTAGCTTTTCATAGGTAGATAGGGTTTTAATTTATGGGTTCATATGTGACATAAGAACCCTATCTAACAAAGTGGTTGCGAAAAGAGATAAATAAAGGAGACAATTTCAGACCCTAATAAGGTCGAATCAATACTACTACCTACACACTAGAGCCCAATTAAGACACCAACATTCGAGCAGTCTTGTCCTCATTTGAGTAGTCCTATCCAAAGAGTTTCCAGATCCCGTTTACCATATAGAAGTTACACAATCCAAATCCAACCTTTTCAGTCTTTTTTCCTATCTCAAAATAAGTATATATATTTTGATACAAGTAAGTAAGTCATTTCATGTCACTATTTCTTTCACTTGCTTGTTTATTGCATGATAGATCTTTTCCATTACTACTTTATTCATTTTATCTCAATCCTATGATAAAGATTTGAATTTTTTAAATTAGTTTTAAGGAACATCCAATTCCATAATGTGACATAAGGTTTTCAAGGTTTTTCATCCAATCTTGAATGATAGTGTGATTATTACCTGCATTGACTCTCATGATTAAATCATACTACGAATAGTTATGAAATTAGTACTAATACTCTCCAATACAACTAGGACATCACAATAGTTTCATTGAGAATACATTTAGAGTAGCTCCCTTATCTAAGAGTAGTTGTTTGATTTTATGATGGGTAATAAAGGCGTCAATGTGATTGTTGTTTTTTTTTTTAAGGTTGAATCCTTTTGAGTCTTGAAGTCTCAAGTATATAATAGGATTTTTGATTAAATTCTAGAAATCATGGCTTGGAATTGTTGTTGATAAATATCTTTATGAACACATGCTTCATGCAAGGAAAGAGTAAGGACATATTGTAATGCAGGAGAGGATTTGAGAAACTCCATGAGGGAGATATTTGTGGTTGTCTTTTCCAATTGTTTAATTATATTGAAGGAATTAGAGGAAGATGTGGATTTAGTAGTAGATGTGGGCTTTGCATTGGATGTTTGATAGAACATTTGAGATTCATTAGGTGCATAAAATTATTTAGCGATAGGAACTCAAACCTTTTATTGTGTAGTTATAACCACACCATTAGGAATTTTAATTTTGATGGTACCAACAAAGTTGGGTTCATGATTGAATAATGATATGATTGAGTCATACTCAATGTTGTTGAATGTTTTCCTTTATCTTTTTGAGCTCTTTTGTTTTCATTATGTTTAGAAAAAGGGTATCGGAAAATTTTCAACTTCTCATTAGGATTTTTATTATTTTCAGCGATAATTTATACTTCTTTGTCTCCGCATTCAAACATATCTTGAATGTAGTGTCAAAGTTTCATACAATGATCCGTATGATGTATTTCGATATGATGGTACTTAAAATATTCATTTTCTTTGTACCATGTCAGCTTTTTTGTTTCCTTCTTCAAAGGATCTTGATATTGGAAAAATGATTATATATGTGATTGTGAAGTGATGTAATACACTAGAAATATTTTTCCAAGGGTGAATTGTCTTCATTTCAATTCACGAAAAGTGGTTTTCTTACCAAGATTGATGATTATTTGATTGGTTGGCTTGTTTGAATTAGATTGATTGTTTGAACGTGGTGAGAATTTTGAGCTTATCATTCACAATTTTATGGTGTTCATTGAAAAATTTGACTCTTCTTGGGTTTAATTACTGTCTTGATTGTATTTTCCCTTAGAAGCAAGTTTGATGAGTCCCTCCGTAATGAGAGACATATCTATTTGGGTTCCTTTCTCGATGATTAATTTTAAGCTATTCAAGAAATGTATTTTGTAATACCCATATTTTCCATGCACAAAACCCAAGGTAAAACCCAATATTTAAACAAGAAAATTACAGAATAATTCTTTAGGATTGTAAGGGTGTTAACCCTAGGATGCATTTATATAACTTCTATCTATAATTTCCTATATTACCTTAGGTTAATCCATCTTAGATTAATAATTAAATATTATTTATGGGCTCTCCAAGATATTTCAGGTTATAATCATCTAGCGATGTATACATTAATTAATTTGTTTTGTTTAAATTTATTTCCCTTATTCAATTAGTAACCATATTTTAAATTTACTAAAAAAATTCCCTTAATTAAATTAATCCCCTTAAGTCATTAACTTTAATATCTATTCACAAATTCATTATTTAAATTCTATAGTTTAATGCCATTTGATCATTTACTAAACCATACCAAGAGGGTTACATTTTAACTTGAAACACTAAAGTACTAAGTGGCCCCATTTACAAATTACACATACATTTAATTTAAAACATATTCCCACATAAATATCCTCACCTAACAATTGTAGGATTGATTCCCTACCCTTATATTGATTCATTTAGAGCCCTTAGATCTTAGGTATTCATTCTAACCCTAATCATCCTTATGAGGTATTCTTATTCATTCTTTTTACCCTATTTTCTCATTTTCACTTTGTAGGTTTGGGAGAAAGAGGAGGATGGAGGCCATGGAAGGTTGCTCAAGCTCATGGATGGATACAAATATTTTTAGTTTCTTATTTTCATTCGTATAGCTCTCCTAAAGTTTTATCATATTAGTATTTATTATTTGTGTATTTTATTTGAATTTACCCTATTTGGGTATGGGCAATTTGCCCCAGCTTTATTTCTAGTTTAAAAACTAGTTTTATTTAATAGTGTGGGGTCAAATATATATATATATATATATATATATATATATATATATATGATATTTATATATAAAATATATGATTTTAGAAAAAAATTGTTTTAAGAAAAAATAGGTCGTATAAACCTCACCACCTTACTCAATCCGAATAATATTAAATATACCTAAATTTAATATTATTCGCATCGAGTAAGGCTATGAGGTTTATACGACCTATTTTAAAAATCATACATACATACATACATACATACATACATACATACATATATATATACTTTAACTAATAGAGTCGCGGTGAACGAAGTATCAAAATGTAGGATAACATAATGCATGTGTCGTTGTTTAGTGGTGTGTAAAATAAACACTTACAAGGGTGGGCATCGATCCCACCCCACCCCCATATTATAAAATATGGGGTTTGGGTGGGGTGATGCTCACCCCTACCAACCTCTTTATAAATTGCATTCCACATATCAAAGTGCATCCATTCAACCCTCTAGTTGATTTATATATATTTTTGTTTTATTATATATATAGTTTAAGAAGGCTCACAAAATGTATAAAGGTTAAATTGGTGAGAGTATATACCTTACAAATATAAAATTTTATAAACCATAGGAATTTATAAATGTAAATAGTTTCTTTTATTTGATTTTAAATAATCTATCCTTTGGATTTATTCATATAACAAGGTATGAAGGCATATGTAGTTTTGAGAATTTTACTTCCATTCCAACAAGTGAGTTAGCCAAAAATAATATCCTTTTTATCAACCCAATGTAAGTAAAAGAGGTAATACTTCTTGAATTTAGGACACTAATCTAAAACTTTCTTTTTCTAGCTTTGTATGAATTTTGACTATACTTTCAACATTCCAATATACTAATTTTGAAATAAAATGAGAAGTATTTATTTTATTTTCACAATACAATGGATTCCATTTCCAAATAAGGATGCTATCCATTAATAAATCAAATACACTTTTCATTTAATCTACAAGTTTTAAGGGAATTCAATATCAAATCCATTACAACTTCACATGCCTCTTTTCCAACATGAACACTTCTTGAATAACCAATATAATTATTCTTTACAAATATATTTACAAGAAGATGAAGCTTTAAAATACAAGTTACAAAATCCCTCCACATAAGTGGAGACAACATGGAAAATATTTTACAAAAGTAGGATTCCTTCTTATCTTCTTCAAAATAAAAACATGTCCAAAACTTCACTTTTTCTCCACCATTTTCTTCAGTATCCAACACAACAACTAAATATGGGATTAAACAACTCTCTCGACCCAACCAATAATCCATTGAGAAGGGGAATCCTTCCTCTTCATTGGACCTCGAGCCCAAAAAATGAAACAATAAGAGGTATAAGACAACCAAGACAATTTTTACATGTCTTCTACTACAACCCTTCAAACAAACTTTCAACACAAATATCACAATACAAAATAACAACAAACATACAAGTTTCCCAAACACAAAGGCTCAATACTCAAGCCAAGAGAGAGAAAATAAACATGGGGATTCACTTATGCCTCCCAAAGGGGTTGAGTGCCCACCTTAAATCCTCTAAGAAACTCAAATCACATACCAACAAGAATCTTATGCCTCCCTCAAAAATCTTATGTCTCCCTCAAATCTTATGCCTCCCTCAAATAAGACATACAAGATAAGCACAAATTTCACTTATCTACAAAGGTGGGACACCCAACCCAACTCCCTCCCAAGATATGCAACAATACTCTTATGCCTCCATCCCAATATCCCCATTTCCTTTTTATCCTACCAAATATAAAGGCCATTCTATTCCCAAAACCAAAAACACATAAAAATCATCCATTTCAAAGCATTTATGTGCAACAAAATAGCAATAAAAATACATGGGTGATGTCCCTACCTTACCATCGCAAGAATATCTAGTCACAAGCATAAGGTCCAAACTTTTCCTAATCCTAAATCAAACACCAAACAATTTCCAAGCTTCCAAAAAGAACTCCAAAAACAAGCTCCTCCAAAATACAAGAGTGAAAATAAAACATGTAACCCCAAAACCATCAAATAAACTTGTATAAATAGAAAAAGGGAAGAGGAGGGTGAGGTGGCTCCATGTAGGATGCCACATCACTTCTCCTCAACTCCACATCACATGGTCAAACCACCAAACCCAAAGCTCAATAAATTGGTGGTTGAGGAAATGACAAGCCTCTTACACACACAAACTCTTACCCACACCTCTAAAGGACATAATTAAAAACTCATGTAAGAAAGTGCAATAAATATCACCTTTTACCTTAAAAATCACATAATGGGGTCTATTTTTGACCCCTTAACCCATAGGTATAGTTTGTAGGTGAATTTAATAGGTGTTGGACAAGCTTAACTTGTCCCAAAAGCCTTCAAAAACAGCACTTAATCCAAAATACGAGTTTGACATGCAAGCTTGAGTACACAACACTTAAAACCAATAAAATACTTTCAAATCCAACATAAATTGAAGGAAAATATACCAACATTAAATAACCCATTTGGTCATATCCCACATTATAATAATTAATCAAGATTAATCAACTTAAATGGAGTACATTAACTAACAATAATAAAGGTGAATCACATTACTAAAATAATTCACATACTCACAAAATAATTAAAACAAAAGGGAAACAACACATTTACCCAAGGTCACATTTGAGGCCACCCCCAAATGAGGACCTCCTAGCAAAATATCATTAACACAACAACATGTAAATACGTAAGTTGTCGAGGTGATGTATTTTCCAATACCCTAAATTCCTTCACTATTGGTCTCCTATCCCCTTTTTCCATGTTACAATTCCTATAAAAATGAAAACAACACCTTTATGGCCTCGTGGGAATATTAATGACGTCAAAAAAATAAAACGTATATATACGTATCAATTCACATCATCAATAACATAACTAAGTCATCACTAAAATCAAGGAATTTCCCAATTATTCACAATTTCCAAAATACTAAAATTCTAACATTTCATCAATTAACAATAAGATTACAAGTCTAACTAGACCGTCTAATGTAATATGTATACCAAAATTCAATGCATCATTACATATATGAAGTAGTAACTCTAGATTATCATCTACACTAAAATGTCAATGCATGCATATAATTCACATTGTGAGTCACGGCATCTCTATAATCAAAATATATGTAATGTCTAAAAATACTAATCAAATATAGTAATTTCCATCTATCAATGTCTACCGATCAAATATGATAATAAAGTATATGCCTCCAATCCAAAGTACGTAATAATCATGTTAACATCGTTGTCAAAGAGGAGTGGCCACTACACCCCCTCCCTTAGACTTGACTTCCTCCGGAAGTTAGTAAAATGAGTGTGGGAATTGTGCTCTTAAAGGTACGACATCCTCCCATGTAGTTGTTATCTCATCGTATTGATTCGATTTGGACATGAACTTTATCAATCTCTTGGCCTTCAAGGCCCGGGTCCTACACTCTAAAATATGCATATGCTCCACCATCACCGCCCCTATCCATACACCTACAATGTTGTCTAATACAATACATGAGAAGGATCTAGAATGTATCTCCTAAGTATAGAAACATGAAACACATCGTGGACTTGAGAAAATCTACGTGGTAATGATGGATGGTAGCCTAAAGAACCGATCCACTCTAAGATCTCAAAAGGACCCACAAATCTAGGAGCAAGCTTATATCCTTTTTGTGATGATAGGGATTTTATGAGTCCGACACAAAGAAAAAGCTTCATGCCTACCCCAAAACTACGGTTTTCCTCCTCTAATTTGCATACTTCTTCCGTCTATCTTGAGCCTCCTACAATCTCTTTATAATCATGATAACATGATGCTTCATCTCCTATAGTAAAGATGACCCAAGAGATACCATGCCCTCTAACCTATCCCAACTCAAAGAATGTCCTACATTCCCTACCATATAATACCTAAAATGGAGTCATACAAATAGAACTCTCGGTATTTGTTGTAAGCAAACTCAACTAAGTACCGATACTCCTCCCATCTCGACCGACCATCCATGACGTACATTCGGAGCATGTCCTCTAAAATTTGATTTACCCGCTCGGCTGTCCATCTGTCTCTGGGGTGATAGGCCATACCGAAATTAATATTCATCCTAAAATCATGATGTATGGTTGTCCAAAAATAAGAGGTGTACAAAGGTTCGCAAATCACAAATAATCTTCCACAAAATCTCATGTAGTCTCAAAATATAATCCATATATACTCGTGTTCCGCACTAGTTATATAAGTGGTCTTCACTAGAGAAAAATGAGTCACTTTCGTCAATCTATCCACTGTGACCATGATGGCATTTTCGTGATATCTTGACATAGGTATCCCTACTATAAAATCCATGGAAATGGTGTTCCATTCGCACTCCCAAGATGGCATGTCGATATAGAAGGTCACCTGGATGATGATGCTCGACCTTTACCTTTTAACACTCTAAGAAGACAAAAAATGAGCTACATCTCTCTGAATCCCTCTCTAATGATACAACTGTCTCAAAGTAGCGTGCATCTTCTTCACCCCTAAATAGGCTCAATAAGGTGCACAATGTGCATCAACCAGAATATCCCGCCTCAATCCTCCATATTTTATTACATTGATCTCGACCTATGTGCCAAAGAAGACCATATGACTCTAATGAAAATCCTTAAAAATTCCCCTCAAGGGGTCTCTAAGACTTGATCTCTTATCTAACTGAAAGGTAGAAGCTGTCATGTGGGAGTTGCTATAAGATCCTACTCCTCATGTATATACCAAATATTATCGCTATAACTAGATGCCTCGATGACTCAAGGCATCCTCAACCACATTCTATTTCCCTTTCACATGCTCTATCTCCATATCATACTAAAAAATAAGCTCCATTCAATGTCATTGATGGGCTTTGAGATTAGGCTATGTGAAGAGATGTCGAAGGCTCAAGTGATTTGTACCGAGAATGAACCCTTTTCCTATAAGGAAATGTCTCCATCAAACCGAGGAATGAACAATTATTGCAAGTTCAAGCTCATGAGTTGGATAATTGAGCTGATAATCCTTGAGTTTACGAGACTCAAAAGCTACTTCATGGCCATGTTGCATCAATACACCTCCTAGTCCTAACAAAGAAGCATCCGTACACATGAAAAAATCCCCTATGGATTTGGCACTCGCAAGAATAGGTGTTGTTATAAGGCATTTGTTCAATGTCCTAAATACCTACTCACATCTATGTGAACAAATAAAATTCTTCCTTTTCATTTGAAGGGAAGTGATGGGATGTGTAATACGAGATAAAACCTTACCAAACCTCATGTAATAAACTACAAATCCCATGCAACTACGCATCTCAGCCACATTAGTAGGTGCTGGAAAATCCATTATAGATCTAATATTGGAAGGATCGATTATGATGCCTTCCCCATAAATAATGTGGCCTAAATAATGAACCTCTAACTAGAAAAATGCACACTTCTCCAGGTTCCCGTATAGCTACTTCTCTCGAAGACACTACATATCTTGATTCTCCTTGTTATCCTCACATATACGTGAGTAAATCAAAATGTCATCAATGAACACGAGTACACAATGGTATATAAATGTCCCGATCACCTAGTTCATCAAACTCATGAACACTATGGGGCATTCATTATACCAAATGGCACAACCATGAACTCATAGTGGCCATATATCATATAGAAAGCTATTGTGTAGATATCCACCTTTGTAATCCTAAGTGGCGATAACCATATATAAGGTCTATCTTGGAAAAAAATATATCATCCTTCATTTGATCAAACAAATCATCGATGTGTATAAGGGGATACAATTCTTAATCATTACCGTGTTCAACTATCTGTCAGACCACACACAAATGCAATGATCCATCATTTTTCTTTAAAACAATCATTGGTGCATCCCAAGGAGATACACTAGGATGGATTAGGCATTTCTCAAGAAGGCCCTATAACTATAACTTGAGCTCACATAGCTCAGGGGTGGTCATCCTATATGGTGCATGTGAGATAGGCTATACTCTAGGAACCAAATCAATATGAAAATATATCTCATGTGGGGAGGTAACCCTGGTAACTCACCTAGAAAAACATCTGCAAAATCCCTCAAAATATCATGATCATACAATGAAGGTCCACTGGTCTCATCCTTCGACCTATCACTAACTTTAATAGCATATAATTGACATCCACATCATGCACACCGCTTAATCTACATAGTAGAAATAGTGTGAATAGAGATGGGTCTTATAACTCTTGATGAATTATCGATGATTGCATAGAGGATCAAGGCATGATCGTTGGGTTCGTAATGATGTCAAAAAGACTCGGGAATGTATAGAGGTCAGGTATGGAGAGAAATAAGGATGTGGGTGGTTGGATTGGTGGATTGGTAAGAAGGTGGGAATTGAGGAATGAAGGAACGGGTAAGATGCAATAACAAAAGATATTGATCATACACATTAAGAAAGTACATAATAATGAAAACCAAATACACTTACATTTATTTGTAGGCACGGTTGGTAAAGGAAGGCTAATGGTTGATCCATGAAGAACTTTGTGGTCGGGTTCCATGACAACCCTTCTCAGAGTGCTCCTGTGAATGTTTTAATTCCTTTGGATGAGTATCAGGTGCTTGCTTGGGTCTATGGTTGAGTGTATTCCATCGTATGGACATAAAGATGTCTCGGTTCGTGATTGAATGCAATAGATCTCTCAAAACTCATAATGACCAACCCTGGGTAAAAGGTTACCAAATCAGTATATAAGGTAATCGATGGCGATTAGGGTGACCGAAATCATTGAGGGATAATTGGCATTGGTTAAGGTGGGAAATCATAGGTTTTCCAAAAATAGGAAAATATTTGCTATTTTTGGCATGCTCTAATTGTCCATCCTGGGTATCAAGTGAGGGCTAGGACTTAGATAAGTGGGAGTGTTGTTGGATAAGGAATAGGGCTTTAATTTTAGGGTTAAAATAAGTCCCAATTGGTAAGCTAAGTGGATACTCGGTCTTAGTTGATTAATAGACTAAGAATAAGTCCATGATGGGGTGTTTGGGTGATGTGGGTAGGTGAGGTGTAAATTAACTTAATTAAAGTAAATAAATAAATTAATAGTGTGAGGATGAACATTAATTCAATTTTAAGTAATTAAAGTAATAAAAATGTAGGGTAAGGGGTCATGGTTAGGTGAATATGTTATGTTAATTAATTAAAGGGGACCCAATTTTGGTGTCTACATACATTATAGATGATATTATTGCATCATATACAACTTCTTATTCTCATTAAGCACATTACTTTCCACTAACACATACATGCCTTGACTTACTTTTTATCTTTCTAACATGCTAATGGGTGCTTCATGTGTAACATTTGCTTTGTAGTACTATTTAAAATCATGGCTATCTAATACAATTTTCTTGTCATTATTTTCTATTTTATTCTATTGTTTATAGGCAATTACATGTCTTGTTTGATCTATTTATGCTTTTGGTTGCTTCATCCCTTATTGTCTTATGATATTGTGAGTGGTATCCCATGTATGAAACCCATTTTTCATGGTCTATTTTATTTTCACAAATCATTTTTACATTGTCTTTTACTTACATACTAGATTTGTTTGTGCTAACACATGTTACTAGTCCATTCTAATTTCATGTGCCTTGGTTTCTACCATGCACATCCCATACCCATTGCAAGTATCTATTTCAACTCATTTTAAGCTCCTCTCCTTTGGACTACATGCTCCTAATTTTTTTGCATGCACCCCAAATGAGGGGCAGCATATATTCGATGAATAAATCACCCCTAGTACAACAACTCAAAGCTACAATTCAGCATAACACAATAGAGAAACATAAATACATTAGAGGCACAAAAGAACCTAGAATCGACTTGGATCCTCAACACAACACAAACACCAATTCCTACATTCAAACAAAGTAGCACTTGAGTGCGTGTGTCCTCCACTAGGTGCTAATTCCCTAGGGGCACATTTAGTTAGCTTATCAGATTGCCACAATTCACAAAAGTCTTTAAATAAATTCTATAGTTACAGGCACAATCCTCTAGTCACAGAATACATGCAATATCCTACAATCATTTGCAATTAGTACAATCAAAATAATTCAGAACTAATCAAGAACTAATAAGGGATAAAAGGAACAAATCAGGGACATGCCATCTCGTAGTGGTGCTCATTAGGTAGAGTCAAAAAGGAGAGTAACATTATACCTCTCCCACTAACACTTTCTCATTCGCATGAGATCGCCAAAAAAACTTACTCCCGACATGATATCACCAAAAACAATCTCTCTAGGCATGAGATCCCCAAAAACAATACTCTTCACATAATTTATAGGAAACTTGTCTATCCTTTACACTCTTATATATCAATTGCACACTTTTTTTCTAGAAAATTTTACAAAATTTTACATACTTATGCATACTTTACACATATTTTTCATAAACATGACTTTGACTCATTTTTTCTCTTATTTTGTAGTTCCATCTTTAATACACTCAAGGAACATCTTGCTTCATCAAAAATAGTTTCTAGCAGTGCATCTTTACGCATACGCTTCACTCTTAAGGTCACACTTTCCTTTCCTAGTCTTCACTCTTCATTTTACAATCAATCCATGCTTCACTTTTCCATTTGACACGCTATTCGACACACACTCTATATGGATCATATGGTATACATATTATTTCTATTTTATCTTATCAAATATTTACTCAAAGACATAAATTATGGATAGATGTAGATAAAAATCATTCACTTAAGTACAATTCTAAGTCTTAAAAGTATTCTATCATTTACATGATTCTAAATAAATAAAACTAGTGGTTGAGAATTATCTTTTCCCTCTTTTCTATGTCTCTTGCTTTGTATTTAGTTTTGGATACCCTACAACCCAATCATAACTTAAGTCATTTATCTTTTATGGCTTCAAACATCAATGCCCATCCAAGAAAGTAGTGGTGTGGCGCTCCTATCCCTTCTAAATGCCCCTAACTCATTCTTACCTTACTCATTTTCAGTCACTTTTATCTTTTGGGAATTTTTTTCACTTATGGATTGTCCTTATAGTCATTTATTAAAAACATTAAACAACATAATCATATAAATACATAATTATGTGTTCGAGAATGAAGGACCAAGCTCTAACCATAACTATCATCACCTAAGATTTCATTCAAAAGGAACCTAAAGTAGTCCAAATTATTCATCTAGCATCCGTTCCAGTGGACAAGGGATTACATACTCTACATAGAAAATAAAGGGAGGTGAAGTTAATTTTATTCCATCCACATATTTGCATCTTTTTAAAAATATAGCTCACTATCTTGTTCATCTTTTACAAGGGCATCCTAGTGAACATTTTCTACACACACTCACAAGAACTACATGGAGTCCGAGATGTAGTGCAATGCTTGGTTGTAAGTTTACTCTTTGGGTGACCTCCGAGATCATTCGACTCCCCATTCTACATTTTCCTTTTTGGGTTTGATGTAATTTGTGGGTTTGTGCAGTGAACTTCTATTTTTCAGATATAAGTATCATCGAGGATTAAAGAGTGAATATCAGGTGATCAAAAGTGATCCACTGTGGAACCCTAGCGATACAAGAGAAATAAGATTCGAGCACCTATGCACTCATAAGTGCCTTGTTCAATTCTCTAGCGCCTAGGCACCCTTGCCTAGATGTGGGTGCCTATGTCTAGCTCTCTTCGTGAGTTCCATAATATTTACACTAAGCATTTATGACACTCTTCCTATCTTGGTCAACACTTCTCATTTCCTAGTTCAGTTCCTAATAACATGAAATCTAGCTAAGTCTCTTTATCCTTGCTCTTGGTTTTGATTTCATACTTTACTTTCTTATTTGATTGTGTCTTTATTGTATATTAGTATTTGAATACCATACATTATAGTAGTTACTTATGTAATAGGGTTTAATACTTCTCTTTAAATTAATTCAGGTTCAATGTTGGGATGTCACTCAACTATCACATTTGGTGGTGGTTTTCTATCCTAAATTTTCTAGATGTTCATTTTTAAAGAGTCATATATTCACACTTTAAATATTTTTTTGAAGTGGCATTAAAAGAACGTCAGACATGTTTTCCAAACCCTATGGGACTTGGATTTCTCAGTTTGATGTTAAATCTAAGTTTCATTCAAACAATAATTATTAATAAACCCTTAAGGTGGTCATTGATGTTGCTCATGTGGAAATGATTTATAAAGCGTAATTACCTCCATCTAACCTTGGTATAAGGATTGTAAAACATATGTTAAAACCATCTTATTCCATTGTCCTACTAAAATGAGCTATCTCTAGCTCTCACCTTTATTTTATATGGTGGCATGCTTAAAAGGAAGTGTCTCTCTTATATGAGGACACACTTAAAGTAGGTTATTCCAATTTTTACATAGTTTATCGTCGATACCAAGATCACTCACTTTTCATGGCGCATTCCCTATCATATATTATGGTTAGGGAAATGCCTTGTAGATCGAGATGCTTCATAACCAAGAAACCATTTTGAGGAAGTTTTGATTTTTTTATGAATTTCTTATGGGTTTGAAACAAATATCAATTAATTTTTACATACTTTGATGACTTCATTAAATATTTAAAATGATAGCTAAAGTGTTATGGTCATAGAATACTTTTTTAGTTCCTTCTATCATCTTTCCAATAAATCATGCGTAACAAATTGATTCAATGAGATAGGCGATGTGACCCTAATACGAGAGAACTAAAATAAATATTAATATATAATATTATTATGTTTCAAGTTTATCTTTTTGAAATATTCGAGTTCACCCCAAAGGTGGATCTATTTTATCTCCATGTATGATGACCTTTTGGTTTCAATTTGGAACCCATTATTTACTATTCTTAGCACCCTTCCATATTCTACATTATTTGGCTATAAAGAAGATAGATTGAAATAGAAATTGTTGGTATCCAATTTTTTTCTCATTTTCAAGTTGAGCTTAGACAAAGATAGATCATAATGTGTGTCGCTTTGTAGCCAAGAATGAGATCTAATTGGCCCTTTGTCACTTAGATTTGTGGAGATAAGGATAGAATCTTCAAGAGGATTTGATCTATCTTCACCGCTTTAATGTTGTTCTCAATTTGCAGCCATGGTAAAGGCCTTCCTCAAAGTTCTAGGGTTCTTATCCCTCAAATAGTAAGCAACTTTCTTATCAAATGCATCTGAATACTTTATCATACATGATTCATCACATGGCCTCAAATTAACATGGGCAGTCTTCTCAATGTTTTGTTAAATCTTGTATTGAAATCATGCACTGATTCATTAGGATTCCTTTTTATATTTTCAAACTCTGATAAAAGAAACCTAGGGTCTGTTTTATCACCATACTGCATTCTAAAAGAATTCTTCATCTCTGTCCAAGAATTAATGGAATTATCTACAAAATATTTATACAAGTCCCTTTAATATTCTTCTAGACTATGGATAAAAAATTTAATGTATACATCCTCAAATTCTATTTCAAATTCCTCCATCATATTGACAAATAGCTTCAAGTGCTGATCACTAATGATTACATTATTTCCGTGAAACTTAGGAAATCTATTTCTTACATCTTGTGGAACAACATTTGGATAGCCAACCATACCTTTAAAATTGATGGGACCAAAATTATTAACAACAAACGGAGGTCTGGGTGGAGGCTGAGCCATATTATTTTGAGGAGGTGATCTTACCAAAGAAACAAAAGGATGAGGAGTGAGGGGTCTGTGGTACATGGATGTAATTTTTCGGAATGACTACCCTCTAAATGCTCTATTTCTTGGAAAAATCTATTAGATTTAGAAAATAATAGGGAAAATTGAGAAGAAAATGTTTCAAATACAAAAGAAGGACCCTCTTCAAATGGAGAATTCAATTCAACAAAGAGACTACCTGATTCAGAAGAACTTAAGGAATTATTGCAAAATTCAATCAAAGGCTAATCAGTTTCATCAATGGAGATCTCTTTTCTTGATGCTTGATCTCCAACAACCTTCCAAATTCTTCTTTCTTTTGAATTAAACTTTCCCAACTCTTGAAATTACCTACTACTAGGGTCTTTGGTGAAGAAATATCTTCTTCCTTCCAGGCTTTCCAGATATTAATGACAAATCTTACTTGATATTTGTTAAGACACTAGTGTTTATTAATAATTTAAACAACACGGACTCGCCACTAAGGATTTTCACCTTAGTTTGTGCAAATGCACTATGAAAGACCTTTCAAATGTCTGTCAATACCAGATTCATGCAAATCTTACAAGATCTTCTCTTCTTCTACCCAAATTTGTCAATGATGATACAAACTTTAGTGTAATAACTATATAAGCTGGAAATATTGCACTTAGAACTTACAACTTTGAACAATTCTTCTTACAGATCTAAATAGATAATGATGTTTTAGCAAAGTATTATCACTTATATCATTTAAGAGACATTACTGTGGTCTGTATTTGTATACCTTTTTCAAATATTCCTCAGAAATGGCACCACTAGTGTTGTTGACAGGCCAAATGGATATTAACTACCAACAAATCAACAAATCTTCCCTGGAAATGCAAATCGGTCCCCGGAAAAGGTGCCACTATTTTGGTATCCAAATTCATTCTCCTTTCCAAGCTAAACAGCATCATAGATTCAACATGGAGCTTAGAGACAAATAGATCATAATGTGTGTCGTTTTGTAGCCTGGGATGAGATCTAACTAGCCCTTTATCACTCATATTTGTGGAGAGATGGATAGAACCTTCAAGAGGATTTGATCTATCCTCACTGCTTTAATGTTTTTCTCAATTTGTAGCCATGGTAAAGGCTTGCCTCAAATTTCTAGGGTTCTTATCCCTCTAATAGTAAGCATCTTTCTTATCAAATGCATTTGAATACTTTATCATACATGATTCACCACATGGCCTCAAATTAACAGGTAGTCTTCTCAAATTTTTGTTAAATCTAGTATTGAAATCATGCATTGATTCATTAGGATTCTTTTTTATATTTTCAAAATCGATAAAAGAAACCTAGGGTCTGCTTTTTTATCACCATAGTGCATTCTAAAAGAATTCTTTCGTCTGTGTCCAATAATGAATGGAATTATTTACAAAATATTTATACAGTCCCTTGCATCTTCTTCTAGAGTATGGATAAATAATTTAATGTATACATCCTCAAATTCTATTTCAAATTCCTCCATCATATTGACAAATAGCTTTAAGTGTTGATCACCGGTGATTGCATTATTTCCTTGAAACTTAGGAAATCTATTTCTTACATCTTGTGGAATAGCATTTGGAGAGCCAACCATACCTTTAAAATTGGTGGGACCAAAAGTATTAACAACAAATGGAGGTATGGGTGGAGGCTGAGCCATATTATTTTAAGGAGGTGATCTTATAGGAGAAACAAAATGATGAGGAGTGAGGGGTATGTGTGGTACATGGATGCAATTTTCAGAATGACTGCCCTCTAAAGGCTCTATTTCTTGGAAAAATCTATTAGATTTGGAAAATACCAGGGTAAATTGAGAATCAAATATTTCAAATACAAAAAAGGACCCTCTAGAAAGGACCCTTTCTAGATGGAGAATTCAATTCAGCAAAGAGACTACCTGATTCTGAAGCACTTGAGGATGTATTACAAACTTCAATCACAAGCTCATCAGTTTCATCAATGGAGATCTCTTTTCTTGATGCTTGATCTCCAACAACCTTTCAAATTATTCTTCCTTCGAATTAGACTTTACCAACTCTTGAAATTACCTTCGAATAGGGTCCTTTGCGAAGAAATATCTTCTTCCTTCCATCTTTGCAGATATTAATCACAAATCTTACTTGATATATGTTAAGACACTGGTATTTATTAAGAATGTAAACAACACAGAGTCGCCACTAAGGATTTTCACCTTAGTTCGTGCAGATGCACTATGAAAGACCTATCAAATGTCTATCAATACCAAATTCATGCAAAGCTTACAAGATATTCTCTTCTTCTACCCAAATTTATCAATTGATGATACAAAATTTAGTGCAATAACTGTATAAGCTGGAAATATTGCACTTAGAACTTACAACTTTGAACAATTCTTACAGATATGAATAGATAATGATGTTTTAGCAATGTATTATCACTTAGATCATGTAAGAGATATTACCAGGGTCTATACATGTATACCCTTGTTCAAATATTCCCCAACAATGGTGCCAATAGTGTTGTTGATGGGCCAAATGGATATGAACTGGAAAAAATCAACAAATCTTCCCCAAAAACTTAAATCGGGTCCCGGAAAAGGTCCCACTAGTGTTGGTATCCAAATTCATTCTCCTTTTCAAGCTAAGCAACATCAAAGATTAGACATGGAGCTTAGAGATAGATAGATCATAATGTGTGTTATTTTGTAGCTGGGGATGAGATCTAACTGGCCCTTTGTCACTCATATTTGTGGAGAGATGGATAGCACCTTCAAGAGAATTTGATCTATCCTCACCGCTTTAGGTCATGCCTTTTGACCAGGGTGAGAGGAAGCTTAGTGTAACCTCTGTTTGATGAAGGAGATGGAGAAATCCTTATTTTGTACAAATTTTATGAAGAAAACCTTGGGAAAGTATGATCAATACTCCATAATTTAACTCTCAAGGGTTATCACTTCTAACAGATGGAGACACTTTTAAAACAAGGCTAAGGTTACTGAGAAGACATTATGGGATCCAAATTATTCGCATATTTTACTAAATAGATTTTGTTCCTTAGATGATATACGGGGAAAATAGGGTAGTTCAGATGGAATCATGGATTTTGAATAATTTTTTTGGGAGATTAAGTAGGATAAAGTTGGTTATACTAGATCTCTCGAGAAACTTCACAACAATGAAAAACTCAACAACAAAAAGCTTCACAATAGTTAAGATTTTCCTTTAACTTGAGAAGATGTGCTTCAACGGAGGCCCAAATTAGCACATTTTCACACAATATTTAGGAATCTAGCACAAAGGCTCGAGTTAAAAGACTCAATTAAACACAAAAATCTTTGATCAATCACACCTAAGGTACACCCAAAGACTTACATACAATATTAATCCAAAAATGACAGTGGAGTGATTTTAAATTTGTTTATCTCATCACAAGATGAAGGCTCTTCTTTAAATGAAATTGTAAATTCCACTAAATTTTCATAGGTATGAGATCTTGTGTGATTTCACAAATATTTCAATGTAAGATTGCAATATGAACAAAAGAAACCATTTACAAACATTCTAAAACAAAGCAGACACAAATTGCTAGAGATTGAACACAAATTAATTTCAAAATTACTTAGATTCATCAGTAGGGGAAAGCTTCTAGAGCAATATCAGTTCTCATCAATGGCTATACATCTGCAACCAACTTGACATGATAGAAAATCTAACACAAAAAGAATTAACCAGGTATCTTAGATTGGTCTCTTAGGAAGATGAATTTCTCAAATTTTCTCTTAATAATTCAACCCCCAACCCTTTGCAAGAGTATTCTCATTGCATTTATACATTTCACTTACTCACTCATCCAAAATTTTCCCACCAAAAAAAAAGAATATTCGAGGGACCTTTGTTTGTTACCAATTTTCCTTAGAAAGCAACGTTTAACAAATTCACATCTGAAAGCTTCCAAGTGGACCAATTATGAACCAATCACGTTTCTCAAACTCTCGAATAATGACTATGATGTTATGTCACAACCTTTTTGACAATACTTTTAATCATTCTGATTCTGTCATGCAAGAAATCCCCATTTTAATCATTTTCTGGAGGCTCTGACATTAGATCGACAGTAATCCTTTTCGCTCTCGGGAAACAACTTTTACATCTTTTGTGCCTACAACCTTCATCATTTGATCCTTTTCCCTCTCTTTCCTTTGTAACTCTTCCCCACATCCATCTTCTCAGGTAATTCACATTTTTGCAAGTGCTCGAACCATTGTAACTTCAAAATATCGACCTTAATAATTCTTGGACTCACAAATTAAGCCCTAAATTCTTTCAATGGATCTTTCTAGACAAAAATGATAAGGAATTTCATCAAAATGATGAAAAATAGTGTGTATTTGTATCTCCAGGAGTCTTGGAGCAAAAATGGTGGAAAAACAGGTGAAATGCACAACAACCGTTGATTCTACTGCCCCTTCTCTAATTTATTTTATATCCATCCACATGTTTTGTTGGAAAAAATTACAAAGGAGAAGGTTAGGGGAAAGTTTCCAAACAAGTGCGGGCCTTCCACGTGCCCTGGGCCCAAGAAAAATGTCTTTTGGCCTTTGAAAAGTGTCCATAAAAAAGGATCCAGTGGAAGCCTCCACGTGTCACCTTGGTGCACCTTTGGTATGGTCCTCAAAATCGAGACCCGAACAAATGCGGACTCACCACATGTCTTAGTTCAAAGAGAGTTGATAAAAAAGTTGAAGGATAAGTAGGTGTCATGTTTCTAGGGTCCGAGATAGTTTTCCTTGGATGTTGAAATGTCCAAGCAAGGGAAGAGTTAGCAGAGGCCTCCAAGTGTCCTCTCGGCGCTTCTTCAAAATACATTTTAGGTGTTAGTCCCCAAACAGTGTTGTCCCTCCATGTGTCCCATGCCTTAGAAAATTTGTTTGAAAATTTGAAGTATAGAGGAGGAGCGGAAGCCTCCACATGTCTCCATATCACAATTGTTAAGGTGGGACCCTCAAGCGGATACTCAAATGAGTGCAGACCCTCCATGTGTCCATGGTCTGCGAAAACTACATCGACCGCATGATAAAATTGTCTAAGTTTGGGCAAGGTAGTGAAAACCTCCACGTATATACCGTGCAACTCTAAGGTCAAACCAAAAGGTGAATTTTCAAATGAGCACCGGCCCTCCACGTGGAAAAGCTTTGAGTTGAATCAGGCCTTAGAGTTTCAAAGTGCCCCACCAAGCTGCATCTAACCAGAAAGGGCCACATTTCCATAGATGCTGAGATGTAAATTTGATGGGGAAAAACACACCCGTCAAACCGTAAAATGTAGGAAAATCACCATTTGAGCCCAGAAATGAATCTTTCTTTCAAGACAGATAATTTGGAAATGATATAAGGCCCAAATACAATCCGCCAAGCCCACCCAATCACGTTTCCATAGATATTTGGGACTAAAATGACAGGGATGACAAAACATGACTGTGGAAAACAAAAGGAAGGGAAAAAAAACCAGAGTTTTCACCCAAGACACAGACTCTTTCACATGGACAGAGGAACGAAAAACAAATTCTGGACTTTTAAGTGATCCTTGACCAAGGAAGGGACTAATCATGGAAACCAAATGGAGGACTAATTTTTTATGCGTCAATAAGGGGAAATAGAAAAGACGACAAATCCCACAAAATGAAGAATGTCAAGGAAAAATGGGGATAGATCAAATTGAGCATCAATAGAAACATTATAAGTTTACAAGTTAAATGTTTTAATACACTAAAATTGTAGGTTTGGAGATTTTTGAAGCATATAGTTGTCTATAGAATTTTCGTTTTGTATACATCTTCCTCTATAGAGAGTTGTAAAGTACACATCTCTTCTACTTGAGTCTCATATTTTACATACATTTTGGATTGCAAATATATTTAGCATATATATCTCCTATAAATTTTGTAAAATTTGTGTATGTATTCATTAAAATTATTTTATTTCTACAATACAATATTATATTAATTATACAACACATTTCATGATTTGAATGTATTTCCATAAAACATTACACAACGCCATTAATGTGTTATCCAAAGTGAATGTCAAATATAATTCAGATCAACTATAGTTATTTCTAATGTGTTTTGTACATGTGAATGAAGCTAACAAACTTTGTAGACATTTCTCATCTCTAAACCTTACATGATCATTGGGCCAATGCCTCGTGTACTAATGTTATTGTGCCTTCTTCCTCACATCTAGGGATAGAACCTCACAAGGGGTGGTGGGAAGGGAGATGACTCATGCAAATAGTTTCCCTTACCATCATTCTCATAATTGTGTTGGATGGTTCTTTCCTCTAAGGAGCTTTAATATTATGTTTTATTAAAGACACCGGTGGTTGTCTCTAAAATGCTAACCTTTACTTACACAAGAGTATGGTTATATACCTATTCCTTTACTAGAATTTTTTTCTAGTTGGCTCTTGAAAGCTTAGCCCCTAAAAATACTCAAATAAAAGACAACCAATTAGTAAAAATAATATGAAAGTTATGAATAATGTAGACATTAAATGATATCTATTATGTGATGATGACGACTCGTAATGTAGGTTAGGAGAAACAAGATAATGAACTCTAAATTTTTGTTATAACAACATATCTTTTTCCTAATACTTTAGTAACCTACATAAAGGTCCTATAAAAATGTTTTCCCCTCGAGCCTTAATTTTATAACTTAGTTTGCTAGAACTTATAGCTTTTCATTTAAATTTTTAATATTTAAAATTTAAGTTATGCCAACAAAGAAAGTAAATAACTATGCATCTAATTTTCAAACTCATACTAAACATACATATTTCAAACACATGTCATAAGATGCACTTAATTTAATGAAGCCCTTAATTTTACAAATTTTCATTTGGAGGGAGTTACACAAGAGTGGTGGTACCATGGCATCATCACCAAAGGACATGGATCTATCACATCCATTGTAGAATTCAAATGATTTTTGATAGAATGGTTTGTGAGGATAAATTCAGACTTGCATTTCAGGGAGCTAGCCCAACTCAAATAGGATGGAACTCTAGATAAGTATATTTCTGATGGTCAAAGAATTTCAGTAATGGTACCTAATGTTAGTGAAATAAGGCTTGTTTTCTTATTTTTGAAGGGTTAGGAGAACCATTAAAATGCCTTGTTAAATATTTTAGTCCTCCATCTCTTCAAGATTCCATTAAGAAGTCATTAGACTTGGAGAGTTCAATGCCAAAGGGGAGAAGTATGTAGTTTGGGCAACAACGAATAGTGCCCTTGGGTTAGTAAAAGATCACATGTGAGCAGCCCGTAACACCTCAAAATGATAAGCAAGGAGAAACATTTAGTGGGAAAAAATAGAGCACAAGAATGGGAGAGAAATAAGTCTTAAATTGAAGTAAAGAATGAGCTAAGGAGGAAGAAATTGTGCTTTGATTGTAAGGAACCATGGACACCCAATCATCATTGCAAAGGTAAGGGATCTATCCATTATATTGAAGTAGTTTATGATGATGATGAGGATGAATATATTGATGATCCAAAATATGAATGAAAGAAAAATGAGGTGGATCTCACTAATGATACTTTAGCTACACTAACCGTATTTCCTAGTTTCTATGCATTTCATGAGAAGGGTGATCTTCTAGGGAAAAATGTCGCCATATTGATTGATGGAGGAGAAACACAAAAATTCATTGATGAAGGGTTGGTTGCTAGATTGGGCTTACAAGAGGAAGAATTCCAAGGATTCGATGTGATTGTGGCAGATGGGCATTCAATCACATGCACCAAGAAGATTCCCCAACTTCAATTCACCATGGGAGGACATGAGGTAAGTGATGAATTTTATGTTGTTGGAATTGGTGGGTTGGATTTAGTTCTTGGTGTTCAATGGCTCCAATCCTTGGGTGATTTTAATCAAAATTATCAAACTATGGAGCTGAAATTCAAAGTGCAAGACAAATAAATTTTTTTGCAAGGCATGAGGAAAGGAGTTCCTCCAAGAATGGCAACCAATAGTATGATTGGAATTGTCAAAGAGGGGAAGATTTCATAGGATGTGAGTGATGAAGGAGGGAACATAATATTGTAACAATAGAGTTGTGAAGAATTTCAGCCCTTTGTGAACCATGGTGACTCCATAAGGTATGATACAAACAAACTAATGTCATATTTGCAACATATTCAGATTTCTTTTGATAAGAGTGATGATTTGGATGATAAAATATGCAATTTGCATTATGTAATGCCTTGGGTACAACCATGTGAATATGATCACCTTATCAAGGGAAAGTGGTGGAAAGATTTATCTCATCTAATAGGTACAGGTACTATAAGTTTGAGGGCACTATTTTTTCTATTGTGTATGGTATCTAGACAAAAGATTTTAGAATTTCTTGAGGGAAAGAAATCTCGGGAAGGGAAGACTGAAATGTCCTACTTCCTAGGATAGTCAATCAAGACCCTTAGCCTATTTTTTTCTTCCTGGTGGCTAAGGATAATTTTAAAGGGATACTTAAGTTCTATTATTTTACTATAATGTGGGAAAAAACAAAATAGAAAATTATAAGAAGCACATATAATAAATTAATGGACTTAATGTTAAAATAGACATGAAAAGTGAAGAAAGGATAAAGGCACTTATAAAAATTTAAATTCCTATGGAAAAGTGCGACTAGCCTTGGGGGATAAAATTAGTGTTAAAAAGGGCAACATAGAAAAGAAACTCATGGGTCAAGTTTATTACCTCTAGAAAATGTGACTTACTCTAGTATACAAAAATAGATGGAAAAAAGTATTTAATGTTGAAAGGAGTTAACTAGTTGTATAAAACATCAGTTTAGGTCACTTCTTCCTTTAAAGGGACAAGTCGACTTGAAGTAGAGGCATTCTATGATCAAATTATAATTTCTAAATTGTATCTAAAGCTTTGAGCTTTTTTCTAAATTATTCTAAGGATGAAAACCCTTAGAATTTACCTCTAGAGGACGAAAACCCTCTTAGAGCATGTGAGGAATTTCTACATAAGGAATTCCATTGAGCTTGCAAATATAGGTATTTCCAATGCTTGTTTGAAGGGATTTTGCAGATCTGTGTAACCTGGGTTGAAGAATAAAGGGAGTTGTGTTCTCAACCTTCTATCTTGTTAAAGTGACCCATATCTTGGGTGTATTGATGATGTTTTAAGGTGTTTATGGAATGTTGTGAGATTTTGTTATAATATCATATTTTTTATGAAGCATTTCCAATCAATTTCTGAATTTTTGGACAAATAAAAGTGCCATTTTTCAACCATATTAGTCTGCAAAAATTTTAGTGTTACTTCAGCTCTTTATTCACTAAAAAATGAGTTTTTATTCATGGGTGGGATGTGAAAAGTATGGAAATCAATTTAGAGTGAATTGATATAAATTTTAATGTTGATTTGTTTGAGTTTATCTAATAACCCTACTCGCATTTGTTTAGCATGATTTATATTTGCCTTGTTAATATTTGATATATCTTCTACAAATATGCTTTTTGGTGAGTTGGGTTTTCCTAGAATCCACTTGGGTTCAAAGTGTCCCATTAGGGGACACTACATCAAACATTATTAGAAAAATTTCAAGAAAATATATTGCACATTTTAGAGATATGAAGATTTTTATTAGAAAAACATTATAGGTTCATGAATCTATTTCCTCTTATAAGCCAAAGTATGTGCGAAAAGAAAATTTTTAAAACATTGATTAGAAATTTTCTAGGTTTCTAATATATTCAACATCCATCTAAGCATAATTGAAAGTCATTAGTTATGTGATGTTGTAGTTTGCAAGTGCTCTTGTAGACATGTATGTAAAATGTCGAAGCATACACTAGGTACGTGAACTGTTTGACAAAATCTCTCAGAAAATAGTGTTCCCATGGACATCAATGATGGTAGGATATGTTAAAAATGGATTTTTAAGGATTCTTTCAATCTCTTTGAAGCAATGCAGCACTCTGGAATTTAAGCTATCCATGTAAGATTTATTAGTGTTTTATTAGTTTTCGGACATACAAATTTAGTGGATGAGGATTGTAAATATTTCGATGGCATGAATGATTCTTGTTACATTAATCCCACATTTGATCATTATCTATGCATGGTTGACCACCATGGTCGTGTTGGCTATCTGGGAAAACTTTTGGCATCATCATCAAAATGATAATTAAACCTCCGGTGGTTGTGTGGACATGTTTGTTGTGTTTTGTTTTTCTGTGGGTTATGTGTGGTTGTTTCTACTTCTCCTTCAACATTCACCATATTCACTACACCAACACACACCCTCTTCTTTGGATTGGTCTGGATTTGCATTCTATATGCAAAAATAATTTGTAAAAATGGTGAAAAAGGTAAAATAAATTTAAATGATACAAAGTGTTATGCACATTACAAATGAAACCATTGCGTAATTTTGGGTGCAAGAGGAAGAGGAAATGGAGTCGAAGCAATCCAAATAGAGGAAAAGGATAAAAAAAAAGTTTAAAATTTTGCACCATACTCATATTGAATGATTATGGACTTTATCCATGTTATATATTATAAAAAGACAACATTATCACTGTCAACATTTTACAAACACTCTTTGTAGAGTCTACTCGTTATTCATAGCATTGAACTAAAAAATTGCACACTTGATTGCTTTCCTGTAGAGTCTAAACTCTAATCTCCAGGATTCCCAAAAATAGAGACACAACAAACATAAGCACAAACTAGATTGCCAATGAAATCTTAGATGATACTTTTCTATTCTTGAAATATGAATAAGGCTTTGAGAGAGACATTCAATGCAACATTGACAGATCCAACTTAGAGCTGCACAATCATAACTCAACCTTACCATGGAAAATTTTCCTTGTACATTGACTATATTGCCCACTTCCCTTTGACACCTTTTTGATCACGATCTTGATACTATTGATTACATTATGGACATTATTATGGTTTTGATTTAGTACGGTGTTAGATGTTGGACAATGGATTATTTTTGATCTAATTTAGTTATGATGCATGATGATTATTAGAAACACTTCATATGTGGATGATGATATACTATTTGACATGGATATATTATGAATTTTTTTTGGACATGTGATGTTTGGATATTGTGAGTAGACCTAGAAAATGGACATTATATGATGATGATATAGTTGTTGATATAAATTGTAGGTGATATTGTTGATTGCCTTGATGTTGTTGCGATTCATATGTATATATAAGTTTGGGATTATATTTATATCATGTTGGATGTTTTGATATGGCCATGAGTCCGAAGGAGGTATTTTTTTTTGCAGGTTAAACTATCACAACAAACATTGGGGGATTGGAGACCAACCACATTGGGATTATAGATGAATTCAACAAGGTCACCATGGCAAAATGTTTTGTGTGTGTGTTGTTTTTGTTAGAGATTCCCATGGGGGGATTACCTTTAAATGTGACCAAGGGGTGTTATTTATTTATTAATGTGGTTTTATTAATTTTTGCATGTGTTTATTTTGTAGCGCTTTTACCCTTTTTCATTAGTAATTAAATGTTGTGTTAATGTTGTGAATAATCATGTTGTTAAAGTAAACAAATCAATATGTCATAAGAAAGTAATTAGTGAAGTGGTTAGATTTTTTATTAAATGTTATAAGTATGTGTAAGTGGCCTTGTAAGTGATGTGTAAGTTTACTTCGAGTGTGAAACACTCCACCTTCTTGGAAATTCGAATTTGTCCTTGGAGGCTGATTTTGGAGGCTTGTGGGACAAGTAAAACTTGTCCCGTACCTATTAACTTTATTTACCAACCATACCTATGGTTGGAGGGTTTAATTTAGACCTTCTTTATGTATTTTGATATGACTAATTGTAAGTTTTAATTTCACTCTTCTTACATTTTATTGAATTCAGTCCTTATGGTGTGTGGGATTTTTGGAGTGTGTAAGTTTATTGTCATATTATTCACCCACCTCTTTATTGTGCATTGGAGAATGAATTTGAATTTTTTGTTGGAATTGAGGATGTGTGATGTGGCATCCTACATGGATCCACCTCATCCTCTTCTCTTCCCTCTTCTATAAAATTAGAACTCCTTGCTTTGTTTTGGGTTGTTAAACATTTTTCATACTTCGTTTTGGGTGAAATTTTGCTATGTGGACTTCTTGATTTTGGAAAGAGATTGGAGACCTTTTCATGCTTGTTGGTTGTTGATTTTGGATTGTATTTTGGCATTGGAAAGCTTTTTTTTTGGAACTAAGACAACTCCTTCGTGAGAGAGGTAAGAGCTTGGCTCTTGAAATACTCTTTTCTTTATGAATGTACATGTCATTGCGTGAATATTTTAGCATGTTTGTGGGCTTTATGGGTAGATTTCCTAGGAATAGTGTAGGAGAAAGCTATGGTAAATCCATGTGGGGGAACATAAGGGAATGTCGGTGGCATCGTAGAATTCGTGTGGAGGGAGTTGGGCTTGGGTTTCTACCTTGGAAAAGAAATGGCATTGCATTTCTTACTTTATGGGGGCCATAAGGAAATTCATGTGGGGCATAAGGAGGAATTGTGGGGGCATAAGGATATATGGGAGATGTTTTATATTGGAGGTTTAATAGAGGAGGATACCCAATTCCCATTGGGAGGCATAAGCAACTTCCCCATAGTTCCTTGCTCCTTTGGATTAACTTGATGGAGCCTTAGTATTGTTTGTATGTTTTAATGTAGTTGTAAACTACATTCATTTTGAACTTGTATTTAAAATGTGAAAATGTTGCATGTGTGTTGTGGAAGCGTTGTTGCCATGGGTTGAATCACATTTTATTGCATTATGGTTGGGGCTTGGGGCCAATGAAGAGGATGGTTTCTCCTTTTCATTGGATGTCTTGGTTGGGTGGAGAGCGTTACCTTCCCCTTGCCTTTTTGTGATCCAAAAGGAGAAATTCATGTTGTTGTTCTAGAGCAAAGGAGAAATACAATTTGATAGTACCTTGTGAAATAAAAACTCATTGTAACCTTTCCAAATTTGAAGTGGATGAATTTGTAAATGTTTTGAAATGGAAAGATGTTGTATGGATCATGAAATTTGTAAAGTGAAATGAAAAATATATAGACTTTGTTTTTGCTTTGAAAGAATGTGAAGGAAATGAAATTTGTATGATGAATTTTGAAGTATGAAAGAAGGAAGTTGTAAGTTGTCCTTTGGAATCAATAAATGGTGTCCTATATTTCTCAAATTGTAATGTTATATTGAAATATAATCATTTAATTATTACTGAAATATCTATTTGAAAGAGAGAAATGCATATGAAGGAATGGTAATATTCTGTATTTTGAAATACGTTAAAAAAATAGAAATCAAACTTTGTATTTTGGCTCTTAAATGGTTTGATTAAATCACTTAAATGTATTAGACTAGAATGGAAATGAATCTCCATACTTGGAAGGTGAAAAATGATAAATAAATCCTTTAGAAATTGATCTCTGTTTTGTATTTCATCCTAGCAAATAATTTATCTAAAATGAACAGTTTGAACCTGTAATTCAAGAAATAAAAATGAAACATTAAAATTGAACATGCTATGATGTAAATGAATTCAATTTGGGCTAAAAACTTAAGGAAATCTTTCAGACCTTGTAAAATTGGGCTCAATCCATTTGCAATCCCTTATGCTATTAAAGTTGTAACATCGATTTGCAACTCAATCAAACCAATCAAATCTAGTTTTCCATCCTAAAACCATCCTAGAAAAACCCTCCATGTCTGTTGGGCATGATGAGTGAAGGAAATAATCAAATTTTGAACAAATCCTTTAAGTCAAAAATTTACTAGCTTGCACTGTAAAAGCCTACAGATCTATTTCATGAAATTGACCCCCTAAACCTTGTCAAATTCTAAAATTATTGATTTCTATGCAAAGAGGGCATCGAGAGATTTCCAGAAAGTCCTTGTTTTCCCAAAACCAAGCTTTCTATCAAAAGTTATGGCCTTTTGAAGTTTTACTTCATTTTGGCTTCAAAAATTAATCTAACTGTCAAAAAGAAATTTTGGAAAAATTTCCCCCACGGACCCGCTGCCCCACTTTTTCCCTTTCTCGCATTTTGCTGGCTAAAAAGTTGAACTTAATTTTTTTAAAAATTTAAGGAAAATTTTACAACTTTGCCCCGCATCTCCGTCATCCCGTAACCAATCAGAAGCTGCCACGTGGGCTTGAGGGGCAATGACGGAGGCACGGAATCCATTTTGACCTTAGCGTTTTAGAAAAATTTGATATTTTTTCTAATTTTCCTCCACCTCCCTACCGACCCGCAGCCAATCAAGTGCTGCCACATGGCATCACAAGGCACCGGTGGAGAAGCGGGTGCACTTGAAAACTTAAGCTTTTAAACCTTTTTGGCATAATTTCCTAAATCTCTCCATCGAACCAATGACCCGCAGATGAATAAAATCATGACACATGGTGGAACCTGGGAGTAAGCGGAGGCACACGTGGATTTTAACCCCTTGCATTTTTAAACCTGAAAGTCTTAAATTTGAATGTGTCCCCGCAAGTTCATTTTCCCGTGCCAATCAGAGCTTGACACGTGTCCTCTTCGGGCTCAATAGCACGTGGAGGAAAATCATGATTTTTCCCGAAGAGGGAAAAAGTGCTAAAATTATCCCGCTCTGCCGGTCCACGCATGGGAAAATTTTCTTCCCTAGGTCCACAGGTTGCCCTTGGGAAACTTTTCCTCCCAAGGTCCGCTGGCCCATAACTTGAGTTTTATGAGGAGTTAGGAGGACTTCTTTATATCATTGGAAAGGTGAGAAAATATCCTATCTAATGGGAATGATTTAGGAAATTTTTGAATGCATTAACTTTAAGAAAAATCAGGTTGAACCTTTTAATCCTGTTAGAGAGTGGGTTGGGTGAGAAATTACCCTCTCAACCTTTTGAACCTTCTAACCCTAAATTTTTGACCTTATGACCTCTAATAATTGTTAATAAAAGAAAAGTATGTTCTAGTGGATTTGAATTGTTCGGAAATTGTTACTAGTTTTGTTACCTTGTAACCTAGTTGTAGACTCTTTAAAAAAAAAAAATATTCCATAATTTTTCCAATCTAATCCTAGGTTGTTCTTGGGTCTCAAGTGGGTTGTTTTAGTAGGTGTTACACTTAGTATCAGAGCAGTGGTTCAAAATCTTGGACCATTGGGCACACTAGAAAACTTGAGACATGAAACTTAAACCTAGCACACTTTTAAATCTAGAAAACAGTTTAGTTTGGAATTTTCACATTTTAGTAAACATGGAAACTGAGTAAGACCTAGAATAAGGAACTAACCCTCATTTTGTTCTGTGCAGGAGGCACAGACAAGATGAGGAGCCTTTTCACATAGACTTAGGCATACCACCTCTAGAACATGCTATAACATGACCATCCTGCCACATATTTTACAGACCTTTCAGGAGGTTAATACTACGTTACGTGGAGGATCAGTAGGAGGACATGCAGCCAGACATGACAGAGTCCCTTCCATTGAGGGTCAGGTATCTCCTCAACCCAGCGAGGAGCATGGAGGAGAGAACTACCCTACAGAGTTAGCCAAGGCAAAGTCACCACAGAGGAGACAGGATGACCGAGTTTCAGGACATAGAGAGAGGTCTTAGAGCCCTAGGCTTAGGGATGAGCATATAGAGAGGCCTAGAGGCTGTCAGACCACAACTGTAGATCACATCACAGAGATCCTGAAGCTTCGACCATCCCATTATTCGAGTGAAAAGGGTTGATTTTAGGCAAATGCATAGCTAGTGAGCTTGAGCGGTTTCTTCAAGATTTTTCCTTGTTCTAGCAACACGAAAGCTCGTGTTGCGATCCATCTACTGAGGGATGGAGCAAGAGTATGGTGGAGGATAGAGGAGTAGAAGCTCTATGTAGATTCTAAGATAGTGACCTGGGAGCTATTTGAGGAGAGGTTTAGGAGCATATATTTTTCACGGAGGTTCATATAGCCATGAGGATCGATGAGTTCCATGACCATCGACATGCATCTCTTTCAGTAGTAGAGTATGAGAGTAGGTTTTGGATCTACTCCAGTATGTTGAGTACATGCAGGATGAGCAAGTGTAATTTCACAGGTTCATGTGGGGACTCAATCTAGACATTGGAGGTGCAGTATGGATCCATTGTCCACAGACATTAGCTGAGGCCATCGAGAAGGCCTATATAGCAAAGGAGACTCGGGGAAAGACCCAGCAGGCTAGAGACTGAGTCCAGAGCTGCATATAGCAGATGCAGGACAACATATCGAGGGGATTAGTACCTCTTTCTCATGGTGGATAGGGTTCAGCATAGTCATCTTTTGGGCCCTAGCAATAGTCCCGCCCAAGTTATAGACCTCCTTCGAGAGTTGATGCATAGAGAGGTCGGAGTATGGGGCCTCCTCCTAGGGGTCCCATCAGAACACAACGTGCCCATAGATCTTACTCAGTAGGAGCTCGCCATCAAATATCTCAATAGACCACGGTCGGATCATTAGGATCCATACCACATACTTGCAGAGAACCTCTGGAGGTGCTACTCATTGGAGAGGATCAGGCGGTTGTTTTGGTTGTGGAGTTGCGAGACATTTTTGGAGAGACTACCCTCAGAACCCTAACAAGGGTAAGACACAGATCTCAAAGCTGACTATTGGTGACATGGGACATAGCCACGTGGATTTATACAACGGTTGAGAAGCTGTCACAATGAGCATCGAGTACATTCATTGAGACTACATGTAGCATTGGGGGTATTCCTACCTCTATATTGTTTGATTCTGGATCTTCTTACTCTTTCATTGCACCATCTTTAGGAGAGAGATGTTGGCTAGTGGTAGTTAGGCAAGGTCATATTTTGGATGTTGAGATGGCTTTTGGAGCTATGATCTCTATTGACTCATTAGTTAAGGAGTGTGTGGTGGATTTAGCACCTTTCACCACTACCTCGGATCTCTGTATCCTTCCTTTTGGCTCTTATGGAGTCATCTTGGGTATGGGTGGTTGTCTACACACAAGGACATAGTGGATTGTTACCACAATATTATATCTTGTGCGAGATGATTTTTGAGTGGAGTCGGTGATTTCGGGGTTAGGAGACCCGTTTTATTCACACCATCTCTGCTATGTAGCTTAAGCGGTGTGTCAATGGGTTTGCCGGATATATGTTGTTATAGCCGATGTGAGATCAAAGGATGGGTCTAGTGGACCATTGCTAGATGATCACCCCATTTTGAGAGAGTTTGCAGATGTCTTTCCTGGGGAGCTACCGGGGTTACCACCCCACATGAGATTGATTTTCATATAGATCTTGTTCCAGGAGTAGATCCTATCTCATGAGAACCTTATCAGATGACCACCCCAGAGCTCTGTGATTTCAAGTTGTAGCTTGAGGGCCTTTCATTGAAAAGCCATATCCATTCTAGTGTATCCCCTTGGGGTGTATCGGTGATCTTTGTGAAGAAGAAGGATGGATCCTTGTGGTTGTATATTGATTACCGCTAGCTGAATAATATAACAATCAAGAATCTTTATCCCCTTCCTCACATTGATGATTTGTTTAATCAGATGAAGGGAGCCATAGTTTTCTCTAAGATTGATCTGAAGTCAAGTTACCATTAGGCGAGGATTTGAGAGGCGGGACGTACATAAGACTCAAGCGCTTCTATGACGAGATATGGCCTTTATGAGTTCACGGTGGTGCCTTTTGGTTTAACTAATGCCCCCGCAAGTGTTTATGAGTTTGATGAATGGGGTATTCGGGACATTCCTATATTTCTTCATGCTCATCTTACTTGATGATATTATAATTTACTCATGTACGCATGAGGAGCACGAGGTACCCTCGCCAGGTTCTTCAATGTCTTTAAGAGCAGCAAAATTTTTGGGAACTTGGAGAAGTGTGCATTCTTTTAGATGGAGGTGCGAGATTTGGGCCATATCATTTCGGGAAAGTTATCACAATCGATCCTTCCAAGATTAGAGCCATTATGTATTGGCCAGCACCTACTACTATGATAGAGGTGCACAACTTCATGGGATTAGTAGGTTACTAAAGGAGATTTGTTTAGGACTTCTCTCGAATTTTGCACCCTATCACTTCCCTTTAGCGGAAAGGGAAGAAGTTTGTTTTGTCAGACAGATGTGAGCAAGCCTTCAAGACACTGAAGGAGTGTCTCAATACAACACCTATCCTTGTAGTAATGGATCCACATGGTGAGTTCTTTCTTTGCACGGATGCTTTGTTGGCAGGTCTTGAAGGTGTGCTAATGCAGGAGGGAACAATTGTAGCTTTTGATTCTCAAAAACTCAAGGATTATGAGATTAATTATATGAATCATGATCTTGAGCTTGTGGCAGTTGTGCATGACTTTATTCGATGGAGAAACTTTGTTCTTGGTCAGAGATTCACACTTAGGACAGATCGCCTGAGTCTTTGCCACCTCTTCACATAGCCCAATCACAACACTCATCACCGGTGTTGGATGGAGTTATTTTGTGAGTATGATATGGAAATAAAGCATGTGAAAGGGAAGGAGAATGTGGTGGTAGACACTCTCAACAAATGGAGACATGTGGCTATGGCCACCTCAATGAGCATAGATTTGTGGAGCAGGATTCTTCAATAGCTTCCTCTTGACTACTTCTACATTGTAGTTTGAGCAAATATTAAGTCTCGAGACCCTCGAGGGGAATTTTCATGGTTTTTCCTTGGAGGCGAGATGGTCTTCTTAGGCACGAGAGGCTAGATTTATGTTCCCAGAGATGGAGGCTTCGGGAAGGACATCTTGGCGAAGCACATCATGCACACTATTCAACCCATCCCAGGGGGTAAAGAAGATGCACGCCACCTTGAGATAGTTATATCAATGGAGAGGAATTTGGAGAGACGTGGCCCGATTCATGTCACGATGTTTAGATTTCTAGAAAGTGAAGGTCGAGCATCGAGAATCCAGATCACCTTCTTTTGCCTCTTGTTATACGAGTGGAAATGGGACACCATTTCCATGGACTTCATTGTTGGGCTACCAATGTTGAGATATCACCATGATGTCATCATGGTCACGGTTGATAAATTGAAAAAAGTGGCTCACTTTTCTCCGGTGAAGACCACTTATATAGCTAGAGTAGTGGCACGGGTGTATTTTGATAAGATTGTCAGGTTGCGAGATTCTGCAGAAGATCATTAGTGACCATGATCCTTTGTACACTTCTTATTTTTGGACTACCATGCAGCATGCCCTCGGGATGAAGATCAATTTCAGCACAACATATCACCCTGAGACAAATGGACAGACTAAGCAAGTGAATCAGATTTTAGAGGAAATGCTCAGGATGTATGTGATGGATCAACAGTCTAGATGGGAGGAGTACCTGTACTTAGTGAAGTTTTCCTATAATAATAGTTTTGAGTTCCATAGGCATGGCTCCTTTTCATGATTTGTATCGTAGGGAGTACGGGACACCTCTTAGGCCCAGGATAGGCTAGAGGATAGGGTTTCTCTTGGACCAGCTTTTTGTAGGACATGGAGCAAGTAGGGTGATTTTGATTAGACAAAGACTACATGAGGTACGGGACATACGAAGAAGTATGTAGATTAGAAAGGGACCAACCGTAATTTTGATGTGGGCATGAAGGTGTTCCTTCGTGTCGGGCTACATAAGATCCCTATCGGTTATGGAAAATATTCTAAGTTAGCTCCTAGATTCATGGGTCCTTTTGAGATCTTGGAGCCTATGCCCCTTTAGCCTCCCGTCTAGCATTGCCACCCATCTTGTCTCGCATACATGATGTGTTTCATGTTTTAGTTCTTACGAGATCATTCACTACGAGATCCTTCTCATGTGTTAGATTGGACATCACTTTGTAGGTGATGGTGGAGCCCATCCACATTATAGATCGCGGGACCCCGGGCCTTCGAGGTAGAGATTGATCGAGTCCATGTGTAGTGGGATAGATACGATGAGGCTGGCTACATGGGAGGATGCTACATTATTATGGGTTCAGTTTCTTTCATTTGTTCCAGTGACTTCCAAGAGGAAGTCGAGTCTAAGGGGGGGGATGTAGTGGCCACTTCCATTTGACACCTTTTGATCACCGATCTTGATACTATTGATTACATTATGGACATTATTATGGTTTTGATTTAGTACGGTGTTAGATGTTAGACCATGGATTATTGTTGATCGATTTAGTTATGATGCATGATGATTATTAGTGTAACACCAAAAAAAAAAAAAAAAAAAAAACGACGACGCTCTAAGAACTTGCTTCCACGAACATATAACCCAAAACAATACGACTAAATTTTATTTTTTTTTGCATGAGGATCAAGATTTAAGAGAACAAGTTTATAATTGCTATATATTTAAATCGGGTCACTTTGTTATTGTGTCAAGGACTGGATGCTGGAAATAGAGTCTAGTTAGGTCACATAGAGCCTCCCTAATGTTCTTCTTGGCACTAGCATTGTCGTCAAAGCTCGACGTCATGAGCCAGTTATTATCCAAGGAGTCATTTAATCTTGCCTCTAAATAAACATTAAGAGCATGAGTCGGTGAATAATTATTCTCGTGTCATGATCGTAATTCTACAAATGAACATTAAGGGGGTGATTAGGTACTCATCTTTATCTATTCATTTTAATTTAGTATAAAAGGAATGAATTTGAATTTCAAAATTTAAAATGAAATATATATTTTATCAAAAATTACATTAAGTAAATCTATATGCTTAAACATAAATTTGAAATTTGAACAAAAGGGACAAGAGTTTTAACGGTGGGAAAGCATTCAAATTTAGGTTTGAAATCATGGTTGGGGTGGGTGGCTTTAATGGCCACCTGCTATAGCATTAAACCCCCTCTCCTTGCGTGCAAGCTACTCCAAACTGGGCCGCATGTTTTTTTCATTTATTTCACTGTATTTTGCAAGTCTTATACTTTACAGATCGGCTTTGTTGTTTTATTACGTCTGCCACGTGGATTCAATGTGATGGTTATAGATGAAGCCACAGACCAGTGGAAAGGTGTGTTGACCCGTTTTATTTGGCCCTGGCCGCGTGAACAGGGAATGGTGGTTAGAGGTGAAGCTACAGGCTAGAGGGACAGGCATCTTTCCTCATTCTACTCGGCCCTGGCTGCACGAGCTAAAAGGGAGGTTGAAGATGCAGCTACAAGTGCGTGGGACGGTCGGGATCCATAGCCTACAAATGAGTAAGACGAGAAGGCAGCGGCGGGCGGAGATCACGGCGTAGGAGGAGTCTACGGCAACGGCCTACAAGTATGGCGAAACCTTTTTGGAATGCTTCCAACAAGAAGGTTGTCCAACTATGTTGTTATCTATTCAGCATCGAATGCATCCTCAAATTCAGAATTCTCCTTCGAGATATATTTATCTAAAATGATCTAGGGACAGTGAGAGTGTTACGAGGAGCCTGAAGAAATTTATTACAATGATTTTCTATTGAGATCTTACCAGTTATACGGTGTAGCTCGTGGAGGAGAATCTCATATAGGTGGATCTATTCCATATCAGAATATTCATGAAGCGGTTTGCTTTGCGGTTATATGATCATTTTGTAGACCTTGGGAAGCGCATAAAATGCTTATACATACGTAGGTTCTATTGCTTATATGTTTACTATTATTTCTTGGCTGCAGTTTGTATTAATATACTTAGTTAATACAAAGAAATATTAATAGTATATTGTTATAAATAGAATTTAATAATAGTAAATCCATTAGTTTTAATATTACTTAAATATGAATAATATTTAAAATATTAGTTTCCTTATTAATGAAATGTGGGTAATGAACTTAATAAGCTTAGAACTTTTGCATTCAAATCTCTTTCTACACAATTTAATAGGGCATTGTATGGGATTTCAAGTAGATTTGATTTCATTTCCTTTTACAATTTGCAAATAGTTTTACAATGGATTCTTAAATGAAGAAAAACATAATAGAGCTAGAGCTTAAATTACTTCATTGGCATATTGAAAGCTATTTAAAAACTTAAGTCTTTCCATCAACAATACAAGAAGAGAAAATGCACTAAAATTCCAACTTTTCCAATACATCTCTTTTAAGTAACAAAACGAAATCTAATATATATATATTTTTGTAAATTTCCCAACATTCCACAAAAGAGTTCAACAATATTTCCAATAAGTTTTAGAGTAAGAATTACTAACATCCCAACAAGATCAATACACTCATATGAGGTTCCAAGCCAAGTTAAAGGAGAATAAATAGATTGTCTTTCTTTCAACTTTTAATTCCATCCACATTACAACCTTACTAATGAAGTTCAATACAACTTTCCTTCAACATCTTGTTACAACATTTTCCACTTAATGTGGGAACAAATTTACAATAATGGAAGCTAAAATACAAAGCAATATTACACTTTTCCTCCACTCAAGGTGGGTAAAAATACAAGGTGGTTTCACATTGTCATCAACAAGGTTCCAATGCTTCAAACATCAACAAGGTAGCTCCTCCAATAGTTTGCTTGATTCACAACAAAATAAGGGGAGAGGCAACGCTCTCCTCCCAACCAAGATACCCAATGGAGAAGAGAAGCCATCCTCTCCATTGGCCCCCGAGCCCCAACCACATTACAATGGGAGAAAATCCAACTCATGGCAACTACTAGCTTCCACATAACTTAACATAAAATTTCACATTCATTCCATAATCCTTCAAAACAAAATCAACAACTCAACAAGAGGGAAGACAATCACAACAACAAGTCACAAGGCTTATCAAGAAAGCCATAAGAGTAAGACCTATGGGGAGGCCACTTATGTCTCCCAATGGGAATGGGTGCCACCTAAAAGCCTCCAATGTAAAACACAATACCCCTAACAACTCTTATGCCTCCCTTAAGTACCCTTATCCCTCCATCCACTCTTATGCCTCCCTCAACTCTTATGGCTCCCTCAAAGTAAAAACAAGAAGAAAATGCAAGCTTTTCTCTTACTAGGTGGGCACCCAACCCAAACTCCCTCCTCGAAAATGATCTCTTATGCCTCCCTCAATTAAACTCCCCATAGTCTCCTCCCACTCCCAAATTAGGCATTCTACCCATTCCCAACAAGCATCTCAAACAACAACATTCAACACAACATAAATATACATTCATATAACAAAAAAAAGAAACATAATACAAACAAGGTGGAGCTCCTACCTTTCCACGGTAGAGCTTGATGCAAGTATGAAGTCTCAATCCCTCCAAAGATCAAGCAAACATCCACAAGCTCCAAAAAAATTCCCACAAGTATCAACAAGCTCCAAAAAATCCACAACTCCTTCAAAATCCTCTCCTCTCCAAAATACAAGAGACTCAAAATGAAAACTCCAACCCCCAAAACAAACAAGAGGATCAAATAAATAGAGAAAAGAGAGGGAGGGATGATGTGGCTCCAAGTAGGATGCCACCTCCTTTTCCCTCCACTCCACATCATTTGGTCAACCTCATATTCTAATGCACCATTAATAAGTGGTTGAAAGAAAGGCAAGCACCTTACACACTCCATCTAAGCCCACTCCCCCAAAGGACAAAATTAAATTTTGAAAGAAAGTGCAATTAATATTTTACCCTTTTTATCCCCCAAAACACCTAAAAGACCCTAAATTTGGCCTTCCAACCCATAGGTAGGGTTGGCATGGGGTTTTAAGAGGTGTGGGACAAGTTTGACTTGTCCCACAAGCTTTGAAATTTGGCCTCTAAGGAAAAATTCGAGTTTCCCATGTGGGGTAGAGTGTGCTACACTCAAAACTCAAACACACATCAATCCACACAAAATCCCAAGTAAATCAAGCCTAATAAATGAGCTCTCTTTGGTCATATCCTTTAATTAGTTTAGGACAAATTCAAATTAACTTAATTAAGACACTACAACCCATGGCTAAAAAAAAGGGTAAACACCAACCCAAAGAATATGAATAATAACACAAGTAAAATTTCACTTACTAAGAGCAACACATACTAACATAATAGAAAGGGAAAATTTAAAACAAAACAACACATGACCCCTAGGTCACAATTTTTCCCTAACCAAATAATTCTAACACACACACAATTACTTGTTGCCATGGTGACCTTAGCTGGATTCTTCTCAAATTCGATGTGGTTGGTCTCCACTTCCCAATATTCTTGTGAATATAATATACCTGCGAAGCAGAGAATACCTCCTTCGGCTGTTGGCTACATTAAAGCATTCATGCCAAATATACAATATAATCTAAAATAAACGACACATGATTTACTATCATCTATGCAAATACGATATCACTTACACTTTCTAGCACATTTCTATTCCACATTTCATTTATGTCAAAATGATCATCACATTAGTCCAATTATCAAGTTCTACTCAATATCATTAAACATATCACATGTCATAATTAAAGATAAATAACCATGTCAAAAGTATACAAATATCATCATCAAATGTCCACCAGTAAACCATATGCATCATATAAAGATCAAATCAATAACAGTCCAATGTCTATGATATCTACTAGCATGCTAAATCAAGAAGCCATAATAATCCATAAGTGAAGTAATAGTCTAAAAACAACAAAACAAAATGGTGTCGAAGGGAAGTGGGCACTACAATTAGAGAAACTTCATATGTGGATGATGATATACTATTTGACATGGATATATTACGAATGTTGTTCGAACATCGATGTTTGGATATTGTGAGTGACCTAGAGAATGGACATTATATGATGATGATATAGTTGTTAATATAAATTGTAAGTAATATTATTGATTACCTTGATGTTGTTGTGATTCATATGTATAAATGAGTTTGTGATTATATTTATATCATGTTGGATGTTGACGATATGGCCACAACGCCGAAGGAGGTATTTATTTTTTTGCGAGTTAAACTATCACAACAAACATCGGGATTGGAGACCAACCACATTGGAATTCTAGATGAATTCAACAAGGTCACCATGGAAACATGTTTTGTGTGTGTGTGTTGTTTTTATTAGGGATTTCCATGGGGGGATTACATTTAAATCGACCAAGGGGCTTTATGTATTTATTAATGTGGTTTCTTTTATTAATGTTTGCATGTGTTTATTTTGTGTTACTTTTATCATTTTTCATTAGTTATTAAATGTTGTGTTAATGTTGTGAATAATCATGTTGTTTAAGTAAACAAATCAATATGTCATAAGAAAGTAATTAGTGAAGTGGTTGGATTTTGTATTAAATGTTGCAAGTATGTGTAAGTGACCTTGTAGTTAATGTGTAAGTGACCTTCGAGTGTGAAACACTCCATCTTCTTGGAAATTCGAATTTGTACTTGAGGCTGATTTTGGAGGCTTTTAGGACAAGTAAAACTTGTCTCATACCTCTTATCTTAATTTACCAACCATACCTATGGTTGGAGGGTTAATTTAGACCTTCTTTATGTATTTTGATATGACTAATTGTAAGTTTCAATTGCAATCTTCTTACATTTTATTAAATTTAGTCCTTATGGGGTATGGGCATTTTGGAGTGTGTAAGTTTATTGTCATATTATTCACCCACCTCTTTGTTGTGCATTGGAGAATGAATTTGAATTTTGTGTTGGAGTTGAGAATGTGTGATGTGACATCCTACATAGATCCACCTCATCCTCTTCTCTTCCCTCTTCTATAAAATTAGAACTCCTTGCTTTGTTTAGAGTTGTTGAAAATTTTGCATACTTCCTTTTGCGTGAAATTTTGTTGTGTGGAGCTCTTGCTTTGGAAGCATATTGGAGACCTTTTCATGCATTTTGGTTGTGTATTTTGGATTGTATTTTAGCATTAGAAATATTGTTGTTTTGGAACTTAGATAACTCCTTCATGGAGAGGTAAGAACTTGTCTATTGAAATAATCTTTTACGTATGAATGTACATGTTATTATATGAAAGTTTTAGCGAGGTTTGTGGGTTGTTTAGGTGAAGTGCATAGGAATGGTGTAGAGAGAAGGCTATGGGGAATCCATGTGGTGGGGCATAAGGGAATGCTAGTGGCATTAGAATTTGTGTGGAGGAGTTGGGATTGGGTTTCTACCTTGGAAAAAAATGGCATTGCATTTCTTACTTTGTGGGGGCCATAAAGAATTTGTGGGGGCATAAGGATATATGGGAGATTTTTTTATTGGTGGTTTGTTACTGGGTGGATACCCAATTCCCATTGGGAGGAATAAGCATCTTCCGTCATAGTTCCTTGCTCCTTTGGCTTTCTTGATGCAGCATTAGTCTTGTTTGTATGTTTTAACGTAGTTGTAAACTACATTCTATTTTTAACTGTGTTTAAAATGTGAAAATGTGCATATACATTAAGCCTTGTTGCCATGGGTTGAATCAAATATTTTATTGCATTATGGTTGGGGCTGGGGCCAATGAAGAGGGATGGATTATCCTTTTCATTCGATGTCTTGGTTGGGTAGAGAGTGTTGCCTTTGCCGTGCCTTTTTTGTGATCTAAAAGGAGAAATTCATGTTGTTGTTCTAGAGCAGAGGAGAAAGACAGTTTGACAGTACCTTGTGAAATAAAATCTCATTGTAACCTTTCCCACTTTGAAGTGGATGAATTTTAAATGTTTTGAAATGGAAAGATGTTGTATGGATCATGAAATTTGTAAAGTGAAATGAAAAAGAGATAGACTCTGTTTTTGCTTTGAAAGAATGTGAAGGAAATGTAATTTGTATGATGAATTTTGAAGTATGAAAGAAGGAAGTTGTAAGTTGTCCTTTGGAATCAATAAATGGTGTCCTATCTTTCTCAAATTGCAATGTTATATTGAAATATAATCATTTAATTATTACTGAAATCTCTATTTGAAAGAGAGAAATGCATATGAAGGAATGGTAATATTCTGTATTTTGAAATACGTTAAAAAAATAGAAATCAGACTTTGTATTTTGGCTCTTAAATGGTTTGATTAAATCACTTAAATGTATTAGACTAGAATGCAAATGAATCTCCATCTTTGGGAAGGTGAAAAATGATAAATATATCCTTTAGAAATTGATCTTTGTTTTGTATTTCATCCTAGTAAATAATGTATCTAAAATGAATAGTTTGAACTGTAATAATTCAAGAAATAAAAATGAAACATTAAAATTGAACATCTTTATGATGTAAATAAATTCAATTTAGGCTAAAAAACTTAAGGAAATCTTTCAGACCTTGTAAAATTGGGCTCAATCCATTTGTAGTCCCTTTTACTATTAAAAGTTGTAAAATTTATTTGGAACTCAATCAAACCAATCAAATCTAGTTTCCAATCCTAAAACCATCCTAGAACAACCCTCCATATCTGTTATAATGAGTGAAGGAAATAATCAAATTTTGAACAAATCCTTTAAGTCAAAAATTTACCAACTCATACTATAAAAGCCTGCAGATCAATTTCATGAAATTAACCCCTAAACCTTGTCAAATTTTAAAATTATTGATCCCTATGAAAAGAGGGCATCGAGAGCTTTCCAGAAAGTACTTGTTTTCCCAAAACTGGTCTTTCTATCAAAATTTATGGCCTTTTGACGTTTTACTTCATTGTGGATTCAAACATTAATCTAACTATCAAAAAATAAATTTTGGAAAAATTTCCCACGCGGACCCGCTACCCCACTTTTTCCATTTTCCGCCTTTTGCGGGCTGAAAATTTGAGCTTAATATTTTTTAAAAATTAGGAAAATTTTACAACTTTGCCTCGCATCTCCGTCATCCAATGACCCGATCGGAGTTGCCACGTGAGCTTGAGGGCAACGATAAAGGCACGCAGAATCTTTTTGACCTTAGCATTTTAGAAAATTTTTGCGAAAATTTTCTAATTTTCCTCCGCTTTCCCCCGACCCACTGACCAATCACGTCTACCACGTGGCATCATGAGGCGTCGGCGGAGAAGCGGGTGCGCTTGAAAACTTAAGCTTTTAAACCTTTTTGGCATAATTTCATAAATCTCTCTGACCCGATGACCCACAACAAATAAAATCATGACACGTGGCGGAACCTAGGAGTAGCGGAGGTGTGCGTGGATTTTAACCCCTTGCGTTTTTAAACTTGAAAGTCTTAAATTCGAATGTGTCCTAGCAAGTCCATTTTCCCTGTGCCAATCAGAGATTGACACGTGTCCTCTTTGGGCTCGCGGGCATGCGGAGGTAAATTTTGCTTTTACCCCAAAGATGGAAAAAGTGCTAAAATTCTCCCCACTCCGCCGGTCCACGCTGAAAAGAGTTTGCGAGAATCGAATCGGAAACAAGGCACCACGAAGTAGTTGCACTCCAACGGAATCGTGAAAGCTCTAGCGATAACAAGGAAAAAAATTGATCAGTAATGGAAGAACTTGCTCAACAGAAACAAAGCTTGCATAGAGGAAAGACAGCGGAGTGTCTTGGCATGCTCATAAATGAATAGAAAAGGGGTACATATAGGGTGTTGAGTAACCCTAGTGCATGACACATATGAAACCCTAAACCTAACCCATGTGAGATGACCCTCCAACATGAGAGGAGGACACATAAGATAACTCACACTAACACCCCCCTTCATCGAAGCTAGGGTAGCGGCTGTGATGAGTCAAACGGAAGAGGAAGACACTCCTAAACAACTAAGAAAGATGTGTCAATGGGGCCCGGCAACTAAAGGTCTAATAAGGTGCCCATATCAAACACAATCTTCCTAGAAGAAGAAGAAGAAAAGGACTAAATAGCCCTAAGAAAATGGGTAGGTTGAGAAGACCTCACCCCGAAGAGAGGCGTAGTAAGTGAAGAAACTTCATCTCAGTGAAAGGCTTGGTGAATAAGTCTACAATCTGATCAGTTGTCTGAATGTACTGAATGTCGATGATACCATCATGAATAAGCTCCCGTATGAAGTGCATATGGATCTCAATGTGCTTCGTCGCTGATGTTGAACTGGATTTCTACAAATAGAGATAGTGCTCGTGTTATCACAGTAGATAATGGTAGGCCGCCGAAAGTGGATGCCAAACTCTGTCAGAATACCCTGTAGCCAAATAGCTTCTGTGGCAGCGTTGACTGCTCCTCTGTATTCTGCCTCTGTAGATGATATTGCAATTGCATTTTGCTTCTTGCTAGACCAACTAATAGGACCCGAACCAAGAGAGAAACTGTAGCCAGAAGTAGATTTCGATGATCTAAGTCACCAGCCCAATCAGAATCTGTGAACCCAATCAAGTCAATATCAACCCCTCCATGATAGTGTATGCCATCAGCATAAGTGCCACGAACATAATGAAGGATCCATTTAGCTGCTTTCTAATGCAGCTCATGTGGCTCCTACATGAATCTGGACATGATCCCAACAGCATATGATAAATCCGGTCGAGTGTGAGTCAAGTAGATCAAGCTCCCAACTAACTGTCGGTAAAGAGTACCATCAACCAAGGGAGTAGAGCAATCTGAAACCAACTTAACCCGGAAAGAAAAGGAGTAGGAGAAGACTTGCAATCGGACATCTGAAACTGAGCTATCAAATCAAGAGCATACTTAGGTTGCGAAATCAAGATTCTCGAGTCAGATTGTGAAATCTAGATCCCAAGGAAGTAATGAAGCAGACCTAAGTCAGTCATGGAAAACTTGTTGGCTAAGGCGATCTTCACAGAATCAATAATAGAGGAAGAGCTGCCTGTGATCAACAAGTCATCAACATATAGAACAAGAATGAGTATGGAGTCATCTTGTCGTAGAATATAAACATTTGGATCAGAGTGACACCTAGTAAACCCTGATGTAAGTAAGGAGTCCATCTTGGGATACCAAGCCCGAGGGGCTTGTTTAAGGCCATAAAGAGACTTCTTTAACTTACAAACGAGGGAGGAATCTTGGACATAACCGGAGGTTGTTCCATATAGATCTCTTCCTCTAGGTCACCATGAAGGAAGGCACTCTTAACGTCCATTTGATGGACTTTCCATCTGTTTTTGTGGTAATGGCTAGGGTCAGTCGAATAGAAGTCATCTTTGCAACCGAAGAAAAAGTTTCTATATAATCAACCCTAGCTATTTGGGAGAAACCCTTAGCTACTAATCACGCTTTAAACTTTTCGACGTCTCCATCTACTCCATACTTTGTTTGGAACACCCACTTACACCGAACGATTTTTCTTCCTTTCGGAAGAGTGGTGAGGTCCCAAGTATCGTTCTTCATGAGAGAGGAATACTCCTCATCCATGGCAGAATCCCACTCAAGAATACCAGAAGCCTCCCGGAAAGACTATGGATCAGAAGTAGAGGCGAAGAAGGAGTGGGGTCAATGAAATCTGAGCGAGTACGTCTCATATCTAAAGTATCTCCAACTAAATCTCCAGCACTTTGCAAAGTTTTCCTAGCCCAAAGGGGACCAGGAGGATCAGGCTCAGAGTCGAGAAGATTCTTCACTTGAGTGAGAAGGGACATAGTCCTCATCATCACTACTATCAGAATCAAAAGACTCAAAGGTCTGATGGTCGGGAGGATCCGAGAAGAGGAGCACGCTCAATAGTATCATCATCTGATGAGTCAGAATCGAATCAGCGAGTTGAAGAACCTCTATAGGTGGAGAAGTAGAAGTCGAAGAAGACTCATCAAACTTAACACTTCTCTCAATATATAGCTCATGAGAAGTAGGATTCATCAATTGATATCCCTTCACGCCATCAGGATACCCTACAAAGATACAAGGTTTGGATTGTGGTTCCAAGGCCTTGCGTTTCTTCTTGGGAATCCGAGCCATAGCCTTGGATCGAAGACTCAAAAGTGCTCAACATCAGGCTTGCATCCAAACCAGGCTTCAAAGGGTGTCATCCCTCTTACTACCTTGTGTGGAACATGGTTTTGAATGTAATTTGCACAATTCACTACTTCGGCCCAATACTGCGGAGGAAGAGACTTCGAGTGAATCATACAAGTGGCCATCTCCTTAAGAGTACGGTTCTTTCTTTCTGCGACTTCATTATATGAAGGGTTATAAGCAATGTATGACGTTGCAGAGAGATCCCTTCAGAAGTACAGAAATCCATGAACCTATTGTTTACATATTCACCTCCATTGTCGGTTCGAGAGAACCTTGATAGACCATTCGCCTATTTCTCAGCAAGAGCCTTAAAGTCCTGAAAATGTTCAAAGACTTCAGACTTAAGCTTAAGAAAATATACCCAAGTATATCGCGAATAGTCATCAATGAAGGTTAGCACATAAAGAGCTCTAGTAAACGAAGGAGAAGGAAATGGACCAGAAACATCGTTGTGAACAAGATCCAAGGGACGAGTGGCTCTCTAGGCTTTTCCTTTATCAAAGTTCTTTTCAGGATGCTTTCCAAGGGTACAACCCTCACAAAGACCCTTAGAAAACTTGACGTGAGGCAACCCATTGACCATTTCGTTTTGACTCAATTGTTCAAGGTAGCGATAGTTTAGATGTCCAAAATGCACATGCCATAGCTTACTAACCTCATTTGCATGAGTGAGCAAGGTAGTGGGCATAGAATCAGAAGTAAAGTGGGAGAAGGTGTACAACCATGAATGGTGATCTACCTTTCCCTCAGCCATTGTAGTGTCATTGTTAAGCTCACGAATAATCACCAAGTTAGGACCAAATTCCACTCGCATTCCTTCACCAAGGTGAGTAATTTGGTAAACCGATAGGAGATTGGTAGAGAGATCAGGAACACTCAACACTTGGTTAAATGTTCCCCCATCCATCTCTACCGATCCACTACTAGGAAACCGACATTGTCGTGTCATTACCCATCGTGATTTGGGACATTCCACAAGGTTCGATGTTGGAAAACTCAACATGTGAAGAACCCATGTGGTGCGAGGCACTAGAATCTATAATCCATGTCGATGAAGGAGCAACTTTGGCTGAGGGCCTTTCCTTTCTTCTTATCATTTCTAGCACCTTTTGCAGCAGAAGACTCGGCCTTGAGCACTTTGTTTTATTGATTCAGGAACACTTATTTTATTTTTCTCAAGTAAATGAGATAAGTGATCAATCTATTTCTTAAAACAGTGTTGTTCATCGTGACCAGTCTTTTTGTAATAGGAACACAAATACTTGCTTTTCTGCACCCTAGGCTCAGAAGTCGAAGTGTTTGTGTCATTTTTAGGTTTGATCTTAGTTTCTTTCTTAGGTTGATCCTTAGTTTCTTTCTTCCTTTAAGTCTTCTTTCCCTTACTAGTACTTGCTACAAGGGCATGTGACTTGGACTTGAGAGACCCCATTTGAATGAGTTTGTCCTGTTCTCGAATGAGTTGGGATGAAAAACAGTCAAAGGAGGGCATCATCCAAGTATCGCCCAAAGTAGATTTTGTAGCATAGAAAGTTGACACGAAGACAGAGTATTCGGGACCTAGTTTAGAGAGAATCGACAAGATCAGTTGAGAATCTTTCTTTTGTACTTGACATCCTTTTAACAATAATCTAATGTGGACAAATTTTGAGAAGAAGGCTTGTAGGTTTTCAAAGTCACTAGGATTTAACCCTAGTAGTTCGTTTTTCAACTCATGCGCTCTCATGTCATCTAGTTGTTCAAACATCGCATCCAACGTTTTCCACAGAGATGTAGGTGTTTCAGACGCCTCAATGTGGAAGAGAAAGTTAGGAGAAACGGACATGCAGAGAAGAGCTAAAGCTTCATCACTACGGTTTAACCACTTAGATTTTTCAGGTTCGTCATCTAGTTCAGTCTTAGTTCCCATGGTGATGCGGTATAACCCTTTACCCCTTAGTTTCATTATTATTTTCAATCTCCATTCGAAAAATTTGAATGGTGTAAGCAAAGGAATTGAAAGTGCATCCATAGTGAGAGAGAGAGAGAGAGAGAAAGAAATGCAGAAAAGAAACACAACCACCCAGGACAATAACAACCCCCCTACTTTCGGCACTTTATAGTTGAGTGCGTTGATTACAATCAGGTCCGTGCATGCGGTTTGAAACACTTGGTAACTCGTCTTGCAATTAGCGTAATAACGCGCAAGAGGGGAGACCACAACAGTGTTTCGTGGAGCGCAACAAAAGAGGAACACCGTAAACAAGCACAAAAAACAGAAAGGAGGTGAAAGCCAACCCTGGTGGTGAGAAAAAGTGTCTCACGTCGCATGAAAGAACCTCTTTGTCGTAAAACTGTGGCGGACGTGCTCACAAGTCCACGAAAAAAAGGAATAGAACAAAGCTCAAAAGAATGAGCTGAATTAAGCAAAACAAAGACACCCCCCAGAATGTGGCACTTTATAAAATTAGTGCGTTTACAAATATAATGATCATCTAGAGTGTCATGACTTTGACTAAAGAAGTGCTCAAAACCGAGCAATGAGTCAAAAGTTATAGCAAAAACCAATTCCCACAATTTGATGAGAAAAAGCTAATAAGCCTGCAAACAGATTAAAAAAGTGTCCAAACGCATGCAAAGGGTGTCATATGTATGCTCGTTAGAAATGGCATGGAATTTTAGATAGGTTTTGTTTGTATTGCGAGGGGGAATTAGCCACCTGCTAATCCCGGACCTCACCCTTCGTCTTCGGCACTCGACGGAAGGTTAAAAATACACAAAGCCAATAGACCAAATTATAGTGCCAAAGAAATTTAGTGTGTAGATAATGTGAAATTAATAAAAGATAGATTTAATTAACTTAAATCTAATTAATTTCAGGAAATAATTAAGATCTAAAAAGATAAGAAAAAGATTTAGAATTTAATTTAGATCTTTTAAATATTTGAAGAAACTTCTAATTAAAAAACAAATTTCAAATTTGATTTTAGAAACTTAACAGATATTAAAGAAACAAGGTGAAGTTTAGAAATCTTTAAAAAACTTACTAAAAAGTTGATTTGTTTTTAAAAAAACATGAAAAAAAAAAGGTCGTTTTTGTTAAAAAAGCAAGGATTTTTGAGATAAAAAAAGAAGGAACTTACCAACCGACTGTACCAACTGACTGTACCACAAAAAACACTGAAAAACGTGCCTTCTTGGAGAGCATTCGGCTGCAGCGAATGAAGTTGCAGGTTACAGGCAGGCGCGCAAAAAAGGCCATGTTTTAGCTTTAATTTACCAAAAAACTTTGAGAAAAATTGTTTCCACGTCTGACCAGGCTGCACAGGAGAGATAAGATGCACAGCCGCATAGGAGAAGCAAAAAAACGCAGAGAAATGTTGCCTGGCCGCGTCAAGAGAGTGTACAGGCCGTTTTTGCTTCTGCCAGGCCGTTTTTGTTTTAGCAAGCCCAAAAAAAACGTGGCAAATGATTTTTTTACAACCCTGTGAAGCAAAAAAACGAGGCAAATGATTTTTACAGCCCTGTGAAGCAAAAAAAACGTGGTAGATGATTAAAAAATGCCTGTGCAATAAAAAAATGTGGCTAATGATTAAAAAACGCCTGTGCTATCAAAAAAACGTGGCTAATGATTAAAAAACGCTTGCAATCAAAAAAATGCCTTGGAGAGTCCAAAAACACCTAAGCAACCACGTTTTAGCTTGCCCACACCAAAAAACGTGGCAAATTTGATTAAAAACGCCTGGGAAGCAAAAAACGCGGAGGGACAGCGATTCGTTGAGTAGTAACCACGATTGAAGAACTCAAGGATCCCTGCAACAGCAAACAACATGCACAAGAAAAAAAACACAAAAATTTTCTGAGAAAGCTTGTTAGAGATATTAGCAAGATAATTTCCAGAAAATGGTGATCAAAAGACTTGCATGCAGAGTAAAATAACGAAACCAAGTAAGAGTAATAGCAACAAAAAATAAATCGAGTGCACGTTTACCCGATCTCAGCTCTGGTACCATGAAAAGAGTTTACGAGAATCAAATCGGAAACGAGGCACCACGAAGTAGTTGCACTCCAATGGAATCATGAAAAGCTCCAGCGATAACAAGGAAAAAATTGATCAGTAATGGAAGAACTTGCTCAACAGAAACAAAGCTTGCATAGAGGAAAGACAATGGAGTGTCTTGGCATGCTTATAAATGAATAGAAAAGGGGTACATATAGGGTGCTGAGTAACCCTAGTGCATGACACATATGAAACCCTAAACCTAACCCATGTGAGATGACCCTCCAACATGAGAGGAGGACACATAAGATAACTCACACTAACACACGCATGGGAAAATTTTCTTCCCTAGGCCCGTAGGCTCGCCCTTGGGAAAATTTTCCTCCCAAGGTCCGCCGGCCCATAACTTGAGTTTTATGAGGAGTTAGGAGGACTTCTTTATATCATTGGAAAGGTGAGAAAATATCCTATCTAATGGGAATTATTTAGGAAATTTTTAATGCGTTAACTTTAATAAAAATCAGGTTGAACCTTGTAAGCCTGTTAGAGATTGGGTTGGGTGAGAAATTACCTCTCAACCTTTCGAACCTTCTAACCCTAAATTTTGGACCTTATGACCTCTAATAATTGTTAATAAAAGAAAAGTATGTTCTAGTGGATTTGAATTGTTCTGGAACTTGTTAGTGGCAGTTGTTACCTTGTAACCTGGTTGTAGACTCTTTAAACAAAAAAAAATTATTCCATAATTTTTCCAATCTAATTCTAGGTTGTTCTTGGGTCTCAAGTGGGTTGTTTTAACGGGCATTACATTTTTTTGGTTGGTACTTTAGTGATCTAGGAGTGGGTCCTAAAAGGAATTTATAATTTGTTAGACGTCCTAGTGTGCCCTTGTGCCACTTTTCTTTTTAGTAGTTTGAAATATTTATATTGTAAGTTATGACAACGAAGAAAGTGTATAACAATATACTAAACATGCCTCTTTCAAAAACATGTCAAAGTAGCTTCAGTGTTTTACTCCATATGCTAAGGATTTCCAACGAAGAAAAAAGAGGGTGGGGTTGCCCACGTTAAACAGGTGTCAGCGCTCATGGGCAGTTACTTAACCGACTCTTCTCCTCTACGTGCCTAACGCATTTCTACAACCTTTCACCTTTCATAATCAATAAATATTCCCTATTTCTCTGCAAATTCGCACATTACCGGCTTTGTCTGCATTTCTTGTTTTGTGGAAAGTTCTTTTTGTGGTTTCGATCTTGCGAAACATCTGTTTCATCACGGCGGACGGCACTGCAACCTGTATCGACATACTGTTGGCCATACTCTTGCCTCCACTGGGTGTCTTCCTTAAATTTGGCTGCCATGTAACTAACTCTTTATCTTTCTAATTATTTTTCCCCTCCTTTGGTTTTATTTGATGGTTAACCAGTAAATGATTGATGGTATTGCAGGCAGAGTTCTAGATATGTTTGCTGTTGACGATATTGGGGTACTTGCCAGGAATTATATATGCCATCTATGCTATCACCAAGTGACACAATCATCAATTATTTTGTTTGGATTTGTAAATTTTGTTTGGGGGAGCTGTCCTGATCAATAAGAATAAGGGTTTTTAGTGTTCTGGTTTGTTGCAGTCCAGCATTCTGGTATATGTAATATTTGATCATTTATTATAATTGTTTTTGTCCGATTCCTTGTTTTGATAGTTCATAAAAGTTCACAAAGATGATAGGTCTAAAGATATAATTAGTCTTTTCCCTTTTATTGAAGACACAGATTATTTCTTGTCCTTTATGTAAATATAAATATATTTCTTTTTAACAAAAGTAAAGATTACTCTTAACTAAACCTAAAATAAAATATACTTATAATTTCATTAATTTCCTAGAACATGTGTTTAAAAACAAGAATCCCCATATATTTAGGCCGAAGGTGATTCTATTTGAATTTGAACTTGCATACATCAGATAATGGACGTTGGATGTTTACCAAGTACATGCGTTGAATGAATTGATCTGCACCATTAATTTTTCCTTAAATCTGCATGCATTCTCCTCCGGAGCCTATCTTTTCTAACAGCTAATGGAGGTTAGAATGGATGTGAATTGTGATTTCATTTGTGTTAATAGTACGTTAGTTGGTTAAAAAAATTCAACTTTATTTTGCATAGCTCTTGATTGGTTATAACATGCAATAGTTGTTTGGAGTCCAAATTTGTGGGATAGACTGAGGGACAGGTTCATCATACTTAGTATTTTTCTCGCACTTACATTTGGATTACTCCATTTTTATCTCCTTAATTCAGCTTTGAGTTTCTAGTACAGTTGGGTACAACTCATGTTTCAAATAGCTTGGGAGATTTCTAACAATAGTGTGCAGATTCAGTGGACATGGTTGAATGTCTATTTTTGGAAATTTGTATTTCAGCTAATTCTATTGATTTGTTAGCCATTTGTGAAGACAATTGAACTCACATGTACCATCTCATATTGTCATTCTATGTAGAAGATTTATGGCCATGCAATAGAGCAGCAGTTGATCACCATTGGCATCTAACATCAGGTCATATAGTCACTCTGCGGAAAGGCAACATGGCCAGTGCAACAGAGTAGCACCTGAAAATCATCGTCAATAAGAGACTTTGTACTGTGTATAAGTAGTAGCCCTATAACGGGGTTAAAGTCATCATTATTGAGCTCGTTATAGATCAACTTGAATCGTCGTTTTGTGTAGAGGCATTATGACCATAGAGCGTAACGGTAGCTAATCATCATGTGATAATCTTCTCGGATTGTTGAAGTGTAAAACCCCTAGTGGGTAGATGTGGCAATCGAGACAATGAAAGAAGTAAATTAACCTATAGTGCTAGGATCGGGACCAAGTTTGCGAAGTGAGAAGAATGCATTACATTAGACCAAAGAGTCCACTACATTATTAGTTCGATGTGACAATAGAGTATTCAGATTTAGGATAGGGTAACAAAAGTTCGAGTAAGATTTTGGTGGAACAAAAGCCTTCCGACTAGGGAGGTGTGATCGGAGGACATTATAGGATGTTGGAGAGTTCCTAAATATCCCTAAACTATTACCAAGTGGTAGACTATTTTGAGATCTTTACAATGACATGTGGAACATGAAAAATGGATTTCATATGCTCAAGTTATGGTGACCAAAGACTAGGTATGGAAACTAGTCAACATAGGTCAATAAGCAAGTAACGCATTGGACGTGGCATTTTGCAAAAGGTTAGAAGGTTGAATTTTTATGTTTGATTACCTCTAGTCTTTGACAAACGAAAAAAATGGTTGGCCCCACAATTCATTGGCTAGGGACCCTCAACAAAGTTTGGCACACTCTTTTACAGAGAGGTGCCTTTTCCGCCTTGTATATTGTTGTTATCGATTATCAATATTATATGCCACATATTTTTATAACTCTGCTAATGTGGGATTGCATGTAGTTGAGTTGAATTTATGCAAGGTGCATGATTTAATCATCTCTGTCGAGCTATTTTGATAGCTCAGTGGGGTGGTCAACTCCCCTACGAGTCAAGTTGACCACATTGCTCGAGATCACCTCATATGGTTTGAGCTTATATATATTACGCCACAGCAAACCATTCAATGGCCTATCCACTTAGTGGAAATGAATCAATAGAATAATAAAACAAAGCTCGGATGAAATGCCTCAACAAAACTCAAAGGAACCGACAAACCACATGACTCAACCAATGTGTTCACCACTCCTTAATCAATTAGCTTTGCTAAAATACCAACTCATGGAAGGTTTCCATGTTCCAAAGCTCGACCCATGACTCGGTGGAGAGTCCAATGCAAAATGAAATAAATGGTGGGAAAAAAGACAAATGTGGCCCAAGCCATGGCTAATCACGTCGTCGTAGCCTTTTAAAAAGGCTCTCGCCACTTCAACTCCCATGCATGCGATCTAGTTGGGTGAAGTCCCTTATCATTTTTGTGTTGTGGATGTTGTTGTTTTTGTTTATGAATATTTAGAAAATATGAAATAAGTTATATATTAAGTATTCATCAAGTATAATGGACTTAAGATTTCAAATCATTATCCATAATCCACAACAAAATGAGTAGGTGCACATTTCAGTGTAGTGATTGAAAATTATACTGTAGTGCATGTGTTTAAAGGGACTAATCAGTTTTGGGAGTCATTGCATCCTATAAAATTGATGTTTAGTTCCTAAATCCTTGTGAACGGTGAAGTTTGAAAATTATAACCCCATTTTCGGATCATATACCCTTATTTAGTGTTTTTCGTACCTAAATAATATATGTTAGGTGTTCCACTTTTGTTTCAATCTTGTCTGCATTATTCACATCAATAAAATTTGGGTGAAAGCTATTTTCATTTACCATTTAAAAGAGGGATTTTTAATTAAAGAAGTGGTAATTAAATACCTTCATGTCCCACACTTGTTCCATGATTTATTTTGTAGAAATATACTCTGGTATCACCTACTCCCCTATAAGTACTCGAGCTTGAAATTCATAATGAACATTTAATAGGTTTTCTAATTTTATTTTATTTGGGGCATTTTAAACACATATTCCATTCATTTGCATAATGCGAGCGAGATCGCGATGAGAAATTAGAGCACATACAAAATATTATTTTTAGTGGGAACAATCTAAGTCATGGTGTTCCACTTCCCTTTTAAGTTTCAAGCTCTAGCAAGCACATGAAAATAGAAGACGAAAAAAAATCATTGATAATCAAGTTTTTCAAGAGATTGGCCAAACAATAAAAAGGTGGATTTTATTTTCCATTCAAAAGAGGGATTTGAACTAATAAAACCATAAAAGTGTATTATGCAATGTATAGGTGGAAAGAGGTTTCTTGTTTTCTTAATTTAAGATATGATGTGTTTAGTCTATGTTTAAGTAGTTCATGTCTTACAAATTATAGTCATGAAATAATTGGTTACTAAAAATATATAATCTATTAATAATATTCAAATTTAAATAATTTTTCAAATATATAAACAAATGTTACTTATGGTGTACACGTGGTCGAGGCATAGTATTTTAGAGGTATCTAATAATGCAAAGAGTGGTCGATCAAAATTGTAAATGTCAATAGTTGTTTGTGTTTTTAGCTCTTGTGTTATATGGGTAGTTAGGAAAAAATAAAATGTAAGGGGGTTCACTTGTGTGTTTTAATGGATAATTTAGAGACAAGGATATGTCGAGTGGACCTAAAACCCAAGGGTAGGGGTTTCATACACAATTACGATTAGGGTTTCTGTATAGCTATCAGGAAAACAAATATAGTTTCCTCTAGCCATGAGGCACATAGTTTTTCTAGATGTGAATGATGTAGGTGAAGTACACCTTGGAAGCGTGAAGGGAAATGGAATGTGCTTTTGGAAATGGATTTTCTCGCTCGAGAGGTGTGTTGATATGAAAACCCAATATATGAAATTACTTCCCTAGGATTAGGTAGCGAGTGTGCATAAAAATAATGTTCAAGGAAGACAAAAACATGAATTCAAGGTCAGAAATAAAATGTGATAATTTAATACATGCAGTTTGCATGGTTATTCCATGAGTTAGACTATACCCCACAAATAATATCGTTATGTGCTCCATTTTTTTCTCGATATCTCCTACATCATGCACATGAATGAAATTCATATTTAAAGGGACCCAAATTTAAAAATGAGGAAAACCTAGTAAATGTTCTTTTCTCATTTCAAGCTCGAGTACTTATAGGGGAATAGGTGATGAGTGAACAATTATACATAATAGAAGCACACAAATGGTTGGCCATATGAGTGAAATATGGATTTCATCTACCATTTGAAAAATGTTGTTTTAATAAAAACATGGGAATTAATTACCTACATGTCACACACCCATCCCCTAACTTATATTTTTCTTACCTAAATGATATTTGATGTGTTATGCTTTATCATATCAATCTCACCCATATTATTAAAATGAATGCAATTTATATATTAATGGACAAAAATTAAAATAATAATAAAAGCCAAACAAACTTCTTTTTCATTTTCCAGCTCAAGCAAAGCACGGGAGAATAATTGACACGCAAAATATTGTCGATAGTCAAATCCTTCAAGCAATTGGCCAAATGAGAGAAATGTGGCTTTTATTTTTCATTTGAAAAGAGGTATTTGAACTAATAAAACCATCAAATTTTACCGTTTAATGTTAATGTGGAAAGAGGTTTCTTTTTTCTTAAGTTAAGATCGATGTGTTTATGTACGTTTAAGCCATTCATGTATTGCAAATTATAGTCATGGAATAATTAGTTACTAAAAATATGTAATCTATTAATAATATTAAAATTTAAATTAGAGTTTAAATGTGTTACAAAATATTACAATAAATTTTAAAATTCAATTCTAAAAAATCTCAAAAATCAATTCCAATGAAACAACTAAATCCAAACCTAAAACAATAAATCAGTTGGATGTGGGTCTTATTGAAGCTGATTTGTCGAGCTTCATGTCCTATTTCTTGACAAATTTCGCTCATTGTTTTCATTTTCTATTATTATTTACATTGGTGACATCTCTAATGGTATATGGCAAAAATAGATGACTAATAGTGCGATTATAATGGCATCATATAAATTTGGAATTACAAAGTGAATAAGAAACATTTACAAATCTAACTAAATGGAAAGGCAATGATATATAAGCTCTGAGTTATATATATATATATATATATATATATATATATATATATATATATATATTCAATACTGAGATCTAGAATGATTATTTTATTTCTCACAGTTTGTCATCGAAACTCACAGTGGTAAGGTACATTCAACATCCAACCACGAAGAACTTGCAATCTATCTTCCACAATAAAACTTTAATAATACAATTCAAACTAAGCGCTTCCTCATACAACAAACAAGCCCCCTCTTTTTGAAGCATGCGGGGTCCTTGGATTAGTGAAGGAGCAAAGCATGGGATATCCTTGCGAAAGTGTTCCCCTCGTCAATGAAGAAATATGATGCCTTAACAATGATACTATGGATGCCCACCTTCAAGGCAATAATGTAATCCTTTTCGATAGGTTTTTGCTAACATTAAAAACACAGGAACAATGTCCTTGATAGTTCCACATGAGGGCCCATCATTTCTGTTGAATAAACCACCATTACTCATTTCTTGATGGTCACAAAGGCTCCAGAAGAGATATTGTTGTGAAAATATGGAACAAAACCAAAGAAAAATATAGACAAAACATCCACTCCATCACTAATGACCAACATGTTCGATCCCACAATGTCCTTTGAGGAATCAATATCGTTCATGGCAATTCGTCCCATGGGGGCCATACCCAGGTGGGTAGAAAGAATCCCACATCCTCTATGTAGTTTATTGTTGCATTAGACATTGTTAGCTTTCATGCCCATAGAAGTCCCTTGCAGGTCGTAATCCCGATGGGGTTGATCTTCTCGTACTTGGCCACATAACGCTTTTCTAAAAAAGTGTCTTCGTATGAGCTTTATATTACAAACCGAAGAATTGAAGGCGATGTCGTTCTCACATGTTCCTTTCCATCCATTTACATCACAACACAGAGGTAATGTCATGTATATGGACATGGACATCAATGGATCAACTTAGTTTCAGGGTTGTTTATATGGCCTAAATATGGACAATGATGATTACAAGATGTTGTTAGAGCCCCCAAGAATTCTACCTGTAAATATGCCTTTCGGTGTAAAAATATATGTTTAATATTATTTGTTTATAATTTTATTTTATTGGGCGGAGCTTAATTTTTCATGAAGCGCTCTTATTTTTATTAATAATTTTTTTTTATATCAACTAATTAAACATTCCAAGTATTCAATATTCAAATATCAACCTCATAAATAAAATTCCAAAATAAATTTTATAATTTAAGAACTTAAAAACCAATTTCTTTTTTGCTTTTTACTTTTTGATTTATTCTATTTTTGTGGAGTGTCTTTTCTAAATCTTATAGTGATTTCTTATAATCATATAAATATTTTATGTAAAATATTTGTATACAAGTTGACTAAATTAGTGTAAATAATTTGTTTCTCTAATATAAAAACTATTATTTTAATTTATATATTAAAAAACCATTCATTACATGCATTTTTTTTTCTCATTTGTTAAAATGTTTCACTTTGATAAGATTTGTTATATCATAACTTTGTTAATTATAATTACTTTTAAGAATTATTTTATCTATATTTAACATAGACAATTTATTTGTTATTAAGAATTTAAATTCCAATGAATTAATTTGTCAATATAATTCTATATCGAAATATTAAATTGAAGTACTTTACAAAACATTTACAAACTAATTCACTGGAAGGTATGGTGACTGATAAATATAGGATATCTTCCATTGATTACTTCGAGGTGATGTTAGCGAGGTTACTCTGCTCATGACAACCTGGTCTCGTTTCTCTTTTCATACATTATATTTCGGGTGGGGGATCCGTTTCAGTCTCGGCCCGTCACACTGCCCGCCAAGGAAGTGGTTCTCCAAAAACATTTCGAAAGAATTCAAAGTCTACTTCATCGTGCGTAGGTCCTTGAGATGACAGTTATGCCCATCACATTTACACCATTAATTACATTCTTCAATATGGAATGAAATGCTTATCGGTTTAACACACATAGAATGATGTTATGGTGCCTATAGAGTCGTTGGGCACCAGCTTTATTTTCGTATCGAATTTCCCAAACAGATATTCGTTCTTGGATTGAAACCCAGAGCCTGAAAACACACAAACCAACAACAATGTGAATTAATGATATGAAAATAAGGAAACGGGGAATGATGTGTGTTTAATATTGAAACCTGAGCGATTGTTGAGACTGAGCTGAAATTCCTGGCCATTGTCAAGCACCTTGATGTGGTCGGCACCGAATGTAAACCTTAAAAAAAAGGCCTAACAGCATGACCATTGAGGGATATGAATAAGCTCTCTAGTGTAGAGCTATGCATGAACACCATGAGTGGCGTGTATTTATTTATTAACTTTCCGATTACATGCAAGCCACTAAATTGACAGCCTCCTTAGTTATCATAACTTAAGAGATGACTTGGTTGGTAATGAAAAGCAACAATAGCGTGGAGATTACTGAGATGAGAATTGGGAACATGTATTCTATCAGAGAATCAAGTTGGTATACCTAGTAGGAAAACACATTCATATCTAAGATATGTTCATTAAAAATGTGTATCGTATATCCATGCATAAGGAGTAATTTGATCAAAGTTCATGTGTGTTTTGGAGTAGTCCTACCAACATCTCACGAGTGTCCGTTAGCTGTAGGAAGACGGTATGAAACCTAGGCTTCAGCTGTATAAAGGTAGCACGGAACTTGTGCATTGGTGGTTGCTTCCTCACTCTAGGCTAAAGTTTACCAAGGCAAGGAGATTGAGCTTAAGAAGGTAAAATGTAATGATTCCTCATAATAAAAAAATGTGTATGTACGGGAATGCCGCAATTGAGGAAATTTTGGGCAGTTCGAAAAGCACTTGAAAATAGATAAACATCGTAGGAAAGTCGGTTCAAAACGTGATTCGATGGATATCATTTTCATCGACAACGATAGGACCACTTGTCAAAGAGGTGAAATGTTATGTTGATATTTAGATATGAGGGTTTGTAGTGTCCTTGAAACAATTTGAGGATGTATTGAAAGAGGTTTGTTTGACATGAGTAGTAAGACAAGTAAAGTTTGCATAGTTATTAAAGTAACACGGAGATGCACATAAAAGTCATATCTAATTTGGCTAGTTATGCAACAAATATACATATCTCATAACTACTCAACTATTATGTTAATGAGTGGGGGCAGTTGTTTCTTCCCCATAGCAAGGAACACAAGAGCATCGACCTTTCACTTGAATGCTACCATTAGGATGGCCTGCTATTTCCCATTACACTACTACAAGTGGGGGTCATTTGAGACATTAATAGAGACAAAATTTGACTAAATTGTCTCAAATAGAGACAATAAAAAAGTTGTATATCGTCTCTATTATTGTCTCAAAGCGGGTGTCTCTAATATTGTCTCTAATTATTGTCTCTCAAGAGACAATAATGATTGATACATATTTTGTCTCTTGAGAGACAATATCATTTTTGTCTCTCTAGAGACAATATCATTTTCGTCTCTCTAGAGACAATATCATTATTGTCTCCTTAGAGACAATACCGAATACTAACATTTTGTCTCTCTGGAGACAATACTAATTTCAATTTTTATTGTCTCTCTAGAGACGATACGAATTTAAAGAATGAAAAATATGAATTTTAAAACTACATAATAACCAAATATCATATAGTGCAATCAACGAAGTTACATATCATCTATGATGTCGGAGTGGTCTAGTAATTAATATTATAAATTAACAACAATTTGATTTAAATATTGTGCCCAATAAATGGGTCCACAAATATTTTATTAATATCAAATAAGATAAAATACAAAAGGGTGTCTGAATTCCGTTAACCCTTGAAATACAATGATAACAATACAAAAGGGTGTCCAATTCCATTAACCCTTGATATATAATATTAACACCTTCTCTCCACCACCAACTTCAAGTGATCCATATGATTCCCTAGTGCTACTTTGAGGTTATTTTTCTTCACTTTAATTTTGAGCAACTTCCTTTTTGATCAATTGTCTCTCCATCGGTAGTGATCATCTTCATGTTCTTCACTTTGATTGTCTCAACTTTGATGCAATTCTCTACTATCGTTAAGAACGAAGGTGCATTGGATTCTAAGAAATTATGATCACATATTTTACTCAATTCGCCAAAAGTATTCACAAATTACATTTAAATTAGGACAATAATTAGTTTTTACTAAATCGACACTCGATCTTTACATTTTGTTCTAAAAAATTAGTTATCACTAACTCATTCATGTCAATCCATTTTCATAACTTATATCAAGGAAGAACCTCGGACATTATAATCACTGGAATTCTACACATGCCTAGTGAAAATCTTCCGATATAAGCCTCGTACATAAAAACAAAAAAGAAGCCATTATTCATCTATTTTTTCTTGGTGGATATTCTACACTAGATGCATCAAAATTGAGTAAAAACATACAAGCATTATATACAAACAATGCCCAGTGAAACCATTGAGGCACAATGACACCAATACTAGACCAATTAAATCTACCCTACTTCAAAGCAATTTCAAAGCAAATTGATGAAAATGCCCCTATATAACAGAAAATGAGTCAAGATAATCCACAATAAACATGAATAATTGTGATCTTTTCTCTAATTTACGTTTTGCAATTTATACTTTTATGTACTTGGTAATTTTCTTAAGTGATTGATTCTCTCCTTGTGGATGTATGGAACATCAAAGCTCCATTGTCAATAAAATTATATTATATTCAACTACATTTTTGTTTTGTCTTTAGATCAGTTTCTTTGCATGTTAGTTTTTTGTTGGATTTTCCTAAAGTCAGCAACATGGAGGAGTTAAAACTGATAACAAGCAACATTCTTAACTATGTAGAAGGAAGGGGTTTCATAGGGATTGAATGTCACAGGAGTGCAAGCATTTGTGAATGTTCAAGAATCTCTTGGTATGGATTGTGGTGGTACATGCAACTTAAGTGAGTGAGAATAATAGAAATAAAAAGACCAAATATTCTCTGAAATGATTAATTAGGTAGGGTGTTGGGATAATCAATCATCTTCAAGTGATGGTTTTGCATATTAGTAAATATGGGTAATTGGAAACTATGAGGTGAAAAGGGCATTAAGAGTTGTTAGGGATGAAAATCATAAGTAACGTAAAGTTGTTCGAGATATGTTAGTAGAATATGGAACATAAAATGTTTTGATTAGATAGGCCACCTTTATAATACAAACTTTTACATCAAGAAAATGCAATTGTTCCAGTATAACATGTAATAAAAGATGTTTGAAACAAGCAAAAGCAAACTAACTTCTCTGACATGTGCAGACATGCAATTGGCCATACCTGAAAGCCTTGGAAACGCATTTTCTCTAGTAAAATTTTATTTGTAGACTTCTCATCATAGCTACAACGTATGGCAAGAAGTCTCCATATTAGAATATGATATTTTGTGCTAACAATTTGAAATTTGAAATCAAGTAGCATAACAAATTTGAAGAATGATTATTTCCAAGCTATTCTATGAAAATGGTGTCAAAGACTTTGAAGACTTACTTCACATCCAATGCTTCAGGGGTGAGAATACCAAAACGGTCAAGAAATTCATCAAATGTTCGCCTTGTGGGGTATCCAACACAGCTAATCTTGATTGCTTCCATGACACCTTGCAATGTAGATGAGCCACACATTCTAATCGATGTTTCTGTATGCTAACCTTTTGGCTGAACCAGGAAATTTCATACAAGTCGAAGTTTCCATAGATATTTAAAAATCTTCATCTAAAAATCTTCATTAGATTATATCTAATTAGATTTAATTAAATTAGATCTAATTTTATTTCATTCACATTATTTAAACACTATTTCTTTGGCATTATAAAATTTGGTCTTTTTGCTTGTTGTATTTTCAACCTTAGTCGAGTGCCAAAGACGAAGGGTGAGGTCCGGGATTGGCAGGTGGCTAATCCCCCTTCGTAATACAAACAAAACCTATCTCAAATTCCATGCCATTTCCAACGAGCATGCATCGACACCTTTTGCATGCGTTTAGGGTGTTTTTAAATCATTTGCAGCTTATTTACTTTTTCTCATCAATTGCGGGAATTGGTTTTTCTATAACTTTTGACTCGTTGCTCCATTTTGAGCACTTCTTTAGTCAAAGTTTCATGTTTTTTTGCACTCTAGATGATGGGATCATTATCTTTGTAAACGCACTAATTTTATAAAGTGCCGCATTCTGGGGGGTGTCTTTGTATTGCTTATTTCAGCTCATTTTTTTAGCTTTGTTCTATTCCTTTTTTCATGGACTTGTGAGCGCATCCGCCACAGTCTTACGAAAAAGGGATTCTTTCGTGCGACGTGAGACATTTTTTCTCACCACCGGGGTTGGATTTCACCTCCTTTCTATTTTTTTCTTGTCGTGTCGATCTGTTGCGCCCTATGAACCTTGATTGTTGTCTCCACCATTGTGCGTTATTATGCTAATTGCAAGGTGAGTGACAAACTAGTTCTCGAAACACAGTGGCATCTGGTTGTAATCAATGCCTTTGAACTATAAATTGCTGAAAGTAGGGGTTGTTATTGTCACAGGTGGTTGTGTTTCTTTTCTACATTTCTTTCTCTCTCTCTCACTATGGATGCACTTTGATTCCTTTTTCTTACGCCGTTCAACTTTTTCAAATGGAGATTGAAAATAATAATGAAACTAAGGGGGTAAAGGGTTATTCCACTTCACCATGGGAAGCGAGACTTAACCAAATGACGAACTGAAAAAACTAAGTGGTTAAATCGTAGTGATGAAGCTTTAGGTCTTCTTTGCATGTCCATTTCTCCTGACTTGCTCTTCCACATTGAGGCATCTGAAAAACCTACATCTACGTGGAAAATGTTGGATGTGATGTTTGGACAACTAGATGACATGAGAGCACATGAGTTGGAAAATGAACTACTAGGGTTAAATCCTAGTGACTTTAAAAACCTACAAGCCTTCTTCTTGAAATTTGTCCACATTAGATTATTGTTAAAAGGATGTCAAGTAGAAAAGAAAGATTCTCAATTGATCTTGTCGATTCTCTCTAAGCTAGGTCCCAAATATTTTGTCTTCATGTCAACTTTCTACGCTACAAAATCTACTTTGGGTGATACTTGGACGATGCCCTCCTTTGACTGTTTTTCGTCCCAACTCATTCAAGAATAGGACAAACTCATTCAAATGGGGTCTCTCAAGTCCAAGTCACATGCCCTTATAGCAAGTACTAGCAAAGGAAAGAAGACTGAAAATAAGAAACATACAAAGGATCAACCTAAGAAAGAAACCAAGATCAAACCTAAAAATGACACAAACACTTCGACTTCTAAGCCTAAGGCACAGAAAAGCAAGTATTTGTGTTCCTATTGCAATAAGAATGGTCACGATGAGCAACACTGTTTTAAGAAACAGATTGATCACTTATCTCATTTACTTGAGAAAAATAAAATAAGTGTTCCTAAATGCATAAAACAAAATGCCCCGAAGGCCGAGTCTTACGCTACAAAAGGTGTTAAAAATGATAAGAAGAAAGGAAAGGTCCTTGTAGCCAAAGTTGCTCCTTCATCAACATGAATTATAGATTTCGAGTGCCTCACACCACATGGGTTCTTCGCATGTTGAGTTTTCCAACATCAAACCTTGTGGAATGTCCCAAATCATGATGGGTAATGACACAACAGTGTCGGTTTCTAGTAGTGGATTGGTAGAGATGGATGGGGGACATTTAACCAAGTGTTGAGTGTTCCTGATCTCTCTACCAATCTCTTATCGGTTTACCAAATTACTCATCTTGGTGAAGGAATGCGAGTGGAATTTGGTCCTAACTCGGTGATTATTCGTGAGCTTAACAATGATACTACAGTGGCTAAGGGAAAGGTAGATCACCGTTCATGGTTGTACACCTTCTCCCACTTTACTTTTGATTCTACGCCCACTGCCTTGCTCACTCATGCAAATGAGGTTAGTAAGCTATGGCATGAGCATTTTAGACATCTAAATTATCGCTATCTTGAACAATTGAGTCAAAATGAAATGGTCAATGGGTTGCCTCACGTCAAGTTTTCTAAGGGTCTTTGTGAGGGTTGTACCCTTGGAAAGCATCCGAAAAGAAATTTGACAAAGGAAAATCTGGAGAGCCACTTGTCCCTTGGATCTTGTTCACGCTGATGTTTTCGGTCCATTTCATTCTCCTTCATTTACTAGAGCTCTTTATGTTCTAACCTTCATTGATGACTATTCACGATTTACTTGGGTATATTTTATTAAGCTTAAGTCTCAAGTCTTTGAACATTTTCGGGACTTTAAGGCTCTTCTTTGAGAAACAAAGCGAACGGTCTATCAAGGTTCTTCAAACCGACTGATGGAGGTGAATATGTAAACAATAGGTTCATGGATTTCTGTACTTTAAAAGGGATCTCTTTGCAACATATAGTTGCTTATAGCCCTTCACGAGAATGGAGTCGCGAAAGAAAGAATCATACTCATAAGGAGATGACCACTTGTATGATTCACTCGAATTCTCTTCCTCCGTAGTATTGGGCCGAAACTTAGTTAATTATGCAAATTACATTTAGAACCGTGTTCCACACAAGGCAATAAGAGGGATAACACCCTTTGAAGCTGGTTTGGACAAGCTTTGATGTTGAGAAATTTTGATTCTTTGGATCCAAGGCTATGGCTCGGATTCCCAAGAAGAAACGAGGCCTTGGAACCACAATACAAAATTTGTATCTTTGTAGGGTATCCTGAAGGCATGGAGGGATATCTATTGATGAATTCTACTTCTCATGAGCTATATATTGAGAGAAGTGTTAAGTTCGATGAGTCTTCTTTGACTTCTACTTCTCCACCTATAGAGGTTCTTCAATTCGCTGATTTAGATTCGACTCATCAGAGATGATGATCATTGTTGAGTGTGCTCCTCTTCTGGATCCTCCTGACCATCAAATATTTGAGTCTTCTAATTCTGATAGCAGTGATGATGAGGACTATGTCCCTTCTCACTCAAGTGAAGAATCTTCCGACTGAGCCTGATCCTCCTGGTCCCCTTTGGGCCAGGAAAAATTTGCAAAGTGTTGGAGATTTAGTTGGAGATACTTCGGATATGAGACATACTCACTCAGATTTCATTGGACCCCACTCTTTCTTCACCTCTGCTTCTAATCCATAGTCTTTCCAAGAGGCTTCTGGTATTCCTGAGTGGGATTCTGTCATGGATGAGGAGTATTCCTCTCTCATGAAGAACGATACTTGGGATCTCACCACTCTTCCGAAAGGAAGAAAAATCGTTCAGCGTAAGTGGGCATTCCGAACAAAGTATAGAGTAGATGGAGATGTCAAAAATTTCAAAGCACGATTAGTAGCTAAGGGTTTCTCCCAGATATCTTGGGTTGATTATGTAGAAACCTTTTCTCCAGTTGCGAAGATGAATTATATTCGATCGACCCTAGCCATTGCCGCAGCGAGCAGATGGAAATTTCATCAAATGGATGTTAAGAGTGTCTTCCTTCATGGTGACCTAGAGGAAGAGATCTATATGGAACAACCTCTGGGTTATGTCCAAGATTCCTCCCTCGTTTGTAAATTAAAGAAGTCTCTTTATGGCCTTAAACAAGCCCCTCAATCTTGGTATGCCAAGATGGACTCCTTCTTACTTACATCAAGGTTTACTAGGTGTCACTCTGATCCAAATGTTTATATTCTATGGCAAGATGACTCCATACTCATTCTTGTTCTATATGTTGATGACTTGTTGATCACAGGAAGCTCTTCCTCTATTATTGATTCCGTGAAGATCACCTTCACCAACAAGTTCTCCATGACTGACTTAGGTCTGCTTCATTACTTCCTTGGGATCCATATTTCACAATCTGACTCGGGAATCTTGATTTCACAACCTAAGTATGCTCTTGATTTGCTAGCTCGGTTTCAGATGTCTGATTGCAAGTCTTCTCCTACTCCTTTTCTTTCCGGGGTTAAGTTGGTTTCAGATTGCTCTATTCCCTTGGTTGATGGTACTCTTTATCGACAGTTAGTGGGGAGCTTGATCTACTTGACTCACACTCGACCGGATTTATCATATGTTGTTGGGATCATGTCCAAATTCATGCAGGAGCCACATGAGCTACATTGGAAAGTAGCTAAATGGATACTTCATTATTTTTGTGGCACTTATGTTGATGGCATTCACTATCATGGAGGGGTTGATATTGACTTGATTGGATTCACAGATTCTGATTGGGTCGGTGACTTAGATCATCAAAAATCTACTTCTGGCTACAATTTCTCTCTTGGTTCGGGTCTTATTAGTTGGTCTAGTCAAGAAGCAGAATGCAATTGCGATATCATCTATAGAGGCAGAATATAGAGGAACGATTAACGCACGCCACTGAAGTTCTTTATTTGGATACAAGGTATTCTCGAAAGAGTTTGGCATCCACTTTTGGTGGCCTACCATTATCTACTGTGATAACACGAGCACAATCTCTATTTACAAAAATCCAGTTCAGCATTAGCGAGATGAAGCACATTGAGATCCATATGCACAGCATACGGGAGCTTATTCATGATGGTATCATCGACATTGAGTACATTAAAACCGATCATATTACAGATTTATTCGCCAAGCCCTTCACTGAGATGAAGTTTCTTCACTTACGGTCTCTTATTGGGGTGAGGTCTTCTGTAGCTGCCCATCTTCTTAGGGCTATGTAGTCCTTCTTTTCTTCTTCTTCTAGGAAGATTGTGTTTATATATGGGCACCTTATCAGGCCTTTATTTTTGGGCCCCATTGACACATCTTTCTTAGTTGTTTAGGAGTGTCTTCCTCTTCCGTCTGACTCATCACAACTGCTACCCCAGCTTCGATGAAGGGGGGTGTTAGTGTGAATTATCCTATGTGTCCTCCTCTCATGTTGAAGGGTAATCTCACATGGGTTAGGTTTAGGGTTAGGTTTATGGTTTCATATGTGTCATGCACTAGGGTTACTCATCACCCTATATGTACCCCTTTTCTATTCATTTATGAGCATGCCAAGACACTCCGTTGTCTTTCCTCTATGCAAGCTTTGTTTCTGTTGAGCAAGTTCTTCCATTACTAATCATTTTTTCCTTGCTATCGTTGGAGCTATCACGATTCCATTGGATTTTAACTACTTCATGGTGCCTCGTTTCGATTTGATTCTTGCAAACTCTTTTCAAGTTACCCAAGAAATGTTACCCCAAGTAATGTAGCCAAATTAAGAACAAACCGGATATCTGCAAATAATATGAACTCCAACAGAAAATAGATCTCCTTCTTTGTTATCAAATAATGAAATACAATGTTTCCTAAATAGGAAAAAAACTCCCAACTCGAGTTTCCAAGTAAACTCTAGCTAACTCGACTAAATCTACTCTAGGTGGAGGAAATTACTATTTTTAGTAGTTTACTAGAACCTGCTATTCTTAGTAAGTTCACATGCTTATTCATATGGGCACAGAAATTTCCATGCATCTTCTACATCCCTAAATTAGAGGAATTGCCAAATTTCTAACTCATAATGCAATTAATAGACTAAAATTAACTAATGCTCAAAAATAGGAAAAACTGAACTATAACTTAAATCCTAATTTTCGGCCTCAAGATGGCGGATTTAGGGCCCGAAAACATGTCAAAAACTTGCCCCCAACTAGTAGGGTAGGTTTCCACTGCGTTCATCTCATCGAAACACGTGGTTTCAAAAAAAGGACTCAAACAGACACCCAGAGCTCAAGTTATGACCTTGTCAAGTTCCTGCTAATTCTGGCACATCATTCTCCCCTGCTTGAAAAAAATGCAGCTCCTGTAAGTTGTCTTCTTCAAACTACTTCCATTTATCTGCATCCAACTTTTTAATCTCCCACTCTGTGACCCAATTATTTTCCTCTTGTTCTAGTCCTTTCCAATGTACCAAATATTTGTTGTATTTCCCATGTCGCGTGTCCATTGTTTTCTTATCTAGAATCTAATCCACTTCTTCTTTCTTCTTCACTGGAAACTGTTGCCTCCAATCTACTAATTCATCAATAGCATCCCCTTCTGCACCATCCCCATGAAAAGAATACAAATCGAAACATTAAACACCGGAGAAATATCAAAATTCCTTGACAATTCTACCTCATAAGCATTATTGTTTATTTTTTCATGATTTCATAGGGACTAATCTTCTTGTACTTTAGCTTGTTATAGATTCCTCTTGAAACCTTTCCTTCTGGATATACCATAACAACTCACCAACTATAAATACCTTTCTCCGTATGTGCACATCTGTTATTTCCTTATACTTATCATTACTATTCTACTGACTTCTTCCGCACTTCTTCCTACAATTGGTGTATATGTTTAGCAAATGCTTCTGCATCATCACTGACTCTTCCATCAACTAGTAGTTGTACCAAATCTAACACCCCATTTGGATTACTCCCATACACAATTGAAAATGGAGACTTTCCCATGGATCTCATTTATGGAATCATATATGCAAACTTAGTTTGTGGTAATGCTAAGTCCCATTATTTTAGCTTTTCCCCAAAATGCACCTTAACAGTTTCCCAAACTCCTGTTCACCACCTCTATTTGCCCATCGATGTGGATGATAGCACTTCTTTGGATTATAATTGAGTTCCAAATTTCTTCCATAAAGTCCACCAGAAGTGACTTAAGAACCTTATGTCCCTATCTGAAGTAATGGTTTTTGAAACACCATGCAAACGAACAACTTCTCTAAAAAACAAATCTGCTACCCATTTTGCATCACTTGTTTTCTTGCAGGCAATAAAATGAACCATCTTAGAAAACCTATCAACAACCAAAAAAATTGAGTCATTACCTTGTTGTGTTTTTGGTAATCCCAAAACAAAGTCCATACTCAAATCTATCCACGACCCTTTAGGAACAGGCAACAACATATACAACCTTGTATTCTATGCATGGCCTTTCGAGACTTGGAAAATTCAACATCTCTCCACATATCTTACCACATCTCTTTTCAGCTTTGGCCAATAGTATTTGTCTGCTACCAAGGCTATCATCTTATCTTTACCAAAATGCCCAGCCAACCCTCCGCTATGCAACTCTTTCACTATATTCTCTCTCATAGACCCAACTGGAATACATAGTTGGCGTCCCTTGAATAGGTAGCCATCCTGTAAAATATACTCATCCAAGACATCTCCTGCATTGTCTGACAATGGACTAATTAGTCTTTCAACAATATCCTTGAAATTAGAATCAGAAGAATACAAACCCTTTATTGCTTCAAAACCCACCACCTCATTTTCCATAGTGGTAAACAAAGTCACACGCCTACTCAATGCATCTACAACTTGATTCTATTTTCTTGATTTATGTTTTAGAGAAAAAGTATAACCCTACAAAAATGATACCCACTTTGCATGCTTACTATTCAACTTCTTTTGGGTATTCACATACTTTAGGGCTATGTGGTCTGTAAATAACACAAACTCCTTAGGCACTAAGTAATGCCTCCAATGCCTTAATGCTTGTACAATTGCATAAAATTCCACATCATAAGTAGAGTAGTTATTTCTTACCTCATTCAGTTTCTCACTAAAGAAAGCTACCTGGCTTTCCTCATTGACTTAGAATAGCTCCAATACCCACATGTGAGGCGTCACAATCAACCTCAAACACTTTATCAAAATATGTTAGTGCTAAAATAGGTGCTTCTGTCACCTTCTTCTTCAAGAATTGAAAACTATCGTCACTTCCTTTGTCCACAAAAATTGCTTCTTTTTGTGCAATCTATTATAGGTGCTCTGATATTGATGTTTTTTTATTAAATTTTCGTAAAATGTTGCTAGACCATGAAAGATCATTACCTCTCGTTATACTCTGTGGATTAGGCCATTCAATAATTGCCTTTATCTTTCTAAATCCATCTGTACCCCCTCCTGTTGAAATAATAAAGCCCAAGAATACCAAACTCTCTTGCATGAATGTGCACTTCTTCATATTTGCATAGAGTTTCTCTTTCCTTAACACTTCAAATACCAACCTTAGATGCCTCAAATTTTCTTCTTTAGTTTTACTAAAGATCAAGATATCATCAAAATAAACCATAACAAACTTACCATTATACTCCCGTAGTACGGTGTTCATCAATCTCATAAAAGTACTAGGAGCATTGGATAACCCGAATGGCATCACCAACCACTCATATAATCCATTTCCTGTCTTGAATGTTGTTTTTCACTCATCTCCTTCTCGATCTAAATCGATGATAACCACTTCGAAGATAAATCTTGGTGAAATACTTAGATCCAGCAAGCACATCCATCATATCATCAAGGCGAGGCATTGGGAACCAATACTTGATTGTAATTTTATTGATTGCTCTTCTATCCATGCACATTCTCCATGTTCCATCCTTCTTTGGTGTTAATAAAGTGGTGTTGCACAATGGACTCATGCACTCCATTATGACCCCCTTTCGCACGAGCTCTGCCACTTGCCTATTCAACTCTGCATGTAATGTCGGGCTCATCCTATAAGCCGCTTGATTTGGGAGTGAAGACCCTGGAATCAAATCAATGTGGTGTTGAATATCTCTTTTGGGTGGTAATCCATCTGGTAGCTCATTAGGAATAACATCCAAAAATTCTTTTATTAATTCTTATGTTTCTATTGGTATTCGAGCACTTACAAGTTCATCCTTATTTGCAACTAGTGCATAACAAAAACCGGTTGTCTTTGCCTCCTTCACAAATTCCTTTGCAGAAAACATATTTTCAGCCTTCCCCTCTTCTTTAAGAGGTAGCAAAACTATTTTTTGTGCCATCCTTCCAGAAAGTATAAGTATTCTTTCCCCCATCATGAATAATTTTTCTATCAAATTGCCATGGTCTTCCTAGCAGCATATGACATGCATCCATAGGAATAACATCACACCAAATCTCATCCTTCTAATTGTTCCCAATAGAAAAGCTTATTAAACATCTCTTATCAACAGTAGCTTCATTACCCTTCTTAAACCATGCAATATGATAAGGGTTAGGATTCTTCTCACAATGTAGACCTAATTTATCGACCATATCTTTTGAAACCATGTTCTCACAACTACCACCATCAATAATAACATTACATACCTTTCCTCCCGAAGTGCATCTTGTTCTAAAAATATTTGTATGCGGTCATGTTGATGCGAAGCATAACTTGAGAGACCATAACTTTTGATCTCGACCTTTGGATGGTCCTGAAATTTTACAGGGTAGTAGATATACATTAGTACTATGCTAGGGTAAAATTTACCTATAAGATTGAGCCCATTTTGGCACATTTTCAGGGTCGAATTCCTTCATCTAGTGGCCTAAAATTGGCTCCGAATGTTTTATCCGCTTTTGAATAGGTCTTAGAACTTTAATAACTTTTGTTGTGCTTGTCATAATAAGTCCAAATTTCTGTGAGCCCTAATTTATGAATGCATATTTGGCACGAAAATTTTGGGTTCAATCCAAATTGTTTTGCATTTTAGGGTTTTTTGGCTTTTTAGGGTTTGAGAGTAGTCTTGAAATAAAAGGATTGTAATGATTTAATAGATCGGTGTGAATCCCAGAATGAGAAGTAAACTATTTTGAAACTCTTTGTTTTATTTGCAAAGTTGTTTATGTGTTTTTTTGGAGGTATTTCAACCTCTTACAGTTGGATTCACATCAATTGGTATCAGAGCTGGATTTTGATCTTGCATGGAAATAGTTAAGGTAACATATTACATTTTTGTGTAGTTTTACCTCTATTTTATATAACCACGGCTAGACGCTGGGAGGAGAGGTTATTCCCAAATGAATAGGCATATGCGGGAGCTCTAGAGACAAGTTTCTGAGCTCACGGGAGAAGTTACTTGCCTTAGAAGGAGACATGCAAATGGGGATGCAAACCCGAGATAGTGATATTGAAGAAGAGGCTCCACTAATGAATGAAGGAGGAGATGATGAAGAAAATAAGAGAGATGAAGAAACCTTGAATGAGAGACCATTTGAGGAGAGATTGATCCAAGCTTTAGAGGGAAAGAATGATGACATCAAGATTAATGTTCCTGATTATGGTGGAGGGTTACGACCAGAGGAGTTGATTGACTGGTTAAATCGCATGGAAAAATTCTTTGAGTGGAAAACCCTTTCAGAGGAGAATAAGGTTAAGTTTGCATGCACTAAGTTGGACCTGGACATGCATTGATCTGGTGGGATCACCTACAAAATGAAAGACAAAGGAATGGAAAGGGAAAGATCCAAAACTGGAATAAAATGGTAAAGAAGCTGAAAGAAAAGTTTCTTCTTGTAGATTATGCTCAGACACTCTTTCGAAGGTTCCAAAACCTAAGACAGAAGGATCTCAAGCATTAAGGAGTATACTAATGAGCTTTATAAGTTATCAATCGGGGTGGAACAGGAGATTTCAAGAAAAAAAGGCTACATGGTACATAAATGGGTTGAGTTACACCATACAAGATGAGCTGAGTATGCTCCAGATCCATAGCCTAGATGATGCTTATCAACTTGCATTAAAGGCAGAGGAAAAGAACCAGAGGAATAATTTTAGAAGAGGTGTGAAGAGAGGTCCATCATCATCTCTAATGAGGGGCATGGGTAGATTTGAATCTACGAAAGGTGAATCCTCTAATACAGAAGGGCATGAAGATTTTGGTCAAAACCATGGTAACTACCAAAGAGGTAGGAGGTTTCAGAGGGGAAGAGGTTATAATGGAGGATGGGGATGGAATATCCCCAAAGGTAATATACATGTTACAGATGTGGTGAAGAGGGGCATAGAGCTTTTGAGTGTCTGCACTATCCTACACAAGACAGATGGCAAGGAGAAAACTATGAGTGAATGCAGTTTGAGGTGAAGAGGAAGAAGAAATGGAGGTTTTTGTAGACTTGGGTGAAACCCTCATGATAAGGAGGATGATGATTGTCCCAAGGAAGGAGAAAGAACATGATGATGCTGGAGCTAATTCATGGATTCGAACAAATATATTTCGAACAAGATGCACCTCTGGAGGAAAGGTATGTAAAATTATAATTGATGGTGGTAGTTGTGAAAATATGGTTTCAACTATAATGGTTGATAAAGTGAATCTGAAATGTGAGAAGAACCCATATCCCTATCGTATATCATGGTTCAAGAAAGGAAATGAAGTAACCATAGATAAAAAGATGCCTTATAAAGTTTTCAATTGGGAATACCTACAAGGATGAGGTTTGGTGGGATGTTATCCCAATGGATGCATGTCATATATTATTGGGTAGGCCTTGGCAATACGATAGAAAGGTTACACATGATGGAGGGAAAAATACATATACCTTTTGGAAGGATGGTGTAAAGGTGGTCTTGTTACCCTTCAAGGAAGAAGAGAAGAGTGAGGGCTTATTGGCTATAAAAGAGTTTGTTACATAAATGGAAGAATCTGGATGTTGTTATGCACTAATGTCAAAGAAGCTGGAGAAATAAGACTTTAATATACTTGTTGCAGTAGAAAAGATACTAAAAGAATACAAAGATGTCATACTAGATGAGCTACCAGATGGGTTACCTCCAAAGTGAGATATTCAACACCATATTGATTTGATCCCAGGATCGGCCCTTCTAAACCAAGCAGCCTATCGGATGAGTCCGACATAGAGTGAAGAGTTGAACAGATAAGTGATAGATCTAATACAGAAAGGGTTAGTGAGAGAAAGCATGAGTCCATGTGTAACTCCAGCGTTATTGACTCCCAAAAAGATGGAGATTGGAGAATGTGTGTAGATAGTAGAGCCATAAACAAGATCACAATTAAGTATCGGTTCCCAATTCCATGATTGGATGATATGATGGATGTACTAGTGGGAGCCTAATATTTTAGCAAGATTGACCTACGGAGTGGTTACTACCAGATCCGAATCTGTGAAGGGGACGAATAGAAAACTACTTTCAAAACAAAAGATGGATTATACGAGTGGATGGTGATGCCATTTGGGCTATCTAATGCACCCAATACATTCATGAGGTTGATGAACAGAGTACTCCGAGAATACAATGGTAAGTTTGTTGTTGTCTATTTTGATGATATTTTGATATTTAGTAAGACAGTGGAAGAACACTTGTTACATCTGAAATTGGTGTTAGACTTGTTACGTAAAGAGAGTCTATATGCAAAATTAAATAAGTGTAGATTCCTTCATAAGAGTCTTGTTTTTTGGGATTTTTCATATTAGAGGATGGAGTGAGGATGGATGAGGAAAAGTAAAGGCAATTTTAGAATGGCCTATTCCAAGGAATGTGACAGAGGTTCGTATTTTTCATGGATTGGCAAATTTTTATAGGAAGTTCATCAGAAATTTTAGTAGCATTGTTACACCCATAACAAAGTGTACAAAAGGGAGGGAGTTTGTATGGACCAAGACAGAAATAGATAGTTTTGAATTGTTGAAGAAGAAAGTGTCAAAAGCACCTGTTTTGGTATTGCAGATTTTAGCAAGGTCTTCGAGGTTGATTGTGATGCCTCACATGTTGGGATTGGAGCTGTGTTGAGTCAAGAAGGACAACCTGTGGCATTCTTCAGTGAAAAGCTAAATGAAGTCAGGAGGAAATATTCTACTTATGATGTGGAATTTTACGCTATTGTTCAAGCATTAAGGAATTGGAGACATTACTTGGTAGCAAAGGAATTTGTACTCTTCACTGACCATGAAGCCTTGAGGTATGTAAACACATAGAAGAAACTAAATAGTAGGCATGCAAAATGGGTTTCATTTTTGCAAGAATATACTTTTGTTTTAGAGCATAAGTCCGGTAAAGCGAGTAATCAAGTTGTTGATTCCTTGAGTAGGCATGTAGCCCTTTTGACAACAATGGAAAATAAAGTACTAGGGTTTGAGGCAGTTAAGGAATTGTATGAAGGTGATCCAGATTTTGGTGATGTTGTCGAAAACTTAAGGAGCCTACGGTTTGTAGTGATTCTTTTGATTATTTGATACAGATGGTTATTTGTTTAGGGGGAAACAATTGTGCATCCTGTTGAGTCAATGAGAAAAATATTATAAGAGAATTACATAGTTGGGGGTTGGTTGGACACTTTGGTATAAGTAAGACAATTTATCTTGTTGTAGAAAAGTATTATTGGTCAAAGGTAAAGGGGGACATAAGTAGGGTTGTAGCAAGATGTAGAGTGTGTCAAATGGTTAAGGGCCATGCACAGAATATTGGGTTATATATGCCATTTCCTATCCCTACAAGGCCATGGGTTGATTTGAGTATGGATTTTGTGTTAGGGCTTCCTAAAACACAATAAGGGAATGATTCTATCTTTGTTGTGGTTGATAGATTCTCTAAGATGGAACATTTCATTTCTTGTAAAAAAACTAATGATGCTTCTAGAATTGCAGATTTGTTTTTTTTAGAAGTGGTTAGATTGCATGGAATTCCAAGAACGATCACTTCAGATCGGGACACGAAGTTTTTGAGTCACTTTTGGAGGACTCTGTGGAAGAAATTGGGGACACAACTATAGTTCAGTAGTGCATATCACCCCTGCATCGATGGGAGATGGGAAGTGAGTGAATGAATCTTGGGAAATCTCCTATGTTGTATAGTTGGAGAAAAGCCAAAACAATGGGACTTAGCTTTACCTCAAGTTGAGTTTGCATATAATAGCTCGAGTAAATAGGTCAACAGGGAGGTCTCCTTTCTAGATTGTATATGGTAGGAATCCCAAGGGGTCCTAGATCTAATTGTTCTACCGGTGAAGATGAAACTAGTGATGATGCAGAAGCATTTGCAGAACACATTCTACAGCTGCAAGATGAAGTGAGGGAAAAGCTGAAAGTGAGTAATGCACAATATAAAGCAGCTACAGATGCCAGTAGGAGAGTAAGTGTATTTGAAGAAGGAGATATGGTGATGGTTCATCTTAGAAAAGAGAGGTTTCTTAAGGGGACATATAATAAACTCAATTATAAGAAGATTGGGCCATGTAGGATTTTGAAGAAAATGAGTGATAATGCCTACAAGGTGGAGCTACCTGAAAAATTTGCTATCTCACCATTTTTTAATGTTTCTGACTTATATAAGTTTCCAAGTCATGATGAAAATTTTGCAAAGGAGGAAGAAATAAACTGGAAGCACGATTGTTGAAGAATAAAAAGGAGAGGGTAATGTGTGTCTTGGACAAAAAGACAATCACTACTAGACATGGGAGCTACAACAGATATTTGGTATAGTGGGAAGGTTTGTAGCAAGAAGAAAATACTTGGATTCCTGAGTGGGAGTTGAGGAAAATTGACAGTGCAAAATTAGATGAGTTCCATCAACAAAATTCATAGGAGCTGAATTCTTTTCAACCAGGGGAGAATGATGTGGGAGCATAACTTGCAGAGACCATAACTTTTGATCTGACCAGTTGGATCATCCTGAAATTTTACAGGGTGGTAGATATACATTAATACTATGTTGGGGTATACTTTCTTGCAAGGTTGTGCCCATTTTGGCACATTTTCAGGCTCAGATTCCTTCATCTAGTGGCCTAAAATTGGCTCCAAATGTTTTTTCCACTTTTGACTAGGTCTTAGAACTTTAATAAATTTTGTTGTGCATGTCATAATAATTCCAAATTTCTCGTGAGCCCTAATTTATGAATGCATATTTGGCATACAAATTTTGGGGTCAATCCGATTTGTTTTGTATTTTAGGGTTTTTTGGCATTTTAGTGTTTGTTAGCATTTTAGGGTTTTAAAGTAGTCTTGAAATAAAAGGAGGATTGTAATGATGTAATAGATCAGTGTGAATTCTAGAATGAGAAGTAAACTATTTTGAAACTCCTAGTTTTATTTGCAAAGATGTTTATGTGTGTTTTTGGAGGTATTTCAACCTCTTGCAGCTGGATTCACATCACATGCATCCCCCTTGACCTCATTTCTTGGAGCAATCATCGTCCTCTTGATCATCAGAGTTTCTCCAACATTTGGTGGAATTTCCAGGTCCTGTTCATCTTCTACTTGCTATACTTCAACAAGATTTACTCTTGGAGCATCTCCTTGCCTTTTTTCATGTGTACAAGTATGTGGGCATTCAAAATCCCGATGCCCTTCTTCATCACATCTGTAATAAACAAATGGTCTTCGTGGAGCCTCCCATCCTCTATCGCTAGCATATCCTCTGCCCCTAGAAAATCCTCTACCTCTTTGTTGATTCTGGAAATCTTGTCTCGTATCCTCTTGCTTTTCCAATCCATGAGATGATTCTCCCCTACCTTGGCTGAAACCAACTCATCCCTGAAAGGAAGATGAGGCCCCCTATTCATTCCAGGTGATCTCCTAAAACTTTGACGATTTTTTTTTCTTGACCTTTAAGGCTAATTGATAGGCATCCTCCATGCTTTTAATCCTATGCATACTTATCTCATCTTGAATAGAAAATTTTAATCCATTAACATACTTTATAGCCATTTGTTTCTCAGTTTCTTCATGCTCTACATGAATGGACAACTTGTAGAACTCATCTGTGTATTCTTGCACTATTTGTAAGTTCTGTCTAAGATTCTGAAACCTCCTGTAAAGGGTTTGTGCATAATCCACAGGGAGAAATTTATCTTTCAGCTTCTTCTCCATCTTACTCCACGTCCTAATTCTTTCTTTCCCCTTTCTTGACTGCTCTTTCTGTAGGTGATCCCACCATAACATAGCATGACCTTTCAATTTCATGCATGCAAATTTAACCTTCTTTTCTTCTGACATAGCCTTCCACTAAAAAAAAAAATTCCCATGCTAGTCAACCACGAGTCTATTAGCTCCTCCGGTTTTAGACTACCACCATACTACGAAACATCAAATCTTATCCCATCATTCTTTCCTTCTAATGCTTGGTGGTGCTTGTGTTTCCTCCTCCTCACAAACTTCTTCTTCATCTGTGTCATCTCCACCTTGATTTCCTCTCTAGGTTATCATTGCAGCAAGTGTAGCAACTTGTCTCTGCAAATCTTGCATATTTCTATTCATCTGGGCAATACCGCCTCCTCTTCCTCTTCCTCTTCCTCTTCCTCTTCCTGCCATTTTTTAAATACTTTGAACCATCTCTGATACCAGATAATGTAGCCAAATTATGAACAAACCAGATATACTACAAATAATATGAACTCCAAAAGAAAATAGATCTCCTTATTTGTTATCAAATAATGAATTAAAATGTTTCCTAAATAGGAAAACAACTCCCAACTCGAGTTGCCAAGTAAACTCTAGCTAACTCTGACTAAATCTACTCTAGGTGGTGGAAATTACTATTTTTAGCAGTTTACTAGAACTTGTTATTCTTAGTAAGTTTGCATGCTTATTCCTATGGGCACAGAAATTGCCATGCATCTTCTACATCCCTAAATTAGAGGAATTGCCAACTTTCTAACTCATAATGCAATTAATAGACTAAAATTAACTAATGCTCAAAAATAGGAAAAAAAATGAACTATAACTTAAATCCTAATTTTCGGCCTCAAGATGGCAGATTTAGGGCCCGAAAACGTGTCAAAAACTTGCCCCAACTAGTAAGGATGGTTTCCACTACATTCGTCTCATCGAAACATATGGTTTAAAAAAAATCGGACTCAAACAGACACCGAAGCTCAAGCTATGACCTTGTCAAGTTCTTGCTAATTCTAGTGCATCACCAAGACTCCTTTAAGATGTTATACACTCTTCATACTCATTATAGGGAATTCATCCATTCATATTTGTAAACACAATGAACATATCATCACTTAAGTCAAGCTAACACAAAATTCAGTATAATCAATTTTTGTGAGATCGTAATTATCAATTTAGTTGCATATATTTTATATATCACATGCTTAGGTGAGAACAATGTGAACTGTGGTCCTCTAAAAAGTAGTGATGATGTCGACATAATGTACACGGGTGCCCAAAACCCACCCAATGTTTTTTTTGGTATGACTCCTTCACCATCTAGGGTTTTGAAGGTTCAATCGGCTACACAATGAGTATCACAAAATATCATAAATACAAGTTGCACACATGAGAATATTAGGAAGCAAAACACGGGCTTAAGATATTACGGGAGTTGTGAGTGTAGAAGGATAAAAGCATATAGAAAGAGCCATATCAAGGGTATGCTTTGGTCCATCTCATTTAATTTGGTCTAGACAATTATTCAAAACATAATTTCAGTAGTTAGGCTCTATTAGATCATTTATAGCTATCTTCATTCATCAAGTGCCATCCGGATCAACACACATATCGGGATATCAACTATGTCTTATTCTCCCTTATATTGTTAGTGTTTTTTTCATTATCTATCATCATTCATCATTGTTTATCATTGTTTAATGGTTATTCCTTGTATTACTACAATAATCCTTAGAAACTAATTGATTACCTAATAGTATACAATCGGTTACTACCCCCTTAAAGAATTAACCATTTAGGCTAAATCATTTGGTGAACCCAATATTTTCCATACCATTTCTTCCCGAGATCCCCAACTTTTTCTTTAATTTTACACATCCATATACATAGGATCTACTTCATTAATGTTTATAATGGATTTTTTTATCATATCTCAAGACCCACCCCGCATGTATGTAAACTCTCACAACCGCCCTTAAGGATACTTGCATCCATTTATATACTCTTACCTATATATCATATTGTATCTCGATGATATTGCAATGAATGATGAATACATTAAATTCACACTAGTTAATATTTCGTTGTCCAATTTTTCCCCCCTCGGGAAAAATTGGGCAACATGACCTTGCATGCAGAGGAGCCAATGGGGTTGTTTCATTCATGGAGGATTGCATTTTGGAGTTGGGAAAATGAAATTGCGAGTTCTCCAATTTTGGAATTTTTGACCTCACAGGATGAACTCCAAAATCAATTTTCAGGGTCTTAACTTGCTCAAAACAGTCCAAATTTCACCAGTTGATAGATTTGGGGCTAATCTTCAAAAGGGTATTTTTAGTTTTTTGAAATTTTGATTTTCAAAATTGCGAGTTTTCAAAAATTTGGAAATTCAAAGATTCAGAAATTCAGAAATTCAAAGATTCAAAAATTGAGAAATTGAGAGATTGAAATTTGAAATTGAGAAATTCGAGAGATTCAAAATTCAAAATTGGGAAATTCAAAGATTCGAGAAATTCAAAGATTTGGTGAGCAAAATGGATAAATGGAGCAAAATGTTCTGAAACCCAAAACTCCGAAAGTCCGAATTTTCAGACTTTCAGGTTTCATACTTTCAAAAATCTCAAGTTAAATTTGGCAATAAACAGTGTTTTATCTCTAAAATGAAAAACTCCAAAATTCTGAATTTTGGGTTTTCAGAGGTTACGTGCTTTCGGACTTTTGAAGCTCTCAAGCCATTTTTCATAGAATACACCTAGACCTTCAAATGGCCATAACTTTTGACTGGGAGCTCGGATTTACACAAGAGAGGACTTTTCATAAAGCTCACAGGGTCCTCTACCCAACTATGACTGGATATCTTTAAATAAGTGAGACTAAGTTAGTCAAAATGAAGAAATATAGTTCACCATTTTTTGGGGTGTCCCAAGTTTCTCACCTACCACCATTAATGAGGTATGGGCTTCCTTTCTTTCCCAACAAGGAACAGTACATGGAGGCATGGGTTTTTCATGGAACCCATCATTTGTTGCAGGAAAATTCAATGCATTTCTTGGGTGGTTGGAGCAAGAATTGATTTCTTCTATCTCCTTCTCTAATTCTTCCTATTTATTATAAGGAGGGGAATTTTTCTAAAGGTTGGAAATTTTGGCTTTGCCCCTCCCTTCTTCTCTTTGGCAAGTGAATTTGTGGATTTCAAACCTCCCCATTCAAATTGTAATGCAAGTTTGTGCCTCTTGGCCATTGTAGTGTACTGTATCAACTTTTGGAGAAAATAATGCATGTCTATGGATGATTTTCAACCCTCTCTGTATTCATCGTCTCCATCTGATCTCTCATTACATTTTGGTTATCTGTGTTAGTGGTTGTATTACATGTTTTATGGTTTGTGTTTAATGGCAAAGTAGGTGTTCAACATTCCTTTGGTGCATCACCTTGTTAGTTTTAGGATTTATTTTTATGCATCTTCTTAACCCTGTCTCCTTGGCAAGTTAGAGTAGGTTTCAGAGTAGATCCTCTGCAATATGAATGCATGTACCTGAACAGAGGAATAGGAACTGGCCTTCATCTGGAGAGTTTTCCCAATTATAAGGTCCCACACTTTGGGAAAATCTCAATGTTATGCAATCACACTGATAGTTTCAACCCATCGAGTTGTAGACATTTCAGGGGTGTTGTGATTACGCATCAACAATTCCTTCTCAATTTGTTATTAAGACTTATCTTCCATTGTATATCCAAATTAAAATTCATAATGTATTAGTAAAACATGCTCTTGTCGATAATGTCTCTATCCTTAACATATATAACATTTATTTTTACATCAAATAGGAATTTCTACTAAAGATATAACTCACTCTTCCTTATGCATTTATGGGTTTGACAATACACCTAAACGGGTGATGGGGAGATCACTTTTCCAATTACATTAGGAATTTGTACTCTTAATGTTATATGTCAGGTCATGCCTAATAACCTCAATTATAATATTCTTCTAGGTCAACCTTGGTTGTATGCCATGCATGTTGTACCCTCTACTCTTTATGTATGAGTTGAATATTTATAAGATGGATTTGTATATGATGACATAGTTGAACCTTCACCCTTAACTTTTTACAAGTATTTTTGAGTCCGAGAAGCCACATACCCCCATTATTATGCCCAAAACCACACCATTGATTACACTACATATGGTATAGGTTATTAATATTTTATACAACATGGTTTTCTCTAAGCATGGTCTTGGAAGAAGCAAATCAAAGGAATCAAGTGAGCCAAGTATCCTTTGCAAATAAATTGATAAGGCTAGGATTTGATATGATTCACATCATTCCTAATTTAACCTAAATGGTTAATTCTTTAAGGGTGTAGTAACTTATGGTCAATTATCCTAATCAATTAGTTTCCAAGGATAATTGTATAAATATTAATAATAACCACTAGGAAATGATACACAATGATAAATAATGATATATAACAATATGTAAAGCACTTACAATGATGAGAGGGGAGATCACTTAGATTATATTGTGATTTGTGTGATGATATGGTCTGATCAGATGACTAAAATAGGATGGAAATGACCTAACCGATCATCACTATTGAAACTATATTCCAAACTATTTAATAGACCAAAGCGTGTGGCATGATATAAAATGTACCCTCATTATGGCCCTTTTCATACGCTCATGTCCCTTTAGATCCTTTACTTCTAAAACTTTTTGGATTTTTTTTTATGCTTCCTATTTCGATTCTATCTAGAATATGGTCCTCTAATACTATTTTATACTCATTGTGTAATTTATCAAACCTTAAAAACCCTAGATTACCAGGGAGTCTTGCAAAAACATGTTAGGTGGGTTGTGGGCACCCCTGTGCACTGCTAAAGTCACCACTACTCTAAAGAGGGCTCCAACGACACATTATTCTTGTCTAGCATGTAATCCTTAGAATGTATGCAACCAAATTTATAATCATGATCTTGCAACAATGTGATTGTACTTGCACCTTTTGCTTAGCTTGACTTGGAGTAATGATATGTTCTTTATATTTATGGATCTAAGTGAATGACTACCCTAGAATGAGTATTCAAAATATATGGAGCTCAAGGGATTCATGTTATGAATTTTATAGTGAATTCTCATTATGATATTTAGGTGTCAAGTGTGCATGATATCGTCCTTAATAATGGATGGATATTGACTTATGTATACATTATAGATATGAAAAACTCAAATAAGGTCAACTATAAGTGACCCTTGAAATAATTTGAGTTGAGAAAAGTGTCATTGGAGGAAGAGGGGTGAAATAAGAAGGAAGTATCATAGCATACTGAGATGATATGGCCCTTTTTGAGTGTTTTGGTCGGGATGGTTGTTTGAATTCTTTGAAAAATGGGATTATACCACACGAGGGTATAACCAAATTTTATGGGTTAATATGACTTTTATGTGAAAAAAATGAGCTATTTTTGTAAGAAAGAATGAATGGGATATAAATAAGGATGACCTAATGCTATAGTATTTTCTCATTCATTATCAAATTAATGGTCTAGTACTAAAGAAAGTACACAACTCATAAATATTGGAGGGTTTATATTACTTGAATGTATGATGATACGGGCACACAATGGATGATGGATCCTTATATCGCAAATCAAATGAAATTGGAAAGTAAGACTAAAAAGGATTTTGATTAGATGCTTTGGGTGGGGGTTTCCCAATAAAGGCGAGATCTAAGAAGCATTAACTTCCTCGGTGGATGTCAACCCCCATTGTTAAACAAAAGTGATGTAAACAAGGAAATGTATACTGATAATATACAGAGACTGAAAGAATATAGAATCTGAAAACACTATTGATTGATTTAGATATCAATCTGATTAAAACATTTGAAAGATAAATATACCTAGTCTAGGTCGATGGCGAAACGAGACTATGCAAATTTAGGTCGATGGTGACTTGGGAGACTAGATTAGAAATGTGGGATGAAGATGTAGACCATGCAGGATTTGAATGCAATTTAGAATTTGCAGCAGTCTGAGGATGCTGGAATCAACCTGCAGAGGAGGTCTGAAGGAATAGAAACTAGGAAAACAACAGAAATCAAGGATTAAAGGTAAGTATTGAAACCAAGACATTGGTCGACAATGACCTGGGGTTTAAACAAGATGATTTTATGTAATGAGAGGAACTAGATGAGGGATAGAGCAAATAGGTAAGCTCACAAAGCTCAAACAAGGATAGGAAAAGGTTTTGGAGAAAAATCAAGGGCTACCGAGGCCAATTCAATGATGACCTATCAAGTTTGATAAGAACTATGATAGAGTTGGATAAATCCAAGGAAAGGCAAGCCAAATGAGCAACATGTAAGTATGTAAGTTGGTGACGAAGTTGTGAGTAATGTCGTTAATGTTCTAAACCTAAAAAGATTAGACACACAAAATACCAAGATAATATGACAAAATCTAATTAAAGCAATGTAAAATGATGACAATCTCAAAAAGGTTTATCACAATTGATGCATACACACTACAAGGAGGTATAATAGGTCTATAATGGATTATAGAATGCTCAAGAATGAAATATTGTCGTAGGTCAGTAAGAGAGCTTCGGGATTCACATGCATTCAATTGGGAAAATAAATAAAGTACATAGCTTTATAGGGTCAATGGTGATTGGATTGGGTCACCGCCAATTATGGGGAAAGGTTTCCCAATGGGAGCATTTTCCTACTTTTAGCGTGATTTATTGTTTTTTAGGAGTTGTCCGAATGCTTTAAAGCATTAGGTAGAAAGGGGTTATTTAGGGATGAGGTGTAAGTGAGTTAGTAGTGGAGATAGGTTGGAAACATAGTAGGGAAAATCATAGGTGTAAATTTAGAATGAAATAATTTCTAAATGGGAAGTTAGTTAGGGCATGATTAATTAATTAATGTTGATTAAATATGATTTAAAGGTGATGGGCATTTAATTAATTAATTAAATTTAAATATGGCATTTGATTAAATAAGGGGGATGAATAAAATAAAATATGCACACGCAGTGATCAAGGGTATAGATACGAGTTTAGGTGTCTAAATTTTATCCCTTTATGTTGAGTTGTTTGCATTAGTAAGCCATGAGACAAAAATTATGAGAGATGGATAAGGATAAAAATAATTGATGATAAGCTTCCCCTCAAACGGGGGATCGATGACGTCAAGGGAAATTGATGATGCATTTGAAAGAATATTCTTGATGAAGGTTTGGTGGGGGAAGAAAGTGTGGTTAAAAGGATTACCAAGGTAAGATACCCTACCAAAAAGGAATCACAATAACAATCAAAACTATGGCAGTTATTCCAATATGACATTAGTAGAGGTCTCAGCGGAGACAAAGCTACAATGTTCTATGGACAGTGAGTGGGTAAAAATCACTATAGTATGGATGCATGCGAGATGACCAACGGGTCATATGAAAGTCATCAAAATATGTGCAGCTATATGTGAAAGAGTATGTAAAATCCTTCCTACACGAGGAATCAAGAGAAAAGGTTTGCGTCCATAAGGAGCAAGGATGAATGATGTGGTGTCTAATGGGACACAAAAAAATTGGCTAAAAAGGAAAAATGAAAAAACAGTGATGAAGTAATATGCCCCAAAGGAGAAGTATAATCGCAAAGAAGGAAATGAAATATGCCCTAAGTGGGGAAACGTATGGCCTCAAAGGAGGACTTTGAGAGTAGAAATAGATAGAGTGAATGTTGAAATAGAATGCCCCAAGGGGAGAATAAATATGGCCTCAAAAGAGGAATTCGTGCATGAATTGGATACAATTGAGAAATAAAAATTCTGAAGGGGGAGTAAATAAGGCATCAAAGGTGAAATAGGGAAATGAATGATTAAGTAAAATGCCCTAAGGGAAATAAGTATGGCCATGAATGTGGACTTTGAGATGAATTGTTGAGTTAAGTTTCTAGAGGAAAGAATAAATATGGCCACAAATGTGGAATTAGAATAAAACATGGCGAATGCGAAATATTGAAGAAAATTCCCTAAAGGAAGAATATATATGGCCACAAGGGTGGACTTACGATGAGAGAGATTAGATAAGATCAGGTAAGACACAACTTAACGATGGCAACCCATAGGTATGAATGAATATATGTCATAGAGAGGAACATATGAGGAAAATATGCCTCCAAATGCATTGGAGGTAAACAAGGAGGAGATTCGAGTAACGCAAGGCACATGTAACCAAAGTAGAGGTTGGAAAATAACCAATGATAGTTAGTCATTTCAAAGATCATAAGGAAGCAAAGGATGAGATGATCTCATAAACCTAATGTTGACATGAAAAAAGGGTTTGAAATGTAACTTGTATAGAGGAAGAGGGTTCTCCCAAAAATTGGTGCTCCCTAAAACTATGCCCCAACTCTAGGAAGGGTAAAGAGCAAACTAGTCAATGTGGGAAGCCCACTAGAAGAAATTTGATCAATGCGGGAAGACTTAAAATTTCATAAAGAGTAATCATCCTTTAAGGATATGGTCTATTTTATATAGTATATATATGGCAATGATAAATGATAGCCATCCTTCGAGGGATCGGTCTATTTTTTTATTTTATGTTTTATTTCATGTTTTTGATTTTTTGTTTTTCTTTTCCTTCTTTTTTTTGCATGAATAGTTTTCCTTCGAGGGATCCTTTTTTATAACTTTGATTTTTTATTTAAGCATCCATCAATTTTGATTTTACATGGGAGAGATTTGGGACAATCTAAGTAGACCACTTAGGAGGGGATAATGATGTACACGAGACACCTATGAACCCTTTGCATGGCTCCAATAGGTGAATGAGAGGGTGATAGACGTAATGATTGCAGAGTTCTCACCAAAGGGGATAACCTATGGATAAGGAATATGCTATAGTCGATCTGTGGTGCCCATATTTAAGGTCACATATAGGAAGTGATGGAATACCACATAGTTCCAAATCATCACAATGAGAGATGGAAGGGGATAATATGGAGGAATGATCCAAGGATATGACTAAGGGAACATTGGTAAATGTGTTAATAATAGAATGGATGAAAGTGCAATGTGTTAAGCAGTTTCACTTCGATTTACCATCAAGCAAGGCTAAAAAATAGATCCCGACCCATAATTGTGTGTATTAATGTTTGGTCCAATCCACTTAGGGGAAAAATTTCCACTTTGGATCCTTTCTAGAGTAGTGACATTATGATTTTCTTCAAGGAAGAAGTCTTTGATATTAAATTCATGTTCCTTAAGGTGCTTATTGTAAGAATTTTTAATGTGCTCTTGATAAACATGATGGCATTCATAGTGAGAAGGTAACGCTCATCTACTATCTCGAATTGAGCTAGATAAGCTTGATGATAGTCTTCATCAAAGATGAAGTCACGAAGAGACACACACAAAGATGGAATTTGAACTTCAAGAGAAAGGATGACTTTGGAACTATAAACAATAGAAAAGGCATATCCCCGGTGGAGGTATGGATGCTACCAAGATAGGCCCAAAGGGAAAAAGGAATATAGAGATGCTAATTACAACCTTTGTTTGATCAATGGTTTTGAAAAGAATGTTCAAGGGTTTTATTGGTAGCCTCGACTTGGCCGATTAGCTTGGGGATAATATGGGGAAGGAAATCTAAGTCAAATGTTGAATGCGTTACATATTTTCTTGAGATATTAGTTTTTAAAGGACTTTTCATTTTCCATAACCGGTTTGTGGAGAATGTCGAAGCGATAGAGAATGTGTTGATAAATAAAACTAATTATTAGGCTCGATTTAGTTTGAGGTAAGTGGGATTTCCTCCACCCATTTAGTGAAATAATCAGTTGTAGTGATGATGGAGTGATGTTGATGTGAAGAACAAGGATTAATAAAACCAATAAGATCAAGGCCCCATTGTGAAAAGGGCCAAGGTCCTAAGCCGACTACAAAGCATGAATAGGAATACGAAAGAGACTGGAATGCTACAAAAAAAATTCACATTTCTTAACATATTCATAACAATCATGGTTGAGGGAAGGCTAGTAATAGCCAAGATGAAGAATGTGCTTAGAAATGGCTGAGCCACTAAATTTTCCACCAAAAATATCGTCATGGACTTCCAAAATGGCCCGAAAGGCTTCATGGGATTTGAGACATCGGAGAAGAACACCGTAAAATTCACATTTATAAAGAATTCCACCAAGGATCACATAGTGGTGAGTGCATTGAAGAAAGGACCTCTTAGCATTTTTGGATAGATCAGGAGGAAAAAGGGATTTCGATAGATAATCAAATATTTGAGAATACCAAAGGTCTAGTGAACCAGATTCAATAAGATTAACCTGAGGTAATTCAGAGAATGTTGATCATGACGATGAACGACCACAAGAAGTTTGGACTCTTTTATTTTCTTTGGGATGAGAGCTGCAATGGATGCCATCATATAAGTGAAACAATTGGTTGACTAGGGAATAACGTGGATGGTATAGGAATCAAAAAATTCAAGAAGAAGATGAACAATGTAGTGATATTTTTGAAGAGTGTCATTTTTACATTGATACCCACTTATGAATTGTTTGATTATAAGCTTAGAATCTCTGTAGATGTCAAGAATGTGAAAACCTAAAAAGACAGTGGTTTCAAGACCCAAGATGAGGGCCTCATATTCCACCATGTTATTTTCATACTCAAAATTGAGTTTATATGTTAGGAGAATAGGAGTTTCCCAAGGAGGAATGAGAACAATGCCAAGTGCCTCCCCTTGCTGAAATTTTGAGCCATCAAAGAAGAGGGTGAATTTAAGAGTGCCATATTGGTGATGAAATTGGTTAATGGATTCTCTGAAAATTTTTCATGAGGTAAATGTGTATTAGGAAGAGGTCCTTCACTAATTGGTCAAAAAATCTTGGCCCTTAATGGATTTTTGAGAAATGAACTCAAGGTCAAACTCAGTCATGAGCATGAGCCATTGAGTGATATGATCATTATGGTATGGCTTAGAATGCAATGTTTTAAGGAGATGAAAGCTAGTAACAACATACATCTTATGATTAAGAAGGTAATGTTGAAGTTTAGAAGTAGAAAAAGAGATAGCGCAAAATAGTTTTCAACTACAATATAGTGAGTCTCATAGTCATGAAAGGTGCGACTAATATAATAAACAACCTACTCATGGTTTTGGTCATCATGATGCGCTAATATTTCTCCTAAGACATGATTGGTGGTAGAGATGTATAAATAAAATGGCTCCCCCTCGTGTGGAGGTGTGAGCACTGGTGGAGAAAAAGATACTATTTAAGATCGTCAAAATAATTTTAACAATCGTGATCCCAATTAAATTTAATGTCCTTGTGAAGGAGGTGATGAAAGGGTTGACAACGATATGAGAGTTGCAAAATGAAGCGACAGATAGATTTAAGGTGACCTTGAAGGCTGCAAAGTCATTTAAGATTGGAAGGGGGAGGCATTTCAATGATTTCCTTAAGTTTTATGGGGTTAACTTTTATTCCTCTAATAGAAATGATAAAGTCAATGAGATTGTTAGTTAAGACTCCAAATACACACTTGGATGGATTAAGATGAAGGAAAAGTGAATGTGGTGCTCAAAAAGGACTTCGAGGATAGAAATATGGTCACACCGATGCTTAGATTTTCCTAAAATATCATCAGCGTAGTCTTTTATGGTTTTGTGGATGAGATCATGAAAGATATAAGTCATGGCCCATTGATAAGTAGTATCAGCATTATTTAAACCGAAGGGCATGACGTGATAGCAAAAGGTCCCCCAAGGAGTAATGAAGGAGGTTTTGTGTTGATCTTCTAGTGTGATGATAATTTGATTGTAACCAAAGAAACCATCCATGAGAGAAAGCATCTCATGACCTGTGGTAAGATCCATAATTTGATCAATGTTCGGAAGAGGGAAGTCATGCTTAGGGTAAGCAAGATTAAGATCCTAAAAATAATTGCATATACGCAGCTTTCCTAATGCTTTAGAGATGGGAAAAATGTTATAAACCCATTGGGGAGAGTCAATTCCGATGATAAAATTAGTAGAGAGAAGGAACTACAACTCCTCTTTACAAGGAGAGAAATGCAAGGGTGCATGTGGTGAAGCTTCTAATTTATCAGTTTAGCGTTGGAACATGTGACATATTGTGGGCTACGATGGAGGGTCAAGACCTGACATGTCTAAATATGACCATGCAAATTTTTGGCTATGACGGGAAAGGAATGTAGTGAAATATTCTAGCTTGTGTGGATCAAGAGATTGGCCCACTTTGAGAATGTGAGGCTCTGAAGAGTCCCGTATTAACATCAATGGTGGCTTTGTTAAGAAGAGAAAGTGAGTCAGATGATAAGGTCTTCTAAAGATAAGAATATTCTACCCTGTGTGGGAAAGAATGGTTTCATCGTCAGTACATTGAAGAATGTCACCAGTAGAATAATATTCTTCTATTATCTCTAGATCGCAAAGATGAAGGGACTTAGTTTGATTGTCACACTGATAGGTGACCAACCCCAAAGTTATGGTGGAGACTAAAAAAAAGTTAGAAGTAATAGAAATGGTGTCATCCATTTCTATGTCTTCAAGAGCTGGTAGGGAAGATATGTTCATGTCTTCGGGAGTCAGAAGAGATGGGGAAGGTAGAGAAAACATGTCCATGTCTTCGAGGGTTGGAAAAGATGGAGAAGGTAGAGAAGGTATGCCCACATCTTAGAAATTTAGAAAATATGTAGAAGGCATGTCCATGAGTATCTCATATGGTGGAATGGGGTCAGGGGACTACTCCTGGTATCCTAACCCAAAATTTTCATAAGGTTTGTGAAATTGATTAGGAATGAGGCCATACGAGCCATGATCGTAATGGTCTCAGGCCGAATCCTTTCCAAGTGCAATGATGGAGATAGCTATAGGAAAAGATGGGTTGTTAAGAAAGCTAAAGCCCCGTAAAAACCTTGGCATGTTAGATATCATTTATGTGTGAAGAGTGGGTATCAAAACCACAATAAGTAATATTGGTGTGAAGGTGTTGTGGACCGAAAGGAACAACATCCCTAATGTCCGGTTTGTACATAGGCACCTTATTTGGTCCGATGATACAATGAGGAGTAGGAAGGGTGTTGAGCATGAGAAGGTGATACTCCCCCATCATAAGTTTTTCCCTTACGTTATCCATGGAGTCCTTGTTAGGGAGTGAGGGAATGGCTGAGTTAGTGGATAGTGTATATGGATCATCCTTAAGGACAATCACATCACTTGGTCTATAAGTCATGTTACATCCTTGGAAGGGAGGAGTGACCCCAAGAAGTGTCGGGATCTTTCCCTCATGTTCATATTTAAGGGAACGATGAAGTGTAAAGGGGACGCAATGGATGTCATGGATCTATGGTTGTTTGAGGAGAACATTGTATTAAAATTCTCCCCCAATGGTGTATAAGATCTCGTGGATGAGTTTCTCAGCGACACGGATAATGAGAACAATTGTTCCCAAGGTGGAGAAATGGAATTTTTAAAGGTGAGAAGAACTACAGGTGTTTGAGTGATAGATTTCCTTTGGGAAGGAATGATAGTTATTCTTCCCCACTATCGATCATGGACAAGGTTACTGAACTACATTTATGAACATAGAAAGATATCAAAAATATTAATCATGACATGTGAGAGGAAGCACTCGGTCAAGGAAAGACCCACTTCCTTGACACTTGTTGGGCCCCTAATTTAGCTTCCAAATCTGAGGCACGTAGAGGAGTTTTTAGAGCTCCAAATCTTAAGGCAGAGGCCTATTTATACACGTGAACGCCTTGGAAAAGAAAAGAGGACTTAGCCATTTGAGGTTTGGGAGCTCACATGAAGAACGTACTGGATAAGAGAATATGGGATGAAAATGGGAAAGATCCAAAATTCAAGTAAGGATGTAATGGGGAAATGGGGAATGAAATTTTTGTCTTGTGAGAATACATGTATGGATCCACACAGAAGCATAGTGAAGCTCTATAGAATTACCTGCGAGAACTATGGGATAATCTTTTATAAGTAACATGTATGAATGAATGTGATCAAATTTTTCTCCATGAGAAAATGTATTAAGACTCATTTCATGGTGTATTATATACATATTTCTATAATACTTTTATTCTTATATAATGTGAATCTTACTTAAATGGTTAAGTATATTAGTAGATACCTACATACTCTTAGTTCTATTATTTCTGTTGTGTGCTTTGGTTCTATTATGACTGAAGGGGTATATAAGCCATCCTGAGCTCTATAGCTCTTCATGTCTGTTAAATCACTAAGTCAGAATCATGAACTATGCCTTCCACTAGACTCACATAAAAGAGAGACTTAGCTCCCTCTCGCGTGCCTCGGGTGAGCCCAATGCATTTGGGTGATAGGTCGGCACGCATGAGGTTCCCTTGTTCTTAGTGGGTGTAAAAGTGACTACATCTTGGTTCCATTTTTGGGACCTCTTTTCAAAGTTGTAGGGAACATGGCATATATCATGATCTCTGTAAAAAGTGATGGCGGAGTGCTTAACACTTGAAGGTGTTGAAGATTGGTTTAAGAGCATGGAGGATGAATTCACTCAGAGATTTAGTACGGATCTAGGTTTGATATGTGAAGATGGGTGGAAGACACTCTTTATCATGAGTTGTATGAAACTTCTTCTTGTTGTTTCCCAGTAGAGTTATTCGAATGGCTCTCGGCTTATACATCTAGATCGGGGTGGCATTATAGATCATACCCTTGGACCCAAGAAACATATCAGAACCTGCAAGATGTTGATCTAACGTGGACCCATGCTATAGATCATTGGTGGAAGGGAGTATTGACTAGCTACACTCTGGAATATGCCATTTCCACGTATTCCTATCTAGAAGTTGTTGAGTTTGAGTTCTTGAGAGCCCAGGGGATCATTTCTGCATGCTGTTATTCCCCTTGCGATCAAAATCTTGATGGTAACCATGGGTTTAGAGGCATTTCCTATGGCCGGCTAAACCACCTTGAGTGCTAGGCGAGGAAGCAGGTTGGGGAAGGATGGCTGATCGATGACCTGAACAGGAAAGGGAGGAGAGGCGGCTCAAGTATAATGAAGCACGTGAAAAGGAGATCGATAGCACGTGGGATTACAAGTGGGTTATGGAGCAGACATGGTGGAAAGGAGTTGAGGTTCATGCGGAGGATGTCAAACCCGAACAGTTTGTGGTACCCCATCTTGGTAAGCGTGGAAGAGAAAACCTTGCGGCTTCTGATGAGAGTCCATCACGTAGAGAGAGAAGAGTCATTGGCGCGCATCTGACCCCACCTAGTGACCGAACCTTGGCACTTGGTTTGTTGAATGAGGGAAAAGTATAGTTGATCCATTTGATATCAGTGGAAGCAACCGATTGGTGCCTAAAACATACAATTTCTCATTTGGGACTTCTATGGCTTCACACACTATTCGGTATTTGGTGGAATGTTTGGGCAAGGCATGTATATGGCTGGTTTTGGAAGTGCGTTAGGAGGTGGTGGAGGAACTACGACTAGGAGTGGTACTAGTTCACAAACTATCGATGTGTAATTTAGTGGAATGATGGGAGTGTTCGGCATGACAAACACAGGCCCTGTACCTAACACAGGAGGATCTGGAGGTGGAAGTGGTGGAGCTGGTGGCTCAGGATCTAGTGGATCCGGTGGAGGAGGAAACACCGGAGGAAACCAAGGGACTAGATTAGGAGGGCAAGGGCCTCAGCCACCTCCTCAAGTCTTTTTTGAGATGTCTCTACACTTGCTGATTATCAGTGGAATAGAAGATGCCATGGAGCATGTGCATAAGTGTGCGAGCTGCTATGGCACGTGAAGGGAATCACGACCCAGGATCAAAAGGCTAGTCAATTTGTGATGACCTTGCAAGGACGTACACATAGTTGGTATAGAAAGTATGACCCTCATCAGACTATTGTGGATTATACCACACTGAGAAATGCATTCTTGGTGGAATTCCACATACCTGAGTTTGAACAGAAGAGCATTAGCTCTCTCAAAGAAATCCAGTAGGGAATGGCAGAGAGCATGCGGGAATATGATGTGCACTTTAAAACTCTTTTGTCTAAGTTGTCTTATGATATCCACCCTTCACAACATGCTCAGTGGTTTTCGGAGGGTTGATCACACCCTTTAGGAGGGCCTTATCTCATAAAACATTCACGGACCCACGTGAAGCATTGGAAGCTGCTTTACACTTTGAAAGTAGTTGGTAGTGTTGACACTAGTGTTAGCCCATTTCTGGAGGCTCAGATTGCTGCCATGGCTAAGCAATTGGAGAAATTGTCTACCAACACAGTTCCAGAGATTCACGTGGAGGGATGTGGTGCATGGATTGTAATGTGGAAGGACACACAAAGGATAATGGTGGGATATGTACTAAAAGGGAAGGTGTGCCATGGTAGTAAACTGTGAAATATGTCATGAGGACCATGATGCAAGTAGGTGCCCCCTGTTGCAGTGCAGTGATCCATAAAAATGTATCTTGTTATTACAAAATATGTACCTCAACCACACATGACACCAAGGATTGTAGATTGATTGACCAGATTCATGAGGTAATTGATCTTGGTGTGCACCAAACTAGCATTGCAGTAGTTCCAAAGGAGATGAACGTCGATATGAGGAGCGTAGAGATGGAGATGCATGTGGAAGAGGGTTTCGTGGAGGATTTCATGGTTGTGGTAACCATGGAGGAAGAAGTGAGTTCCCACGTGGGACGTGTTTTAATTGTGGAGCCACATAGACCATTATAAGCGTGAATGTCAGATCTTCTACAATGCTCCTGGTGTGGAAAAAAACATAAGTATGAAGAATGCCCAGAGTTGTACGAACATATGAGTCAACAGTATCGGAAGGATAAGGGCGCTGCCATGGTGAGTATTAAGAAGGTTGATGCAATGGCTTCCATGAGTAATACGAGAATCAGAACTAGAGCTTGTTATGGTAACAATGAGGGTGGAATCCACGCATGCAAGGAAGCACCTAGGTAGAGACCTCTGGTTTCGAGAGAAGAAGTAGTACATGGGAAGTATCCAAACCCGGCTCACCAGAAAGAAGTTTACCAGGAAACCATGGACGTAATTCAAAGTTTACAAGGGGAGATCAATGCTTAAAAGAGCAGACTAGAAAGGATGAGAAAAGGAGAACCAGTAGAAGCACCAAGGGATGACTTGGATGAGGTTAAGGAGGTGTGTAAACTGCTGAGGTAGGAGAATATTATTCCCTACTAGGGGCATGGTTGAGAGAAAAGGTGCCACGTGTCGGGGAAGAACATGAAAGGTAGATCCTGCATGTAAACCTCCCACCTCATAGCCTTGATTATGACAAAGAGATTACTGAACGTAGTAGTGGATGGATGGTTGCTTAGCAACATCCTCATTGACACAAGTGTGGAGGTTAATGTTCTCACTCTGGATGCCTGGCATCAAATGGGAAGACCTGCATTACAGCCATCTTCAAATGTGTTGTATATGGAAAATAAGACAAAGGTGATGCCCATAGGTGTCTTGAAGGATGTAACCATTACAATTCAAGGGACTAGGTTCACTGGGGATTTTGAAGTCTTGGCACTTGCCGAGGTAGATAATTTCCCAGCTCTACTTGGGCACCCGTGGTGTTATAAGAATAATGCAGATCTCTAGTTTAACAAGGGGTACATAAGCTTTGAAAACAAGGAAGAGTGGGTAGTTATACCCTTTGGTTGATGGGAAGTCCACCCCCTATATTGAACCCCTTGGGGAGGAAGTCCTAGACATAATATATGTGTGCTCCATAAGAGATCCAGAGACCATCCACCCTACAGAAGGAGTCATCTAGTTTGATGATGCTCAATCTATCAGTGATACTACCAGTATAGCATGTGATAATTGGGTGCATGGGACTTATGAATTGATTGGGTGACATCTGAAAGGATCAGTAACCAAGGTAACAATAAGCGCATATAGTTCGGCACCTGGGAGGGAAGGCAATAACAAAGTATTCTAGGGATGCATACCCTGAGGTCTTTTTGAGAGAGATGGAAGCTCGTTGGAGGGAGGATGAGCAGTGACGAAGTATGCTAGGTTATGTTTTGATAGGCACAACAGCAAGGTGGTGGGCCACGCATAGTGAGAACTTGTTGGAATGGTGTGAAGTTTGAATTGTGCTCACTATCGATTCTCAAAAAGTAACATACCCACCACTATTAGAAATTACAATGGCAATGGACCCACCTCTTCCCACATCAGGCATGTGAGAGGGTCTGGGGAGAAGGGCATGGAAGCTTTACCACCCTCTCTTTGGGTGCATAAGCTATATTCGACACTACAAGGTTGTGTGCGTGCTTGGTATATCCATTCTGAAACACGCCGCCAAATGGGAAGTTGGCAGGAATTAACGGCTGACTTGGTTCACACTTTCGAGTACTAAAGTACCAAGCAACTAGTTGATGAGGCATTGTAGACTATCAAGTGCCTCACTTTGGGGATTGTGCCATGGTGGAAGATAGGTTAGTAAACTTACTCGGTGGACCTAGCTTAGAAGCGTGGTTGAAGAGGAGGAACCAGAAGACATACAATTCAAGCGCGCGTGTGCTGAAAAGGAGAAAGGAAAGATGGTATACCTTGTTGATGGAGAGGAGATAGAAAGCTTGAATGTCGACCATTCGGTTGGGGCATGTGAAGTAGTTGATAGTGTGGATGCATGTGTGTGTGTGTATCATGAACCACTCAAAACCAAGAAATTTAACATCGGCTCGGAAGAGGAGCCCAAGGAGGCTATCATTGGGGACTATTGGTCGGACAAGGAAGTATCAAAGATCATCGATCTCTTACAAATTTGAGGATTTATTCCCATGTGGATACCATGAGTTGAAAGGCATCCACCATTCATTGGGGGAAATGAGGATAAAGTTGAAAGATGGTGCATGCCCGGTCAGGAAGAGGCCTTACAGGATGAATCCCAACATGCGCGTAAGGGTTAAAGAAGAACTAGACAAGATGATAGCATCCGGTATCATTGAGGCTATGGAGGAATCAGAGTGGATAAGTCCAATGGTGATCAGCATAAAGAAGGATGGGTGGATTAGGATATGTGTGGATTACAAGGAATTAAATGTTGTTTGTATCATAGATCCTTTTCCCACCCCCTTTACTGAAGAGATTTTGGAAGGAGTTGTTGGGCGCGAGGTCTATTCCTTTATGGATGGATTCTCGGGATATCACCAAGTAAGGATTGCCAAGGAAGACCAAGAAAGACAACTTTCACCACCGAGTGGGAATTTTTGCATATATGGTCATGCCCTTTGGGCTGAAGAATGCACCCTGTATGTATTTTTGCGCATAGTGGTACAAGCATTTAAGGACTTCATCCACAAGTTCCTTCAGGTATATTTGGATGATTGGATAGTGTATGGATTAGTAAGGGACCATTGTGACAACTTAAGGTTGATGTTTGAAAGATGTCGGTAGTTGAGGATCTCCCTCAACATCAAGAAATGTATCTTTGTAACTCCTTTTGGACATTGTTGGGGCATATCATATGTAAAGAGGGCTTACTGGTGGATCCCATGAAGGTTGTAGTTATTGTGGGGTTAGGGGAGCCTACCAGCCAAAGCACCATGTGTGGATTTCTTGGACACACTGGGTACTATAGAAAGTTCATTAAGGGATATGCCAAGATCGCCGTGCCTTTGGAAATATTTCTCAGACACAAGAGTGCCTTTCAGTGGGGAGAGGTGTAGTAGAGGGCATTTGACACTCTAAAAGAAAGGCTTATCACCACACCTATTCTATGATTCCCATCATGGGATAAACCTTTCCATGTCCACGTGGATGCCTCTAGTACAACAATGGGAGCCATTCTTGCTCAACCAAGAGAGGGGATTGTTGATCATCCTTTGTGTTTTGCAAGTAGAAAGTTGACACCAGTAGAACAAAATTATACAACGACCGAGCGTGAGGCATTGTCAATGATCTACGTGCTCCAAAAATTTAGGCAATATCTGCTGGAAACTCCTTTCATATTCTACACTGACCATATGGCCTTGAAGTATCTAGTAAACAAAGTAGTGTTGCAAGGGCACATATGTCGTTGGGTTCTTCTATTTCAGGAATTTGAATTCAAAGTGGTGGTAAAACCGGGAAAGAACAATTGTGGGCAGATCATTTATCAAGGATTGATTCGGGAGAGGACGCATGTAGAGTATCGAGGAAACCATGCCGGATGCACAACTATTTAGGTTGTGGCGCGCGCCCTCAGAACTAGAAGACATTGTTATCTTTCTCAAGGAAGGTGTGGTGCCGAAGGGATGAATGCTCTGGAAAGGAAAAGGTTAGCCATACGCGCAACGCCCTTCATGTTGATCAATGGGGATTTGTATAAAATGGGCCATGATGAGGTTTTGTGCTGGTGTGTATTAGAACATGAACATGTAGCTATAATAGAAGAGGCCCATGGTGGGATTGCGGAGGACACTATGCAGGGAATGTAACCACGTGCAAGATCCTAGTGTTGGACTATGGTGGGAGATGATTCACCAGGATTGTATTGAGTTTTGCAAGGCCTGTGACCACTGCTTGCCTTGGAAAACCTTGGAAAAAGGGATGAGATGCCCTTACGCCCCATCACCAGTGTGGAACCTTTTGAAAAGTGGGCAATAGATTTTTCAGACCAATCTCACAAGTTGCGTGAAGGACTAACTCATGGTATATCATTACTTGTATTGATTATCGACAAGGTGGGTAGAGGCCACGCCCACTAAGGATTGCACCATAGCCCATGGCTGCTAGATTTTTATGGGAGAACATTATCAGTAGGTATGGGTGCCCATTAAGTTTAACAAGTGATAGGGGCACTCACTTCTTAAATGAAACAATAGGATTCTATTGGCTAGAATTCATGGTAGCCCATCACAAGACTACCCCTTATCACCCTCAGGAAAATGGGACTACAGAGGCATTCAACAAAATCCTTAGTCACACATTGACTAAGATATGTGATGTGGGTAGGAAGGATTGGGATGACAAGGTGTCAGTAGTCCTTTGGGCATATAGAACAACGTATAAAAGGTTGAACAAGGCCACACCATTTCAATTGGTGTTTGCGTGAGAGGCTATTTTCCGGTTGAATTTATGCTACCATCACTGCGTATAGCATGTGCGTAGGAGGGTTGGACGATGAACAAAGCGCATTGGAAGAAAGAATTGATGAATTGATAAAGTTGGATGAAAGGCGCTCACTAGCAAGATGGAGCCAAACAACTGAAAAAGCTAAACAAAAGGCATGGCATGACCGCCACATTAAAAACAAATAGTTTGAGGTTGGCTAGATGGTATTGCTATATGATTCTAAATTTCTACACCATCTGGAAAGTTGAAGGTGCATTGGTTGGGTCCTTATGTAATTTCATACATCCTTGATTCGGCGTGTGCACCATTACAAGCGTTGGATGGAACAAAATTACCTAGACACTTCAATGGGAGTAGGTTGAAGCCCTACTATAAATAATGCTTCTTGGTGTTTGTAAATAAGGTAGTTCTGCCAGTTAGTTTAGAGTTTCCTTTTATGCTTTTCCTTTCTTGTTTTTCCCTTTCGCGTTGTTGTCTTGTTTTGCACCTTGGGCGCTGGAAACCTTATTACTTTTTAAACTTATGATTTGCTAGAGGACCGCATCGATTTAGTGTGGGGTGAGGTGATTAAGAGAGGCATGAAGTTATTCTGCAGGAAGATTGAGTTGGTAGACCATTTGAACTGGCCCTGTTGAAAAGATGCATTAGGAAGGTAGATGGATGACAAAATAGAGTTCCATTGGAAATCCACGTATAAAGAGAAAAAAGTGCAAAAACACGAGGTAGGTGAAAGCAAGAATCATGAGGATGGAAGAGGTGCCTTTGGCACTAGTAACACGTGCACAAAAGTCTTCTGTCAAGATGGATTTTCTGTGAGCCAAAAGGTTGGAAAAGTTTTCGCAAGGATTGGGCGCGGGTGAAAAAATGTTTCACGCAAGGATTGGGCACGCAAGGAAAAGTGCTGAAGTTAGGTTTGTTTGAAAATCCACATTAAATATTGTCATATGGTGGTAGGTAGCCTAGCCTTTAATGCGTAAAAGTGGGAAAAGCTATAAATACAAGGATGGGAAGTTCATTATTTTACTTTGTGAAAACAAGGAGAACAATTTTCTTTCAAGAGCTAGGGTTCGAGAGCTAACTCGTGCGAAGGAGAATCTCAGAAACTCATGCACAATCAGTCAGTTGATCTAAAAAGAAAGCGAAGTGATTCATGGGTGTGAGGAATGTTGGGAAAGAGCACCGTGATCAAAGGAGGAAAGTCAGAAATTAGGGTTTGTACTCTAGGGCACAGGCGCGTGAAGAAAACTCTCAGACAACTCGAAGGTAACCAGGAATGAAAGCAAAGGGTAAAATGATGGCCACAAAACTAGTTGATAAGCCTGTAGTACAATCCAAGAAGGGAAAGGGGAAGGGAAAAGGAAAGAAGAAAGAAGATGAAATCCCCTTGGATACCAATGAGGAATGGTACTCAGAGATGCAATACCCGGATGGGGTTTTTCTAGGGCAAGAGTGGGAGTCCCACATCAGACAGATGACCGTAATCGATTACAATCACCGGTCGAGTATAATTATGAAGGAAATGGTGTTGGAGCTGGTGCACCCCACAAATAAATGAACACCTAATGGGATGCCGATCTACAATGATGTAGTCAAGGTGAAAATGGAGAAGGCAAGGCTTCTCAGCTTTATACAAGTTTCCCTACTTTGGGAAGCCCGAGCACTGTACCAATGGTTAATGACATGTGTACATGAAGATTTCTTCTACTTCACAGGGCACAAAATGCACATAACTCCACAATTAATCTCACACTTTACAGGCCTAAGCTGTAAAGGGGATGTGATCTTAGATGACCTCTAGGATGAGGAGGCAATTAAGGAAACCATTGCATCCTAGGATTATAAGAAGGGATCAAGGTACTACGACATCATGGATATCAGTGATCCGGTGATGAAAATGGGTCACGCACCTCGTTTCCAAGTTAAATGGACAAGAGAGGTGGACCAGGTGAGCAAGCCCTGGTTGAATGTCTAGAAAGGTCACGAAGGCACCATGTACAATATCTCCCAGTACATAGTAGATGAGATCATAAGTAGCGTGGAGATGGAGGAAAGATATTGTTTGGGAACATTCTATTAACCATTGTGTTCTCGAAAATGGGGTGCGGATGCATCTGATAAGTTCGTATGGGAGTACCCCGATGAAGACCCTTCACCCATGGATAGGTTCCAAAAGTATACTTGTGAGTCAATGATGGGGGTGCACAAGGCGCGCTTGGATAAATGGTATACGTGCCTTAGGAATGCATTCGGGGTAGAATGGTGGATCCCAGAGAAACTCCCCGTGGTGACTGAAGGAGAAGTAGAGTTCGTGGTGTACCAACACTTCTGCATTGGTAGATTTATCTTGGTGGATGGTAGTTGGAGTCCCTAGTGCAAACTCCCCTTCTCATTTACTGCCCAATTCTTCCAAGCAGGGGTAAACAGATATAAGGAGTCGAAGAAGTTAAAACTTGACCTGTCCACCCTTGACAAAGTGAACACAGAGAGATGAGAAAGAAGCTGGTCTACCCAAGGAAGCACACGTATGTTGAAAGGTACGTGTCACAGGATGTGCACATCATAAGGCCGATGACCTTACCGATTGCTGAGAGCATGCTGCTGCTAGAATTTACCTGTGCATAAGGCCAAAGTTTGAGAAGGGCGCGTACGTAGAGAATGAAATATCCATCCCAGATGACCCCATGGGAAGGAAGAAGCCAGCGCCAAAGCGCAAGGAGAAAGAAGAAGAAGAAGAGGAAGAACAAGGGGTGGTGGAAAGGTAGAATGTAGGTACCAGCGGGGCCGAGTACCTATGTCCGGAAGAAGAGAAGAATGGTGGTCAAGAAAAGACCCCAAAGCCTATGAAAGCCACCATCCCTGAAGAACCTTCAGATGAAGAAAAAATATAGCATCCCCGACTCTGGAGTTTTCTACGAGGAAGAAGAACAAGGAATGGAGGAACAAGGGTCTGAAGATATAGATGACCTGAACACCTATGTAGGTGAAAGGGATGATGATGAAGGGGAAGAGTTGGAGGTGGATCAAGAGCCAATTGATATCCATGACTCAGAAGGAGAGGAAGCTGAGGATGCAAATGATGCCTTCATCTTTGTAAGGAGGAAAGGCACCCGAAGGGAGGAAGGCGTGCGTGAGTGAAGAGGGAGAGAAGGGGCTAGTACCAAGGAGCCAGATATGCCCAAGCTCACTCAGGAGGAGGTGAATGAAAAGGCAACAAGGGAGGTAGAGAGATAATTGATGCCTTGGTCAATGAAGAGTTGGGGCGCAGCGTGGAGCTCATGCTCGGTGAGTTCAAGAAGGAGCAGAGGGAGAAGAGTGGAAGTAGCATGAAAGGCCCAACTCTCTCGGTAATTGTTCCCAAGGGTGTGCACATGGGAAGTAAATGTGTGGAAGGGGGAAGAACAATGATGGGTTACATTGATGACCCCAACAAATTTTTGTGTATGCATTTCCAAAGTACCATGCCCACCAAGGAGCTCACCGCCATGGAGTCTTTTGACCCTGAGGGTGGATACCCATGAACGAGGAAGATGCTTTCATGGGCATTGACTCCCACCTCGATGAGCCTAAATTTGAGATTAACCAAGGAGTGGTATTGAAGCTATCTCGAAGGAAAGGGGGACAACCCCATTGTAAACATGTAGCAACTATCAGATGAGCAAGTGTGTAATGCACTCAACAAAGTCTCAGTGGAAATCGAGGCTAGGCTCTTGGTAGAAATGACAGGGTTAGAGTCTTGGAGGACCTGTTGGAGAAGAGGAAGGAAGAAGTGGTGAAGCTAATGAAGGATCTCAGCCTGAGAAATTAATCAGTGCTCAACTGCAGAGGGAGCTTCAGGAGGAAAAGGCCAGGGTACGTGAAGTTTCCAAGAAGGTGGAGCTCATCTCCCAATCGATTATCATGAAGCACCGGACCTTAACCCTCTCTGTAAAAGTATAGATCCTCCCTGGAGTGTCTAGAGGACTTGACTGGATCCTCACCATGGAGAGGCAACCCTTGGCATTAGAGTCGGTAGAAGAGGTAGTGGTGTGCTTGGAGAAAGAAGACAAGTTGAAGGTCGTCACGCTCATGGCCGAATACAACAAGGTGTTCTCCCCAATGTAAGAAACAGCTACACAAACCGTGGGGGTCTCCTATGACCATTTACAAGATCAAGACAAAGTGACAAGCATACTACTTGCCAATGACGAAGTTGAGTTGAAGGAATTTAGAAAAGAATAAGGGCAATAGAGTCAAGTGGGAAAGGATCATAGCTGAAGTAGAAAAGAAATCTGAAGCCATTGAGAACCGGTGAGTCTCAATCAAAACCCAGCTAAAAGAGCTCTACAAGGTCATCACAAGGAAGATGGATGCCTGGAAGATCACGCTAAAGAACTGGAGACTATGGTGGAAACCATTACCACACAAGGGGAGGGGCTAACTTTCGACGAGGTGAGCACCTTGGTTGGTGACATCTGCACTAAAAGTGTAGAAGGAAGTCAACACTTGGAGTACACTGGAGGCCGACCTCTAGCAAAACTTTCCCCTCCTTCTTCTTTAGGAAATTTTCCCCCTATTCTTTCTCTTCCCCTTTCTTTATTCTTCCCCCATTCTTTTCCAGGGCAAGGCCTTGCATTCTTTTGTATTGCATTCTTTGAGAAGGTTCCCGAGGGTGGAGAATAGGTGAAGTGTGGGGTAATGTTGGGCCCCTAATTTAGCTTCCAAATCTTAAGGGCGTGTAGGCGCGCATGGCCGAGGAAGCATGCAAGTGAAGGCATGCAAGGAAGAGTTCAAAAGGCTTCTTGAAGAACCCAGGATGTGTGCGCCACACGCGAAAAACAATTCGGGACTTAGCCATTTTTGGCCTTTGGGACAGAACACATGAAGAATGTGTTCCATTTGGATAAGGTTCCAGCCTGGCGATAGGGTGTCCTGGAGGGAATATACCTTGCGATAGAAAGATCCAAAAAGTTAATCATGACATGGAGAGGCATGCACCAGGGTGACCCACACCTTGACACTTGGGGCCAGATCTGAGGCTGCAGAGGAGTTTGTTAGAGCTCAGAGGCCTATTTATACGTGCACCCTTGGTAAAGAAGAGAGGAGAAGAGAGGTAGTAGAGCTCTGCAGAATTACTGTGAGAACTATGGGATGAAAATGGGTATTGAATTCAAGTAAGGATGTAATGGGGAAATGGGGAATGAAATTTTTGTCTTGTGAGAATACATGTATGGATCCACACATGGTGCATGACTACAGTCTGCCTTTTGTAATATTTTATAAGTAACACTATGAATGAATGTGATAAGGTTACCATGACAAATGTATTAAGAATATTTCTCTGTATTACCTGCATATTTCTATTGTACTTCTATTCTTATATAATCGTGAATCTTACTTGAATGGTTAAGTATAGTAGTGGATTTACACCTCTTAGTTCTATTATTTATATTTGCGCACTTTGGTTCTATTATGACTAAAGGGGTATAGAAGCCATCCTGAGCTCTATAGCTCTTCATGTCTATTAAATCACTAAGTCAGAATCATGAACTATGCCTTCCACTAGACTCACATAAAGAGAGACTCGGCTCCCTCTCGCGCACCGGGTGAGTGCCCAATGCTTGTTGGGTGATAGGCCGGTGCGCATGAGGTTCCCTTGTTCTTAGTGGGTTGTATAATGAAATGCATACATAAGGTTGGAATTAAACCGTAAAGGCTTCTTTCCTTTTGGGTTAAAGGACTTGATAGGATGAAGTGTGATTGCAAAGGTTTGCAATAAGTGCTAAAGGATTTCTATATATGTTCGACTAAAGTACTAGAATATGCTTTGTGAAATATTTTGGGTGTTTGGGGTAAAATCCGAGTATATTGATGCTTTGATGATTTGAATCCAATTTTGATGTTGATTTGGTTTTTAGTGTCAAATGATCTTAGATTGGTGAGCTGAAATGTTCTTGGTTCAAAGCAGATGATTTTGTATTGGATGGTTTAACTCGGGGAAGGATTATAGATTTTTATGTTGGGAAACACCCTCATGAGGAGTGTCTAAAACCTTAATCGAGGGGTCCGATGTTGATTCCATGGTTGGTTCTGTATAGGAAACAACATTTGTCTAAGGTGATCTACAAAAGGTAGGAATTGAGGGGATTGTGTTGATGATATAGAAGGAACATTTGAGGTCGTATAAGGTAAATTTCTTTTAAACATTCCTCAAATTATGAAGTTAGGGTGAAAGTAGAAGGTGGTGTGGATGTAACCACAACACTTGATATGGGTAAGAGAGTGGGAGGAAGGACCAGTATAGGTTCCATAGATGGTATGATGGGCAAGGTGGTCAATCCTACTAGAATGGATGAAGTAGATGATGAGGTGGATAAGGAAGTTGATGAAGGACAAATGCCGATGTGGAAATAGGATGAAATGGTTGCTTCATGAATGTTTCTAAAGGCATAAATGATATATTTGCTGATGGGGTTCTAGTAGTTGTAGATGTGGGAGTAGACACTAAGACAGATGTAGGGAGGATATCAAAGGGAATGGATGTGGTCAATGATGAATTTTGGATGGGATAGGTTCCTAATCAGCAGGTGTTCGTGGTGTTTATAGGATTGGCGTTAGGTGTTTGGGTTATAGTAGAGAAGCGGTAGTTTAGATCGTCGGTATATGATTTGGAAAAGGTTTTTAAAAATGTCAAGTGGTTGATTAGATGAAGCATTTGGATTTTCAACTTCAAGATCACCCTGGTCAATGATTATTTAGACCAGATCCTTAAAAGTATGACATATTTCTATGTCATGGCCTCGGACTTGGTGATACTTGTAGTAATGGTCTTCACGATACCATATAGGTTTTGGTCTCAACTCATCAACTAGTTGGATAGGAGGAAGTGTGATAAGTTTCTTGTCAAATATTGTATTGTATGACTCCCTGGGGATCGTAGTTAGGTCTTGTTGAGTGACTTATTGTTGAGTCCATGTGCTAGATGTAGATGTAGGAGATGATTTAACAACTACAGCATTGGTTGTTTCCTTTGATTTGTCATTTGGTGTGGATGGTTTAGTAAATTCATGTTTGGGTTTATTTGATTTTAGTTTTAAATGGCCCTACTCAAGGGCACATGTTTCAAGTTTTTGGGCCATGGTGAAGGCCTCGTCAAAGGTTTGGAATGATTGGATTTTTAAAGTCAAATATATATATGCTTCGCACACGAATGTGAGAAGAGCTCAATGAGATCAGCTTGTGGAAGAGGAAAGGATAATTGGCTTATAATGAGGTGTCATCATGTGATGAAATTTGTAATGGATTCATCTTCAAATTGTCAGATGGCATATAGATCATTGATGGTTATTTTTCATGCAATGTTAATCAAAAAATGTTCTAGAAATAACTACATGAGTTAGGAGAAATAGAATATCGAATATTGAGGGATACTATTATACCATTCCAATGCGGGACTAGCCAAGGACATGGGAAAAGTGTGGAGCATCAATTCTTGATCATGCACAATAAGATAACATGCATATTTAAATGCATGAAGGTGTTGTTGTGGATCTTATTTGTTGTTAAAATTAGTGAATTTTGGCAAATCCCAGTATAGAGGATATGGTTTAATCGGTATGGATGGGTGAATATGCCCATTAAAAATTTTCTCATATGATAATGAGACCTTGGTTCCTAAAGTACAAACTTGAATGTTGGATAACCTACTCATGAGGGCTTATATGGGATCATTTTAAAGAGTCCGTTGGGGATGAGAGGTGGTGGTGCATGTAAGAAGTGACTGGATGAATTTTTGATGAAATTATGGATTTGATTGTGTTTGATGAATTTGTTGGGGATAAACCATGGGTTGTGATTAGAAATGTAGTTTTTGAAATAATTGTTTTTGGGTGATGGGAACATGATAGGATTTTGGGACTGGGTAGGTTGATGTGGCAAGTGTTGAGCCGGAATGTGGGTATGAGTTGGTTGAAACTATTGTTGAAAGGGGTTAGATCTAACGCATAATGCAATGGACCCATGAAAGGGGTTTGTGAAGTATTGATAGGCATGCCGATGTGAGAAGGTCATCTTTGTCAAAATAGGGGATATGATGTTTGGGTGTAGTGGCTAGGGACACTAGTGGGAATAATGACCGAAGAGGTGAGGGGAAGAGTAGTGTTGATTAACGGAGGTTGTGAGGAATAGGTGTGACTATCTTAGTAGTCCGATGAATCAAGGGATTGGTGGAAGAGGAAGCAATGTTGGCTATAGAAATATCATTATTTGTAAGTTGAGTAGCTTAGGGATTGGTTTGATAAGGATAAATTTGTTGGAGCGTGTTTTCACCCTCAAAATTCCCCTCATTTTTCAAGTCAAGTTTCAAAATTTGAGTTGGTTCTTATTATCCCAATTTTGCCCCCAGAAAAATTGATCAAACACGACCCCAAATAAAAGAAAATTAGAAGGGGTGGTTCAGTCATGTGAGCCCACATTCCAAATCCAACAATGAAGGGGCAAGGTTGGTGAAGGAGGCCAATGACATTAAAGGAGATCAGAGCGCATAGGAGAAGATTGAAGAAAGGGCTTGAAGTTTTCGGACTTCACATGCGAGTTGACTTGAGGTAAAGCAAAGGACCCGTAGAAGGTGCCACGTGCCTCATTGGCGCAAATTCAAAAGATGCGGCTCAAAGAGAGACCCAAAACTTATGCCATCCCTCCACATGTCCAAGGTTCAGAAAAGGGACAGAGTCGGTTGTTTAATCGAAAAGTATAAGAGGGTCGATGGAAGCCTCCACGTGCCTCATCGACACAACTTCAGAAGTGAGACCCAAGGGATAGACCCCAAATGAGCGTCAACCCTCCACGTGGTCAGAGCCTCAAAAATTTAAATTGGCCATTGAAAATTCTAAGGCTAGCGGATGGTGCCACATGTCTCATCAAGCACACCTTCAAGGGTTAAAGCCAAAGGCGGTTCCCAAACAAGCACCAACTCTCCACATGTCTAGGGTCCCACAAAAGTCAAAAGGGGAGAATCGGCCGTTGAATCGGCTAAGGAAAGGAGAACCAGTGGAAATCCCCACATGTCCCTTCGGCACTCTTTCAAGGGGTGAATCCAAAATCAAGTCCCAAACATGCGCCAGCTCTCCACGTGTCCAATCGGCACACCTCTGAAGGTCAAGTCCAAATAGAGTCTCCAAATGAGTGGGAAGCCTCCATGTGTCTCGAGTCAGACATAAAGCCTTCGCCAAATAGAGGGACTTAGTCAAAACACAAAAATACAGAACAGGCCCGCAAAGGGACACGTGGCCATGTTTCAGGTCAAAGCGGGAAGGCGGGTCATCGGAGAAATTTGAAGATTTTGGCTTTGTTTGAAAAAAGTATAAAGTATAAAGTAAGCCACGACTCCCCTATTGAAAAGTAAAAGTGCAAAGGTGGGCCATCAGAGCAATTTGGAAATTTTGGTTTTGTTTCCATAAAGGGCTTAAAATTATAAATTTCCTCATGGCCCCGCTCATGTCAAGGGATAAATTCAAATGTTGATCCCACATCAAAATTCAAAGCGGGAAGGTGGGCCGACAAAGAACTTTGAGTTTTTGAGCTTTTCTTTGAAAAGAGTTAAAATTGTAAAAGTGAGCCGCGACTGCCGCCACTCAAGTAAAGCCACATGTCAGGCCTATATCAGAAGCGGATGGGCAAACCAAAATGTCTAAAATGCACAATCTCTATAAAAATCATAAAATGCAAAAGGTGCCCCCAGGCCCGCTTCAACAAATCTCTTCCACGTGGACAACCCATTTTTAAAGTTGTAAAAGTGGGTTAACATATGCGATTCAATGCGTCTAGTTTTACCATCAGGCATGGAAACAGTTGAGGTGTTAGATAATTTTGAACATCAGTTTCTTAAGTCAGTTTCATCATTTTTTGTAACCGAATGTAACTATTTTTGGAAGCTATTTAATGGCTTCTCCATGCCATTATTAGGGGTTGGATCCTGGTACTCTGTAGATGTAATAGATTCAAAAGTAATCAATACAGAAGTATTTCCCTTTCTTCCTTTGTTATTCCTTCTCTTTCCTCGATCGAATTTGTGAATCATCCATCTTTGCATGATAAGAAACTTTGTGTTCTTGTTAATATGATTTCGGGAAATTTGTGTCTATGAAATTATATCTGTTATAAACGTGAATAATTCCATTCTCAGTATCTCTTTTGATCAATACGTATAAGGTTATAATATGCTATCTATAATTCTTGAAAGTATTGTTATGTTCTTCCTCTCTCATCTCCTTAGTTCTTCTATTCTTTCGTATTGATGATCTTTGGGCATAAATGTTTCAAAGTATCAGAATCCACACTTTGAAAGTTGTACATTTGTATAGAATTTTTCCACTTGCTTTCAATAAGGGAACCTCTCCCATTAAAGAGGAGGGACTTGTTGTCCCCCCGACTATGGTTTGTTAAAGTACTATTTAAAAATCCAAAAGAGCGTTGGTCCTGCCTAGGGCAACTGGGTTGATCTCTTAAGGAGATAATCTTAGAGTGCCTTTGGATTGGCATCCGAGATGGAACATGGTATAACCGAGAGGGACCTTAGGATGTCCAAAATATTCTGATCGGATGGATGGTAGAGTAGTAGATCTAGACAGGTAGATTGATGATATAAGAATGGGTTGGTCTCACCTAAAGTTGTAGTGTGAACAAAGGGTTTTGGGTAAGAGATGTCGATAAGAGATTGGGTGCTCATAAAAGAGGTAATCAAGGGAACAGATGGGGTGATTGTTGTAGAGGAAATTTGTTAAGATAAGGAATCATTTGAAGTAAAAAAAAAATCCATTATCTTGGTTATTAAATGAGTGACTATGAGCATGAAAATAGTTTTTACCTAAGCAAGTAAAGAAAACAGTTCTTTTTATGTTCTTTCTTTATTTAAGAAAGTATGAAAAGAAAAGGGGATGGATAACCAGGTGCCTAGGAGAAGGAAAACTACATCTAGTTTCAGGTTTATTATGGCTAGGAATGTCCGAGAGACAGGTGTATTGTTGGGTGATGAAATCCCAATCAAAAACTAGGTAAGGGAATGTTTTGATGTGTTAATTTAATTTGTGAGGTTTAAGGTTGTGTGTGATAAATTGTGGGATGTAGAAGATTAAACCCATATTTAAGCTATGTGGGCAAGTAGGATGCAAAAAGAATACTCTTTTTAAGCCCAAAACAAAGTATGAGATTCGATGACGACACAAGCGGGAATGGGAAATTATGATGCAATTTAAAGGAGAAAAAATAGGAAAAATGTGAGGAATACCTAGATAATGCTTTTCCTATTTGTGCGCACTTATTGAGTGATAAGCGATCTAAGCCAAAAACTCAACACGAACAAGTGATGAAGAAGAACCTCACACTACAAAGTGTTAATAAAAAAAAAAAAACAATAAATTGAAGAGATCACATAAAGGGTGGTCCCATCGAGCGTGCCAAGAATGTTGTATTATTTTCTCATTCATTATCAAATTACACAACTTAGAAATGTTAGAGGTTTTATGTTACCTCTGATGTACGATGATATAGGTCCACAATAGTTAATAGATCCTTATTGCTACAAATCAGATGAAATCTGTAAGTAATATTGAAAATGATTTTGATTAGATGATTTGGGTGAGGGTTTCCCGAAAAGTAAGACCCAAGAATCGTTAACTTCCTCATTGGATGTAAACCCCCTTTGTTAAACAAAAGTGATGTAAACAAGGAAAAGTATACTAATAATATGCAGAGACTAATAGAATACAAAATCTGAAAAACACTATTGATTGATTTAGATATTAATCGATTAAAACAATCGAAAGATAAATATACCGGTCTCGGTCGATGGTGACTGGGAGACTGGATCAGAAATGTGGGAGGAATATGTAGACCATGTTAGATCTGAATTCAATGTGAAATTTGTAGTAGTATTCTCGAGGATGTTGGAATTAACTCTGCAGAGGAGGTCTAAAGGAACAAAAACCAAGAAAACACCAGAAATCAAGGATTAAAGGGAAGGATTGAAACCGATACCCTAGTTGACGGTGACTAGGGTGTAAACAAGCTGACTTTGTTGTAACAAAGGAACTAGATGAGGGTTTGAGTAAACAGGTAAGGTCACAAAGCTCGAGACAAGGATGGGAAAATGTTCTAGAAAAAAAATCAAGGGTTGCTAAGGCCGAGTTGATGATGGAAACCTATCAAGTTCAACGGTGACTATGACAGAGTTGGATAAATCCGAGGAAAGGCAAGCGGATGAGAAACCCTGTAAGTATGGAATTTGATGACGAAGTTGCAGCTACTATATTGTTGATGTTCTAAACCTGTAAAATATTATATACACAAAATACCAAGATAATATGACAAAATCTTATTAAAAAAATGTAAAATTATGAAAATATCACAAAATGCCGATCACAATTGATGCATGCACACTACAAGGAGGTTTGAGAGGTTTGTAATGGGTTCTGGAATGTTTAGACACAAAGGATTGTCTACAGGCTACAAGAGAGCTTCGGGATTTGCATGCATTCGATGGAGAAAATAAATAAAGAACATAGCTTTATAGGGTCAACTATGACTGGGATGGGTCGCCACCAATCATGGGGAAAGTTTCCTAATGGGAGGATTTTCTGTTTTTAGTGCAATTTATTATTTTTAGGAGTTGTCCGAATTCCTTAAAACATTAGGTGGGAAGGGTTGTTTAGGGATGAGGTGTAGGTGAGTTAGCAGTGGAGATAGGTTGGAAAAAGCATAGGCATAGTTTTAGAATGAAATCATTTTGAAATGGAAAGTTAGTTAGGGAATTATTAATAAATTCAATAATTAATGTTGATTAAATAGGATTTAAAAGTGATGGGAATTTAATTAATTAATAGGAATTGATTAATTAAACTTAAAGAGGGCATTTGATTCAATAAGAGGGATGAATAAAACACAATATGCACAAGTAGATGATCAAGGATATAGATACCGAATTTAGGTGTCTACACCTAATTTACCAAGTTGGACAAGTTTGGGCTATTGCAAAGGAGTTATATAATTTGTGTCGTTGTAAGCCATGAATTACTAAAATGACTGCTTTCTATATGAAATTGAAAATTGTGTGCTTAAAGGAAAAGGTCATCGAAGTTTGTAGACACACTTTGTCTTATCTCATAGCACCTTGTTCTTGTGATAGGACTTTTTTTTTTGTTCCAATTGTGCTTGTTTTGCTAATATGAGTACATGTAGAGAAAAGTGTAGTTAATGTCCATAGTATATGAAATCAAAATTTAACTTGAAACTTTTAAAATTGATATGAAAATAAAAATATGTAAATTGAAAATAAAAACAAAGGAAAGTGTACACTTGATTGTTTTTCGAGAGGGGGAGAGTACTCCTGCTACCATTATAATGGAGATGTGCTGAAATTTGTACTGGAGTTGATTGGAAGGACTTGGTGGTGATCAATCCCTAAGTGGAATGTTCTAAAGAGAATATAAAGAATTGCAAATGCACCTTGCATGGTGAAGAAAACTATATGGGGAGATTTATATTTTCTATGCATCCATTCATAAGAAATGAGTAATGAAAATTCTATCCTAGAAGGATATTATTCATATTGATGGTTCCCAAGGCCCACAAATAAGTATCACTACATATGAACATGAACCCAATTGATTTGAAAATGACAAGACATAATGTACTAAGGCAATGATCACTTACACATACCCTTGGTGCCACCATAAACCGACACATTCGATGAACTTTGAGATTAAACCTGATAAAAATCATGTAATTGTTACCGATAACATGTACCAATAGATAAATTTATTGAATCTTCCCGAGGACAAAAGCATATGGAATGGGTCATATTGTCGTATGTTATGGTCCCTACTATAAGGTTTTTTCCTTATGTATTTCTGGCCCATGTCTATTTCTAAGCCATTTTATGGACCTATCAAATGTCCGATTTTTACCTATTATTTAGTTTCCTAGTTCTAATATGATGTGAGGATAAAATATCATTCGATGTTTTCCCCCTTGTTTGGGGTATTTGAGATAGAGAAATTTCAATGCATCCCAAACAAGATGACATGTACTTGATGTTCACGTGTGTTTTAGGATTTATGTAGGGAAAATGTGAGTGTGCATGGTGTATACCATGGCACATACATAATAGTATAATAGAAAAATCTATAAAAGTGTTAGTGACAAGTAATAAAAAAATAACACAGTAGATGTAAGAAAAAGCATACAAAGACACACAAGTAGAACAATCATGACAAATAATATGTCACATACATGGGACACCACTTAGGATGTCATAAGACAATTGAGGCACTCAATTCCAACATGTAATAGAAAATTAATAGATAAAATTTCTGTAAACACGTGAAAGAATAAAGAAAGCATGTAAAACAAGAGACAAGCCATATAATGAAAATGATCTCAATTTGGAAGTGGCTTACAAAAAAATACTACACATGAAGCAACCATTGGAATGTTAGAGTAATAAATAGTATGACACGATGTATGTATTGATTGAATTAGGAAAGATAAGTAAAGTAACAAATATTGAAATGATATCACACGTATGTAAGAAAGTGTGGATGGTGGATGCCCTAGTTGGTACAGTAACAACCGGTAAAGAGAAATTTCAACCATCCTACATCATGTAACAATTTTTTCATAGCATGTATTCAACTCAATGTACCATGTGAATGCACATGTGTATAACTATGTATTAAGCTAATATGATAAGTAAAGTGTAACATGAAGAGTATAAATGTGTAATAGAAATGACCAAGCAAGATAAATGCAGATGTTTTTAGATTTTTAGCATATTTGAATTGTTTTTATATGTTAGCATATTTATGTTTTTGGATTTTTTAGGCCCCCTAAGGGCATAGATGAAAACATATTATCTTAAGAGAAGAAAGGGTGATCCATGAATTCCCTATGAAAGGGAATATTTACATTTTTAGTGATTTTTGATGAAGTATAGAGTATGTGAGAAGATATTTGAAAGAAAGGTTTCCCCTAGTGTGTGTGTGTGTGTATGTGTGTGTAAAAGGTGAGGTTAAGATGTGTAACCACTCCTAAAAGTAAATTTGAACCTTTAAATAGATTGTTTCATTGGGAAATGAGGGGGAAAGTGGATTACCCCTAGTTTCAATATCATATGAACTAGCCAATTAGAATTTTGGGTGAGGGCCCATTATCTACTATTATGACCGAAGGAAGCATGTGACCATGAATAAAGGGACATGTGTCATGTGAGATCTGTTGTATGATGTGTGTGTGTGTGTGTGTGTGTGTGTGTGTGTGTGTGTGTGTGTGTGTGTGTGTGTGTGTGCGCGCGCGTAATAACAATGTGATCTAAGGAAAGGGGTTGTGTACGAGGTGAAGTAAACTAATGAGAAGACTTAGATGTGTGGTTTCCACCCATGAATCATATGTGATGTCCTAGTCTTATGTGGTAGACTATGAGACCTAGATATCCACCAAGAGTGAGTTATAATAACTAAAATTCGAGGATCACTGTGTGGGATAGTACCCGGTGGTGAAAATGTGGGACTAACACTGGGAACCGTGACAAAACTATAAGAGGAGTTTTGCATATTATAGAGGTAACTATAATGGTTGGTGAACTAGGAGTAATGCTAGTTGGATCAAGTGGGGCACTAGTGATAGGGACTGTGAAGCTTGAGAGACACTAGGTAAAGGGGTCTGAGGTGGGATACCTTGAATAGTGATGACCTAACACTCGTGTATGAATTTGACACATTGGTGTATAATAGATGAGCCAAACCTAGGGGCCTTAAGCCAAAGAAGACCTAATATCATGTCACAATGTTTTATTTTGTATGTTACAATGAATGTTAGGAAGATAGTAAGAGGCCCAACTCGATGGGAAGGTTGATACACCCATAGGAAGTAGGATACTTGCACTTGATTTGAGATAATGGAAATCTAATAGAATGCAAGAGGGTAATCAAACATGTTATATGTTTGAATGTGGGATTAATCGTGACATTATTGACACGTTGATTGTCAAAATATGCATCAATGTGAGACCTTGAAGATGTGAAATAATCATGGAAGTTGGCATCACTAAAAATAATGACTAGTGGTGAAATAGTAGTAGTAAAAAAATCAAGAGGGTTATTGGTATATTGTGGAGGAAAAACTTCATGATAATCATGATTATAGTTTCCTCAAATGTAGCCTTGCCATGCTTAGGAAGTGGGTCATTAAAAATATTGATCTTATCATTATCATTTGTAGGTTTTGTTATAAGATTTTTCATCCCATTCAATTAAATTAGGATCAATTAATTATTGGATCATGTTCTTAAGCTTAAAAATCAATAAGTGGAGTGTCCATTGCATCAGTGATAATCACAATATGTTTTTTCATCAAATTTATTTCCTTGAGGATGACTAGAATCCAACATGAGAGGTGGAGGAAGAGAGATAAAATTACTATCATGAACTGTTGCAACACTGCTGAAAGTGGGATTTGAAATTTAATAAAATGTCATTAAGGAGGTTGAATTTGGATAATTTTCAGTTGGAACACTTTGCATTAACAATGAATTTAGCCTCAAATTGGGGCTCGGTAGGTGTAGACACTAAATCATGCACTTGCATACATTTATAGGTCCTAATCACATACTATTATTCATATGATTATTAATTGAGAAAACTAGCAATTAACAATTGTCTTCGGCATTTTTATCTTTGTTCATGTCTTCTTCTTAGCCTCTTACACCCCATGTCCCAATTGGTGTTTTACTACTTCAACTTTTATCACTCTAGATACTAGCACCTAACCGGGACGCCAACTCCTAGGTGCACCTCTCCTTTTGGGCATCCCTGACCTCTCTTTATCTTACTCACATCTTTTGGGCATCTTGTTTTCTTATGGGTGAGCCATTGTTGTTGTTAATTGTAAAATTTAAATAAGGGAATCATATAAATATAAAGCTATGTGATCATAGTAGGGGACCAATCTCTAAGCATCTATTACTATCACCTAAGGTTACATCCAAAGGCATTTCAAGAGCATCAAAGCATTCATCTAGCTTAATTCAAGGGACAAGGGACCTCTATTTTTACATACACACATAGGAGGGGAAGTTCATTTTTCCATCCACACATCTACTTACATTTCTACATCTAGCTATTGCTCGCTATTCAATGCATCTTACACAAGAGCCTCCTAGGGCATGATTTTTACACACACACACACACGAGAATTACATGGAGTCTAAAATGTAGTGTAGTAATTAGATCATAAGTTCACTCATTCAGTCACCTCGGGGTTCGAGTTTGACTCCCCATTTGCATCTTTTTCTTTTTATGATTTGATGTGTTTTGGGGTTTTGTAGGAGGTCTTTTGTTTTGTAGGTTACATTCGAGATCGGTGATCTTCCAATGACCTAAAAGAGATCAACAATGAATATTAGCAAACATCTTGCGATACTATAAAAAAACATTTCTTAGGTTGTGATCACGGACACCGAACTAGTTTATAGTGCCTAAGCACCCCTAACTTGATCAGACACCCTACTCCTAATATTTCTAAAAGATTTACATTTTTCTCGGGTTTGGTTGTGACATTTTGGCTTTGTATTCCATAAGTTTTCCAACTCGACATACTTCAGGATCATTGCAAAATCATCTAAGTCTCTTATTCCCTCTCTTGCACTTAGGTTTTATTTTTATCTTGCTTATTGCTTACGCGGATATGTGCTTTTATTTCTTATCATTTTGTTATGGCTCTACGATATCTAGGGTTAAATAATTTCATATTTTATTAAATCATTTTTTAAACTCTTCATTTGAATCTTCCTTTTTATGCCCATCACCCATAGTGGTCAGTTTGGATCTTTTGAGCACCTAAAAGTTTCTCCATCTACATGTAGGGTTTCTAAATTATTGGATGAATCTGATAACCCCTCGCTAATTCTCAAAAAAACTTTCAAAAACATAAAATCATTGGACGGTGAGAACTCATGTGATGAGGACACCAAGTTTGATCAATAGAAAATACACAAACTTACCAATTTTTTCAAGCTTTCCATGACAATCTCGCTCATCTTCCATGCATTATTCATGCTTTGATTACTTCTAAAAACTCTCAAGATTTTACTTTGGCACCTCTTGTTGGTTCTTCCCTCAGTTTTCATGGCCTCCACTCAACTTCTTCATGTTTGTACTTCCATTTCTACTACTACCACTCTTGTCCTTCAACCCAATGCATCTAGTGCACAACATATATCTTCTTCCAATAGTCTTAATTTAACTTCCTTATATCAGATTTGTAGACTCAAATTCTTCATCTTCAATTGGATACCTCTCATGCATCTCCATCTTTAGATGTCACTCTACTCCTTCAAACTCCTTTTACATTTCCACCTATCTACTTCCTATAAATTTCTTTACTCCCAAGTTACCCACCTTCAAAGGTCATGGTGACCCTCAAGAGTATCTTCGATCATTTCACGTGGCATATCTAGACTATGTGGATGATCATATTTTATTAGAAAAGTTATTTCCTTGAATTCCTTAAGACTATGCAAATCTTTGGTTCTATGATTTACCTATCCATTCAAGTAATGTACATTACACATTTAGTCAATGCTTTTCTCACTCATTTATCTATCAATATCAGCTCTAAGATATCCCATGCTCAACTAGTGAGAATTAAACAAGGATCTAACAAGTATCTCTAGCAGACTATGTCATGTGATATTAAAAAACTTAACTAATATGTCTAACATTCTCATGGACTCTAAACTTCAAGATTTATTTGTACAAAGTATCTTTCCACCTCTACAAGAGAGTTTCATTTTGATACATATCCATCATTCGATCATTTATGTCATACTCTTAAGCTATGCGAAAGTAAACTATTATCTATGGGAAAGATTAAGTATCATGAGTAGGATTCATCTTCTACTCACTTTTAAAGTAAATCCACTTTCAAGCCATCTAGTAAATGTATCAAATCTAGAGCTTCGTGAAGGTTGTCTCACAGTAGGAAATATATCTTAGTGCTCCATTTGTATGTACGGGTGAATAATAATTACATGTGTAATTATTATTATGGTAAATTAGTGAAAGTACATTTACTATGTAAATGTAAATAGTAAATGTAAAATGTGGTAAGTTAGTAAGTTAGAATAATAAAACAATTAGTATTGTTTTATTATTATATTGGTGAGAGGTTGAAACCATATGGGTGTATGGTTGTATATAAAGACAAAGGTTGTTGTGAGGATTGTTATTATACATCTCCTATATAATGGAGTGTATTGAAATAATAAAAATATAATATAGAGTTGTTGATTTCAATTATTGTCTATGTAGCTATTTCATGGATTCTTTGTATTAGATCAGATTAATTTCTACGGTCTCTAATCTGAAAAGCTTCAATGAAAACTACCGAAGTGTACATTTACTAAATTTCCTTATGCTTCGCATATTCTCTTGCCACAACTTGTTGAGAGAAATCCTATTAAGCTTCCAACTCCACTTAATATAGATCCATCTCATCCTAAAGGTTGCATTTATAGAAAAAATCGATGCAACTATCATCAATGCATGGGAAATTCTACTAATCGATGTTTTAAACCAGGGAATCTAATCCAAGAACTTATCGATAATAATGTTATTGATCTTCCTTAGTCTTCAACATCAGTTCCAGTCAATGAAAATAACAAACTTAAGATCTTTAACAATCCTCTTCCTAAGCATGACAAGTAAGTTGTTGATTCTTCACCAATCATACATATCACGCAATGCCTCCTCCTTCATCGGGGGCCCTTGATTTTCTAGTTGTTCACATTGATGCATCTCCACCATTCATTGCATTCTCTCGATCATGAATATCATGCTACATTATTTTCTAACACATTAGATATATAGGCTTCTATTGGACCTCATGTTATCAATAATACAATGATTGATCCATCACTTTACATGGGCATGTGCTCTATTACACTATTGGTTACTATCAAATATCCACTCTCACATATTTTGTATCCAATGCCTACAACTTATGGTTATGTCAAACTTATAGTCAAAGTATTTCCTCTTACCAAGTTTATGTCATTTCTTGTGGCTCCTTCAATCAAAGAATGTGACATGCCCTTAGGTCTTCCTTGGCTTTGTTCTTCTCAAGCTATCATTTCTATTAATCACTTGTGTCTAAGTTTCATTCATAAAAACAAATCATCATCATAAATGGTGTTCCATCATGCACACCATGGATACGCAACCTCCTCTTGAGGTTTTCATTGCAATTGATATAGCATCTAGGTCCCCTCGACCTCTCAAGTCTAAAGCACAATCTGATCCTAGCTCTCCTATTTGCACTCGACCTACTCGGTCTCATCATTCCACCTATCCATCACATCATCCTAGGTCCATTACTCAAACAACTCCTTCATATAGGCATACATATCCTATGCGGGATCCTTCAAAAAGGTTCACATCACCTCCTCGAGTTCCTTCACATAGGCATTCATCACCTCCATGGTCTCCTTCATATAGGTGCTCATCACCTCCTAGGTCCTATACACATATGTATCATTCACCAATACATTGTTTGTCTCTTACATCCCCGATAGTAGAGCATGGCCACGTGTCTTTATCTCCACAAGAATCAGGTGGAGGACCCTCACCCTTCACTTTTATCAGATAAAAAACTCATCATCATACACTTGGGGGCATCATGTTTACTCTTCCCCCCATTATAGCATTATTAGGTGTCTCACATTTATACTTTTCTGCTCTTCACCTCACATCTAGTCTTTCACATGCATCCTACAAATCTTGATACACTTTGTATCATCATTACCTGAAGATGCAGTCTCCTGCTACAGTTCACACTTGATTGTTGAGCGCATACTACATACAAGAACCTCACACATTGCAAATTTCACACTCATCGCATTCACGGTACATCCTTTTAACATTTCATTCCCACACAACACACTTCCTCATAATGCTTTTTAGCTCCATGATTCATACTTGATGTTGAGGGTCTAAATCTGAAATGAACCTCATCACACTCACTTACTCTCTATACTCTATGCTTCATCGATCATATCTAATTATCACATATATTAAAACCATTTCATGATGATGCACTCTTGTTCTATGGTTCATTCTTTATCTGCTGATGTGTCAATTATAAGTGAACCTCATCTCATACACATTCATACACATACACTCTGGGGCGCACCGCTCCTATCACACTCACTTTACATTCCATTCTCATTAACAATATATTACATATCCTGGTTGCACATTGTTCTTGTTTACTTATGCTTGTATGTTACACCGTGTTTACTATATTATACGGATACATTGCATGTCATTATATTTTCTATATACACATGTGCGTTCACTTTCCTTCTAGTTGTGAATGTAGACTTTACAAATATATATTACACGCTGCATGGATGATTGGCATCATACCTCTTACCAGTCCGTAAGTGGCTCTGGAGGCATCTACTTTCATACATGTTACAAGTTTTATTGTTTCGTTTTATACTAATTTATATTATTACCAACACACAACTCTATCTATATATACATGTTTTGACATTATTTTTATCTTTCTAACATACTAACAATTACTTCATGTGTAGCATTTGCTTTGTATGAACTATTTGCTACCATGGGTGTTTGATACTTGTTTGATATTTTTTTCCACTGATTGCTATTGTATGCCATTGTTTTGTGGGATTTTCCCTATGTATTACTTTTTCATTGCTTGTATGCTTTTGTGCGTTTTGACCCTAATTTTCTTGCAACATTGTGAGTGATGTCCCATGTTTGAAACCCACTTTTCACGGTCTATATTGTCTTCTTGCTTACTAGCTTACACTTTGTCTTCTATTTACATATTCGTCTTATTTGCAATAATACATGTTTCAGACCACTTTGTTTGCATGTGCCTTAGTTTTCACTAGACACATTCCCTCCCGTAGGACAACAATTTCAAATCGGTGTCAAGTCCTCTCCTTTGGTCCGCATACTCCTATCGATGTCACATGCACCCCAAATGGGGGAATACATTGGGTGAATTAGTCACCCCATTCAACACTACACAGCTATAGTTCATACCTACACATTACTGGAAGAGAATAGTCGTCAATCACAGAAACGGCCCAGATTTTGACTTGGGTCCTCAGCACAACACAAATGTTAGTTCCCAGACATAGACATGAGCACCTGGGCACCCTTGACCCTTCTTGGGCACCTATGAATAGGGGAAATTATATTTTTTTTCTCATATCACAACAATTTATAGTAGTTTACACAAAAAAAGGACAATCCTCTAGTAATCAAAATGCATTCTATCTCCTTTATTCTATTTTTATTAGATCGAAACAGATCAAACTTGAACAAGATAGGATCACACCATCTTTAGTGGTGTATAAATTGTTGAGAAAGATTCGGGGTTAGAGAATAACACTAGACCTTTCTCCCCAACACTTCTTCTATTATGGTGTGAGATCACCCAAAAACTCACTATTCTATAATGTTTTTAGCACACCTTATGTCTTTTTCACTCATCATGGATCAGTTCACATGTTCCCTTTTGCATTTTTCACATACTTTTACATACTTGGATCAAATTTTTCACATATACATGACTTTGAATACTCTTTTGCTCTTCTCTTTTGTAGGTACATTCTTATGGGAAGAAGCGGTCACACAACGAACATGTCAAGCAACAATGAAAATAGGTACAATGTAACATAATGCATACACTTTCACCCCTAGGGTCACTTCCTCTTCTCTAGCTTCCACACTTCATTTTATCACTTCACACTTTTTCTTGTCTCCTCGACATGCTTTCTCCATTGATCTACATGCTTATTAGGTACACATCTCTTATCTACTTTGTATTATCAATAATTAACTCAACACCATAAAGTGGGGGAACATTTAGACACTAAATCACACACTTGGGTACATTTCTAGGACCTAATCACATACTACTATTCATATGATTCTTACGTGAGAAAAATATCAATTTGACTATTTTTGGCCTTTTTATCTTTGTTCATGTCTTCTTTTTAGCCTCTTACACCCTACAACCCATTCGATACTTTAATGTTTCACCTTTTATCACTCTAGACACCACCACCTAGCTAGGACACCAACACCTAGGTGCCCCCATCCTTCTGGGTGCCTCGAACTCTCTTTATCTTACTCACCTCTTTTGGCCATCTTTTATCTTTTGGGCATCTTGTTTTCTTATGGTTCAGCCTTTTATTTTTAACTGTGAAATTCAAACAAGGGAATCATATAAATATAAAGCTATGTGATCATAATAAGGGACCAATCTCAAATCATCTATTACTATCACCTGAGGTTGCATCTAAAGGAATTTCAAGAGAATCAAAGCATCCATCTAGCTTCATTCAAGGGACAAGTAACCACTATTTCTACATGCACGCATGGGAGGGGAAGTTCATTTTTCCATCCACACATTTGATTACATTGTTATATCTATTTATTTCTCATTATTTAATGCATCTTGCACAAGAGCCTCCTAAGGCACGATTCTTACACATACACACGATAACTATATGGAGTCTCGAAATGTAGTTCAATGCTTGCATTGTAAGTTCACTTAGTCGGTGGTGATCCCCCATTTGCATCTTTTTTTTTTTTTTAGGATTTTATGTGTTTTAGGGTGTTACAAAAGGTATTTTTTGTAGGCTACAAGTGAGCTCGACAATCTTATAATGACCTTCGTGTAATTGTAGACACAAAATCACACACTTTAGGTAATTATTTAGTCCCGATCTCATACTACTATTCATATGGTTCTTAAGTGAAAAGAGTAATAATTAACCCATGTATTTGAACATCTTGCATTGTTTTCTATTGCTAATTTTGATCTTGCACCCATACTTTCCCATTTTGTACCTAAACATATTGCATTTTCCTATTTCTAATCGAGGCATCTAGCCAGGATTGGGGCACCCTAGGTGCCCTGGTCCCCCTAGGTGCCCTAATCCTCTTTACACTTTCCTCTCACTTTTTGGGCACTTTCTAGCCATTTGAACTTCTTATATTTTTGATGGTCAACATTTTTGGGTTAATTACAAAATTAAAGCAAGAGAACCATATAAATATAAATTTATGTGACCATGATGAGGGACCAAGGACTAAGCACTTACTATCACCACCTAAGGTGCATCCATCCAAAGATTCTATTGCTCCATTGACATCCATCTAGCTCCATCATAAAATACACAAGGCTAGTTTATCTACATCACACTTCATAGGAGGTGAGTCTATTGTGTCTATGCACACATTTATAACATTCTACATCTAGTTACTTACTCGCTAATCACAAAGTGTGGTGACACATGAGAAACCTAGGGCATAATTACCAACACACATACACACACCTAGAACTATGCTAGGTCTACGATATGTAGTGCAACGCTCAGTGATAATTCCATCAATTTGGTAGCTAAGGATAGTCTAACCCCTTCATATGCATCTTTCATTTTTGGGGTTTTGATGCTTTTTATGGGGTTTTGCAAGTGATTCTTCATTGTAGATTTGTGATGACATTAGGCGAAGTAAAATGACATTCGCGTGACAAAAGCAAACATATGAAAACATCCAATGACACTTTAAAGGAGGTTCCCTAGCCATTTCCACAGACCAGGGAACCCACGGGTGCCCCTATCCCTCTCCAAGCACCCCAATCTAGCCAGACAATCCAGATCTACACTTCCTCAAAATACTATGCAAAAATTTCCTTCTCTTGTTCATCAATCTCCACTGCGACATAGTCTCGCAACATCTGTGAATCATCTAAGCCCTTCTTAACCCTCTTTGCACATTAGGGTTTCACATTTCATTTCTTAGATTGTTTGGGTATTATTTCAGTATTTTATTACTTCATTTATTCAGTTATTTTACTGCTCCTATAGCATTTAGATTACACTAGAATATTCACATTTTAGTTTGATCAATGATCAACAATGAATATTAGGTAACATCTCATGACATTAAATAAATAAATTTATGAGGTTTTTTGTAATCGCGAGGCACCCAAAACTAGACTACATCACCTAAGCACCCTTGATCCAGTCCAGATTTCCTAGTCCCAGTATTTCTGACAACTCTGCAATTTTTTGGGTTCAATTGCAACATTTTATCCTCTTGTTCCATCAATTTTCCAACTCGACATACTTCAGGATCTCTGTGAAATTAGCTAATTCTCTTATTCCCTCTCTTACACTTGGGGTTTTATTTTTATCTTATTTATTGCTTAGTTAGATATATTATTTTATTGTTTATCATTTCATTGTGATTCGCAATATCTAGGGTTTAATAATTTCATATTTTATTAAATAAATAGGTTTTCTTTTGAAGGTATATTTAATTTAGAATTAAGAACTAGATTGATTAGAAGCATGATCATGATACTTGAGTTTTCCCATGGAAATTATCTTTCATTCATGGTCCTTAAAGATATGACATATGTGATCAAATGAAAAAAGGTATTGAAGATGACTAACTCTTAGATATGAGGCAAAATAATTTGTATTAATAGTTCTTACAATTCATAATCAAACAGAAATTTTTCATTTCGAGTAATATTAATATTATATAGAAGAACATAGTCACTAAGGTGCTCATTAGGTCCTTGTTTTATTTTAGCCATTTTTGCATAAGATATTTTATTTCTAATATTAATATAAAGAAGAGCTAAGTTAAATATGAGATATGAGAGGAGGAGAAAAATGAGTGGTAGACATAATAATGAAACATTGAGACTATATGCCCACATGGAGGTGTGAGGAGAAAAACAAGAATGGTAGATGTTGGTATTGTGGAGGTGACAATATTAGAAATGAGTGTAGTAGAATCCAGGAGCTGATGTGATTCCTTATGAGAAATATATAAGAATAGATCTAGATTTTGAGGGTTGGAAATTATGTATTCATTGAGATCACTAGAATTCTCATTAGTAAATGCCTCAAAGTGGGAGCTTCATCCATGATGTGAAAGAATGAAGAATTATTAGAAACCCTAGGGCTTGAAAATATGGATCCTATGCATGAATGAATTGGTTTCACCAAATGATTTAACCTAAATGGTTCATTCTTTAAGGGGTTGTAATGGATGGTAGATTATCCTAATCAATTATTTTATGAGGATAATTTTAGAAATATCGGGAATAACCATCAAGCAATGATACACAATGATGATAGATAATGATACATAACAATAGTTAAAGCACTTTCAGAATGAGTGGGTGAATATGAATTAGATGATATCATATTCTATGTAATGATATATGTCAATCTAATGACTAGAACAAGTTGAAAAATGACTTGACAAAGCCTCATTATTAAAAATTTTTTGAATTGTTACATAAACCAAATTGGGTAGCAGACCAAAGCGTACCCCATAATGGCCCTTTTATATGCTCTTGTCCCTTTTTGGATCCTCTACTTATACAAATTTATAGGTTTTTATACTTCTTGTTTTTCTCATGTATGGAATATGGGCCTCGACGATATTGTGCAATGCTCCACGTGTGAGTGATTGAACCTTAAAACCCCTATATTGTTGGGGATTCCTACAAAACAAACATTATGTTGGTTGTGGACACCTATGTGCACTATCGACATCGCCAATACTCCAAAAAGGACTCAAATCTCATGTTGTTCTCGCCTAGAATGTGATCTCTAGAATGTATGCAAACAAATAGATAACCATGATCTTGCAATAATGAGATTGTACTTGCACCTTTTCTCTAGCTTGACTTGGAATGATGATATGTTCTTTATGTTTGCCAATCTAATTGGATAACTACCCTAGAATCAGTATAAAGAGTATATGGATCTCAAGGGGGTCTTGGAATGGATTTTATTATGATTTATCTTAGTGATTTCTCATTATGATCTTTGGGAGTCAAGTGTGCATGATATCATCCTGGATAATGGATGAATAACTAATTTATATAAGTGTTCTCGATCTGGAAAACTTGGATAACACAAACTAGAAGTGACCCAAAGGAATTTGAATTGAGAAAAGTATCGTTGGAGGAAGAGTGACCAAAGCGTATGGGAAGGGTCATAGTGTACAAATGTTATGGCCCTTTCTAAGTGCTTTGGTCCATGATTCATGTGCGAGTGCTTTAAAAATTGGGATTTAGTGTGTGATGGTATAACTAGATTTAATGGGTTAATATGATCGTTATGTGAAAAAATGATGTGTGTGTAAGAAAGAATGAATGGGATATAGCTAAGGATGACCTAATTGACGAAGTTGGATAATTTTGGGCTAGTGAAAAGGCATTGTACAATTTTTGTTATTACAAGACATGAACTACTAAAATGAGTATCTACAATTCCCAATCCTCTCTTCTAACATGTATTTTATTCCCTCTTAATGTCTTCAAGAGGTGTGTATTTCTTCTTCAAAATGCAAGTTGTAGTTGGTCAACCCACACTTATTCATGATATCACTTCTCTCGAATAACCCATTTTAGATGAATTTCTTAATGATGAGGACCTCCTCGAATACATGGGTACTTACAAGCACCTTCCTTCCCACTTTGATAAGAAAATTTTTCCTCAATCCCTACAAAACACTTTGCATACTTTGGTGAAAGTGGCCCTACTAAAGTATCGACATGAAAAAAACATGACACTTCTCTAATGTAGCCATATATTGAGAAGTGATCTAAACTACTTAAAAATGATACCAAGCCATATAACTTCGATACCACCAATGACCCATGTTTAGTCCTTTTGGTTGCATCTCTCGGTGATACTAAAAGGGAAAATATTCAAAAAATTATTAAGTATTTTCCTAATCTCTTTGCATGGCACTACAATGACATGCCTTACATTAACCCTTCGATAGCCATGCATAACATTGTACTCCAAAAGGGTGTTAAACCAATACAACAAAAATTGTAAGATACACCCTCGCATTACCTCATTGTTCAAAGAATAAATACAACGACTATGTGATACTAGATTTATTTGAGTTATGGACTATCCACAATGGGTTTGTAACATTGTTACAGTAATGAATCCTAATGGGAAAATACATTGTTGCACCAAATTCCACAACCTTAACAAAGTATGATCTAAGGATAATTTTCCATTGCCACTTATTGGCGCGCAATTTTGATTCCACCACTATTCATGACTTTCTTTCCTTCATGGATGGTTTTGCGGGATATAATTAGATAAAACATTAACCCCTCTTATCGATAAATGACATATTTTACTATCCCATGGGAACCTTTTTCTATATCGTTATTCATTTTGGCATTAAGAACGCTCGAGCTACTTATCAACATGTCATGACTCATATATTTCATGATTATATTCAAATAATTATTGAGGATTATGTTGATGAAATAATTACAAAATGAAAACATCATGTTCACCATGCTCAAGATTTCCAAACACTTTTCACATGTTTGAGAGGCGGTATAATGTAAGTGTTGTCCAAAATAGCAACCATGTTATTTTGATAACTTCATTTAAGTCAATAACTTAGGCACATTTTTAAAAAAATAGGAAGAGTAAAGAAACTCGGTGTTTTGAATAAATATTGAACACGGTGTTCTACGGGTTTCTAAAGTCATAGTCATTGGGAAATATGCCACAAAATAAAAGAAAATTTCTATGTGCATTGCAAAGAGTGAGAAAAGTATAGATGTGATTAAATTTAAGCACATGATATAAGTTGCACAATGTTAAGAAGGATGTGTAATAAAGAAAAGTAATATATCAAAGGTAACCCATGAAATAAAGGTAAAAGACCATGTGACATTATGGGGAAAAATAAATTTGAGTGTGGAGATGTCAAAAAAGTTGAGTGCGGAGGAACAAATAAATCCATGCAGCAAAGAAGGTACACAATATAAAGAGATTTGGTGGAACACGAGAGACTCTACAGAGTAAAATAAGATCCACGGGAGAAAAAACAACAAGGATGCAGGTGAAGGAAAGATTTGAGGAGTTATTGGTCATTCCTGGATCAATGTGGAGCTCAAAAACAAATTTGTTAGTCACCAAAGTATTCCAAATAGGACACGAAGACTTGATATACAAGATCAATATGGCGGAACATCGAAGTCTGTGAATGACCAAAAATCCATGCCTAATTCACTATAGGTTCTCAACCACTCCACCAACCACAATTAAATGTTAAATGTCATTGTCCTCCTGCATTGGAAATTTGATGGCATGTGATTGGAGAAATGTCAGTGCCCATATCGGCTTATGAAATAAATGGTGATTTGTCCCTTGCTAGTGGTGTATGGTTGAATTCACTCATCAACGGAAGTTATATTTTACCTCATCTTCCTCTCTCAATTCCAATAAATGTATGTTGTGAAAGGCACATAAAGGGTTCACATTTTTGCTAAGTCTCGAGAGCTCTACCGTTTTGAGATCAAAACATTTTCACATAGACCTCTATGATGAGATTGTGAATATTTCATGTGCCTTGACTCTATTAGGAAATAAATATATAGGTTCTTGATATTGAATGCAAGTGGGATTTCTTTCCTTGAATGAATTGGTGTTTAATGTGAATATTTCTATCCTCTTAGTGGCCATAATTCTTATTCTATTTTTTTTTGAAAGTTATATGCACATTATTTTAGGTCTTTACATGTGTTTTCATATATGTGTCCCTAGATCCATAATCAATCCCTATTTTATTTTGGTGCATCACCTCTCTTTATTTCATAATTTCCCTCTTTCAACATTATTTCCCTCTTTCATCCATGTTCCCTTAGAATACTTAGAATAGGTTTAGATAGTTGTAGTATAGTGTTGGCTAGTTAGTCATAGTGAGTTAGGATATAAGGAATTCGGCCTTTTCCATAGATTGACCTCAAAGGCACCATTTTCCCACACTTTGGAGGTCTTTCCATGTTTCCCTAAGGTGTTGAACCAAGTTTTAGTAGGGGTATAATCTCGGGAGACAAAATTTTTGGCACACTCACTAGGACCGTTTGAGTCACTTATAGTGCCTTTGTTGTTTTTCTTTCCCTTATATTGGTTTGTTTCTTAGTGGATCTTAGCTATTATAGGCATCTTTCTACACATCGTGTGAATCCCGACTTCAAATATTTTCTATTGAAGAAGTCCTTTGTCCAATTCACAAGAAGGATACAAAAATTATGACTTGAAAGGTATGGATAATTTAATCCCACACACAACTATAACAACAATACCTAATCAAACTTCTTGATCATCTTTAAAATCCATTAAATGCATGCACTTCATGACTAGAAGAACTTAATCTCTCTCAATTTCAAATCGAACATGGGAGTTGGGTGATTAGTGAGAATGGAGATTCCATTAATCCTTGTGATTTCGTGGTCGTTAATCTTGACCAACAATGCACACCTATATTATTCAGAGGCAACAACACTTAAATTGGGTAAGTTAATTTTCCCAAAAAAAATGTTTCCCTTTTCTAAAAATAGATGTAATACAAATTTAGGCCTATAGATTGTCTGTGTCATTGATTATAACCCTTGACCTACAATCAATGGGCATTATAATAGGGGTAACAATAGTCCCTTGACATGTAATTAATAGAAATTAAAATATGTGGTAATAACTCATTTTATTGTAATTTCCACATAATGATTGGTGATTTTAAAAGAGAGCTAAAACATTTGAATCCTCTAAGGGTAGGTTATGTGTGTGTTTCATATTTAAAGTACACTTAAGTACCTTCTGTTATGAAATAGTTTTGTATGCTATAAATGTCTTATAAACTCAAAAACAAAGTGCACACTTCCTAAAAAGGGCATTAGCGGGGGCTGCCAAAATGTAACATCCTCATTTTTGTACATTAGAACAAGAAAAAAAAATTATAAGTGCTTTCTAGTTCTAAATACATAATTTAGAACTCACAGATCATAACAATCATTCTTATAACAAATAACCATATGCAACTATAATGACTTGGTGTACCACCGATCTATTCATTCCATGACTCGGTGAACTACCGATCTATTCATGTGTATCATAGAGTTGGCGTTTTCATCTGAACACTTCACTCTTGCGGTTCTCTTCCCTAATCTAGGATTTTAGAATGCTCTATCCAAGGAACCTATCTGAATAATTGTTACCATCATTCATCGGCATCACATCCCTTAGACTAGGTGACATAGGACAACGCAATCAACAGCTTGCGATACTTTGGCCAAAGATTTGAAACATACTGTTCATGTCTCTTATTCCTTGACGGCATACTCATCAATCTGGAATATGTCCTTCACCCCACTCCGATGTTATATAGAACGTCTTATACTGACTTCTGTCAGTCTCCCCTGTCCCAAGTTTTCACTTAGGAATGGGTTAATATCATACTCACGTTATAAGGATGCTCTTGAAGACTAGGGGTAAGCTGACATACTGGGTCACCCACTGTTACCCCATGTGTCAAGGTACCCTAAGTCTCAAAGGGCTGCCTCATAGCATGTCTATGGTCCTAACCAGTCCCAAAGGAAAATCTTGTTCGAGTTTCAGGTGTAAATCTTAACGATCAATGCAAAAGGGTGTTGCCATAAGTCACCTACATTGTTGTATCCTCGAGAAGATCCTAATCTTCTCGAAGGTACAACCTTGCAGTTGTATGTGTCAACATCCTACAATACTACCTCGGAAAGATTTACATAACTTCAAGAAGTTACTTAAGTTGAGTTGAATTTGAATTAAAGGCCCTCCTAACTGGGTAGTCTTTTCCCAACCCAGAATTTCACACCTTTGAGTTGCCTTACGTAATTAAGTTCAATTTTCACAGAGAGAAGTTTAATAAGATTTGAGACCTCGTCAAGGTGTCCATCGGTTCCTAATAATCTTATTTCCTCATAATAGGGCAATAGCCCTAAGTCCTCTCATAAGGAAGCTAACTAAACCTGTAAGGGTTTATATCAACTCGAAGACTGAAATATATCTGACTTATTGTTATTAAGACATGGTGATTTTAAACCATCAATTACATTGCCTTGACTTAGATCATTGTTAGGGAGTAATAGAATACTCTTCCTGTTATAGCTACATATCAGGGCATAGTTTAACCTTAACTTCCCTAAAAATGCAGTGGACTAATTTCCAATTTAGCCTTATTCATAATATATAAGAATTACTATTCAAACATGAAGTATTCAGTCACATAATTTTTACAAGGCTTACTTAGGGAATCCAACTAGCTCCCATGGCATATAATAATAAAAATGCACTCTCATTCATTCAGACATAAGAAGTTCAATTCAACAAATAAAAATGCAGCCACATAAGTAACAATTTCCCCATTTCATTTATTTCCAAGCCATACAATTACAACTTATGCACTTCGGCATATTTTGATACAATAATCAACAACAAAAGAATAACTTTCTTCCTATAGTACAATTAGAGAAATCAAGTTGGAATTCATTGTAAAAACCAGATTAAACAATCTGAGCATCATATCAGATCTGCGTACCTTTACCACTTACGATGACCATCTGCAAAAATTGCTAGCACAGGTCAGTTCAGTGAACTGAGCATGATAAGCACTAATTCTTAAAACAATTGCATTCCACCAATTGTTTCCATTAAACAACCTGTTTAAATGAAATCATTTCATCAAATCCATAAACATGAATCACGCTATTTATCTTTCTACTATTCTAATATGACTTTAAAACATAACTCATATTATAGCTGCCATTTCAACTTAAATCCTTTCGGATGATTCATCTTACACAAGAGAATAAGAAGAAACAAAATGAATCTTAAATACCTAGCCATCCGAAAACCAAGGGCAGTATCAATCCTAATATAATTACTCCATTAAAGAAATGAAATCTTACCAACGCATGTAACCAACAGATTTGCATTTAAACAATTCAAACAAAGACAGATTATATCCTCAAGCAAGTTCAATGATGGATTTTCCTTTTGTACTTTATGTTTAGTTCCATAAACATTTATAAGTACACCAACTATTACTACAATACTACTTTTATACAAGTAGATAACTGAATTACTCAAACAGAGTAATAATATACCTAAAGATAAGGAAAGGAGACTTCTGTCAAGATACAAGTGCTTACCACTCTCTCCACGTAACTTTAATAGTCTATTCATCTCGTGACCATGCTGAAGAATTCATATAGAAATTCTAAAGAAGGAAGCATTCATAATTTCCAGAAAGGGAGAGAATACTTTCGTATTCCCAAAAATCCTATATCAACATATACTTTACAACTAAGAGAAAGAAATAGAGGCATTGGATCTCCATTCCAAACAAGTTCAGAACTGTACCAACTTTCCAGGAGTAATGCATATACAATCAATCTTGAATTCAATTAGGGAAGAAGAGAAAGCAAGAAAATCAACACCCAAGTTTACCATTAGCTCCAATCTGGTAGAACTGTTTAAAAGGTTGCCCTTAGATCCCTAGGGTCTTGCAATTGCACATTAAACAAAAGCCACAGATTGTTATAAATGAAATACATATACATTCAAATATCAGTCCACAATCCTGATCCAAATAAAACAGTCTACCCTTCACCCAGGACTCGAATCATTTTAGACTACGAGTTAGGGTAACTACTATCATTACTTACCAATAGGTTACACTAACTATTTCCAGCCATTACACTGGATAGTTTGTTATTGCGTTCAAGGATACCAAACAAATAGCACTTCTAGTGTTAATAGATGAATTCTAATGATAGATTTCAAGGTCACTTCAGGCAACATCAAACACAGTCCCTTCCCTTCCAAATACAAAACCTAATTTCCATTCATGCAGATCTAGGATTACCCACACATTGTTAGGGAACAGAGTTCCTCAAAGTAAGATTTCTCTCGGTCAGAACTGTGTTCCCATTATCCAAGTAAAATCATAAAGAAAACAACAGCTACACCAAATATTTCATTACTTACAGAACCTATAATCATAGAAACATCCAGACCCTTTTCAAAAAAGGTACAGGCTTAGTATTCAAACATATTTCTTATGCATGTGACTAAACCAGTCGAGCTTTATAGAAGGAACTAACAGTTTCATCACAATCCAACTTTATATTCACCTGAAGCTGTCAAGTAATAATAGAGCTCATACAACTAAGAAACAATCAATAAACCAACCAAATTAGACACAACAATTCTTTCTGTGTCATTCTTCAAACACGAAATCATCAAGCACAATGTCTAACATGGTACAGTTTGGAAACTCATTACCTCAGTCAGACAAAGAGACATAAAACACGTCTACAGAAGACGATACCCATATAGTATTCACAGCAAGGCGAGAAGATAAAAGAAGCAGATTCAACATGGTCTACGTATAACCAAGGATTCCCAAATCAACAAGAAAAGAAGAAAACCAATACATTGCTACCAGCCAGCCGATGACTGTACAAAAATCATCTGAACAGAGTTGTTCTAATGAAAGCATTTAAAGGAAAGAAAGATTTTTAAAAGTTAGGGCCTATCATGCCTGATAGTGTCGCTTAAAAATTTGAAGAAGACCTCTGAATGTGCTCGCACCTTCTCTTCTTCTTCCACGAAAGATTAAACAACAATAAATTGTTACCTCCATGCCTTATATACTTCCCCCGACAGAGAAGGAAGCTAGAAACTCTCAAAGTTGCCATGCAACATAGAGTAGACGGCTGGTTCGAAGAACCAGTGCTCAAGCAGAGTGAAAAATAGAATGCATGGAAAACCAAACAACCAAACAATATTCCACTTGCATGCCTTCCCAAGCAATCCGTGCTCGGGAACCAAAGTTCATTAATTACATTTACTTCCATCCTCCCACCTATTTTCCATTGCCACCGACCGCCAAAGTTGGTGATCGCCACAAGAAAACAAACAAACATTCCCATCCTTGGTGATACTGCCACGTCAGGTTATATTAGTAGTTTTTATCCTCCGCCAAACCTGACAGCATTCCAAGTCCTTCAACCTTATCCCCCTCTTAAATGCCATGGAAACCACCGCCCATGACTCGCGACCCTTCTTAGGTCCCCCTCCCTTCTTATCATTAGTTAAGATAGGTTAGAAACTTAGGTTAGATCATAGGGTATGACATTAGTCTCACTTCCATAGCGCTAGGTGTAGTTAACCCTTAGGAGCATTAAGCTCATAGTTTAGGGCTAGGTTAGATTAGTAATTATTTTAACCAATAGGTTATAGTTTAGGTTAAGACTATTAACCTTAACGAATCTAGTCTAGGTCCCCAAAATAGGACCAATCAGTGTTAGAGTCCATACTGGATAAAACATTCCTGTAAAGGATTCTATTTGGCATCAATAAATTAAGCTTTCGGTATAAACATAAACATCTTACCTGGCTTAAGGTCCAGGCCTTTCCTGATGTTACGATATCTGGAACCAAATTCCATTTATCATGATCAGCCTGAGTTAAACTCCGGGATTGATCATTCAAAACTCAATCAGACCTTGTAACTTTCGTAAGGTCAATAAATTTTGTTCATCCTAAATAAACTTAAAACATTCCTTGGATCAATGCAACTGATCCAAGGCTGAGTCATAAAGGTGGATAAATCCACAATTCATCCAGAAATCAGGTTGAACTCAAGTGCAAGAATGAAAGAAACAAAAGAGTCCAAGCATTTTCTGGCTCAGTCAAAGATCTTCAAGAGCAAAGAGGATACAATCCTATTCCCGAAACCAAAGGAACATGTCCTTATATAGAAGAAATCATTTATCAATACTTGAATGCTCTGGAGAAAGTAACAACAGTTTGGGGTGTTACACAAAAAAAATAGCCATTGTTACTTTTATTAGGATTTTCATAGAATACTGGTAAAGGGGAACGAGGATAAGAACACATCCTTTTACAGTGAGGTTTAACTAATTTTAATTAAAATTAACTTATAAATATAAATCCACACCAACATACTAAAATCATGTGGTTTAAGAACTTAAATTTTGACTTATTGTAAGTAGATGTGACCGAGGATGTTATATGTTGTTGTTTGTGAGTACCCATATTCATTTATGACAATGAGATGTTAAAAAGGTAGTTGTAAGAACATGTGATTACATTATCATTGGAGGAGGTACAAAATGGTGTCCTTTAGTAGTAACTTTGTCACGATAAATAAATGATGCAACATGCCAACAACAAGTTGATGTAATTCAACAATCAAAGGTGGAGGTGACATTGTTAAATCAGAAAGACATGAAAACATGTTCAATTCATATTGGGAAATGAATTCAAGATGGAATTCATGTTCAAGTTAAAAATAAAACACCAAGTCATTTGAGTTAGACATAAGAACCTTTCATAGTTGATGATGAGATGAGTATGCTAACACTAGTTCACCATCTTGAATGGTTGAAAGAATTTTCTACAAACTTCGGGATTCCAATCAAATTTCCTAATGAGAAAATTTCTTTTTCCATACTATCCCCCACCTAACATGTCAAGTATAATAGCTCACATCCATGAAAAATGTAACACATGAAAAAATGAATAGTCTAGTCAATTTGATGCTGCAAATTTGGGGTACTCACAAACATTTATATAAGACACAAGAGAACAACCATGTAATGAAAATTTAGGAAACCGAGGTTGGTAGGTCAATGCAAAACTTTCTTAAGATACCAATTGAAAGGTTAACTAAGAGATCATCACATGGAAATAGAGGGACTCTAAGGTTGAGTAGGCAATCAAAAATTCTCACATCAACTAAATGCTTGACAAATAAGAAGCACGAAGGAAATAAATAGAGGATATACAAGCAAGGAATAAATAATAGCTTGAGGAGAGGAAGGAAAATATAATCATTGCACAAGAAAAAAGGGAACAAAACAAACTTATAAGAAAACTTAATGTGTAGAGGAGGGAATAGGATAAGATAAAAAAATGGGAAAATGAGAAAAAGGGAACATGAGAAGCTACAATGGGAGAAGGAGAGGATAGAAAAATAAATGCAAAGGAAAAGATGATTGAGTAGTCTCAAAAAATCCTATTCCTTCACAACATCCAATTATGATGGATTTCTACAACATTTACACTCCGAATTTTCCAAATGTGGCCAATTACCAAGTCAACAACACATCTACTTCTACAAATCAAATGTAGTTTCCTTCAACAAAAATAATACAATTTTCGACAACACAAATGCAGTTTTCTCATGCAAGTAATATGCAATTTTCTCCAACAAGTACAACAAACATGTAATTTCCTACTTTAGTCCCATGCATGTCAATTCTATTAGCCAAATGCAATTAGGCCATGCAAGAAATCTATAAATTCTATTTTCAAACATAACCAACATGTCGGTGATACACCAAATGGAAAATAGAACAATAGAAAACAACAAAATTAGTGAAACGATGGATGGAAATGAAGAAGAATTCAGATTTGGTACAAATAAAATGCATAAAATACATGTTATTGAACTATTCTACCATATTATGTAAGTGGTTTCCATAAATATAATCTTATTACAATGTTAAAGAAGTTATAACCTTCATGCATAAGATCTAAACTTAGTTATGTAGTTTTTTGGGGAAACCATACAAGCATTATTTACTTTTATACATCATATCCTTACACATAAGTATTTTTAGTTTGTCCCACAATATCAATATAAAAGAAGAATTTTTGGTAATGTGTACAAAAATGAATTTTCTTATAGTTTTTTTCCATTTTTCAAGAATAATGTCGGGAAAGTAAACTAGTTCACTATTCCTAAGTAAGGTCATAAATGACCTTAACTATAGAAAGAAGCATTATAATTTCATGTAGATTAATGGCATCAAAAGACACAATTGTGACATTATCTTCTATCCTTCCAATTATTATCTAAGTGGTTTCCATAAATATAATCTTATTATCAATGTTTAAGAAGTTATAACCTTCATGCAGAAAATATGAACTTAGTTATGTAGTTTTTTTGGGAAAACATGCAAGCAATATTTAGTTTTTACATCCTATCATTACACATAAGTATTTGTAGTTTATTCCATCATATCAATATAAAAGTAGAATTTTGGTAATGTGTAAAAACATGAATTATCTTGTGATATTTTTTTCCATTTTTTAAAGAATAATGTTAGGAAAGGAAACTAGTTCACTACCTAAGTAAGGTCATAAATGACCTTACCTATAGAAAGAAGCATTATGATTTCCTGTAGATTAATGGTGTCAAAAGACACAATTGTGACATTATCTTCTATCCTCCCAAAAATACAATCCTTCATAAATCTTCTTTTAGTACACGGGTTTTCTACAAAAAAATTAACCTAGAGCAATGAGCACATTTGCAAGCAACACCAATATCAACATTTTTAGTTGAAAAATGCAAAATTACACCCGTATATTCAATCTATGTTCAATAATTGGTGTATATTCAAATAGATACTAAAATAAGAACCATGTTCACCTTATGTTAAATGATACTCAATGTAAAAATGAACATTCTTTACATATATTCAATGTATAGACAAACATTGTTTACATGTTTAGACTTTTTTTGCATATTAACAAACTAAAATTACTTAATACACATTGAAAATACAAATGGAATCCTAGTGCTACTTGTGAATGTGCTCAATGCATGAAAAACATAAAGAAGAAATAAAAGAACCAATTATATTTGGGTCAACCTCATGACTCACTTGGCATTTTGAAATAGAGAGCAAAATAGAACAAGAAACAATGATGAAACCCTCCAAGACATGTTGCTTTTATTTCCCAATGGTGTCATTGCAAGTTGGAAGGGAATTAACAAGTGTTATTAATGGATGGTAGTAGTTAATGGAAACTTTGAATGGGGCATTGGTGCACGAGTTAAAAATAATGGAGGATGAATGCAAAGTGAAAGGAGCAAAAATATTGCATAGTTTGAATGTATTTAGGTGTAGCTTCTGACCTATCATCATACATTGAAACTACATAATGTACACTCAATAAACATGTGTAAATTTTTCCTTTGAACAAATACATTTTAATGACATAATTACAATTGTATATTAAATTTATACTTATTCTTTTGTGTGATTATGAGAGAGACAATACTTTGTGAGCATGAAGTAGTCAATGAACTAATTTATGTCATGGCAAAGTTGTATTAATTTACTACATAAACAAAGAAAACACTTATTTATATTCAAATATTCCTCAAATGTTAAGGTAAGTGATTCACATATTCATTGCATATGTAGACATTCTTCACATATTTAACATTTTGTCTATTTTTCTAACATTCTTCACATATTCAAACATTCTTTAAATACTTTGAATATTAAAAATATAACTATCATTTTCCTCCTGAATATGTAGGCATTGTTGATGCAAAATCACAACACCCCCTGAATGGCCTCGAATTTGAGTGGGCCATCTAGTGATCTGCATAACATTCGACCATCTCTCAAGATGTGAGACTTGTGAACTTGAGATGGTTCTTCGGAGAAAGCCGACTTCTTCTTCTTAATCCTAATGCTAAAGCTGCTCCTAAGGAAGGAAATGTGACTATCTACTCCTAATCTAACAATGCCAAGGAGACAGGGAGGGAGGGAGAGCATGAAAATAAAGAAATCCTACACTACATAGGTGATAGCACCAAGAAAAGGGGGTTGCTGGTCACAATCTCAGTTGCCTAAAGTGGAGAGAGGTGAGCAATGAAGATGATGGACAGATGCATCACAGACCTGTTGGGTTTCAGATTTGCACTTGGAATGAAACCATATTCAGGCGATAAGCAAGTCCCTCCTCTTTAATGGGAGAGGTTCCCTTATTGAAAGCAGGGGAAAAACCTATGTACAAATGTACAATATTTCATTCAATTGTGGTTTCTAGATATCTTGAAATGTGTTTTATGCCTGGAAAGTTATCAATACATGAGGATAGAAGACTTGAAGAGAGGAGGGAGGCAGAAGAAGAAAATACTTTCAAGGAAAAGAGATGGCAGAGAAAACCCTTATATGTATTGATCAAATGAGATATAGAGTAGAACCATTCACGTTTATAATGGTCACAATCTTGTAGACCCAAATTTCTTGAGATTGTATAAACTAGAACATAGTTTTTACGCATGCAAGGATTAAATGATTCACATATCGAGAAAGAAGGAAAGAGAAAACAGAGGAAAAAGGAGAAAACTCTTGTATTGATTTCTTGATTAGAAATTATAGTTCCAGAATATCAAAATTCCCAACCCCTTACAATGGCTTTGAAAGCCCCTGAAATAGATCGCAAGAGACGGTTATAACTTCCTTGAGAAAGCAAAAGCGATTCTGACTTATTCCAATCATTCACACCCTTTTGAATTCTTGATTCACAAAGTAACGTTAATGGCGTAAAAACTAGGTTTTTAAATATATGGACATTACATTATTTCTCGGTTGAACCATGGGCCATTCTATTTAATTTTACAACTTTAAATTTGGGCCACCCACATGGAAGAAATTGATTCGGCGAACTGCGGATGATGCCTTTTACATTTTATGCCTTTGAAGTTGTACCAGGTGACACATGGGGAGCTCTGCTAGTTCATTTATACTTAGCCTATTTGGGCCTATTTCCTGCTTGACTTATGTTGACCCCTAGACACATGGAAAGATAGTGCTCATTCAAGTTTCCATTTTGGAAACACCTCCGAAAAGTACTTGAGTGACGCATGGCTCCTTCCTCCGGTCTTGGAATTTTCAACGGCCAACTTTGTCTCTCCATTGACTTTAACCATGTGGTGAGATAGCACTCATTTGGATATTGTCCCTTTGATTTCACTTCCAAAATTGCGTCGTTAAGGCACGTGAAGACTTCCGCCAACCCACCAATACTTAGTCAACTTTAACGATCGGCTCTTTCTCTTTTTTGGACCTGGGACACATGGAGGACTGGCGCAAGTTTGAGAACTACCCCGGATTTGACTCTTGAATTTGCGCCAATGAGGCATGTGGTGTCATCTGCTGAACCTTCCATACTTAGTCGATTTGAGCTTTTTATGCCTTCATTTTGAGCCTGGGACACGCAGAAATCCTGTGTTTATTTGAGGATTGTCCTTGATCCCTTCCCTAGAGTTATTCCATTTGGACGCATAGAGGCTTCCATTGTCACTTGAAACATGGAAATGTCATATCCAATCTAGATATTTCCATGTACTACCTATGGATGCTAGGGCCAAAAATTAATGGGGAAGATATGTCTGTCATTCCCGACTACGGGAAGACAATAAAAAGAAGGTAATAAACTTCACCATTATGCCCAAATTTCAAATTATTCTCCATGAATGGGAAAACTTCAAACAATGTCAGGCTCGACACGATCCAATACTCCAAGGAACAAACTCAAAATTTTTGAAACTTGACTTCAAAATAGGGGAATTTTGAGGGTGACAATAGTTGGATCTTTCTGGGGATGACTTGGCTTGGAACAAAGACACAAGGCAAGATCAAGAGCTGTAGATAACTCGGGATAGAGGACTAGTGCCTTATCCATTGGATAAAGGAGTCAAAATAAAAACCAATACAATGCAAAACACACAAGATGGGAAAAGAAACAAAACAAACCAAAAGGAAAACCCAAAACAAAACACACCACACACAAAGAACAAGAAAGGGACATAAGCCAAAAACCAAAAAACCAAACGCAATGTACAAAAGGACTTCCTAGCCACCTAGGACTTGAACAAATTTAGGTACTGCCCACTATAAGGAAGTGGGAGAGGAGATCCGTCCATGTAATCCAGATAAAAAGAGTTCTCTCCAGCAAAATTTCTAATTCTAAAAGGACCAAGCCAAAGAGAATCAAACTTACCATGGCTTCCTCATGGCTCATGTCTTTTGTCCCAAAGTAGCACAATGTCTCCCACTTAGAAAACTCTAGGTTTGGCTTTCTTGTCAAACAAATCCTTCACTTTCAACTGATGAGCTACTATCCTATCAACCACTTGCAATTTGTCCTCATCAAGCTTTTGAAGGTACAAAATTCTCTTATCCAAAGAGCTACTGAAACTTGAATCTTCAATGGTTTTCATCAAATGTAAGGCTGGAAATTCCATTGTGACTGGTAGTTGAGCTTCCACACCATACAACACTTGGAATGGAGACATTCCAATTGCTCTCTTAGGTGTAATTCTATCAACCCAAAGTGCATCATATAGCTTCTTATGTCAATTCCTCTGAGAATCATTTACAAGCTTTCTAACTATGTTCACCAAGTTCTTGTTTGTTGATTCTACCTATCCATTCCCTTAGGGGTAGTAATCTGAAGAATGAGAAAGTGAGATCCCATACCCATAGCATAAGTCCATAATCTCAACCGAAGAAAACTTGGAATCATTTCCATCAACACATGGGTATGTCCAACCTTTGGAAGGTGGGTTAAGATTTCCAATTAAATCCAATCCCCATTGTTGAAAGGGCTCATCAATCACTACCTGGCTTTAGTGGAATAACAAAAACTTAGGTCTCCCAACAAATGTTTGTCATGCTTCACATTTACCAACCCATTTTGATGCATCTCTAAATAGAGTGGGCCAATAATAACTAGCACGAAGTCTTTTATGAGTTATTCTGATGAGAGGATAAGCCCGCCTCCACAAGCCTGGTCATGAAAAGTAGAGAATGACTTATTTTGTTGCTGCTTGTCTACACACTTCAAAAACCTTCCATCTATGCCTCGTTTGAACAAAGCATTCTCCCATAGCACATATTGTGTAGAACTCAGTTTGATGGCTCTCTTCTCTTTGGCACTCAAGTGAGATGGACACTCTCCATAGGTCGAGAAAGTGAGCAATGTCGGCCATACCATACATCTATCGAGCCGGGGGAACAACAATAGGGACATCAACTCCATCTTGGACAACTCCTTGGCAAATCCCTCAGCAATGTTTTCACATAGACACTTACATCGAACCAACTTTTTTGGCCTGATGTAAAGATCATACTCTTGCACCTTTACTACCCAATTACCTCTCTTGGTTCTGAATTATTGATGACTAAGAATGGATTTGATTGTTGTATCAGGAACTAGCACCATAGAATGAGAATTAAGGATGTAAAACATAAACTGCTTGACAGCTTTGAAAACTACAAAAGCATGTTTCTCCATCATGGTGTACTTCAGCTCATGAGTTTTCAATACATAACTCGTGAATGCAATTGGGAGCTCATGATCTTCAGCATTCTTCTAGGCTAACACAACAGCTAGGGTATTTTTAGTGGCATAACAATAGATAATTAAATCTTTGCTAAATTCAAGGCACACCAATATTGGAGTCTCATGCGATAGCCTATTTAATATTCTCAAATGATTTTTTCCCTTCACAGGACCAACCAAAATTTTTCTTCCTTGCATCATGTGAGTAATCTTCATAGTAAGTTCTACAAAATCAGGGATAAATATCCTTAGTAAATTGATCTTACCAAAGAAATAATGGACACATTTCTTACTTGATGGAAGAGGAATTTACTGGATGGCCTGAACTCTCTCCGAATCAATCTTGATCCCTTCCTTTGAAATAATGTATCCTGAAAAATCTCTTTCGTGACACAAAACATAGACTTCTTAGGGTTTAAAGAAATTCCATGCTCTCTACACTTCTACAATATTGTTTCAAGGTGTTGGAAGTGATCTGTTCTTGCTTTAGAAAACATTGTCAAGTCATCCAAATACACAACAATGCATTTCCCTTTCAAACTACCAAAATCCAATTCCATGGCCCTCTAGAAAGTAGCACCAGCATTGATGAGACCAAATGGCATCCTCTTGTATGCAAAGGTGCCCCAAGGAGTTGTAAAGGTAGTCTTATGTTGATCTGCAGTATTCACCTCTACTTGATTGTACCCCGAGAATCCATCTAACATAGATAGCATCTCTAAGCCTATGACAGCTTGCAATACTTGGTCCATCATGGGGAGAGGGTAATTGTCCTTCAAAGAACCCTAATTTAGATTTTTGAAGTCCACACAGATCCAGATCTCACCATTCTTCTTCCTGACATGCACTATATTAGCAATCCATGTTGAATGGTGGATGGGGAAGATGATCCTAGCCTTCAAAATATTTTTTATTTCTTGGAAAATTGTATCAGCTATCTTTGGATTATATTGCCTTTGCTTTTGTTTGAAGGGTTTGATCCCAAGATTAAGAGGAATGAAATGTTGCATTTCTTTAGGATGAAAATCCTTAATATCATCCTAAGAGTAAGCCATAACATCAACATATCTCTTCAAAAAATTCACCACCTTCGTTTTCTCTTCATGAGTGCAGCATTTTCCAATGTTGACCATTTTGGGATCATCAAGACTCCCAATATTCACTTTCTCAATCTCAACTGATTTCCGGGCTCCTTGGGAAACTTGAGACTTCATATATCTATCATGTTTATCAAAAAGATCCTCCAAACTCACCAGCTCTTTAGGAATTTTGTTACCTTTCGGTTTGATCCATCTCTTCTTTGACACCCTCTTCATTTGATGACACAAACTCTCTAGGTAGATTATCACTTCCTTCAAAGTACTTGCTAATCAAAGTTTTCTCTGAGCTCCAAGAAAGAAATAAAATGTCGGTCATCATTAAAAACTTGCCAATTATTTGCATTTTTAGGCACACTGGGTCTATGGATTAGCTCAATGGTGAATTTTTCCTAAGGAAAATCGGTGAGGAATCAACAAGGACCCCAAAATAGCTAGAGAGTCAGCCCTAGTGTTCCTTTCCCTTGGCACAACTTCAAAGTGGAAAAAGTAAAAGGAATTAAATGGAATCCCTGGACAAATTCCTATAGTGTTTCAACCTTACATTATTTACGATAAAGTTCTCTAACTTGTTTTATAATTAGCTCTACATATCCACGAGGAAGAAGGTTCTTTACTCCCATTTCCTTTGCCATGGTCAACCCAAGAATAAGGGCCTCATACTTGGCAAGTATTGTTGGTATTTTCAAACTGAAATTTGAAGGAGAAATGATGAACCTTACCCCGGGAGAAATGACCACTACAAGTAGATTCAAAACCAAGCTGAAGAGCATCTTCCATCAAACTCCAAAGTCCACACACCATTAGGATAAAGCAACACTCCCTTTGGTAGACTTGTCTCCTCTTGTGACATGATCATGTAGTTCTCATGCTCAATGTCTTCATACAATATTTGTTCTTTAGGATCATCTCGTATTTTGCACAATATACTCTGCTTGTTTCTTAGGAAGAAACTTATTCATCTTCCCATTGACGAAAATCAAGGCATGTGACCAATCCATTTATATCTCACCTCTAACATCTTTGAAAGAGTTCCTACTTAGAAAGCATGCCATAGGAAGGAGAGATATTAGCAACCAAGATGGTAGACAAGACCTTCTTCTCTGGTAAAGTAGCAAAATCTACTTGTGCATCCTTGATTCTCCCAACCATAGGAACTTCTCTACTTTCCATGGAATAGCAAGATCCACAAGTGCGGGGTAGGGTTAGACCCAAAGCATGAGCCACTTTTACAGCTATTACATTATCAAATGCACCATAATCAATGACACAATTGGTAAGCTTGTGGCAGCCTATGAGGAGAGTCGCATATAATGGTTTGATCTTCTCATTGGGTGAAGTGAATGCAGCCACAAGGATGTGTTTAGGTGGAGAAGGAGTGGGAAAAATGCCTTTAGAAGAATGGTGTGGGGTTTTAGATTTAGAATTTACAAAGTTAACCATTTTGGCAAAGGCTTTAGGATGGGTTTGATAGAACTCTGCCTCAGAAATCTGAATCTTGGTCTTTTTAAGATGGTCTATATTGTCAAAAGATCTAGATGTGGGTGGGGAATCATTACTAGGAGTAGGAGGATCTTTTGATCTACCAACTTTATCATTTTTTGGACAAGAATTCCCAGAAGCAAAAGTAGATGGAGAAGGACTAGAAGAGCTTACCTTTTGGGTGGAAGTAATAGGAATAGTTTCTCCTCTTCTTACAATCATCGGGATGGTGATGGGGTACTTCTTGGATCCTTTTGTAGGTTGCACCACTTTTTCCTTTTGTTGGTCTTCTCTCGGGTCATATGACAGATATGACTCACTTTGTTCATCTCAGCCACTACATCATCATAGTCATCTTCATTATCCACACCTTCATTGGTGAGGAAATGAACTTGAGAACCACCAGCTCCTCCAGGTTCTTCATCAACTTCCTCTTCTTGTTCAACATAGAGCTCATTTTCTTCCTCATCATCAGGCTCAAGAACCTCACAAGTATCATTGATGTGCACCTTGAGGGGTGGACCTTCAATGGCCAACTTGGTTTGAGAAGAGGGCAAGTGGTTCCTAGGCTGAAATTTCTTCCTTGGAACATCTTGATATGGAGCATCTTTGAGCCAATTGCTTCTTGATGGTAGTGAGGTCATTAGCCAGACTTTGCACCAATTCATTTGCATTACCTCCGGGGAGAAGGGGAAGAAGAAGATGCTTTGGATTTGAAAGACTCCCTTTTTAGCTTGCCAGACATGATCAAATCATCTTCCACACTAATAGCCAATCTTTGATCAGCATCCAAAGTTGCAATATTTTCTCTCCTCAGGGCATAGCTTACTTCCAGCAATTGAGCATTCAAGAAGAAACACTTCTGAATCTAATCAATAGGCCTAGTATCTAGTGGAATCTTGTTAACCAACTTTTTGAACTTGGCCACAAATTCTCTCATAGGCTCATGTGGATCCTTCTTGATTTGAGAAATCTGAGCTAGCAAAGCATGCACATCTTCACCAAGTTTGAAATGTTGCTCAAATTTAGTCCTCATAGTAGTCCAATCGATGATGGTCCCAATAGGAAGATGGTAAAACCAATCTATAGCATTGTCTTGCAAGGTTTCCACAAACAACCTAATAGATACATCCTCATGTTCAACTCCAAGGACCCCACATGCAACAATGAAGGTTGTAATGTGTTCATTAGGGTGTACTTTGCCATCACCTCTAAATTTGGGAAAATTCTTCTTGTTACCCCTAGGTAACTCATGTAGTGGTTGAGGAAGAGCCGGAGGTCTGAACTCTTTGTCCCCAAGGCTAAGATGTTGCCATCCTTGGAAAGATTGCTTGAAGTGGAACTGAGACACTAGCAAGAATTAGGGCACGGAGATTAGGGCTAAGTTGTCCTTAAGGAATGCTACTACCAGAAGCTTTATCTTCAACAAGAGGTGTTCTTGTGGAACGAGCTCTTCTATTTCTTCTCATTGGAAGAACTTGGAAACCTTTTTGATCCAAGAGTTGAAATTGGGGATCTTCAATTCCAAGATCTCTTCTACCACGAGTATGTCTTAGAGTCGCCAGATTAAAGAAATGATCAAATTGGTTGTTCTTTTAAGAAAGGAAATTTGTTGAACAAATCCCCAGCAGAGTGGCCAAAAACTGTTGGGTTTCATATTTTCACTTGGAATGAAACCACAGTTAAGGGACAAGCAAGTCCCTCCTCTTTAATGGGAGATGTTCCCTTATTGAAAGTAGGGGCAAAACCTATGTACAAATGCACAATCTTTCATTCAATGGTGGTTTCCCAATATCTTGAAATGTGTTTTATGCCTAGAAAGTTATCAATACATGAGGATAGAAGACTTGAAGAGAGGAGGGAGGAAGAATAAGAAAACACTTTCAGGGAAAAGAGATGGTAGAGAAAATCCTTATATGTATTGATCAAATGAGATATAGAGTAGAACCATTCACGTTTATAACGGGCACAATCCATAGACTCAAAGTTCTTGAGATTGTATAAACTAGAACACAAAGTTTCTAAGCATGCAAGGATTAAATGATTCACAGATCAGAGCAAGAAGGAAAGAGAAAACAAATGAAAAAGGAGAAAACTCTTGTATTGATTTCTTCTAATTAGAAATTACAGTTCCAGAATATCAAAATTCCCAACCCCTTACAATGGCTTTGAAAGCCCTTGAAATAGCTCGCAAGAGATGGTTACAACTTCCTCGAGCAAGCAAGAAATAGATATAACTTATTTTGATCATTCGCACCCTTTCAAAATATTGATTTGCAAAGAAAAGCTAATGGCGAAAAACTAGGTTTTTAAATATATGGCCATTACATTATTTTTCCAGTTAAAACATGGGCCATTCGATTTACTTTTACAAATTTAAATTTGGGCCACCCACGTGGAAGAAATTTATTAGAGTGGGCTTGTGGATGCCTTTTGCATTTTTTGCCTTTGAATTTGTGCCAAGCTGACATGTGGGGAGATCTGTTGGTTCCTTTATACTTAGCTGATTCAGGCCTATTTCTTGCTTGACTTATGTTGACCCCTAGACATGTGGAAAGCGGTGCTCATTTGAGTTTCTATTTTGGAAACATCTCTTGAAATTACGCCAAGCTGACACATGCCTCCTTCCACCGGTCTTGGACTTTTCAACGGCGAACTCTATCTCTCCATTGACTTTAACCACATGGCAATGTGGTTTTCATTTGGAGATTGACCCTTTGATTTCACTTTTTAAATTATGTTGTTAAGGCACGTGGATATTTCTTCCAACCCACCCATACTTAGTCAATTTTAACAATTGGCTCTTTCTCTTTTTGGACCTGGGACACGTGGAGGACTAGCGCAAGTTTGAGAACTACCCTGGCTTTGACTCTTGAAATTGCATCAATGAGGCATGTGGTGCTTTGTCCTTCGAACCTTCCATACTTACTCAATTTGAGCTTGTTTTGCCTTCATTTTGAACCTAAGACACGCGAAAATCCTGTGCTTATTTGAGGATTATCCCTTGGGCCCTGCCCTTGGAGTTGCGTCATTTGGACTCATGAAGGCTTCCGCTATCACTTGAAACATGGCCATGTTGTATCCAATCAGAGATGTCCACATACTACCCATGGATGCTAGGGCAAAAATTAATGGGGAAGATACACCTATCATTCCCGACTACGGGAAGAAAATAAAAAGAAGGGAAGAAAATTCACCATTACGCCCGACTTTCAAATTGTTCTCCATGAATGGGAAAACTGCAAACAATGTTAGGCTCGATGTGATCCAATACTCCAAGGAACAGACTCAAATTTTTCAAAACTTGACTTCAAAAGAGGGGAATTTTGAGGGCGACAACAAGACCAAAGATAGATTTCACATAGAACACCACTTCAAACCCATTAAACATAGCTCCCATAACCTACAATAGACATCAGAAGTATGAACAATATACCTTACAACGATGAGAGGCAAGAAGAGACAATAAAATAAGGAAGGATGGATAAAATGCATCACAAAACATATTTTATTGCTCCATGAGTTCACACAGTACATCATCAGTGGGAAAGAGGCAAGGAAATGCAATTATAGAGCCAAGAGAGAAGGCTTAAACTCTACATTCTACCCTAAGGAAGAAAATAGAAGGGGGGGAGAGAAAAGATGACCAACCTTTAGAAATATGCCCCTCCTTTATAATATATAGAAGAATAAGAGAAGGAGAGAGGAAAAATTTGAATCCTTCTTCAACCACCTAAAGATATGCATTGAATTCACCTACTCCAACCACCCTAGAAAGTATTGAAATTCACCTGCAACAATGATGGGTTTTACTGCAAGACCCATGCCTCCATGTGTTGTTCCTTGTTGGGCAAGAAAGGAGTCCATTCTTCATCATGGCAATAGGTGAGAGAGTTGAGACCTCGAAAATGGTGGATTGTATCATTAATAGTGGTAGGTGAGTAGTAGGCCGAGAGCTTTCTAAAACATCCCTTTTCACCCAAATCCAAGCTTCTAGTCGAAAGATATGGCCGTTTGAAGGTGCTTTGGGTTTGGGGTCTATCCTGCGAGATCTACACGGTGCCCCACACATTCTTAAGATTTTGTTTCCTCCTTTAACTCTTGAAGTGGCACCGAACTAACACATGGCATCATCTACGACCCTACTCTATTTCCTTTGTATTCTACCTAAGCCCCTTTTGTTGGTGGAGACACTATGCCTGACCGAGACATGTGGAGGGATGGCACACATTTGGGACCTACTTTTAGATTCACCTTTGAAAGAGCGCCGAGATGACGTGTGGCTCCTTTCGTCGGTCCTAGACTCTTGATGGCCGACTCTATCTTCTTTTTTACTCGACCACGTGGTGAGCCGAGCTCATTTGGGATTTTTCTTTGGGTCGCGCCTTTGAAATTGCGTCGATGAGGCACGTGGAGGCTTCCGCCAACCCTCTTATACTTAGGCCGATTAAATGGTTGGCTCTGTCACTTTTTGGACCTTAAACACGTGGAGGGCTGGTGTTAGTTAAGGGTCTTTCCTTGGGTCGCACCTTTGAAATTATGCCGATGAGGCACATGGCACCTTCCACGGCTCTACTTTACCTTCCTCGTGTTCTGCCCAAGTCCCTTCTGTTTGACGAAGGCTTACGTTTGACCCAGGACACACTGGAGGCTTCTATTCATTTGGAGACCGTGTTGGACGACCTTTGGAGGTGCGCCGATTGGACACGTGGAGGCTTCCGCTGCCCTGAGACTTTTCAACTACCGAATCTGTCTCCTTTTTAGACCTGGGACATGTGGAAGCTTCGCGCTCATTTAAAAAGCTGTCCCTTGGGTCTAACTCTCGAAGTTATGCTTGATGAGGCATGTGGAGGCTTCCGCCGACCCTCTTATACTTAGTCAATTAAATGGTCGGCTGGCTCTGTCCTTTTACGCCCATTTAGGAGCAACTCGTCAGACCTTAGACACGTGAAATCTCTACACACATTTGGAGACCCTATTTGGACCTAAGCCGCCGAGGTGCACCAATTAAACACGTGGAGAGGCTGGTGCACGTTTAGGACACGCCTTTGAATTTTCCTTTGAAGATGTGCCAACATGATGCATGAAGGCTTCCATTGGCCCTTCTTTACTTAGCCAATTTAATGGCTAGTTCTGCCCCCCTTTTGTTGGATTTGGAATGTGGACTCGCATGTGAACCGGGCCTTCCGATTTTACTGTGTGGGTTCATGTTTGATCAATTTTTCTAGGGGAAAAATTGGGATAACTGTTTGGTGACTCATGGGGACATCTGCCTGCTAGATGAAGAGACTAGTAGCCTTGGAAGTATCCATTGGGCATGGAGTCACGAATGAGAGCCTGGTACTGATCTTGTCCCTGAAACCATGAGCCCGATTGCTTGCACTTGGTGACCCTGAACCTACCACGTTTTCAACACTCTAAATTTCCATAAGAAAACATTGATTTCGAGAGTAGAAAATTGTAATGACACAGGGCTTTCACTTGTCCCCGAAAATGGACTCTCAAAACTTGATTTTACTTGTCGTGTATTTGTTTCATTTGAAATTAACAACTATTACAGGAAACTATGGGTCTCTCTACTGTAAATACTAAAGGGCCTTTGACACCTACCTCGAAGAAATATGAACAAAAATTATATACAAAGATTAAATCATACATGCCTCAAATAAGACATGCAGAGTGTGAAAAAGCACTTTTGTTCTGAAAGCAAACCTACTCCTACTCCTATAATAACCCTAACAAAGAAAAGATAAACAAAAGCCTGCTACAGGTAGGGAGAAATAACTTCCCTTCTTTAAAAAACACGGCCATGTATATGATTTGGCGCTGAACATGGCTCTTATTATGAGTGAGAAATCGACAAGAGGTTGATCTTCCACCCAAATCATTAAGGTATCAACATCAATCAAAAATACCTCCTCAAATTGATTGGCATTAGACTCTTGGAGGTGTTGATGGTGACCCTTGGTGCTTTAATACTCATCCTCATGCTCTGAAATGGGCATGACTGGTTTTGGCTTCTCCCTTGGCTCCAATGAAGCCAAGTACCTAATTGGTCACTGGTCTGGTCCTTTGAATGTGCCCATGGTTCTAAATTTCAACTCCATGGATGGAGTCTTCTTGTGGACCTTGGGTGGATGGTGTGGGAGAGATGGGATCCTCGTACCTTTTTCCCTCCTCTGTTGTTTCTTGAAGATTGAATTTCTCTTGGATAGCCTCTTCCTCTAGCATGAAATTTGTCAAATCAAAATCTTCAATTCACTGCTCTAGAGGACTATTTGGGGCAGCAAGGTCTTCTGGAAAAGTCTCCTCCATCATGGATTCATCAATCAAATTAGGCCCTTCAAATGAAAGCAAAAAAATCTTCAATAATGCTTTCTTCATCAAGTGACTTCAACTCTGATTTGATCTCTTCTAGCTACTCCTCTTTAATGGGACTTGGAGTGGTTAATCTTCCCTCACTTTTATTCATCCTCTTGAAGCTTCCACCACTTGTGGTCTGACCCCGACCTCCTCCATGGGCTTAACCAACAAGGGAATCTTTTCAATTCCGAATTTAAGAGCCAAGCTCACTAAGCTTTTGATCATTTCTTCTTTTGTTGGCTCTTCCTCTTGGTTGGTTTTTGAGTCTCTTCCGACATGGACTCGGGAGAGTAGGAGGAGTGGTGGGTGGGGTCTCCACTAGTTTTTTTCTTTATCCGGGCTCTTGTGGTGGGGAAGGTACTTGGATTTGGAAGGGAAAAGGGTAGAAGAATTGAGATGAGATGGAAGATTAGAAGATGGAGAAGGGGAATCAACACTTGGGGCAGCAGATGGGAAGCTTGGAGATTGAAGCTCCGATTGAGATGGTGTTGATTGAGAAAGAGGAAAATAAAAGCTATGAGATGGTGGACCTACCCATTAACAAGGTTTTCTGACACCAAGCTCATAGGCCTCTATCTCCTCGGTCCATTGCGCAAGTTGAGGTAGCACTTAACCATGAAGTCAAGCTTCTCTTGTGGGCTATAATGTCTTGGAAAAGGGTCGACCCATGGACAAGGTGCCCTGCAACCAATCCTAAATGTTTTCATCTGTGTTGTAGCCCTTGACTGCACCATTCTAGCCTCCATTCTTTGGATCTTTTCCAATAGATCAACGTTCTCCACATAACTATTACCATTATATGCGTACCCTTGTTCTTGATAAGCCTCATAGCCCAAATGGTTTTGACATTGTTCATATGGGTAAGTATAATGGTTATAGATCTGATCATAATGTTGATCTGGAGGAGTTCGTAAATACATTGAAGAATGAATGCACCATGGTTGCTGCAAGTGTGAGTTCCAAGTTGGGAATGAAGTCATGATTGCACAACTTTATGGGATGGAAGAAGATGGAAGATGTGGAAAGAAAAATGGATGAAAATGCATGGAAGAAGGTCTGCAACCTTAGAGATGTGGGTTGTTGACCATATGTATTCACTAAATGTGTTGAAGCATGCCTCAAAGGATAGATCTCAAAGCAATAACACATCAAACTCTGAGATGAAGATGTAAAGTTCTTTAGTTTGTCCCACCGAGCATGCCAAAAATATTGATACAAAATCAAAGCACCCCCCTGAATGACCTCGGATTTAAGTGGGGCATCTCGGTGTGATCTGCATAACCTTGGACCATCTCTCAAGATGTGGGACTTGATAACTTGAGATGGCCCTCCAGGAGAAATTTGCATTCTTCTTCCTAATCCTAATGCTAAACTACTTCTAAGGAAGGAAATGTGACTATCTACTCCTAATCTAATAAATGAGGAGAGAGAGAGAGAGAGAGAGCATGAAAATAAAGAAATCCTACACTATAGAGGTGATAACACCAAGAAAAGGGGGTTCTTTGGTCACGATCTCGATTACTGAAATGGATAGAGGTGAGCAATGGAGAGGATGGACAAATGCATCACAGACCAAAGATAGAGTTCACACATAACACCACTTCAAACCCATTAAACACGGCTCCCAGAACTTGCAATAGACATTAGAAGTATGCACAGTATACCCTGTAATGATGAGAGGCAAGAAGAGATGATAAAATAAGGAAGGATGGACAAAATGCATCACAAAACATATTTTATTACTCCATGAATTTACACAGTACATCATCAATGGGAAAGAGGCAAGGAAATTCCATTATAGAGCCAAGAGAGAAGGATTAGACTCTACATTCTACCCTAAGGAAGAAAAGAGAGTGAGGCAGGAGAGAAAAGATGACCAACCTTTAGAAATATGCCCCTCCTTTACAATATATATAAGAATAAGAGAAGGAGAGAGGAAAATTTGAATCCTGCTTTAACCACCCGAAGATGTGCATTGAATTCACCTACTCAACCACCCTAGAAAGTATTTAAATTCTCCTGCAACAATGATGGGTTTTACTACAAGACCCATGCCTCCATGTGTTGTTCCTTGTTGGGTAGGAAAGGAGTCCATTGTTCATCATGGTAATAGGTGAGAGAGTTGACAGCCTCGAAAATGGTGGACCGGATCATTAATGGTGGTAGGTGAGTAGCAGGCACTGAGAGATTTCCAAAACATCCCTTCTCACCTGAATCGAGCTTCCAGTCAAAAGATATGGCCGTTTGAAGGTGCTTTGGGTTTGCGGTCTATCCCTGCGAGATCTACATGGAGCCCCCGCATTCTTAAGATTTTGTTGCCTCCTTTCACTCTGAAGTGGTGTTGGTGACACGTGGCATTGTTTGTGGGCCTACTCTGTTTCCTTTGTATTCTACCTAAGCCCCTGTTTGTTGGAAACACACTATGCGACCGAGACACGTGGAGGGCTGGCGCACATTTGGGACCTACTTTTTGGATTCACCCCCTGAAAGAGCGTCGAGCTAATGTGTGGCTCCTTCCGCTGGTCCTGGACTCTTAAATGGACGACTCTGTCTTCTTTTTACTTTGACCACGTGGTGAGCCCGGACTCATTTGGGAGTTTTTCTTTGGGTTGCGCCTTTGAAATTGTGTCGATAAGGCACGTGGAGGCTTCCGCCGACCCTCTTATACTTAGTTGATTAAACAGACCAGCTCTGTCCCTTTTTCGGACCTTGGACACGTGGAGGGATGGCGCTAGTTCAAGGTCTTTCCTTGCTCGCACCTTTGAAATTATGTTGATGAGGCACGTGGCACCTTCCGCGGCTTTACTCTACCTTCCTCATGTTCTGCCCAAGTCCCTTCTGTTTGATGAAGGCTTTACATCTAACCCGAGGACACGTGGAGGCTTCCTGCTCATTTGGAGACCCTATTTGGACCTGACCTTCGGAGGTGCGCCGATTGGACATGTGGAGGCTTCCACTTCCTTGAGACTTTTCAACTGTCGACTCTGTCTCCTTTTCAGACCTGGGACACGTGGAAGCTTCACGCTCATTTAGGGATTGTCCCTTGGGTCTCACTTCTGAAGTTGTGCCGATGAGGCACGTGGAGGCTTCTGTCGACCCTCTTATACTTAGTCAATTAAACGGTCGGCTCTGTCTCTTTTCACCCATTTAGTAGTAACTCGTTGGACCTTAGACACATGGAAGCTCCGCGTGCATTTGGAGATCCTATTTGAACGACCTTCGGAGGTGCACCGATTGGACACGTGGAGAGTTGGCGCATGTTTAGGACCTACCTCTGGATTTTTCCTTTGAAGATGCAGAGATGACATGTGGAGGCTTCCGTTGGCCCTTCTTTACTTAGGCCGATCTGATGGCCGAGTTCTATCCCCTTTTGTTGGATTTGGAATGTGGGATCGCATGGTGAACCGGTCCTTCCGATTTTCTTCTGTGCGGGGTTGTGTTTGATCAATTTTTCTGGGGGGGCAAAATTGGGATAACGGGCACCCTATCCATATAGGTATTTATTCAATATTAGCTTGATGAAATAAGAACATGTATCTTGAACTAACTCTAACATATTTTATGTATATTAATAATTTTAATGCTCATTAAAATCTTGAATGTGTAGTATAAAATGACAAAGTTAAAATCGTATATTCAATGTATGTTAGTAGTTCTAATGTATATTCAACCAGTCAAGATAAAGTTAATAATGGATATTCAAATATTAATTGCACAAACAAACACAACACTTATCTATATTCGGGTTTTAAAAGCTTGAAAAAAACACATCACTTATATATATTAAGATATTCTTCATTTGTTATATTTAATAACAACATATATTCAATAATAACATTGTATATTCAATAACAACACTAAAATTTGAAATTGTAAGACAAATGCATGAAAAACCCTATTTTTCAAACATTTACTACATCGTATTCGTAGAGTTAAGTGGGGAATAGAGGATTAAAATATGCATTTAAATAAGTGAATATACACTTAAAATAAATAGTAAAACGTGCATGTATGAAAAAACAAAGGCTTGAAGATACCCAGTTACTCAATTGCTACATGAACTAAACTAAAAGTAGATCTGAAAATGTAAGTGTATATTCAATAATCACACTTTGTATGTTCAACAACAACATTGTTTTTAAAACCGAAGGACACATCCGTGAAAAAATCATTTTTGTACATTTACTACATATTAGTTGTATTTGTGGCGAGGGGGAAATAAAAGATATCAACGAAATAAAACAAAAAAATAGTAAAGCATGCATGCATGAATAAAACAAAGGCCTAAAGAAACCATCTTAGTCAATTGATACGATAACTAAACTGAAAAGTATATCCAAAAGTGTATGTGTGTATTCAATAACAATAAGGTATATTCAATAACAACACTGCATTTTGAAACTATAAGACATATGCTTGAATAACCCTTTTTGGACATTTACTAAATCGTATTAGCAAAGTGTTTGGCGAATGGTGAAGTAAAAAAATAACCTTGTGTATTAAATTGTACAAAGGACCAAAATAAGATGAATCAATAGAGTTCATCTTGAGCGAAAGATTAAACAAGAACATGCACAAAAACAACTCAATATAGAATGAATATACATTTGTAAAATTGGTATTTCTTGCCAATGCACTCATTGCATGAAACTTGAAGAGAAAATATCCAAACAACTATGGAAATGGGCTCACCTCGTGACCCACTTGGCGATTTGAAGTTGGTTTTGTCTAGTCTTGGCTCCATTCTGCAAGGTGGAAAGGGTCGGTGGCTATTGGTAAGCACATGTCTTGACTTTGTTGCGTAAGGTGGAAAGGGTCGGGAATGTTCATCTTCTTGTCCCCAAATACACAATGCCAATGAAAATGAAGGCAATAAATGGCTGCATTGAATGCGGTATTGATGCGTAGTGTAGGCGATGGTGGACACCTTTGGTGGAGCGATGGGGATGATGTGAAGTGAATTGAATGTGATTTTTTTGGATTTAAAGGTATTATGTCTGCGTTGCACATGGCTACATGTAGCTTTTCACACGGGAATAATTATTTGTTGGTTTACTATGCAATTTTAATTATTTATAGATTTTGTGTTGTGAGCCCAACACATGGCGACTAATATGGTGCCAAGTGTGCAACTATACTTTCAAAAAATTGAGATGAAATTATTGACATGCCAACAAAATTTGGAGTCCCTTCGGTCATAAATTTGATCGGACGTCATTGAACATAGGGTGCTCAACGATAGGCGCCTTTCCCCTACCATGTTGATGTGGATGATGCAACACACCTGCATATGAGAACACTAAGCATTGGGATTTGAAAGAAATCAACCAATTCATAATATTTTCATCATTAATTGTGTCTTTACTTAGATCTCTTTTAAAATCAAAGAATAAAAGTGAATTTCCTAAAAATGTTAGAAAAAAAAGTTTTGAACATATTTACAAAATTCAGACCATGGAGCTTGTTGCGCTGGGTACATGAAAGTATGGGTAAATCTTTGTTTCTCTGTTGTGTTGCCCAAGCTTTTGGTGCAACTAAATGTTGATAGAGACTTTGACAACTTAGGAGAGAGGGGTTGTTATCTTCGGTGGGTGGTCTAGGGAGGACATAGACTATTAGGTGCCCAAGCTTCTTTGGGTTAGTATCTTGAACATTTTAGCATTGGAGGAGCAATATTGGAGCTGTAAGGATATGAGGTGTTTGAGAGGGCTATCAGTATTATCACATATCAAAAGCAAGACCAAGAGTTCCATTGGTGAATGTGGGCTTATGAGGGGGCGTTTTCTCTTAGGTAGGGAAGGGGCTATAGAAGGGACAAACGAGGTAACCGGGGGTGTTTTGGGATAACCCTTCTTGTGATTTTGTTTACCTCCCATGCTTACAACTATTTTTGTGGAATTATCTAGAAATAGGCTTCTAGAGAGTTCTTAAAACAAATATACATGTTTACTCATTTACACCCATTGATATCATGTCAACCCACATAGAATTGTAGCTAAGATCCAATGAGGTGTTATTGAGAGAAAATTTTAAACAATGAATTAGGGTATGTGAAAATTATCTACAAATTTATCTCACACTTATTTTCAGGCCCATAATAGTAAATGCAATGGCCGTTTTTATGAAGTATTTAAGAAAATTAAAAAATTTAATGAATCAAATGATAAAATAGGGGTAAAAACTATTTATTTTTATAAAAAAACTTTATAATAAAATTTTTAAAAATACCACTAAACTAAAACAATCTAGTCCCATGTACATTAGAAAAACATAATTTTTAACCGCACAAGCTTCCATTTGCAAGACCATAATTTTTATTTAAAGAGTGGGAAGAGCCGGGGTTGAACCTTCTAAGTTGGTCCTGCAATAGGTATCTGCTTAAAATTAAATTGGCAGGGAATTTCTCAAGTCGATAAGGCATGTAACATTAAAGAATACATGTTCACGGGCTAAATTCCAAATTGCACGGATTTAATACTCGTGAGTCGTCTGTTCTTACAGAAAAATAAAATGTAGTTATGCACTGTATAATGTCGTCCTACATGTCTGCAACTAGTCAATGGCCACAAACTGGGCTGTGGGAACCACACTTTTTCAAGCCTGCCCTTATTTGTCTTTATTAGGTGTAAATACATTAACAACCCAAAAAAGAAACTGTTTTAAAAAAAAAAAAATTTGACTTAAAAGGTATGGATAATTTAAGTCCACACGCAACTGCAACAATAGTACAGGTACCTAATCAAACTTCCTGATCATCTTGAAAAAACCATTGAAAACTTCATGACATTAATCTCTCTCAATTTCAAATCAGAACAGGGGAGCTGGACTGATCAGTGAATATGGAGATTCCACTGATCCATGTGATTTCATGCCTGCTAATCTTGACCAACAATCCACACCTATACTCTTCAGAGGCAGCAACACTTGATGTGGGTAAGTTGATTTTCCCAAAACATTTCCCTTTTCTGAAAATAGATGTAATACAAATTTTTAGATCAATTTTAGTTGTTGGGCTATCGATTGTCTGTGTCATTGATTGAAACCCTTGACCTACAATCAATGGGCATTGTAATAGGGGTAACAGCAGACATGCAATTAATGGAGATTAAAATAGTGGGTAATAACTTATTTTATTGTAATTTTCACATAATGTTTGGTGATTTTGAAAGAGCTTAAAAAAGGTTTAAATCTTGTAAGGATAGATTATGTAGGCTTCATATTTAGAGTGCAGTTAAATACTTTCTGCTATAAATTAGTCCCATATGATCTTTTCTGCTATAAATTAGTCCCATATGATCTTGTAAGCATAGATTATGTACCCTTCATATTTAAAGTACAGTTAAATACTTTCTGCTATAAATTAGTCCTATATGCTATAGATTCCTTGTAAACTAAAAAACAAAGCGCACTACCTAAAAAGGGCATTAGAAAGGGCTGCCAAAAATGGGCCACTGTTGTTACTTTTATTTAGATTTTCATAGAATCCTGGTAAAGGAAAATGGAGATAACAACACAACCTTTTACAGGCCGAGGTTTAATTTCAGATCAATTAATTTATAATTATAAATCCACACCTAAATAACAAACTCATGTGGTTTAAGAACTTAATTTTTGACTTATTGTAATGAGATCTGATTGGGGATGTATTCTGTTGTTGTTTGGCAGAGTACCCATATTCGTTTATGACAACAGATGCTGAAAAGGCAGCTTCAAGAACATATGATTACATTATCGTTGGAGGAGGAACAGCAGGGTGTCCTCTAGCAGCAACTCTGTCACAACATTACTCTGTTTTGGTATTGGAGAGGGGAGACTCTCCTTATGGAAATCCCGACGTTGAGGATTCCAGTGGTTTTTTCAAGATTTTGTTGGAAGACAAGAATTACCCACATGTAGCTGAGAGGTTTGTCACAGAAGAGGGAGTGCAGTTGATAAGGGCAAAAGTTCTAGGAGGTGGAACAGCCATCAACGGTGGCTTCTACAGCAGGGCGAGCCAGGAATATATTCGGAAGATGGGATGGGATGAGAAACTTGTAAATGAATCGTATGAATGGGTGGAGAAGTTGAATGCCTTCAAACCAGACAAGATTTCTCGCTGGAATTCTGCTGTCAAGGATGGTCTTTTGGAAGCTGGAGTGCTCCCTTACCATGGATATACTCTGGACCATGTAGAGGGTACCAAGATCAGTGCTTCCATATTTGACAACAATGGAAAGAGACATACAGCGGCAGATCTTCTCCAATATGGGAATCCAGATAATCTTGTAGTTCTCCTCAAAGCTACCGTCAGCAGAATCCTCTTCAATTTGGAGTCAGGTACTTATCCATCATTTTCATTTTCAACTGAGCTATTATCTTCTTAATTTTGGATTATGTTTGAAAGACTAATGTTTTCCATGCCAATTCACCTCTTCTTACTCGGAATAAAAACCCTGATCTCATTAGCAAACAAAATTGTTAAGATTTTTCTACTAAAATTTTATTCCTTTGATCTTGTGATTGGAACAATGTTACTTATATATCTGCTACAATTTGTTTTCAGTGTACAAATACATAGTTGGAGATATGAGTTCCATGGACATGTACATATTTACAAACTGTCTAAATTTACTCTTAAATATATTCCTTCATACTTAAAGTGAGATATGTCAATGCATCTGAAAATCGTTTTAAAATTTAATCTTATGCTAGTTGATTGGGTTGGTACCACTCAACATATTAACCCCAATATATTATGGTCTTTATGCCAATAGAAATGATGTTGTCTTTGAAGTCACCCTCTTATGTTTAATTGCTTTTGCAGAATGTAAAAATCTTAAGTTGTGACAACATAATAATTTCTGGCTATATAAACGAATTATTTTTATTATCAAACTCAAGACTAACTTGTAATGTTTAACTTTATACTTGAGTTTTAATTAACTTTAATACCAAGTGATATTTATGCAAGCTTAATAAATGGTGCTTGAGTCTTAAAAAGGCTATGAAATCTTAGCCTCTTAAGGCTTTAAACTAAATCACATTGATAGGCATTTACTGCGAAGGAGCAAGGGTACCCACTTGTTAACATACGTCTGGGAAGATTGATAGTGCAATGGGCTCATAAAACATGGATGACATGTGACATTTTTACATTCATCCACGTGGCAAGTTTAGAATGGAAAATGTAATACACAAAGGAATAACCTTGTGTTTGGTTGGAGTACTTAAACAGATTTTCCTCTGCATGTGGCAACAATCGAAGATCAATGACAAAATATTTTCCAAGAAAATGTTGGATACATGCATGTTCCTCATTAATGACATCGTCAATGAGGGGGCATTAAGTAAGGAGGTGACTAGAGAGTTGTTGAGATGCCCTCATTTCACACACATATTACATAAGGAGTTGGCTTAACAACTCATGTTCGGGAGGGCCAACACCTTTTCTCCTAGTAGTGAATACTAGAGAATTCTTCCCAGGATATATGTCACACATCTTTTTGCCATACACATAATCATCGCACATGAGCCTAGTTGGTAGGGTGACTCATTTTCATGCTCAAAATATCTAAAATACATGCCTCTTTGGTGGTGTTGTATGACTACGATGAAATGTGAAATTATTGGTGTTAAACAACATCAATTCCACATGGACATGCCCAGTGATCAGTTTTTAGAGGCCTCATTTTGGAGCCGGCGTGCGAGGATGAGCTCTCTCGAGAGTTATTGAATGTTAATGTAGTGATGATGGAGATGGAGGATGAATTTTAATGTGAATCTCAACATTCCCTCTTCTTGATAGCCTCTACACCATCATTTTTTGTTGACATGATTTCTTATTTAATTTCATTCTTTACCTAAGAAGTAGGAAAATCTATTACATTTTCATGTTCTTTTTCCTTCGATGAAGGAGGCCCATAGGGATGCCAACTTTTAGATTTAAAGGATTGAACTTTCTTCTTTTTAGGTTGTCTTTTATCTTGTGGAATTTTTTTTTGAAGGTGTCTTGTTTCATGACAAAGTGTCGGCATATGTAGGAAGTATTTTTATAGTCCAAGTGTTGAATCCAATTGAAACTATCATGTTTTGACAATATTCTATTAGGAAGACCTTTTTGCGAGGTCGATCTCCACACAAATATGTGCATATGTAAAAGGCCATGTTGAGTTCTCTCAAGATCATACTTTATGAATCAACCTAAAGTGGTATTCAATATATTCAAACATTAAAGGGTGCCAAAAAGGAAGAGGCGGAGTTTGGGAATTGAACCTAAACCGACAAATTTTGGATACCATCATATTTTGAGATCAAAATATGGAAACCAAGAAGTAATAAAGAGTCCCACTCTACCCTAAAACTAGGTTTTGTCCTCAAAAATAGATTTTTGATTCTTTTATACTTCGAGATTTTTTTTTTTTTCTATAAACATTGAAAGATTTTAAATTAAATGAAATTGAAATTGTTTTTCTTATGGATGTTGAAGATTGCTTTCTTATTGTTTAAGTGAACATATGTCTAGACAACCTCTCCACTATTGTTTATATGTTTACACTTTTATGTAGTCTCTTTAGGATTATGAGTTTACATAGTCTTCAAGATTGCGGTGAGGTATTTAAGTTGTTGTGGATTCCAATTGGGCTAACCATCTCCCTTGTGTTTTATTGGTGTATCCCCTTTGAATGCACTTGCATTACGTACCTTGTGTCACATGTGAGAGGATTCATTAGAATCATAATCAAATATGCAAATTCACAAGCCTTTCACTAACAAATTTATCGAACTATCTAGTGATGAATTCCTTGATAATTTGCCAATTCTTTCTTCACTAGATTTTTTGAAATTATGTGGAGTTCTAAAAGATCATCCTAATTGTTGTTTATACTCTCATTTAACCAAATATGCATAAGACATGACAATGGTAATAATTACGCATGAATGTGTTCTCTTGAGAATCATGTGTTTCTATGGTCTTTGAAAGATGGTGGAGGCAATTTGAGTTGTTGGAAGCTTTAACCATCTCCTTGGCATCCCCTATTGTATCCCCTTCAAATACACTCATGTTGTGTATGCCTTGTGCCATGTGTGAGAGGCTTCGTTAGATATATAATTGAAGGCACAAAGTCACAAGTCTTTCACCAATAATATTTTGATCGTTTAATGATGAATGCCCTGATAAGTTGTTGCTTCTTTCTTCACCAAATTTAGTGAAATTTTGTAAGGTCGAAGATGAGCCCAATGCATGTTGTTATCTCTCTTAACCAAAAAAGTTGATAAAGTATTCATATTATTGAAATTCTAGGTAGATATCGGTTTTAGTCTTGAAAATCTTGCCCAAATTGGTTTTAGTCCCACATTAGAATGACCTTTGCCTTACAATTTCAAGTCTTGTATCATAAATAACTCCACATGATTCCATGTCGATATATGAATGACAACTAGTATCATGAGTAGCCACAATAATAATCAATCTATTTTTGTCATTTATCATTAGAAGGAAGAATGACAATGTATAGGATATGGACTATTGATGTCAAGGTCAATTACTTTTCCACATGTCCTTGATGTAGAAAAATTCAAAACATTTTCCATTTTCACATGCAAGAAATTCCTCATTATGACCATGCAACATATATATGGGAGAAAAAACCAACGTGAAAATGAAGAATCCTATAAATAGTTCTTCTAAATACTCTTATTCTTGTTTCTCACAACAAACTATCTATTAGTGGAAGTTTAAGTCCACAAAAAAATTCTTGGATAGGAGGAAGGTGAAAAAAAGCAAGAGTTTGATCGGAAATGGGGCAATAATAGGAGAAATTCATGGTCACATGTTTAGACCTTGACGATAATAGTGCTAGCAGTAGCCAAGTTGGTGAAAGGGTGACATTCATGATAAGCTCACAATATATGGAAAGTATGCAGGAGTCCATCCTAATGTTTTCCATTAGTTTAACATCCTCTTAGAAAAGAAATCAACACAAGATTTGATACTAATCATATTTAGATTGGTTTCTTCGTGGGATTTTAATGGAACCTTTAAATTAGACTATAACCACACTATTGGTGGGTGCATGACACACGCGCGCACACACGCGCGCGCACACACACACACACACACACACACACACACACACACACACACACACACACACACACACACACACACACACACACACACACACACACACACACACACACACACACACACACGCACGCACGCACGCGCGCCACGCCGCGCGCGCGCACGCGCACACACACGCGCACGCGCGCGCGTGCACACACACACACACACACGCACGCGCGCGCGCGTCCGCGCCCGCGCCTGCACACGCGCACGCACACGCACACGCACGCACAAGCATTTAATGAATCAACACTTAGTGCATCTAATTTCGATAATCTCCCTATAAAGTTTTGAGAATACTTGGTTCTCTCTCATCTTCTTTAACCACAAGCCACGGAATATCCACTTCTTCCTAATGTGCACACGCACGCGCGCGCGCACACACACACACACAGAGCGCACACACACGCACACACACACACAGAGCGCACGCACGCACAAGCATTTAATGAATCAACACTTAGTGCATCTAATTTCGATAATCTCCCTATAAAGTTTTTGAGAATACTTGGTTCTCTCTCATCTTCTTTAACCACAAGCCACCTGGAATATCCACTTCTTCCCTAATGTGTTAGTCTTCTTGATTGCACAGAAGTTGCATACAAGTAGCCTTGGAAATGGCTTGGGATCTCACAATCCACAAAGCACAAGGGTTAATAGTGCCCAAAGCTACGGACATTGGGGATATTGGTCATCAAATAATCACTTTCATAGCTATTTCACATATTCACCATCTCAAAAAAATTCGCATATCCCCTCCATTTCTTTCTAGTGTTTCACCAAATTAATTTTTGTCCCTTTTATTCATATTGAAATGAAAGAAGAAGGTCTTCAATCACTACAATGTGTTCTTGGTGTGTACTACATGAACAATACTACCTCCTCCTTCCTAATGCCACCTCTTCTCATTGTTTTGTCTTCTTGGTCATTAACTACTACATTTTATTTCACTTCCCCTATCAGATTGTCTCCATTATCTTTGCTCAAGTGGGATTTGTATACTACAAGTGCAACTTAAAGTTGAAGTTGGTTGGACCCATCATGCCCATGATTCTAAGCTTATTATAATAATTCATGCTTAAAGACCAACTTACATTCTACCATATTTTATATTATTAATCGCTAAGCTTCAACTATAGGACGATTGTGAACTATCCGGCTAAAATGAATGTCGGTTGTCTACGTGTTGTTCGATTGTTATCTATTAGTGTTAGCTCAAACATATTTGCATATGCAAGGAAAAAAAGTTAAATTTTATAAAGTATACATATTTTAATGGCTTAGTAAGTACTAGCTTGCATCATCTTAGTCATGAAATTTGTGAGTGCATAAAACCTAAAAAGAGTGGGAAAATAGACGACATCATATTAGGTGTGAGCGAGTGAAAAATAATATGCCTAATTTCTAAATATTGGGTTATGGAGATAGAATGACACTACATCATGGAGTGCACAACTTATAGTGTAGAAATTTTAACATGAATAAGAAAATGGACAATTTACAAGATTAATATGACAACCCTTTTCTCAAGTGATTGTTTTCGCATGAGATACGATTGATCTCATATAATGCTTGGTTGTGACTTCGTCTCATGGACTTCATTTATTCAACACTCAACTGAAACATAAGTATAAATATCATCCGTCCACATTTTTGAGTCAACCATACACATTAATATATAGGTTAATGCATATTGAGGTTCAACCAAGTTTTGTTTACTATTTGACATTTTTTCACTATATTAATTTATCTCCTTCCCAAAAGCTTTCCTTATATGATTGATTTGATTGTGAATTTTCAAAGTAATTTTATAATTTTATTTAAAATTCTGCAAGCTTTTAAAATCAGCATGGTTGCAATTTCTTTCATTTTGACTTCGAAGCTTATATAATGAGAGGTCTCATTTAAAGCTTCATCGACCACTTATTAGGTGATAAACATTATTTAAATGCTTTATTGATTATTTTCTGTTTTGTTCGGAAAATTTTGAAGATGTTTAACTTTTATGATTTTAGGTCTCAAGAGCTTAATAGCCTTAAATAAGAAGTGTCTCTTTCCTTGTTGATACCTTGCTAGATGTGGATGTGTCTTGCTAGAGCTCTTACCAACTCATTTCATTATACATTGAAACTACAATATGTGACAAGATATAATTAAAATACTAATTTATGATAATGAAGTTTTCTCTTTACACTATTTCATATATTTCCTATGTCAAAGAGACAACACATACATTAAAAATAACTTGAAATCAATCATATAATTTTACTCATTATGAAAATTTAATTTTAATGAACATCTTAAATATCGGCTTCGACCAATATTTTGGTCGCAAAGGTAATAATATACATTTCATGTCATCCAATTAATAATATTATTGTGAACCAATCATATACAAGAATTTTTCTACCCAAGTTAAGTGTTTTAATGTATAAACTTTGAATTGACATATTTACATAAATATAATTTCACGTAAATTAATTTATTGGAATTTTGATTGGTGAGACAGGGGTGATTTGACAATTTTTTCCCCTTATTGAGCTCCAGGGGTTTTCTATTTTTTAAGCCAAAAATTATAAATGGCTATATGGCCTAGGATGAATTGATTGTTGACAATTTTTTAAAACCTCCAATTTTAGGTTGCGATATATAGACTTAAATTTTAGTATAAATGTAGACTTGGCGACGATTTATAAAAGCTGGTTACTAAACGAAACAAAACAAAATATTATTTTGTTGTAAACCTTTATTAGTCCGTTGCACAAGCATTGTCACCATCAAAGATGTGTGTGTGTGTGTGTGTGTGTGTGTGTGTGTGTGTGTGTGTGTGTGTGACCATTCTTACAGGTAGGTCCCATCGCACTGAGACAAAATTTGACGGTAGGTGATGATCACATGTCAATGAAATTTTTAAGGACGTCTAAAGGTGTTAAGAAAATCTCTATTGAAATTAGGTTTGGTAGAGAATCATTAATAAGAATAACAACTTGTTTCTAGGAATTTGCTTTTTAAGGATAAGGATTAAGATATTTAATGCTTTCTTATAAATTTTGGATAAATTGTGTATTTTTTTGTTGTTTGTTTTATACATGGATTATGATCCAAAACATGAGTAAAAATTACACATACTTTATTCGAGAAAATTCAAAGTGTAAAAATTAATAAATAGGTTTCTACTAAATAATGTTCATTAAGCAAGGGTTGTGATGCAATCTTGATAAATATATTTAATAAAAGTGAGCATTAATATATTTTGATTTTCTCATTGGCTAAAGCAAGGGCCCTACATAGTTTGTACATGTTGTGTATGCTCGGAGTAAATATACGCTTGTTGAGTTCAAACTATATGATGACAAAGTTTATAATTTATAATTAGATTAGTCCAATAAGGGGTAAGTTTGAAATGGGATTTGTCAATCCGAATGGAACCAATGATCTGGTACATTGACATCTGGTTTGCCCAAATCTTTTAGAAGACCGTCGTATATGTGGATAAGGGAGAGGAGCCACTTGATGTGCATGATAAGTTGAGAGGTGTACAACACACATATAAATACCATAAATTTCGAAGAAAAAAACCCTTTAATAGATATTTTATTTTTAATCTAAATATTTTCATGAAAGTGGTTTTTAAAGGTATTTAAATCAAGTAATTTTCCATAAAAAAAAAAGAGAGGGCCATTAGTAGGGCATTATGCCATGCATTTTTTCAATGTATTTAGTATAATGTGATTGGGTGATTGTTTGATGTGACTCATTTTATTGGCTACTTTTCTTTCAAATTTTAAGTGACAAATGCACATGTACTAGTCATTAATTGTACATCTACACTCACCATTATTGGTCCATGCTTTAGGCTATTGGCTTCTCTCCTTTAGAGAGAGAGTCCTCTCTGAAATTCTCCATGGACGGTCATCTCAGATTTCTTGAATTTCAAAGAAATATATTCTGGTCATCCGATAATACTGTGAAAGCATCCCGTGCATTGATGTTGGAGTCCGGTAATTTCATAATGTTAGAGAGAGTTTCAGAGACTATTTGGGAGAGTTTCAGATATCCAAGAGATACATTGTTGTGGGGAATGATGATGTGGAAAGGATTGAAACTAACTTCTTGGAAGAGTTCTGCAGATCCTGCACCAGGACATCTGTTACACTAAGGATCTATCCCTTTGGAAAATGCGTTTTTAATGTTGTATAATAACAAGTGTTCCTTATCGGACCACTTTGGAGAGTGGACTGACGACCATTTCACAAATATGCAAGGGTATGGCGGCGTTAGGGTGGGTATTAAACCCGGGCAATGTAAAACTTTCATCTTTGAAGATGTACGACTCATTTATAACAAACATAATAATGATTCTATATAATTCAAGTGTTTTACAAACATTTACAAGAGTCTCTAGATATTGTCGATATCTAGCACAAAAATCTTATATATTTTTCCTCTTGACTCACATAAACAATCCCAAATATCTGATGTAGTGAATGAGTCTCAACATATCCTTATATAGGAATGCGAGAGGCTTTTCACCGGATTAATGGGCAACCTAGAGACTGGAAACCGGTAACCTAGGTAAACACAAAGATTCCCACTATGAGAAAAGTGGGAAAAGACAATTGAGTACATGCCACTCAACATGACACCTTTAGATAGTGGGGAGGTCCACCATGCTTTCGAAATGACTAAAGAGGAATCACTTCAAGCTTTATTAAAAAGATGACAACAAGCCTGTCATCATAGCTTTAAGGATCGAAACGGACTCTAGGACTATTATCATTATCCGATGAGGTGGAGGAATCTTCGATCTTGTCTTTTAGCAAAGTGGATGTCACGGGTGTTTCGCTCGTACCATAATCTGGATAAGGATGATGTTCCATCATTATCTGTAGCTAGATGCCTTCTGGATGGAAAGAGATAATGATCAGGAATATGGAGGAAATGACCCGGTGCAGGCGGATGCACATTCATTGTATGATGAAGATAGATTTTTCTCCATAGTTGTCCGTTTGGATGAGCATGATGACCCTGTACAGGATTAGTCCTAATATAATAGGAAACTTTTACATACCAAGGTATTTTACAATTAATTAGAATATTTCTGATAGTATCAGGATCTATATTGAGCAAAGGACTATTAGAAATTTTAGTAGGCAGAAATTTAGAAAGAAAATACTTGAAATGATTTGCAATATACTGCCTATCACCAGGAAGGTTCGGTCTGTTCCATGCATCATTTTCCATGGGATGTCCTTTAGGCCAAAGCTTAGAAAATTCAAATCTCCATAATGTGCTTGGTCTTGGGACCAGTTGTCTTAACCAAAGTCCTTGTACATGAGCATCTTCAGGAGGAGGTTCTACATACCTCGAATGTCTCCACTGCCATTGTAGAGTGCAGAATACCATTGGTTCTTGTCGGTGTGAAACTCTATAGTTGGAATCTCAGGATCAACAAACCTGGATGCTATCTCTATCATATTATAAGGAGAAATAGAAATGATTCCTCTTGAAAGTAGCACGTGTTGTGCTTCATATGACATTTCATTGTCATTCCTTTTTAGAGATTGAGGTAGTTTTGGCAAGTATGATGTTCAGTTGATTCAACAAACTCATGTGATACAAATCCGGTGAAAAGCCTCTCGCATTCCTAGGTTATCACATGAGTATCACATGAGTTTGTTGAATCAATCTAGAACATTGCTACTTGCGTAACTACCTGAATCTCTAAAAGGAATGACAATGAAATGTCATATGAAGCACAACACTGTTACTTTCAAGAGGAATCATTCTGCTTTCTCCTTATAATATGCAGAGGTAGCATCCAAGTTTGTCGATCCTAAGATTCCAACTACTGAGTTTTACGCTAAACAAGAACCAATGGCATTCTCGCACTCTGCAATGGCGATGGAGACATTTGAGGTATGTAGAACCTCCTCTCGAAGATGTTCCCTGTAAATGTCTTTGGTTAAGACATCCCATGGAAAATGACGCATGGAACACACTCCGAGCCTTCGTTGTGATAGGCAATATATTGCAAATCATTTCAAGTATTTTCTTTCTAAATTTTTGCCTACTAAATTTTTTGATAGTCCTTTTGCTCAATATAGATCCACGATCATGCCGAAATATTCTAATTAATTGTAAAATACCTGGTATGTAAAAGTTTCCTATTATCTTAGGACTAATCTGTCATGCGGTCATCATGCTCATCCAAACGGACAACTATGGAGAAAATCTATCTTCATCATACGATGAATGTGCATCCACATGCATCGGGTCATTTCCTCCATATTCTTGATCATTATCTCTTTCCATCCGAAGGCATCTAGCATGAAAATAGGGTATTTATGAGCAGCAATGTTGAACTAGGAATGCATCATTATTTGTTTCATGCTCACCTTACCGTAAATTTCCTTATATATGCTTCTTCCCACTTAAACAATTTCCAAAATCTTAGAGTTCCACCGATCGGTTTTGCTTCCGGAGGGGAAGTCGTTGTTGCCATTAATCGAGAAGCATAACATGAATTACAAATTATTAATCTTTTATGGAATTCGACCTTGAGAAATGATATGACTATTTTCATTACTTCCTACTAGCAGATCCTCCTCAACTTGGTATAGTAAGATTTGTCCTTTCTTCCACACTACATCATCACATCTATTTGATGGTAATTCATCTAATTTATTTGATCCAGAGAGAAATTAAAACCAATTTCATTGTTCCATTTGTTGGAACTTCTAGGGAGATTGGTTATTTGTTTGTTTTTCCATCACTTTTGCTTGATCTACAACTACCAGTAATTGTTCATCCTCCATAGCTCATCTTTTGGCCTGAGATGGCTTTGCCATTTATTGACATGATTTTATCCAACCACACTCAAATCTCTTGCATTCACTTTGGTTTGCTGAGTTTTGTTTTGCACCAGTGATAAATGTTTGACATAATTTTGTAAAACTCCTCTAAATGGGCCATTGACATCTTCATCGGACTCGCTTGTGGATAAGGTCATGAGCTGGCCTAGGCTAACAAATTTTCCATGAGTCGTTGAAGGATGTCGACCATGTCCATGAACATGAGGACTTGTTTTGGGATGTTGTAAAGAGCATGTCTCCCATTTGGTTTTCAATATCTCTCAGTAGCAACCATATTTTCCTCCCAATTTCCCAAAAAATTACATCCTTGTGTGATTGTCCTTGTAAGTGAGAAGCGATTGTCAAACTTACAGAGGATTCTACGCATATATGTGGTCATTTGTTGGAAGGTTTCCAGAGATTTTACAACTCTCTTCTGCTTCTTCAATTTCCATAGACATTTTACGATGGCTCTGTAATTTAGTAGCAGTGGAAAATTACAAGAATTACGGGATCTCGTGTACTAGGGGCATATTTAGGGTTATACATATTATTTTGGCATAAAAGAATAAAAACTATACAACATTATTTCCAAAGTTTATGTTTGATTATTTTCTTTCTTGTATGATGTGAATGATTTTTCGATTTGTGATATTCCAAACAATCTTGATTAGATGCATGAAAGATAACTCGGGCCATAAAATCAAGGACATATACTTCAAAGAAAAACAAGTCTATCAAGATGAAAGTTGTTGAGTCTTGTCTCACCAAAAGTACTTATCGACAAGGTTGGTTGTAGACAATTCCTTCTACACAAATTATGCTCAATATCCTGTCCACTAACCTTCTTTTCACCAATACTCTCTTCAACATTCTTTGCTCAATATCCTTTCCACTAACCTTCTTTACACCAATACCCTCTTCAACATTCTTTGTAATAACACCTTCAACTTTGGGCAAATGACTTCTCGAAATTTACTACATATATCTGACAAACACACTTTTTCTACATCAATCAACAAATATAAACTTTTATTAATCCAACAAACACACCGCCAACTTATAGGCGAGGAACCAGAGTCGCTTCACGGCTCTTGTTTATTTAGAATAACAACTTTTCTTCTACCTAGCTTTTTCATTCGTGTTATTTTAAGGTTTGTACTTTTTCCATTTCATTTAAAAGAATTACCTTTTTCTCTTCAATTTTGTTTTTGAACTCGAACACCTTGAATTTATTTAGTAATCTAATCCTTAAGCTTCATGGAACATATATAACTTAACTTATATATACAATGACAATGCATCTATATTTTTTCAAGAATATTAAGTTTGTTAAGTATTATCTATAAAATATTTATTGGCTTGCTAACGAGACTCAATAATATGCTTTGATACTTTCAATAGCAATAGCTTGATTTGTAATATTTAACATGGAAACATTGTTATGTAAGCTAAAGGCTAGTGGTGTGGAGTTCATGAGTGATATTGATGGCCTCTCTTATCAAGTATTAACTAAGAAAATGTCGCATGAGAGTGAGATAATATTGTCGGCGAGGAAGCATAGGAAGCCCTCAACTTCTCCTCTTAAGTGGAATTGGCCCTTCACAACAACTCAAAGAATTGAATATTACTATACTTTCAGATTTACCCTTAGTAGGAAAAGGGATTAAAGATCCACCTCGTACAAACATGTTTATAGAATCTCCTAAACCACTTGAATTTAGTGGGATACAAATAGTGGGCATATTAGATAATTCACAACTCAACATTTTTTTCGCAAGCTTTGTTCTACAAAATAATTCCACAGATGCTCTATATTTTGGACTCATTGGTAGTAAATTGGCATTTCCCTTTTCGAGTGGTGAGCTTAGGATTAGGAACACAAATCCACAAGATAATCCCTTAGTTCGATACAACTACTTTTCTCATCCTTTTGATCTACAAGAATGCATGCTTAGCGTGAAGGTACTAGCCAATATTAGCATGACATCTTCCATTCAAGAGTTTGCATTTGCTAGTGGTGGAAACTCTACCTGTTACGATTCTTTGGGCCAACATTACCAAAAATATAACAAATGATGAATCCCTAGCTAAGTTTTGTATAGATACACTAATATCAATGTGGCATTTTCACGGAGGGTGTCGATTGATTACGTGATTGATAAAAGGAATCGAGTAAAAGGTGTTAATAATTTAAGGGTTGTGGACAATTCAATTTTTAAGGACACCCCTGGGACCAATCCACAAGCCACTACCATGATGCTTGGAAGGTATTTTTCCCTACTGATAGAAATTATTAATTTAATTTTAAAATATTTTGTACATCTATTTTAACAATAAACTTTGACAATGTACACTATTTATGTAGGTACGTCGGACTTCATATACTCCAAGAACGTGTAAGTACTTATGTATCAACTCAAAAAGGAGAGGATTTTATGGATGAACTTTGATTACCAACATCACCCCTCATTTTGAGGATGAGCAAACTTAAATATTCATGTTATTTCATAATATTGAAATATTTTGGTTATGTATAAAAAATCTAAGTTTTGTACATTAGATTTTATTATATTCTCATAAATTCAATCAAGCATTTTAAAATATATTGTTGTTTTTGGTTTGAAGATTGATTTGTTTAGAGTGTAATAATGAATAGGATTCTTCTTGTGAAATAATTTTTTTGTGATATTAATTTGTGAAATAATTTTTTTCGGTAATGTTGTGGATTTCACTTATGAATCTATTTTCGGACAAGAGAAAACAAACCTAATAATAAGATTTGAAAGATTGAAAAATAAAAATATTTTTATTATTGCTATATTAAAATAAAGTTTGAATGCCCAATGCATTTTGCTAATAAATTTAAATATATATTTTGAAACAAAACTCAAATCACATTAGGGGCCTCTCCATTTTATGACACCCTATGAAATATGTAAAAACAAAATCTTAAATTGTTTAATATGAGAATAAAACATTATTCATTGTGGTGACTAAATAGAATAACACTAGATGTATGATGGTACGTTGGACACCATAACTATCATTCATTGCACATACTCACTAGTCCATGCCTTAGTATAGGAAATTGTACAATTGCTAGTAAAATAATACATAATGATAATAATATGTTCGGATGATAATGAAACATATTTCATCAAGAATGAATGTAAAATATTTATATTTTTAATTTTGTAGGTATTGCCTTAAGTTTATATGTTTTTGTTATAATTATATTGTATTTTGTTGTTTTATTAGTATTTTATTACATGATTTGTTGTAAATAATAATATTTTATTATAATTTTTGAGGTAAATTTATTGCATCAATAGATTGTGTATTCATCTAGTTATGTAGAGAGACATTCTACAATGGAAGTGGGGCACAAGATCTCATTTCATGATCATTCCAAACTTTACTAGCCAATACAATTCAAAAGCACATTAGTGACATATTTTGATTTCTATCTTGCTCATAAGATATTGCTTGTTCCATATATTTATCTTAACACAAATAGTTGACATATATATATTGATTTGAATCATGCTCATGACACATGGCTTGGTAAATGCTTTCTTTTTACACACAAGTAACAACTATTAATGTTGATTAAGTTGTCATGTCTTGTCATTTATGTTTGTTTATGGTGGGCTTATTATGTCATATTGTGTCATGTCATATAATAGGTCACAATAGATCCAATAGGATTGGAATCATGTGTTATGGTCATACTAGTTTACCAATCATGATTATGCAATTATCTACGATTTGCTCTAAATTATTGGATATACTCATGATATGCCTTAGAAAACAATGAAATTTATTATTTATTCCTAAATGTTCTTATCCAATGCACATTTCTTACTTGTACCATGTTTAGTTGATACACTATATATGGTTCACATCCGTGATGCTCTAATTATATGAATTATATGGTAAACACTTTCTCTTTTGAGCTAAGTGATTTTATGAAACATCCTTCATCTACAAAAGTTGGCACATTGTGGGATTTTATAGTAAGTTCTTACAATATAATAGCCATAATGCTTTAGTTGACATGGTGTGATGAAATTCACACAACTATTCAAAAGGTTACTGGCTTTTACACTTATTGTATGATTACATGTATATTAAGATCATATACAAGTTGGCTTATTGCATGGTCAAGTGTTACAAATTGGCTTTTAGTAAGCTCGGTGCTATTGATGGACTATAACATGCTCAACTAGTGCTACATATTGCTAATATTAGGCGCAATGTTACAAATGTTACAGATGACTCTAACAAGCTCAAGTACTACAAGCTAGAAATCACACTAAAGGCTTACAATGGAAATGATGATAGACACAAAAGAAACAATTTTTTCCTATTCATGCGAGGATTTGAAAGCTAAGTGTTTGAAGGAAATGCTCGGGCTTTAGTGTAGTGGAGTGAAGATATGGAAGGGAGTGAAATGTAACATTATTTTCAAATTAAGGAAGATCAATTATTGGTTCTATAGAAAGAATAAATTTTTGAAGAATAAGAGAAATAAAATGTTCTATTATGTGAAGGTAGAATGAGGAAGCAATGAATTGGAAACATAAATTTTTGAAGTAGGGAAAAAGGTGTGCGAGAGGTAAGAGGTGATTTCTCATTTTTTTCATGAGGTGGACGCAAGCCCCATAAGACATCTTGGACTACCATTTGAATGAAGAAGTTGATGATATATGTAGGAGGATGTGCCTTTGGAATCTTTAGACAACCGTGAATGCCTGATTATGTCAAACACTATAATTAACTATAGGTTTTATTTTTCCATTTTCATTGTTGCCCAAAAATTTGAGAGAAGTAAAAAAACACTAACATGAATGACGCATAAACTTCTACTTTGGAAACTTACAAAATCACACAACTGTTGTCCTACTTCCAATTTATTCAAAAATGACAGTTTTGAAAGTTAGTGAATGAAATCTAGTGCTTTAGAACTACTTGCAGCAATAAAAATGAACAATTAAGCACACAACACCAAATTTTTATCCTAGAAACCCCAGATTGAGGAAAAACCAAGTCGAGGAAGGGAAATTCTCTTTCTTCCTAGTATTATATTGGCCAATTAAAAAAATACATATTACAAGAAGTTGAAGGAAGACAACAATGTTACTTCCACCCTCTCTACTTGCTTTTTTTTTCTCATACACCTTGCTTCTACAAAATCAATTCCAACACCAATGGTTTCTTGCTCACTTCTCCCATTCAAAAAATGATGAATTCCACATGCTCTTCTTGTATTTATAGCTTGCTCCCTATGTCCTCCCATGCACTGGAGAATAGGAAGAGACATCAAAGAAGAGACACAACCCAAACGTTCAAAATCCATGATTGTTCGTGGATTTATTTTTTTGTTTTACATAGTGATAGGACCAACGGTGGATATAAGTGGTTACGTAATGGTATGCAACCTCTGGGATGGTTATGTAATCGTTGCTCTCAGTAGAAAGTGGTGGTTCTATAACTTAACTGTTTTCTCCTACTTCTTCTCATTTTTCCTTCTGATCCTAGTTGTTATGATGAAGTGGTGTTTTTTGGATCCTATGGATCACACCTCCCCTTCTCAGGAGGCTTTTGGTCCCACAAAATCTTAGTGGGGGAGTAGATGAGGAAAAATTCCCTCACTTTCTCCTTCGAGTACCACCGGGATTTCTTGGTGTCTTCCCCTTGAGTCCAACTGCCAAGACTCTTGTGGACCTCTCTTTGTTTCCGACCTTTTCTGTTATAAAGCGACATCCTCCTCCAACTTGCCTCATGAATCAAGACACAATCCTCTATGGAAGGTAACAACTGACATTCTTCTTCCTCATCAAGCATAGATGGCTCATATAGGTGTAAGTTCTCACAATTTACTACTGAGTACATCTACATGAAGTGTGGAAAATCAAGTCTAAAATCATTTTCTCCAACTTTGCTCCAGTATGGTGAAGGGTCCATACCATAGTGGCTTGAGTTTCCTTGCTTGACCTTGTAGTCTTTCTTGCTCAAGTACAACCAAACATTCTCTCAACATGAATCTTGTGCTCTCTATGATGTTGATTGTGCCTAGCCTTGTACTTGGCTTGAGACTTTCTCAATTGTTCTTTCACCTTGAGATGGATTTTTAGATCCTCTCAATGAACTTTTACTACTCTAGTCACTTCTGAATCATGTATCTCTCCTTCTTCCTATTTTCCAACCTACAATGTCAGTGGATTGGTAGGTAAATACCCCAAGCATGTTTCAAAAGGTGACTGCATAGTGGATGAATGTACCACCCTGTTGTAGGAATGTTGAATGTAGGCTAAGGACTCATCCAAGTCCATGGATATTTTCTATTATACCCTCTAATCAGTTGTACCAAAGTCTTATTTACCACCTCTGTTTTCCCATCCATTTGGGGATGGAAGGTCGTGCTTCTCTATAACTAGTGTCCATCTTGTCCCACAAAGTAGTCCAAAACTTCCCCAAGAACCTAGAATCTCATGTCAAAAATAATAGACTTTGGAAAACCAAAATGAACCCATACATTAGCAAAGAAAATTTCAGCTGCCTCATATCCTTTTATTATCTTTTTACATGCCATAAGAACACACATTTTGCTAAATCTATCTACAACAACATATAGATAATCATGGCCATGTTTAGACATAGGTAGTCCTCCTACAAAATCCATAGAGATATCCTCCCAAGGTCGAGTAGGGACTGGTAAAGGCATATACAAACCTTCCTTCCTAATTTTAGGCTTTTCTTGTACAACAAAGTTTACATCCTCTTATGAATTTAGATACTTCTTCTTGCATATTGGGCCAATATACATACCTTTGCAAGTGGGCCATGGTCTTTACCAACACCAAAATGTCCTGATACTTTTGAGGTATGTGCTTCCCTCATCAATAAAATCCTTTCTTCTTTTGGCACACAAATCTTCTCCCATCGGTAGAGTAGCCCATATTTGAGATAACAATCATCAATGCCCATCCTTTCAGCCCCTTTGATTGTAACTTTGATATGTCACCCCAAAATCTTTGTCTTGAGCATATGCCTCTCCATAAGCTTCCTTCATGAAGGGATCAAAATGAGAGATAATGGCCAAACTAGAGATTTTCTCCTATGTGGGTGGCCTAGACAACATGTCTGCCACCAAATTTGTACTACCTTTCTTATATTTGATCACCAAATGGAACTATTGAAGGAACCCCATCCACTTGTAGTGCCTTTCTACTGTAATTTAGATTGTGCTTGAAAATATTGGAGAGGTTTGTGGTCAGTGTGCACAATAGTTTCTTTACCCAACAAATAATGTTTCCATTTCTTTATTTCCTGAACTAGTGCATACATTTCTTTATCATATATTGAATATCCCTTAATTGCTGAAGTGAAAGTTTTAGAATGATAACATATTGGCTTACCTCCATGTAACAACACTGCTCCCATAGCATAATCATTGGCATTTGTCTCTACTTCAAAGGGATGTTCTGCAAATTAGGAAGAGAAAGTACTAGAGCATGACTAATTTTGTATTTTAATAACTCAAAATCTTGGTCTTGTTCCTTACCCTAGTCAAAACCCTTACTCTTTACTGGGCCACGTTGTGTGTAGAGGTGTTGTAATAGCGGAGAAGCCTGAAATGAACTTCCTCATGTATTGTACTGCTCCCACAAAACTCCTAGTCTTTATGGCTCTTGTTGGTGTTGGCCAATTGGTGATGGCTTCCACCTTCTTTGGATCCACTCATATCTCTCCTCCTCAACCACATGCCCAAGATAGACAAGTGATTATTTGGAAAATTCACACTTCTTCATGTTACATAGTAGTTATTTCTCCTTGAGAACTTGCAAGACTTGTTGCAAATGTGTTAGATGTTCCTCCCATGTGGCACTAAAAATCAGAATATCATCCAAATATACAATGACACATGTATCTATGAACTCCCACAATACATCATTCATTAATCTCATAAATGTAGCGGGTGTGTTACATAAACCAAATGGAAGTACTAACCACTCATACAAACCTTGTTTTGTTTTGAAGGAAGTCTTCCATATATCCTCCTCCTTCATCTGACTTGGTGATAACTAGACTTGAGATCCAACTTTGTGAAGAAATTTGCATGTTGAAGTTGGTCCAAGAGATCATCTATGTGTGGAGTGGATATCTGTTCTTAATGGTAATCTTGTTCAAAGCACGATAGTTGATGCACATTCTCAAGAACCATCCTTCTTTAGCACCATCATAATAGGAAAACCACATGGTAAGGTGCTTGGGTGTATCACCCCTTGGTCTAATAATAGCTCTTGGAGTTGTTTCTTTACCTATTTACTCTCAACAAGGATTGCCTATACAACTTGATATTTGGTAGAGGGGACTCTGGAAACAATTGAATCTCATGCTCTACTTCTCATTTTGGTGGTAACCCACTAGGAGTTTGGAACACTTCCTAAAAAGACTAAATTATGCTATCCAAATCCTTCATCCCTTGGTTAGAAACATCTGAAATTTCTACCCCATCTTGTTTATCTTTCAATAAAAGTAAAAAAACTGATTATGATTTTCCTGAATTAGTCTCTTTGCTTGGTTAACACTTACCATGGCAAGTTTTGGCTTACGCTAGTGTGCCCGGATGTTGTAACTGACTCCATCCTTGACCCATTTGTATCGATTCTCCTTCTCATGAATATAACATCCCTGATATATAAGTAAGGACTTCCAAAAACAACATCAAATGCATCAAGTGGAATTACATCAACTTCTAATACATCTATATATTGAGAATTGATCCCAAACTTGAACTTACATCTTCTTGTTACCTAAATTTCTACACCCTTCTTCACCCATCCCAAAGGATAAGGATGTGGATTCTCATAAGTTTCAAGACCAAGCTTCTTTACAACCGCATCAGAAATCAAATTAGATTGAGAACCAATATCAACCAAAGCATTTACCTTAGTCCTCTTAATCTGGATTTTGATTTGAAATAGCTTACTCATTTCTTCCTCTTGTTCTTGGTTGTCCATGTTGGTGGCCGTGCATCCCAACTATTTGTCTACATCAGAATCACCCTCTATCTTTACCTCCCCATATGTTTTTACAATTTTCATGGACTTCTTGGAGTCCTTGATTATTTTAGTTCAGTTTTTGGATGTAACATCCAACATGTAGCGTCAATATGATCATTGATATCACAATTCTTACAAAAAATCTTAGGATATTTACAAGTAATTCAAGGTGGTAGTGGTCTTTTACCTTTCCATTTACCCTTGTTACTTGTTTATCCCTGCTCTTTCTTTGGCTGATTTGTTGACTATTTTGTCCTTAAATCCACTTCTCCCTTTTTTGTCATCATCTATGTAGTATACTTACACACATGCTTCATTGATATCCTTGGGTTTCATGGAGATGACCTTCCTTCGTAGGTGAGTGTGAAGTCCTCCCAAATACTTGGTAAGAATATCCTCATCCTCCAAGTCCATATTGAGAAACATGGCTTGCCTCCGAAATTCTGTAGTGTAATCCTGCACACTTTGACCATTGGTTTGTCTAAAATACTACCATTTAATCATCTGGTTAGTCTTATGGCCAATAGGATAAAAATTTCCCTTAGCAATTCTTTAAAACCCTCCCAAGAACTTACAATAGGACACTTCTTCTTTTCACAAGTGGTTAGATGGGTTTCCCACCAAACCAAAGTGCATGTCCTTCCATCTTGAGATGTGCAAAGGTGATCCTTTGTGCCTCAGTGATATTATGCACACTAAAATATACCTCCAATTGTTTTAACCATTTATCTAGTAATTTTGCATCTACTTGTCCTTCAAATCTTTTAATCTCAACTTTAGTTTCAACTTTAAAAGGAGCATGATCAAATTTTACCTTTCCCTTATCAATTGGAGTTTCCTCTTCTCGCTCTTCCATATCTTCCTCATCATGGCTCTTTCCTATGCCAAATTTCTCGGCCAAAGCTTTAACCACTTGAGTATATGAAGTCTTGCTTAACCACTTGTTGGTCGTCGGATAGGACTTTACGAAGAGCAAGCGATGGGGACAAGAAGTCCCTCCTCTAGAATGGCGTAAGGAAGGCCATTATATAGCTTACAAATCGATTTACTTCAGTAACCACTTCTTTAACCAAGAATAGTTAAGGACCGCCAATCGCAATACCTTAACTTCTTACAAAGAAAACGGAAAAAGAAAGGGAAGAAGAGAAAAGAACAAGGAGAAGAAGACGGTGGCGATCCGAGAGGGACCCACCGACTTCAGAATCCGTTGTTTGAATTTCCTTAACGTCTCAGCTATGTCTCTGCCACGAGGGGTGGCGTGTTGGCCGTGACTCGAGTCGAGAATCCAAGACATTTCTCCATCTCTTTATCAAACTCGACATGAGTATGATAATCTTTATTTGCTTCTCGGCAGATTGAAGAGAGCAGATTTCCTTCATTTTCTCTTTGGAGATTGAGCTTTCCTTGAACAGATTATCTTTGACATAAGCTCTGAATTGAGCTTTAATTTCTTGCAAGGAACGGGACACACCAGAAGTTTCATCTTGAAGATGACAATGAATATCCTTGAAAACTGATATAACCAGCGTCTTGAAAGCTTCGCCTTTCTGCCAACTGTTCTTTAGTTCTCCCAAAGCCTACTCCAAAACTTTGATCTTCCATATTGATAGAACTAGGAGGCGGTAACCGCAAACCGAGGCTCGGAAAGGAATTTCAGAGGGAGGGGACACGCGCAGGTTTTCAAATTGCAAGGGTTCGAGCAAGGGTAGCATGGAAACAATGTAAGAATTGCAAAGGTGGCTTGCTCGTTACATAGCCGTTGAGGAGAGAGAAGGGTGATCAATGCGCATTTAATGCATACCCACCAATTTGAATAAGCAGGATATTCGGGTAGAGCGGCAAAAACTGGTACGAATGACACTTGGTTCACTTGGGACATGTGAGACGCGAATGCGCGAAACACGCGGCTCGGCCGATTCAGGCGAAACAGGGAGAAAACACACAAATGCATTTTGGGACATTTGGGACGAAAACGCGCGAAGTACGTGGTTCGGGTGTTTCAGCCGAAAATGGAACAACTTGCACTTTTTGACTTGGGACATTTGGGACAAAAAGTTCCGAAGTACGCGGTTCGGGTGTTTCGGTTGAAAATGGAACAACTTGCACTTTTTTTGACTTGGGACATTTGGGACAAAAAGTTAGAAGTCGCGGTTCGGGGATTTCGGCCGATCGGGGAACAGAGCGCAAAATGTCCGACAAGCCCGAAATACATACAAAATGACCCAAAGCTGCAGACTTTTCCCAATTTCACGACTTCGGTACATTAGAGAAAACGCTTAAACTCAAAATTTTGAAATTTTTTACTTTCCTCGAGTAGGGAATTTTGAGTGGACAACAAATTTGGCTCCTTCAGGGATGACTTGGCATAAATTCAAGGAATGAGATAAGGCAAGAACTTAGACAAACTCGGGAAGCAAACCAAGTACCTTATCCATTGGGCAACGGAGTCAAAACCGACCAATATATGTAAGGCAACACACCAAAACAAAAGGAAAGAAAAGCAAAAACGCCGCATGCAGGAATATACAAGAGGACTCCCTAATCACCTATGACTTGAACAACTTGAGATACGCCACTATAAGGAAGTGGGAGAGAAGAACCATCCATGTAATCAAGATAAAAGGAATTCTCACGTGCAAAGCTTGCTCGATCTTGAAAGGTTCGAGCTACGGTGAATCAAACTTTCCATGGCTGCCACGAGGTTCATGCCTTTTATCCCATAAAGAACACAAAGTGTCTCCAACTTGGAAATCTTTGAACTGGCTTTCTTGTCAAACGGGACCTTAACCTTCTTTGGTGACAGATATCCTATCCCAGAACCTCCAATCTGTCCTCATTCGGTTTGTGCAGGTACATAATTCTCTTGTCAAAGCATCTACGAAACTAGTATCTTCAATGGCCTTCATTAGGTGCAAGGCTGGCAGTTCCACTGTCACTAGAAATTGAGCTTCTACTCCATATACCACTTGAAAAGGAGACATTCCAATAGCTCTCTTTGGTGTAATCCTGTCTGCCCAAAGAGCATCATAGAGCTTCTTGTGCGGCCATTTGAGACTCATCGACCAACTTCCTTATGATAGTCACCACTGATTTTTGTTAGTGGATTCGCTTGCCCATTTCCTGGGGGTAATAATCGAAGAATGAGCCGAGGAGATGCCATACCAGAAAGTGGCAAATCCATTATCTCGATTAAAGAGAAATTCGAAGAATTATCATTACAATCTTATTAGGTACACCATACCTTACCAAGATGTTCTCTTTAATGAAGTGCACACTACTTCAGAAGTAGTACTCTTGACTGGAATAGCTTCCACCCATTTGGTGAAATAGTCAGTGGCAGTTAGCACATGAGTGTGACCAGCACTAGAAGCAGGATTAAGTGTACCAATGAAGTCCAAACCCCCTTTGTTGAAATGGTTCCTCAATCACAACTGGCTTGAGAGGCAAAGAAGCCAATTTAGGTCTTCCCACAAAAGTCTGACAAGCCTCACATTTATCAACCCACTTGGATGCATCTCTGAACAAGGAAGGCCAGTAGTATCCTCCACGGAGTATCTTATGAGCTGTAACCGTTGATGAATAGTGCCCTCCACATGCCTGATCATGAAAAGCTGAGAGCAACTTTCTTTGTTGTTCCTTGTCCACACACTTCAAAAATCTCCCATCTAACCCACGCTTGAACAAAGCATTTTCCCACAATACATATTGCACTGACCTCAATTTAATAGTCCTCTTTTCTTTGGTAGTTAAATGAAAGGGCATTCCCCATAGGTGAGAAAATGGCGATGTCAGCATACCATTCATCAACTGAGCTAAGGAACAGAACGGTAGGAAGGTCAACTTTCTCCAGTAATTCATGCTTAGCTCCTTCAGCAATGAGCTCACAAAGGCCTTTTCCGCGAACCAGCTTGGTCGGCTTGATGTCAATGTCATACTCTTGGACCTTAGCAACCCAGTTCCCTCTCTTGGATCCAAATTCTTGTTGTGTGAGAATTGACTTAACAGTTGTATCTAGAACCAACACCATGGAGTGAGAGTTGAGGATATAAAACGAAGCCTTAATGGCTTTGACCCGCTAAAAGCATGCTTCTCCATCATGGTGTATTTCAACTCATGATCTTTCAGAATATAGCTCATGAACGCAATTGGGAGTTCATGCTCATTAGAGTCTTCTTGAGTTAAGACAAGCAAGGTATTATCTGTAGCATAGCAATAGATGATGAAATCTTTCTTTGAAATCGGGACATGCCAAAGCGGAGTTTTAGCGATAGCTCTCTTGATACCCTCAAAGGATTCCTTTCCTTGAGAGAAGACCAACCAAATGTTTGCTTCCTTTCATCATCGAGAAATATTCAAAGTTAATTCGCAAAATCGGGGATGAACCTTCTTAAAAAATTGATCTTACCAAAGAAGGAGTGCACGCCCTTTTTACTGGTTGGGAGAGGAATTTGTTGGATAGCTTGTACTCGTTCAGGATCAATCTTAATACCATCCTTGGAGACAATGTGCCCTAATAGTTTTCCCTCTGTAACACAAAAGATGATTTTTTAGGATTCAAAGAAATCCCATGCTCTCGGCATCTTAGCAGAACTGTTTCCAGGTGATCAAAATGATCCGCTCTTGTCTTGGAAAATACTGTCAGGTCATCAAGATATATGACAATACACTTCCCTTTCAAACTTCCAAAAGCCAGATCCATAGCTCTCTGGAAAGTGGCACCAGCATTAATAAGCCCAAAAGGCATTCTCTTGTAGGCAAAGGTACCCCAAGGAGTAGTGAAAGTTGTTTTGTGTTGATCTACAGTATCAACCTCTACCTGATTATATCCCGAGAATCCATCAAGCATAGATAACATTTCGAGATCCATGCATCGCTTGCAATACTTGATCCATCATAGGAAAAGGATAATTATCTTTCGTGAGAAGCTTTGATTCGGAGTTCACGAAATCAACACAGATGCGAGATCTCACCATTTTCTTCCTACAGTGTACAATATTTGCAATCCATGTTGAATGGTGAATGGGAAAAATGATTTTATCTTTCAACAACTTCTGAATTTCCTGAAAGATGGTGTCAGCTATTTTGGGATTATACTGCCTCTGTTTTTGCTTAAAAGGTTTAATTCCTGGTTTGAGAGGAATCAAGTGTTGCATATCTTTTGGTTCGAAAGCTTTCAAATCTTCATAAGAATAAGCAAGAACATCCTTATACCTCCTTAGAAGATCAATTGCTTTTCTCCTCTCATCTGCTGTGCAACATTTTCCAATATTCACTAGCTTAGGGTCATTAGAACTCCCAATATCAATCTTATCATACTCAGCTGATTGTTGAGGCTCAGTGGAAGCTCTAGACTTCACATACCTGTCATGTTTATCAAACAGTGCCTCTAAGCTTACCAATCCTTTAGGAATCTTATTCCCTTTGAGTTTAATGCACCCTTCCTGACCTGTTTCTTCCCCTTGGGTGACTGCTTTGTCAAAGGGCACACTCTCACGAGGTAGGTTGTCACTTCCCTCAAAATACAGCTGTTCGAAATTACCCTTGAGTTCCAGGAAGGAAAGCAAATGTTGATCATCATTGAAAACCTGCCAGTTATTGGTGTTATCAGGTACACTGGGTCGATGGATCATCTCAATGGTGAACTTGTCTTGAGAGAAATCAGGATGAGGAATCAGTAGCGACCCTGAGACAGCTAGTGAATCAGCCTGCTTGTTCTTTTCCTAGTGTCTTGCTTCGATAGAGAAAGCATCAAGGAATTCAATGGAATCCCAAACCTGATTCCGGTAATGTTTCAGCCTTCCATTTTTTACTTGAAAAAGGTTTCTGACCTGCTTTACAATCAATTCTGCATCACCATGAGCCAGAAGATTCTTTACACCTTGTTCTTTGGCCACTTGCAGTCCAAGAATGAGAGCCTCATACTCTGTTGTATTATTTGTATTTTCGAACTGCAACTTAAATGAAAAAGGATGAAGGCTACCTTCAGGTGACACCAGCAGGACACCGGCTCCAGAACCAGCTGAGGAACAACTTCCATCAAACTCTAAAATCCAAACCCCGTTAGGATCTTTAGGAGACACTTTGGGCGGTCAGATTTCATCAGGGGACATAATTACGTAGTTACCATGCCCCATATCTTCGTAGAGTATTTGTGCTCTGGGATCATCCGTTTTTTGCACAATATACTCAGATTGCTTCTCAGGCATCAACTTCTTCATTTGTCCGTTAACGGGTATGAGTGCATGCGACCAGTCCATTTGGATTTCCCCACCCACGTCCTTACAGAAGTTCCTACTTAGCAACATCCCGTATGAAGGGGGAATATCTGCCACTAAGATGGTAGCCAACACTTTCTTCTTGGGCAAAGCAGCAAAAGCTACTTGTGCATCTTTAATTCTCCCAGGCAGGGCACTTCTTTACTCTCCATGGAGTAACAAGATCCATAAGTGCGTGTGAGGGTCAGGCCTAAAGCATGAGCTACTTTAGCAGGCATCACATTATCCGAGGCTTCGGAATCTATGACACAATTACTGAGCCTATGGCCAGCTATAAGGAGTGTTACATAAAAAGGCTTGATTTTGTCATTAGGCAAGGTGACAGCGGCTACCAGACTAGGCCGTGGTGCAGAAGGAGGAGTGGGTAAAAGGCCTTTAGAGGTGGTCTTGGAATGGGAATTAACAAATTGAATCATCTTGGCAAAAGCTTTGGGATGGGTTTGATAGTACTCAGCTTCTGAGATTTGGACCTTGGTCTTTTTCAGGTGATCAACAATATCAAAGGATCCAGAAGTGGACGGGCCATCATCATTCGGTACTCTAGGCTTATCAACTTTAGGAGAAAAAGAAGAAGCAACTTTGGTAGCAGGATTGATAGGACTCACCTTTGGTGTAGACGAAGTAGGGATAGGAGATCCTCTTTTTGCAATCACGGGAATAGTTGTCGACTGCTCCTTAGATTTCTTGATAGGCTGTGTCACTTTCTCCTTCCGACTTGTCTGCTCTCGAGTCATGACAGTGAATGATTCGCTATTCATGTCCGCTACTACTTCATCATAGTCATCTCCATCATCAATGCCCTCAGTGGTGAAGAAATTTACTCGAGATCCCTCAAGTTCATCTGCTTCGTCATCAACTTCTCTCGCAAACTCTTCGCAAGCTTCGTTATCTTCATCATCATCTGGTTCTTCCACCTCGCAGGTCGCATTAACAGGGACTTTAACAGGAGGTCCTTCAAGTGCTAATCTTGTTTGAGAAGCAGGAAAATGATTTCTGGGCTGAAAATTCCTCCTTGGAACGTCTGCATAAGGAGCGTGCTGAGCCAATTGTTTCTTTATAGCAATAAGATCATTTGCAAGTTTCTGAACTAATGGATCAGTATTAGGTCCAGGGGTGGAAGAGGAAGAAGCAGCAGACTTAGATTTGGGAGGGTCTCTTCTCAACTTCCCTGACATGATCAAGTCATCCTCGATACTAACAGCGAGAGTTTGATCCTCGACCAATGTTGCGAGATTAGCCCTTCTTAGTGCATAACTAACTTTGGGCGATTGAGCATTTAGGAAGAAACATTTTTGAATTTGATCAACAGGTCGGGTAGGCTGCGGAATTTTATTGATCAATTTGTTGAACCGGGCCACAAATTCTCTCATGGGCTCTTGTGAATCTTTCTTTATCTGAGAGATTTGGGCTAGCAAGGCATGTACATCTTCTGCCGGCTTGAAACGGTTTTCGAACTGAGTTCTCATTGTGTCCCAGTCGGTGATAGCACCAGCTGGAAGGTGGTAGAACCAATCAGCAACATTATCTTGTAACGTCTCAACGAACAACCTTATGGAGACGTCTTCATATTCGACTCCCAGAACTCCACATGCAACAACGAAGGCTGCGATGTGTTCATCAGGATGCACTTTGCCATCGCCTTTGAATTTGGGGAAGTTCTTTCGGTTACTCTGGGTAACTCATGCGAAAGGCGAGTAAGGGCCGGGGCCCGACATGATGACCCCATGGTAATGGCGCCGCCATTCTTGGAAAACGGCTTCGAGAGGGACTGCAACACCAGCAAGAATCAAAGCTTGAAGATTAGGGCTATCTCGGCTCGAAGGAATACCACCCGTAGGAATTCTGTCTTGAGCGGGTGGAGTGCTTGTTAACGATCCTTCTATTTCTTGTTGAAGGGAAAGGAAAACCCTGCTTTGCTCCAAAATCTGAACCGAGAATCTTCAATACCAAGGGTCCTTCTCCCTCGAGTAAAACTTGGAGTCGCATGAGATCAAAAGATGATCAAAAAAAAAAAAAAAAAAAAGAATGGAAAATGATTTTCCCCGCGGAGTCGCTTAAAAGTGTTGGTCGTCGATACCGGATAGGACTTTACGAAGAGCAACAAATCGGGGAACAAGAAGTCCCTCCTCCGAATGGCGTAAGGAAGGCCATTATATAGCTTACAAATCGGTTACTCTTCAGTAACCGCTTCTTTAACCAAGAAAGCAGTTAAGGACCATGATCGCAATACCTTAACTTCTTACAAAGAAAACGGAAAAAGAAAGGGAAGAAGAGAAAAGAACAAGGAGAAGAAGACAGGTGGCCAGTCACTGAGAGGGACCCACCGACTTCAGAATCCACTGTTTGAATTTCCTTAACGTCTCAGCTATGTCTCTGCCACGAGGGACTGACGTGTTGGCCATTGACTGAGTCCAGAATCCAAGACATTTCTCCATCTCTTTATCAAACTTGACATGAGTATGATAATCTTTATTTGCTTCTCCAACGGTAGATTGAAGAGAGCAGATTTCCTTCATTTTCTCTTTGGAGATTGAGCTTTCCTTGAACAGATTATCTTTGACATAAGCTCTGAATTGAGCTTTAATTTCTTGCAAGGAACGGGACACACCAGAAGTTTCATCTTGAAGATGACAATGAATATCCTTGAAAACTGATATAACCAGCGTCTTGAAAGCTTCGCCTTTCTGCCAACTATTCTTTAGTTCTCCCAAAGCCTACTCCAAAACTTTGATCTTCCATATTGATAGCAACTAGGAGGACAGAACCGCAAACCAGGCTCGGAAAGGAATTTCAGAGGGAGGGGACACGCGCAGGTTTTCAAATTGCAAGGGTTCGAGCAAGGGTAGCATGGAAACAATGTAAGAATTGCAAAGGTGGCTTGCTCGTTACATAGCCGTTGAGGAGAGAGAAGGGTGATCAATGCGCATTTAATGCATACCCACCAATTGGAATAAGTAGGATATTCGGGTAGAGCGGAAAAAAGCTAGTCACGAATGACACTTGGTTCACTTGGGACATGTTGTAATGCCCCCATTCGTCTTTGCTCTGTTATTAAAGCGATCGAGCTTCTAAGGGCTGAACGCCGTTGTGTTCCCTTTGAAACGTTGTTGTCGTCGTCTTGTCGAGCCTTCTTCCCTGCGTCAATGTCGATGTTTTGGTTGCTAGCCCGCAACATCCCTCGCGATTTATCCTATTAAAGGAAGACCTTGTTCTTGTTATATCGAACCTCCTGTTGATTGTTGTTTGTTGCCTGCCAGATATTTTTGCCGTAGTTTTGGTCACGCTCATGCTCGACCTCTCGATTAAATAATTATTATTATTATTATTATTATTATTTTTAATTGTTGTCACTTTTGTGCTAAGTCCTAAGCGACTTTTCGAACCCCGTCGGGTGTCGCAGCATTTTAAAACATAAAAAAAAAAAAAAAAATGAATAATAAAAGAATGGACGTCGGTTATACTTCGCAGTTGGTTACTGTCGTCAGTTTGTCGACCTAACGGAATTATTTAAAAAAAAAAGAAATTGTGATTAATTAGATTTATTTCATTTTGTGGATAAGTAATTTTTTGCCTGACAAGTTGGTGAGAAGTGGGAGATTTTAATTGGGCACTTGCTGTTTTCTGCCCTAGTCAATTTGTAAAATTAATGATGAAATTGACCTTTCTTTGGATTGGGCGCCTTTTTCCTCCATCTTGTCGCACTTCTTTTTTTTCCAACTTTTCTTGTCTTGTATCTTTCCACGTCCTTGCTTTGTTCTCCTGCAAATTTCAGCTCGGGCGTGAGACCTTGGGAGGGCGAATGCTGCGTGTGGATTAGTGGAAAAAAAACGTTGGAAAATTTTGCCTTCTTTTTTTGCTGCGCTTTGCCACTTTGTCATGCTCGTTTTCTTTTGTGTTAGGCACCTTCCCGGCCGCATGGAATCCGCTCACGCCTGGTCTTTGGGCGTTTGGAAAAGTGGAGGAAGGTATCCAGAATCGCGCAGGACACAGGCGCGTTTTTTTGTTGTCTGCCTTGGCCGCGTGGGGAAGAAGGGGCGCGGGTTTATTTTTTTGGCCGCGCACAAGTGCACCTTGGCGTGTGTTGTGGCGGGTTACCTCCACTTTCATTGGATGCGGCGGGTGTTACTCTTTCTTGTTGGGGATCCACTGGGATGGGCTGCAATGATCCTTAGCCAGCAAAGCAGGCGTGCGTGTAAGTATAGTAGAAGCCCCTTTGGCGCCTGCCAACAAAACAGCATGTCCAACATTGTTGTTACATTCGAGTATTGAATGCATCCTCAAATTTGGGATTCTCCTTCAAGTTTTTTTTTTTTTTTTTTTCAAATCGATTAAGTGATAGTAAGAGTGTTTCCAGGAAACCTAATGAAATTTATTACAAAGATTCTCTATTGAGACTTACTTGTTTTACGATGTAACTCATGGAGGAGAATCTCATAGAGGAGGATCTGTTTCATATCGAATATTCATGAAGCACTTTTTGCTTTGCAATTATGAACTTATTAGGGAAGTTTTGAATTTGCATGGGCCATTCCCGTAGGCCTCGGTTTGGAGCTCTCTCGTGTTTTTCTTCACATCCTCGGAGCTCACAAAGTGCAAAACAAAGTACCGAAAAGAAGCTCAAAAAAAAAAAAAAAAAAAAAAAAAGATGCTATATACAAGGAGGAGGCCAACGGGATTTGATGCAAGTGCTAGTGAATAGTTCGATTGCCACAAACTACTAGCGTTAGGAGTTGCTTATTGGACAGAAATTTGGAATGATATCTGTTTGAACCTAGAAAAGGCACCCTGGTTTTTTTGGTTTGATTGGTGGTACACTGGGGCACTATGCATGCTGTAACGGTGATTCTTGGTCTTCGGAAATTGGTGTTCTTAGTAGCAGCCAACCTCGGCTCATCACTACCTTCAAGGGCCTATTTCAGCGTGCTCTTGCCTTGGGAAGCGCATTAAAGGCATGATAAGCCCTAACCCTCTCTCTTAATAATTTATTTACTTTAGCATTTAGATAAATCAATCTCTGCAGTTTTGTTGAATTCTGTACATGTGATGTCTCCTTTGGATTGTTGATGTGTGATTCTATTTTACTAAGTAAGTAACGTCTTGGATTCTTGATATTATTTAATATTTATTTACATATACATATATGTTGACTCCTTCTTGAACGAGATGCCCAAAAGAAATGGGTTTCCGAATGACTTTTAATCACAATTTGCATGAGCTGATCTCTCTCCAGTGATTCTCGCTTCTTGACCTTATAAAGTTAGTTTATCATTTTGCCATGATTACTCCTGTGAACAGTGGTTTCTGTAGGAAATATTGTGGTGTGTGAATGAGATTTAGAATTTTTCTTGTCTTGTTTTTATTATGTAAAACATGGCGTGAAAACGGGAAATTTTCTCGAAAGACTGTGTTGGTCTTTTAATGTGGATTGATAATAGTATAACCCCCATTAGGATTGGAGGCTTCTATTTGGGGAGAGTCGTACTGGCTCTTACTGGTCCTTCTAGATACTATCCGACTCCTTTGATTATCGTTTACTTTGGGGATTATTGAAAACCCCTCACCAGGCCCTCTACTATTCTTATTACTATGAGCTTACTTTTAGATTGGAACGCTCCTGAAACATGTGTTAATGGGGTTTCTATTTTGTGACCCTTTTGAATACGGTAAGCCTCAAGACGTTAGTTTGTGTGGATAACTATATGGCTTAAGTTTGAGGCGCTTCTTAGATCTTCGAATCAGTTAAAGTAATAATGGATACATCGAACCCTCATGAATGTGTATATTCTGCAAGTTTGATTGACATGTGATGGCCCTCAGGCATATGAATTCAGACAATGCTTGAAATATGAGATTATAAATTTATCCTATACTTTGACTTCAAAGCTGGTTGAAATGCTTGTTGGTAGGAAAAGCAGATGAATAGGAAGTTATGAGAACTACCCTAAAAAGGATTCTTACACAGCCTTAAGTAAAGGTGACAACTAACATAATGGGACTGTTCATACCTTATATGACGTTAAGGATAAAAGTCGACCTGAAATTATTTAACTTCATTATATAGGACAATGATTGATACCCATAAATTGAGATATGCGAGTGGAGGTTGAATTATATAATATGATATATTATGCTATCAGGCAACCGGTAAGAATAAATATGTTATTTCAATCCTTGGTTAGCGCGTGGAATATTTTCTGGCATTTATGATGATTACTATGTTAGCTAAAAATTGGTACTTGCATCTCAATTGTGAGTTGAGATAATGTTGATACTTGCATTTATAGTGGCTTGGACCACGCTTACCTGTTTTAGCTAGCCAAATGTACCTTCTACTCATTAACGAAGTATGACGGTATTGTTGTTCGTAATTCATTCCTCTGGGATGGACTCTTATACTAATAGAGGCATATAGAGACATGATAATAAACAACCGATAGGATAGTTAAATAATATATGAACTTACTGATTGGTGGAACCCTTGTTTACATAAGTACATTCTTTTTATTGTGAGATAAATATCAAAAGTATACTTACATATCCTTGTTTTTCTATAAAGGTTGATACTTGGGTAATATTGATGATTATCATATGATTGACACTTGTATTTATTATAGAAGCTTAATGTCGTTGGTGCTTTTATTTAATTGAAAGATAATATTGTTGGACACTTTTATATGTGAAGTAGGTTGAGGGTATTAGGTGAGCGTTACTATTGTTACTGTAATTTAATTATGATTAAATGCAAGGTTAAGGTTGCATATCTTCTAGCCACTTGGAATTTTAGTTCATATGTAAGCAGATTTTAGGGAAGTGTTCAATGATGGGTATGAAATGTATTATCATGAGATGTGCAGTTAAGATTTGAATACATGATTAGGAATTATTTGATAGGGAGTATTGCAAAATTTCATTTATTTAAATGCTAGATGGCATAAGTTATTAGGTGAGGTTTATATCTTATCATGCTCAGTTCTAGCGAACTGACTCTAGTAAATATTTGTTGCAGATGGAATGTTAGCGAGTAGATGAGGGATAGACTTGTAAACTTGTGCATCAACCTCAAATTGAGAAGTACTTACTTGAATCCTTTTTATATTGTTCAGCTATTGAGATCATACAGTGGAAAATGTAGGAGAGGATCTTGGTCTTGGTATAATGTATTTGTGGATTTTGTCATCCTAACTTTGGACACCTTTGTTTGTTTGACCATCCTTGAGAATATTAAAATATTGATTATTGATTGTTGAGCGACCTTATTGGATTATTGGTATTTTAAGTGTGGATGTAAACTTGTTTTGTTCTGGTGAAGGAGTGTTATTAAACTCTACCCTTGAAAATAAATGTTGAGTGAATCTTGCTGACTTATTAATAATGCGACATAAGTAAAATAACGTGGGTTGTTTAATACTTATAAAAGTTGAACTAAAAGTTATTTTTAAATAAATTAACATAGAGGTTACCAGCTTGAGAGCCAGGAATTCTTTAAAGAAATCATAGGCGAGACTATCTTTGTGAGTAAAGAATTATATAACATGATAACCCTAGCTTCTCTAGTGAACATTATTCCTTTTGGGTGAAATTTGTAAAATAACCCTAAGGTGAAACGAACTGTTAGTTGTTAGAAGAGGACAAGATTTAATAAGCCTGAGAAAACTTAGCATTGTAAGAAGCATTGTACAAATCATATCTAGAGTCTTAGCAAACTGTAGTTAAGGATCGAAAGAGGTTACATAAAAATAAATAACCATCAATAATTTCCTCATTGTGGCTTGCCCTATCTGTAGGTGTGTTATGTGGTGGTTTCTTATGTTGTTTTGTCAGATAGAAAAGTGAACCATCCTTGGAGTGTGTGAACATTTCCGTGTTACCCTTGTGGTCATCCTTGTATTGAGTTATCCACGGAGTTAGTTGTGACCTTGGTGGTGGCATGTTGTGTCGTGTTATGCGTAAAAAAAAAAAAAAATTATCCTGTATTTTATTGTGTTGTTTGGGTGTGAAATTTTGGGTCGTTACATTTGGTATCAGAGCGAGGTTCATGCTCTCGAACCTCTGGGATGGATTGGAGATGTGATGGTATTACATGATGATGATGGTGTACATGATAGTGTTACATGGAGATGAGGGTATTGCATGGTAGTGGTTTATATCGGAAGAGTAATGTGGTATAAGCGTGATGTGATTGATGTCGTAATTGTGATATTATGAACGCACATGATGTGTATGTCACTTAGTGCGTGTTTGTCATCATGTTGATGTGCTGGGGATGGGAGTATTCTCTCTCCTTCTTGTGGATTCTATGAAGAGTTCACGTGTAAGTTACTGATTGTGATGTGTGAAAAGTATTCTAATGTGGATGACGGGGTGTTGGAGCATTGTGGCATATTGTGATATGTGGATGTGTCGATATGGGTATGACGGATTTATGTAAAGTGAATTAAGTTGTACCATGATGTTTTACCATGTTTGAAGAAAATGTGTGTATCACCTTGTTATGTAGCAAATGAATGTTAGGTTGTGATTGTTACTATGTCCATCATATGTATGAGTTGTGTGATATGTAATGATTCATGTTGTGATTTAGGGTCATACAATGAGTGTATGAACCCTATCGTGTAGTGATTGCACTTTGGGTGCTAGAATGTGGTAAAGTGATGTATTACGCCTGTGAATGTATGATTGTGATCTACCCTGTATACATACCATACGTGAGACGTTATGGTAGCTATGTGTGTACCACCATTGTGTTAGTGATGTAGTTATATGTTATGTTGTGAACCTTACACTAACCGACCCTGAGGGAAATCGGTAAACTGTGTATGTTTGGAGTGAGAAAATGTGTACCGTTGACCAATCACTCGAGCCGAGTACGAGATAGGAAGTGGAGCCTTACATAGGCTGAAAACCCACTTTTGTTTGTTTGGTATGTGTGACACTTGCTCAACGGGTGTCATGCATATTGTGTTTCGCGGACACCTTAGGCTCAGTAGATGGTGACTTGTACTCTTTCTCTCTCCCGATATGGTTGTCGTATGGATTTAACCTATGTGATTTTGACTATGTTGAGCCTTGTTGGAGTTGTGGCGAGCTAAATTTGATTGAGATGATGACAGTTGTATTATTGATATATATTGTTACGAGCTGAGGCTCGATGTTCCGAGTGCTAGCAACTCGTTGAGTACCCCTTTGGTGGCTAGATAAGGCCACACAGTTATCGTAATGTGACATTATTAAAAGTGTATTTTATTCGTAAATTGAGTTTTTTTTTTTTTTTTACTTTACTTTGCAAGGACCAACAGTTTTCTTGATTGTCATGCTTACATTTTGGGCATTTCCTTGGTTTGTGGTACTAACGTTCATATTTTTGCACTAACTATGGCCATTTGGTCAGTTGTTTTGCTTGGTTTTGAATCTTCTTCTAAATTTTAAGATTGTACCGCCTTGCCCAAGGCTTGTACTTTGCCACTTGGCATTCTGATCAGATTGTTATGCTGGTTCTATTGTCGTGATGTGTGGATAGGGTCATAGGATGCACCATGGAATGGTTGGACCTATGGACCCGCTTCGTTGTATGGGGGTACGCCCCAAGGAGTTACAGATAACTAGCGGGTTGTTGGACCACGAGTTATTATGTCACTTGGGTTGGGGGTGACGGGGCTCTATGTGCCTGGGCCATAGGGTGACCCGGCCTCATTAAAAGGAGAAAGGAGACGGCACTCTATGGTTGAGTGACCTGGTATTCTTTATGGCACTCTATGGTTGAGTGACCTGATATTCTTGATGGCACTCTATGGTTGAGTGACCCGACTTGGTTTGGCACTATGTTTCTTTCTCTTTGGGAGTTATGTGGAGTTGCTTTGTAATACTTGGGAGTAGGTGGTTATTTTCTGATGCTTCGGGTGGTATATGGTGCTACGGGTAGTGTTATGATGTGTGTGTGCTCACGAGAGTTGGTTATGGTTGTGGCTCCCTAGTGTACCCTATGTACCTGTAGCTTTTGTTCGGAGTTATGTGAATTTTTCATCTGTGGAATTAAGGAAATGTCTTGTTGTCGTAGTACACCTTGCTCAAGTATTCTATTTGTCAATCATGATTGTGTGACAAGTACTAGGTTATGAGGACCGTACATATTCCCTTCCGTATTTGAGTAATTTTTTGTGATGTAATTCAGTCATGAAGTATATACTTATGTGTTTGTTAATCTATAGTGTCTTGTCTGACCCCGGTAGGGTGTTGTGTAGCAGTTCATGTTGGGGCACCCACAATAAGGAATAAACTAAAACTCTTCGACAATGAAAATTTTATAGAAATTAAACTAAAAATAATGTTAACGGAAAGAGACTAATGAAATAATGAATAAGAGGGAACTCCAATCTTCACAGAACCTTGGAAGTTAAAATTTCTGCCAAATGTTCCTAAGGCCACCTCGTGGCCGTGTTGCTTCAGGCCTCGAAATCGTAACCTTACTAAGCACCCATATTGAATATTTATTTATTTATTTATTATTACTTTTATTATTTTTTTTTCCGTTTTGTGGTTAGCTATTTAATTATTTTATTTTTTTTTCACTATTTATGTCGCATCGAGGACGATGCTTTCTTAAGGGGAGGAGAATGTAATGCCCCCATTCTCTTGCTCGTTATTCCGTGGCGATCGAGCTTCTAATTTTAACGCCGTTGTGTGTTCCCTTTGAAACGTTGTTGTCGTCGTCTTGTTGAGCTTTCTTCCTTGCGTCAATGTCGATGTTTTGGTTGCGTTGGCCCGCAACATCCCTCGCGATTTATCCTATTAAAGGAAGACCTTGTTCTTGTTATATCGAACCTCCTGTTGATTGTTGTTTGTTGCACCGCCAGATATTTTTGCCGTAGTTTTGGTCACGCTCATGCTCGACCTCTCGATTAAATAATAATTATTATTATTATTATTATTATTTTTAATTGTTGTCACTTTTGTGCTAAGTCCTAAGCGACTTTTCGAACCCGTCAGGTGTCGCCGCATTTTAAAAAACAAAAAAAAAAAAAAAAAAAAAATGAATAATAAAAGAATGGACGTCAGTTATACTTCGTAGTTGGTTACTGTCGTCAGTTTGTCGACCTAACGGAATTATTTTAAAAAAAAATAATAAATGAAATTTTGATTAATTAGATTTATTTCATTTTGTGGATAAGTAATTTTTTGCCTGACAAGTTGGTGAGAAGTGGGAGATTTTAATTGGGCCGCCTGTTTTCTGCCCTAGTCGGCTGTAAAATTAATGATGAAATTGACCTTTGCTGGATTGGGGCGCCTTTTTCCTCCATACTGGTCGCACTTCTTTTTTCCAACTTTTCTTGTCTTGTATCTTTCCACGTCCTTGCTGTTCTCCTGCAAATTTCGGCTCTGGCAGCGTGAGACCTTGGGAGGGCGAACTGCGTGTGGATTGGTGGAAAAAAACGTTGGAAAATTTTGCCTTCTTTTGCTGCGCGCCTGCCACTTTGTCATGCTCGTTTTTCTTTTGTGTTAGGCACCTTCCCTGGCCGCATGGAATCCTGCTCACGCCTGGTGCTGGGGGCGTTTGGAAAAGTGGAGGAAGGTATCCAGAATGCGCAGGACCTGGGCGCGTTTTTTGTTGTCTGCCTTGGCCGCGTGGGGAAGAAGGGGCGCGGGTTTCTTTTGCTGGCCGCGCACAGCGACCAGCTGGTGTTGTAGGCGGGTTACCTCCACTTTCATTGGATGCGGCGGGTCTGTTCTTGTTGGGGATCCACAGCAATGGACTGCAACAGTCCTTAGCCAGGCAGCAGGCGTGTACAGTATAGTAGAAGCCCCTTTGAGCGCTGCCAACAAACAGGCTGTCCAACATTGTTGTTACCTGTTCAGTATTGAATGCATCCTCAAATTTGGGATTCTCCTTCAAGTTTTTTTTTTTTTTTTTTTTCCAAATCGATTAAGTGATAGTAAGAGTGTTTCCAGGAAACCTAATGAAATTTATTACAAAGATTCTCTATTGAGACTTACTTGTTTTACGATGCAACTCATGGAGGAGAATCTCATAGAGGAGGATCTGTTTCATATCAGAATATTCATGAAGCACTTTTTGCTTTGCAATTATGAACTTATTAAGGGAAGTTTTGAATTTGCATGGGCCATTCTGCTGCCCAGGTTTGGAGCTCTCCTCGTGTTTTTCTTCACATCCTCAGAGCTCACAAAGCTGGGTACTGAAAAGAAGCAAAAAAAATAAACAAAAAAAAATAAGATGCTATATACAAGGAGGGAGGCCAACGGGATTTGATGCAAGTGCTAGTGAATAGTTCGATTGCCACAGCACTAGCGTTAGGAGTTGCTTATTTGACAGGCTGGAATGATATCTGTTTGAACTCAGAAAAGGCACCTTTGGTTACTGGTCTGATTGGTGGTATTCTTGGGCACTATGCATGCTGTAACGGTGATTCTTGGTCTTCGGAAATTGGTGTTCTTAGTAGCAGCCAACCTCGGCTCATTACTACCTTCAAGGGCCTGTTTCAGCGTGCTCTTGCCTTGGGAAGCGCATTAAAGGCATGATAAGCCCTAACCCTCTCTCTTAATAATTTATTTACTTTAGCATTTAGATAAATCAATCTCTGCAGTTTTGTTTGAATTCTGTATATGTGATGTCTCCTTTGGATTGTTGATGTGTGATTCTATTTTACTAAGTAAGTAACATCTTGGATTCTTGATATTATTTAATATTTATTTTACATATACATATATGTTGACTCCTTCTTGACGAGATGCCCAAAAGAAATGGGTTTCCGAATGACTTTTAATCGCAATTACATGAGCTAATCTCTCTCCAGTGATTCTCGCTTTTTGACCTTATAAAGTTAGTTTATCATTTTGCCATGATTACTCCTGTGAACAGTGGTTTTTGTAGGAAATATTGTAGTGTGTGAATGAGATTTAGAATTTTTCTTGTCTTGCTTTTATTATGTAAAACATGGCGTGAAAACGGGAAATTTGCTCGAAAGACTGTGTTGGTCTTTTAATGTGGATTGATAATAGTATAACCCCCCCCATTAGGATTGGAGGCTTCTATTTGGGGAGAGTCGTACTGGCTCTTACTGGTCCTTCTAGATGCTATCCGACTCCTTAGATTATCGTTTACTTTGGGGATTATTGAAAACCCTCACCAAGCCCTCTACTATTCTTATTACTATGAGCTTACTTCTAGATTGGAACGCTCCTGAAACATGTTTTAATGGGGTTTCTATTTTGTGACCCTTTTGAATACGGTAAGCCTCAAGACGTTAGTTTGTGTGGATAACTATATGGCTTAAGTTTGAGGCGCTTCTTAGATCTTCGAATCAGTTAAAGTAATAATGGATACATCGAACCCTCATGAATGTGTATATTCTGCAAGTTTGATTGGCATGTTATGGCCCTCAGGCATATGAATTCAGACAATGCTTGAAATATGAGATTATAAATTTATCCTATACTTTGACTTCAAAGCTGGTTGAAAAGCTTGTTGGTAGGAAAACAGATGAATAGGGAAGTTATGAGAACTACCCTAAAAAGAATTCTTACACAGCCTTAAGTAAAGGTGACAACTAACATAATGGGACTGTTCATACCTTATATGACGTTAAGGATAAAAGTCGACCTGAAATTATTTAACTTCATTATGCAGGACAATGATTGATACCCATAAATTGAGATATGCGAGTGGAGATTGAATTATATAATATGATATATTATGCTATCAGGCAACCGGTAAGAATAAATATGTTATTTCAATCCTTGGTTAGCGCGTGGAATATTTTCTGGCATTTATGATGATTACTATGTTAGCAAAAAAATTGGTACTTGCATCTCAATTGTGAGTTGAGATAATGTTGATAGTTGCATTTATAGTGGCTTGGACCACGCTTACCTGTTTTAGCTAGCCAAATGTACCTTCTACTCATTAACGAAGTATGACGGAATTGTTGTTCGTAATTCATCCCTCCGAGTTGGACTCTTATACTAATAGAGGCATATAGAGACTTGATAATAAATCAACCGATAGGATATCTAAACAATATATGAACTTACTGATTGGTGGAAACCTTGTTTACATAAGTACATTCTTTTTATTGTGAGATAAATATCAAAAGTATACTTACATATCCTTGTCTTTCTATAAAGGTCGATACTTGGGTAATATTGATGATTGTCATATGATTGACACTTGTATTTATTAGAGAAGCTTAATGTCGTTGGTGCTTTTATTTAATTGAAAGATAATATTATTGGAAATTTTACATGTGAAGTAGGTTGAGGGTATTAGGTGAGCGATACTATTGTTACTGTAATTTAATTATGATTAAATGCAAGGTTAAGGTTGCATATCTTCTAGCCACTTGGAATTTTAGTTCATATGTAAGCAGATTTTAGGGAAGTGTTCAATGATGGTTATGAAATGTATTATCATGAGATGTGCAGTTAAAATTTGAATACATGATTAGGAATTATTTGATAGGGAGTATTGCAGAATTTCATTTATTTAAATGCTAGATGGCATAAGTTATTAGGTGAGGTTTATATCTTATCATGCTCAGTTCTAGCGAACTGACTCTAGTAAATATTTGTTGCAGATGGAATGTTAGCGAGTAGATGAGGGATAGACTTGTAAACTTGTGCATCAACCTCGGTGAGAAGTTCTTACTTAAATCCTTTTTATATTGTTCACTATTGAGATCATACGGTGATGGAAAATGTAGGAGAGGATCTTGGTCTTGGTATAATGTATTTGTGGATTTTGTCATCCTAACTTTGGACACCTTTGTTTGTTTGACCATCCTTGAGAATATTAAAATATTGATTACTGATTGTTGAGCGACCTTATTGGATTATTGGTATTTTAAGTGTGGATGTAAACTTGTTTTGTTACGGTGAAGGAGTGTTATTAAACTCTACCCTTGAAAATAAATGTTGAGTGAATCTTCTTTGACTTATTAATAATGCGACATAAGTAAAATAACGTGGGTTGTTTAATACTTATAAAAGTTGAACTAAAAGTTATTTTTAAATAAATTAACATAGAGGTTACCAACTTGAGAGCCAGGAATTCTTTAAAGAAATCATAGGCGAGACTATCTTTGTGAGTAAAGAATTATATAACATGATAACCCTAGCTTCTCTAGTGAACATTATTCCTTTTTGGGTGAAATTTGTAAAATAACCCTAAGGTGAAACGAACTGTTAGTTGTTAGAAGAGGACAAGATTTAATAAGCCTGAGAAAACTTAGCATTGTAAGAAGCATTGTACAAATCATATCTAGAGTCTTAGCAAACTGTAGTTAAGGATCGAAAGAGGTTACTTAAAAATAAATAACCATCAATAATTTCCTCATTGTGGCTTGCCCTATCTGTAGGTGTGTTACGTGGTGGCTTCTTATGTTGTTTTGTCAGATAGAAACGTGAACCATCCTTGGAGTGTGTGAACATTTCCGTGTTACCCTTGTGGTCATCCTTGTATTGAGTTATCCACGGAGTTAGTTGTGACCTTGGTGGTGGCATGTTGTGTCGTGTTATGCAAAAAAAAAAATTATCCTGTATTTTACTGTGTTGTTTGGGTGTGAAATTTTGGGTCGTTACATTTGGTATCAGAGCGAGGTTCATGCTCTCGAACCTCTGGGATGGATTGGAGATGTGATGGTATTACATGATGATGATGGTGTACATGATAGTGTTACATGGAGATGAGGGTATTGCATGGTAGTGGTTCATATCGGAAGAGTAATGTGGTATAAGCGTGATGTGATTGATGTCGTAATTGTGATATTATGTACGCACATGATGTGTATGTCACTTAGTGCGTGTTTGTCATCATGTTGATGTGCTGGGGATGGGAGTATTCTCTCTCCTTCTTGTGGATTCTATGAAGAGTTCATGTGTGAATTACTGCTTGTGATATGTGAAAAGTATTCTAATGTGGATGACGGGGTGTTGGAGCATTGTGGCATATTGTGATATGTGGGTGTGTCGATATGGGTATGACGGATTGATGTAAAGTGAATTAAGTTGTACCATGATGTTTTACCATGTTTTAAAGAAATGTGTGTATCACCTTGTTATGTAGCAAATGAATGTTATGTTGTGATTGTTACTATGTCCATCATATGTATGAGTTGTGTGATATGTAATGATTCATGTCGTGATTTAGGGTCATACAGTGAGTGTATGAACCCTATCGTATTGTGATTGCACTTTGGGTGCAGAATGTGGTAAAGTGATGTATTGCGCCCTGTGATTGTATGATTGTGATCTACCCCGTATACATACCATACGTGAGACGTTATGGTAGCTATGTGTGTACCACCATGGTGTTAGTGATGTAGTCATATGTTATGTTGTGAACCTTACACTAACCGACCCTGAGGGAAATCGGTAAACTGTGTATGTTTGGAGTGAGAAAATGTGTACCGTTGACCAATCACTCGAGCCGAGTACGAGATAGGAAGTGGAGCCTTACATAGGCTGAAAACCCACTTTTGTTTGTTTGGTATGTGAGACACTTGCTCAACGGGTGTCATGCATATTGTGTTTCGCGGACACCTCAGGCTCAGTAGATGGTGACTTGTACTCTTTTCTCTCTCCCGATATGGTTGTCGTATGGATTTAACCTATGTGATTTTGACTATGTTGAGCCTTGTTGGAGTTGTGGCGAGCTAAATTTGATTGAGATGATGACAGTTGTATTATTGATATATATATTGTTACGAGCTGAGGCTCGATGTTCCGAGTGCTAGCAACTCGTTGAGTACCCCTTTGGTGGCTAGATAAGGCCACACGGTTATCGTAATGTGACATTATTAAAAGTATATTTTATTCGTAAATTGAGTTTTTTTTTTTTTTTACTTTACGCAAGGACCAACAGTTTTCTTGATTGCCATGCTTACATTTTGGGCATTTCCTTGGTTTGTGGTACTAACGTTCAGATTTTTTTGCACTAACTATGGCCAATTGGTCAAGTTATTTTGCTTGGTTTTGAATCTTCTTCTAAATTTTAAGATTGTACCGCCTTGCCCAAGGCTTGTACTTTGCCACTTGGCATTCTGATCAGATTGTTATGCTGGTTCTATTGTCGTAATGTGTGGATAGGGTCATAGGATGCACCATGGAATGGTTTGACCTATGAACCCGCTTCGTTGTATGGGGGTACGCCCCAAGGAGTTACAGATAACTAGCGGGTTATTGGACCACGAGTTATTATGTCACTTGGGTTGGGGGTGATGGGGCTCTATGTGCCAGGGCCATAGGGTGACCCGGCCTCATTAAAAGGAGAAAGGAGACGGCACTCTATGGTTGAGTGACGGTATTCTTTATGGCACTCTATGGTTGAGTGACCTGATATTCTTGATGGCACTCTATGGTTGAGTGACCCGACTTGGCTTGGCATTATGTTTCTTTCTCTTTGGGAGTTATGTGGAGTTGCTTTGTAATACTTGGGAGTAGGTGGTTATTTTCTGATGCTTCGGGTAGTGTTATGATGTGTGTGTGCTCACGAGAGTTGGTTATGGTTGTGGCTCCCTAGTGTACCCTATGTACTTGTAGCTTTTGTTCGGAGTTATGTGAATTTTTTTTATCTGTGTGGAATTAAGGAAATGTCTTGTTGTCGTAGTACACCTTGCTCAAGTATTCTATTTGTCAGTCATGATTGTGTGACAAGGACTAGGTTATGAGGACCGTACATATTCCCTTCCGTATTTGAGTAATTTTTTTTGTGTGATGTAATTCAGTCATGAAGTATATACTTATGTGTTTGTTAATCTATAGTGTCTTGTCTGACCCCGATAGGGTGATTGTGTAGCAGTTCATGTTGGGGCACCCACAATAAGGAATAAACTAAAACTCTTCGACAATGAAAATTTTATAGAAATTAAACTAAAAATAATGTTAACGGAAAGAGACTAATGAAATAATGAATAAGAGGGAACTGCCAATCTTCACAGAACCTTGGAAGTTAAAATTTCTGCCAAATGTTCCTAAGGCCACCCCGTGGCCGTGCTTGTGCCTCTGAAATCGTAACCTTAGAACGTAACTGCACCCATATTGAATATTTATTTATTTATTTTATTATTATTATTATTATTATTTTTTTTGTGGTTGCGTACTATTTAATTATTTTATTTTATTTTTCACTATGTTATGTCGCATCGAGGACGATGCTTTCTTAAGGGGAGGAGAATGTAATGCCCCCATTCGTCATTGCTCTGTTATTCTGTGGCGACCGAGCTTCTAAGGGCTGAACGCCGTTGTGTTCCCTTTGAAACGTTGTTGTCGTCGTCTTGTTGAGCTTTCTTGCTTGCGTCAATGTCGATGTTTTGGTTGCTGGCCCGCAACATCCCTCGCGATTTATCCTATTAAAGGAAGACCTTGTTCTTGTTATATCGAACCTCCTGTTGATTGTTGTTTGTTGCCTGCCAGATATTTTTGCCGTAGTTTTGGTCACGCTCATGCTCGACCTCTCGATTAAATAATTATTATTATTATTATTATTATTATTTTTAATTGTTGTCACTTTTGTGCTAAGTCCTAAGCGACTTTTCGAACCCCGTCAGGTGTCGCCGCATTTTAAAACATAAAAAAAAAAAAAAAAAAAAAAAGAATAATAAAAGAATGGACGTCAGTTATACTTCGTAGTTAGTTACTGTCGTCAGTTTGTCGACCTAACGGAATTATTTTAAAAAAAAATAATAAATGAAATTTCGATTAATTAGATTTATTTCATTTTGTGGATAAGTAATTTTTTTGCCTGACAAGTTGGTGAGAAGTGAGAGATTTTAATTGGGCCACTGTTTTTTCGCCCCTAGTGATTGTAAAATTAATGATGAAATTGACCTTTCTTTGGATTGGGCGCCTTTTTCCTCCATCTTGAGTCGCACTTCTTTTTTTCCAACTTTTCTTGTCTTGTATCTTTCCACGTCCTTGCTTTGTTTCTCCTGCAAATTTCGGCTCGGGCAGCGTGAGACCTTGGGAGGGCGAATGCGTGTGATTAGTGGAAAAAAAAAAAACGTTGGAAAATTTTGCCTTCTTTTTTTTCGCGCGCCGCCACTTTGTCATGCTCGTTTTTCTTTTGTGTTAGGCACCTTCCGGCCGCATGGAATCCTGCTCACGCCAGTCTTGGGGGCGTTTGGAAAAGTGGAGGAAGGTATCCAGAATGCGCAGGACAGGCGTTTTTTTGTTGTGCGCCTTGGCCGCGTGGGGAAGAAGGGGCGCGGGTTTCTTTTCTTTGGCCGCGCTGCACTGCACCAGTGAGTGTTGTAGGCGGGTTACCTCCACTTTCATTGGATGCGGCGGAGTCTGTCTGTTCTTGGGATCCACACAAGAATGGATGCAATCCTTAGCTAGAGCGCGAGCGTGTGAAGATATAGTAGAAGCCCCTTTGAGCTTGCCAACAAACAGTTGTCCAACATTGTTGTTACACATGCTGAGATTGAATGCATCCTCAAATTTGGGATTCTCCTTCAAGTTTTATTTATTTTTTTTTTTTTCCAAATCGATTAAGTGATAGTAAGAGTGTTTCAGAAACCTAATGAAATTTATTACAAAGATTCTCTATTGAGACTTACTTGTTTTACGATGCAACTCATGGAGGAGAATCTCATAGAGGAGGATCTGTTTCATATCGAATATTCATGAAGCACTTTTTGCTTTGCAATTATGAACTTATTAGGGAAGTTTTGAATTTGCATGGGCCATTCTCGCTTTGCCTGAGTTTGGAGCTCTCCTCGTGTTTTTCTTCACATCCTCGAGCTCACGAGCTCAAGAACCTTAAAGATTTGCACAAAGTTTTGTCCAAGATTGTTGCAAAACAAATTGTTACAGAAAAAGCTCAAAAAAAAAAAAAAAAAGATAAGATGCTATATACAAGGAGGGAGGCCAACGGGATTTGATGCAAGTGCTAGTGAATAGTTCGATTGCCACAGCACTAGCGTTAGGAGTTGCTTATTGGACAGGCTGGAATGATATCTGTTTGAACTCAGAAAAGGCACCCTTGGTTACTGGTTTGATTGGTGGTACACTGGGGCACTATGCATGCTGTAACGGTGATTCTTGGTCTTCGGAAATTGGTGTTCTTAGTAGCAGCCAACCTCGGCTCATCACTACCTTCAAGGGCCTATTTCAGCGTGCTCTTGCCTTGGGAAGCGCATTAAAGGCATGATAAGCCCTAACCCTCTCTCTTAATAATTTATTTACTTTAGCATTTAGATAAATCAATCTCTGCAGTTTTGTTGAATTCTGTACATGTGATGTCTCCTTTGGATTGTTGATGTGTGATTCTATTTTACTAAGTAAGTAACATCTTGGATTCTTGATATTATTTAATATTTATTTTACATATACATATATGTTGACTCCTTTCTTGAACGAGATGCCCAAAAGAAATGGGTTTCCGAATGACTTTTAATCGCAATTACATGAGCTAATCTCTCCAAAGTGATTCTCGCTTTTTGACCTTATAAAGTTAGTTTATCATTTTGCCATGATTACTCCTGTGAACAGTGGTTTTTGTAGGAAATATTGTAGTGTGTGAATGAGATTTAGAATTTTTCTTGTCTTGCTTTTATTATGTAAAACATGGCGTGAAAACGGGAAATTTGCTCGAAAGACTGTGTTGGTCTTTTAATGTGGATTGATAATAGTATAACCCCCCCCATTAGGATTGGAGGCTTCTATTTGGGGAGAGTAAATCTTGGCTCTTCTTGGTCCTTCTAGATGCTATCCGACTCCTTAGATTATCGTTTACTTTGGGGATTATTGAAAACCCTCACCAAGCCCTCTACTATTCTTATTACTATGAGCTTACTTTTAGATTGGAACGCTCCTGAAACATGTTTTAATGGGGTTTCTATTTTGTGACCCTTTTGAATACGGTAAGCCTCAAGACGTTAGTTTGTGTGGATAACTATATGGCTTAAGTTTGAGGCGCTTCTTAGATCTTCGAATCAGTTAAAGTAATAATGGATACATCGAACCCTCATGAATGTGTATATTCGCAAGTTTGATTGGCATGTTATGGCCCTCGGGCATATGAATTGCACAATGCTTGAAATATGAGATTATAAATTTATCCTATACTTTGACTTCAAAGCTTGGTTGAAAAGCTTGTTGGTAGGAAAACAGATGAATAGGGAAGTTATGAGAACTACCCTAAAAAGAATTCTTACACAGCCTTAAGTAAAGGTGACAACTAACATAATGGGACTGTTCATACCTTATATGACGTTAAGGATAAAAGTCGACCTGAAATTATTTAACTTCATTATGCAGGACAATGATTGATACCCATAAATTGAGATATGCGAGTGGAGATTGAATTATATAATATGATATATTATGCTATCAGGCAACCGGTAAGAATAAATATGTTATTTCAATCCTTGGTTAGCGCGTGGAATATTTTCTGGCATTTATGATGATTACTATGTTAGCAAAAAAATTGGTACTTGCATCTCAATTGTGAGTTGAGATAATGTTGATAGTTGCATTTATAGTGGCTTGGACCACGCTTACTGCATTTTAGCTAGCCAAATGTACCTTCTACTCATTAACGAAGTATGACGGAATTGTTGTTCGTAATTCATCCCTCCGAGTTGGACTCTTATACTAATAGAGGCATATAGAGACTTGATAATAAATCAACCGATAGGATATCTAAACAATATATGAACTTACTTGATTGGTGGAAACCTTGTTTACATAAGTACATTCTTTTATTGTGAGATAAATATCAAAAGTATACTTACATATCCTTGTCTTTCTATAAAGGTCGATACTTGGGTAATATTGATGATTGTCATATGATTGACACTTGTATTTATTAGAGAAGCTTAATGTCGTTGGTGCTTTTATTTAATTGAAAGATAATATTATTGGAAATTTTACATGTGAAGTAGGTTGAGGGTATTAGGTGAGCGATACTATTATTGTTTGTAATTTAATTATGATTAAATGCAAGGTTAAGGTTGCATATCTTAGCCACTTGGAATTTTAGTTCATATGTAAGCAGATTTTAGGGAAGTGTTCAATGATGGTTATGAAATGTATTATCATGAGATGTGCAGTTAAAATTTGAATACATGATTAGGAATTATTTGATAGGGAGTATTGCAGAATTTCATTTATTTAAATGCTAGATGGCATAAGTTATTAGGTGAGGTTTATATCTTATCATGCTCAGTTCTAGCGAACTGACTCTAGTAAATATTTGCTGCAGATGGAATGTTAGCGAGTAGATGAGGGATAGACTTGTAAACTTGTGCATCAACCTCAGCTGAGAAGTTCTTACTTAAATCCTTTTTATATTGTTCAGCTATTGAGATCATACAGTGGAAAATGTAGGAGAGGATCTTGGTCTTGGTATAATGTATTTGTGGATTTTGTCATCCTAACTTTGGACACCTTTGTTTGTTTGACCATCCTTGAGAATATTAAAATATTGATTACTGATTGTTGAGCGACCTTATTGGATTATTGGTATTTTAAGTGTGGATGTAAACTTGTTTTGTTTCGGTGAAGGAGTGTTATTAAACTCTACCCTTGAAAATAAATGTTGAGTGAATCTTGCTGACTTATTAATAATGCGACATAAGTAAAATAACGTGGGTTGTTTAATACTTATAAAAGTTGAACTAAAAGTTATTTTTAAATAAATTAACATAGAGGTTACCAAACTTGAGAGCCAGGAATTCTTTAAAGAAATCATAAAGTAGACTATCTTTGTGAGTAAAGAATTATATAACATGATAACCCTAGCTTCTCTAGTGAACATTATTCCTTTTGGGTGAAATTTGTAAAATAACCCTAAGGTGAAACGAATGTTAGTTGTTAGAAGAGGACAAGATTTAATAAGCCCGAGAAAACTTAGCATTGTAAGAAGCATTGTACAAATCATATCTAGAGTCTTAGCAAAACTGTAGCTAAGGATCGAAAGAGGTTACTTAAAAATAAATAACCATCAATAATTTCCTCATTGTGGCTTGCCCTATCTGTAGGTGTGTTACGTGGTGGCTTCTTATGTTGTTTTGTCAGATAGAAACGTGAACCATCCTTGGAGTGTGTGAACATTTCCGTGTTACCCTTGTGGTCATCCTTGTATTGAGTTATCCACGGAGTTAGTTGTGACCTTGGTGGTGGCATGTTGTGTCGTGTTATATTAAAACGCGTGAAGTACGCTGTTCGGGTGTTTCAGCCGAAAATGGAACAACTTGCACTTTTGACTTGGGACATTTGGGACAAAAGTTCAAGTACGTGATTCGGGTGTTTCGGCCGAAAATGGAACAACTTGCACTTTTTTTTTGACTTGGGACATTTGGGACAAAAAGTTCCGAAGTACGCGGTTCGGGGATTTCGGCCGATCGGGGAACAGAGCGCAATTTTGAACTCGGGACAGTGGGGCAAAAATGTCCTGACAGGCCCGAAATACATACAAGATGACCCAAAACTGCAGACTTTTCCCAATTTCACGACTTCGGTACATTAGAGAAAACGCTTAAACTCAAAATTTTGAATTTTTTTTACTTTCCTTAGAGCAGGGAATTTTGAGTGGACAACACCACTACTATCCTTTTTTGATCCGAGAGTTCCTTTTGGTGTCCCAACACCCTATCCATAGTGCTTTCCAACATCATAATTCTATAGACCAAGTCCTCTTCTTCCATTTATTCTTTAATCATTTGATTCCAGTTATTGTAGTTATCTCCAGTTGTAAGGTATTAAATCTTTGCCTTTAGAACTTATTAATTTCATACAAATCACGAAGAACAAATACTACAGTCCTTTGGATATTATTATCAGCTTTGATACCAAAAACATCTGTAAACTTCTACTTTGGAAACTTACAAAATCATGCAGCTGTTATTCTACTTCCTATTTATACAAAAATGATAGTTATGAAATTTAGAGAATGAAATCTAGTGCTATAGAACTACTTGCAGCAATAAAAATGAACAATTAAGCACACAACACTAAATTTTTATCCTGGAAGCCCCCCAGATTGAGGGAAAAACCAATCGGGAAGGGAAAATGATATTTCTTCCTAGTATTGTATTGGCTAATTAAAAGAATACAAATCATGTAAGAAGATGAAGGAAGACAACAATGTTACTTCCAACCGCTTTACTTGCTTGCTCTTCTCATATACTGTGCTTCTCCAAAACAATTCCAGCACTAATGATTTCTTTCTCACTTCTCTCATTCTAATTAACTAAAATACGAAATTAGGTTTCTATATTATAGGTTATTCGAATGATATGAAAAGAAGTAAATAACAACCAAATAAAGATACAAAATGGCTCAAGCAACTAAGTAAGTAGAAATGAAAAAACCATAATGTGAAAGAAGGGTTAAAAAAGGGCTTAGCTGATTTGATGACCATTCGAGACTGTGTTGTAGAAGTGTCAAAATAAACAAAATGAAAGAATGACTACACAAGATCCCCATAAAGGAAAGATCTAAGCTCTCTCACGGTTGGACAAGGCGCTATGGGCACCCTAGTCCGAGAACTAAGAACCCTGGTCTACGAAAATGGCCTGAAGCCATCCTCTAAGGTGTACTTGGATGTTTGTCTGTGTATTCTTTTTGTCACACTAACTTCATTGAACTTGGTTGTATGTTGCTGCAAATCAAAAATGAAGAAGAAACATGTGAAACCCCAAGACAAACATCAAATCCCTAAAACAAAAGATTCATATGGAGAGGTCAGATTGTCCTCAATTCGCCATAATGGTGGAATTACTAATTGAGTGATGTACTACATCTCAAATCCAATATAGTTCTAGGTGTGTGTGTGTGTGTGTGTGTGTGTGTGTGTGTGTGCAAATCGTGCCCTAGGTTGATCGTGTATCAGTTGCATTTTGTCAAGTAGTGAGTAATAACTAGATGTAAAATGTAATAAATGTGTGCATGGAAACAATAGACTCCCCTCCTATGAAGTGTGATGCAAATGAACCAACCTTGTGTGCCTTGTGATGGATCTAGATGGATGCAAATGTAGCTTTAAATGCCTTTGATGGATGTAACCTAGATGTGTGATAGTAAGTGCTTAGTGCTTGGTCCCTCATTATGGTCACATAAATTTATATTTATATGGTTCTCTTGTTCTAATTTCGTAATTAACCCCAAAAATTCTGACCACTAAAAATATAAGAATCTCAAATGATCAGAAAATTCCCAAAATGTGGCGGGAAAGTGTGAAAGAGATTAGGGTGCCCCTGAATGGGAACAGGGCGCTTAGGGCACCCCAATCTAAGGATGCGTGCCCCAGTCAGTAATAGAAAATACGTAGAATGATAAAACAAACTGGGCGAGTGTAAGTGTAAGATAGAAAATATGACAGTAAGCAATATAAAAATGGTCAAAGACATGGGTTAATTATTACTCTTTTCGCTTAAGAACCATATGAATCATAGTATGAGACCATGACTAAATATTGACTCAAATTGCTTGATTTAGTGGCTACATGTTTAAGAAATGATCAATTACACATGCTATTATTGTATTTATTGCTTTCTCCATATATCCTCCCATGCCTTTGGAGAATAAGAAGAGACATCCATGGAAGAGACACAACCAGGCATTTAAAATCAGGCAGTTTGTTTGTGGATTATATTTTTCTTTTACATAGTGACAAGACCACTTTGGTGGATACATAGGGGTGGTTATGTAGCCATCGGTGACCATAGAGGGTGGTTACGCAACCGCCGCTCAGCATGTAAAGCATCGCTTTATAACTTAAATGTTTTCTCCTGCTTCTTATCATTTTCCTTCGATCCTAGTTTTTCCGATGAAGTGATGTTTTGGATCCTTATGGATTAATGAAGCCATATAATCTATTGTAGATTTTGATGTCTATTTTGGAAGTGACATTATAAGAGGGAATCAAGGTGGACTAGGGGGATATCACTTCCATGAGGCCTAAAGGTCGAGAAGTAGAGGATAAGGAAGATGGATTCTTATCAAAGTTCAATTTCATAGGAGGTCAAATTGTTGCATACAAGCATTGTCTTATAGGAGAATTGAAGAGTGGTAGGAAGGATGTGGCAAGATATTTCTCACATTTGTGACACCTGCCATGAAAATAAAATTGGGTGAGGTAGCCCTTTCCCAATGAGACCTCAAAAACAGGAGCATGAATTAAGGAGCAAGGAAGGTATTTCCCATCCGAGACCTTGCTGCAATAGAAAATTGAGTTTTATTTCCCATTTCATAATGAGAAAGGTTTCATAAATTCCACCTACTACAAATTAATCATAATATGTATTCTATACATCTACAATGGTGGGCCATAAGGTAGATTATACCTTAATGTATGCCATTATTTTGTGTTCTTCTCTTGATTTTGTGTGTCATGATTTTAATCAGTTCTTGATTGTGGAATCTACAAGTCCATTCCCTTATGGATAATAGTTAGAAGAAGTTTTAAGGTATACGTAATACTTTATAGAAAACTCAATGATCTTGGCTCTCGTGAATTCTTTAAAGCATTGTCAAATATGACTATGTGATGGATCTCAAATTTGGTGATAAGTCCTTGAAGGAAGTCAATGATGAATTTTTCTATACCTTCTTTCTTTGAGAGATGCATCAGTCCATTTGGTGAAGTATTCATTAGTGGTGAGGATCTATATGTGACTAGCACTAGAATGGGGAATTAATCATCCTAATGAAGTCTAGTCCCTATAGTGAGAAGGGTTGAAATGCCACAATTGGTTGTAAAGGGAGAGTGGCTCTTTTTTTTCTTATGAAGAACAAGAATTCATGGCATTGTCTCACTCATTTTAACGCATCGAAAAGTGTAGGCCGGTGGTAACCATCTCACATCATCTTCGTGGGTGTTGTTTGTGGCATGAAATGACCACCGAAGCTTGATTGAACTCTCTTATCTCTTTAGGCTAAATGCACCTTAAGAGGAAAATGTCTAAATTCCTTCGAATATTATCCCGCTAACAAGATCATGGGGAATGGCCTAGATTTTAAAGTTTTTCTATTGGTTCTTTCTAAGCCGATCGATATTTTCTAGTTGATATATATCGTGTCTTATTTTGATTCTAAATGGCCTCATTTTATTCTTTGGGTAGTTGATAATCATGGATACACACTACCTCTTGTGAATTATCTATATATTTAGATAAATTTTGGTAGAGATCCTTACCTCTTATTAGCTTGGTATATTGTATTTTGATGTCAAAATCCATGATCTTAGTGATCCACTAAATCTTTTATCATTAAATTTTCCTCCCAAGACATAGCCTTTTTGCTTGGATGAATGAAAAAAATATTCACTCTATTGTTGGATAAGAGGTGCTTAAAATATTTAAAGTCTTAATTATTGCAAAGGCTTATTTTTAATGAAGTGGTACTTGGATGTTGTAAGCGGTGAAAAACTTAGCAGAAGTGAAAGATAAACAAATAAAAACAACAAACCTTTCTCTAAGCTTTTTCTTGCAAACCTCATATAAGATTATGGAAGTATTAAACTTGTAGAATCTTGTAGTTGTTGGATTGTGGATTCTCTTGATTCGATCTATAAATGTAGAAGTGGCAATCTTTGCAAATAGATAGAAATGAGGATGTAGATGAAAATTTTAGCGAAGTTGGCTACAATTGTACACATGATTTAACAAAAATATAATTTAATTAAACCCTATTATAAAGTAACTGATGTAAACTATGATATATAGCTGTTAAGTACAATATGACACAAGAAAAGAAGCAATTATGTATGAAATCCTAAGCAAGATATGTAGAAAGAATAACTTAGTTGATTTGTGCTTCATCACGGGAATGCTTTGGACTTAGAAAACTACTTAACATGAAGTACAAAGTGTCGTTACTTATCAAAATAAAGTTTGGACTGCATGAACAAGGCTAGACAAAGGTGCCCATGATAGGACAGGGCGCCTAGGCACTAACGACCTCTCTAGGTGCTTGGTGTGACCGTATAGGAGCTCTAAATCTGATCTTTGATGTGTCACACAAGAGTCTCAAATATTACCTATTGATCACTTGTATGTCAATATTTGAATGCCAAGGGTACTCACATGTCAGTAAAATATAAGTTCACCTACAAAAACCCACAAACCACATCAAACTTAAAAAAGAAAGATGCATATATGGGAATTGAGACTGACCCCAACGGTCACCCAAAGAGTGAACTTACGACGGTGAGCGATGCACTATATCTCAAAATCCATGTATTTTTGGTGAGTGTGTGTATAAATTGTGCCCTAAGATTCCCTTGTGCAAGTTCACTTGATAGCAGGTTGTAGCTAGATGTAGAAATGTAGTAAAATGTGTGGATGGAAAAATGAAATTTCTCTTCCTGTGTTGTATATGTAGATTTGATGCAACCATTGTCCCTTGAGTGGATGCTAGATTGATGCTTTAGAGTGCTTTAGGTTCCTTTGGATGCAAACTTACGTGATGATAGTATATGCTTAGTTCTTGGTCCTTTATTTTGAAAACATAACTATGTATTTATATGATTCCCTTATTTGAATTTCATAATTGAAAACTAGAAGGCCAACCCATAAGTGAAAAAGGTGCCCAAAAGATGAAAGAGACCCAAAAGAAGTGAGTAAGGTGGAAAAGAGTTAGGGGTGCTCATATGGGAGTGGGGTGGTTGTGCGCTCCTATCACAGCTGAAACCTTTGGTGTTTGGATTCATAAAAGATAAATAACTAAAACACCGACATGGTTGTTGGGTGTAAAAGACCATGGAGAAAAAAAGAAACACAGAAAAGAGGCCAAGGATAATCACCAATTACTAGTTTTCTTGCTTACGAGTCATATAAATTCTAGTATGTGTTTAGGACCTAGAAATGTACCCAAGTGTATGATTTAGTGTCTACATTTACCCCCACTTTATGTTGTTGAATGAATAATTGATAAAATAAAGTAGATAAGAGATACGTACCTAGTAACCATTTAGAGCATCTTTGTGAAGAATGTGCCGAGTGGACAAATGATGCATGGAATGATACAAAAATGAAGCATGTAAACTAGGAAGAGAAAGTGACCCTAAGGGGTGAAGTGTATGCGTTGTATTGTGTTGTACCTATTTTTGTGCTTGTGTTTGTTGCTTTTTGTAAGGAAGGACCTACAATAAGAAGAGTAAGAATGTATTCAAAGTCTTGTATGTGACAAATTTGCATAAGTATGTAAAAATATGTATGAAATTGTGTAAAAGGAAATTGTGCACCTAATGTAGAAGAGTGTAAAAGGATAGAAAAAATGTCTGAACTCTTTGTGAAGAGTGAGGTTTTTGGGAAATCTCACGCCAAGTGAATTTTTTTGGGTGATATCACGTCAAGGAGCAAGTGTTGTGTAGAGAGTTATAGTGTTACTTTCTTTCTATGACTCACGCCCAATAAACACCATTACATATGGTGTGTCACATGTTATTCCGAGTTATACCAATTGAGCTAAATATAGGAGATTACATGCATTCTATTGTTGGAGGACCATGCATGATACTATAAAATTTCTCTAAAGGATTATGTGAACTGTATTGATATGAGAAACTGATTGTGTGTGCCCCCAGGTCATGAGCACCCAAGGGAGGAAAGCAGTACCTAGGAACTCCTGTCGAGCATGGGCCTTTGGTTTCTATGTTATTCGATGACCCAAGTCGATTCTAGTCCAATGTTGTAATCGATATATATGTTTTGTTATAGCTCTGAGTTGTTCTATAGGTTGATTTGTTCACCCAATGTATTCCCCCTCGTTTGGTTTATATGTGATGTCGAGTAGGAGTATGTGGCCCAAAGAGAGGACTGATGTTGATATGAAATTATATCCTGGATGGGGAGAGGATGTGCATGGTAGAAACCAAGGCACATGCAAACAAAGTGGTTAGATACATGTGTTAGTAGAAAAAGTAGAAAACATGTCATAGAAAAATAATGTAATAAAAAAATGTGCATACAAGATAGACCACGAAAATAGGGTTTCAAACATGGGACATCACTCACAATGTCACAAGATAATTAGGTCCGAAGTGGCAAAAAGCATACAAGTAATGATCAAACAAGATATAGGGCATAGCCCACAAATAATAGCATATAAGTAGAAAGCAATGACAAGAAAAATGTATCGGACAACCATGGTGGCATATGATCCTATAAGGTAAATTTTGGACATGAAGCACCCATTAACATGTTAGAAAGTTAAAATTATGTCAAAGCGTGTATGTATCAATGTAAATTATTATACTAGTAAGAACAATAAGTAGTATACAATGGAATGATAACACCTATAATGTGTCGAGAAAGTAGATGCCCCAAGAGCCTTGGTAGGACTTATAAGAGGTACAATTCCAAGCATCATTGCAACGTGTAAGGAACTCAGTAAGAGATATGCATTCACAACTAGAAACCAAGAGAATGTGTATGTGTATATGATAAAGATAATGAAATACCAAGTATATGACTAACATAGTAAGAAAAGTGCATCATGTAAGTATAAGAAAGAAAGAGTAACTGCAACAAAGATATGTAAATGCAATGTATACGTGTGATGAAATGGTATGAAAAATGTGATGGTGGAAAGAACACCATGCCCCAACAAATGTATAAGAGATGAGGTTCATTTATAAAAGACCCCTCAACAATAAAAATGGACCATAGAACAAGAGTGTGTCATCGGGAAATGGTTTATTGTGTATGCTAGAAAGTGTATATCGTGAAGCGATGAGCATGGAATGTGAGGTTCATTTCAAATTTATACCCTTAGTAGTCAAGTATGAACCATAGAACTAGAGTTTTTCGTAGGGTAATGACGATACAAGATGTGTATCAATGTGCGTGAGAGAGATTAGATATAAATCACAGAGTGTAATGTGCATGTGTAGAGATTAGAAATAAGTGGTAATGATTGAAGGGGGAAAGAAATCATGTTTCCCCCAAAGCACACAATGATAAGTAAGTTATCCGATTAGAGTGAATGGCGAGGTTCCTCCACCGAGATATTCTTGGAGATAAAGGAGTGTGATGATTCTCTAAGATCGGTGGTGTATGAGAAGGACAATTTACATGTGAAGGAAGCCTATGTGGTGAAAGAGGTGGTGAACACCTATGTGAAGTAGACCTATGAGGTGAAGGAGATGTTGAACATCTATGTGAAGTAGCCCTATGAGGTAAAGGAGGTGGTGAACACCTATGTGAAGTAGACTTATGAGGTGAAGGAGGTGGTGAACACCTATGTGAAGGGGTTTCTCGAGTAGGGTACTTAGGCCGACGAGATGGACTAGTGGACCGATGTGACGACCAGGTCAAGTATGAGTAGGAAAAATAGGTGCAGAACATGCTTTAGATTTGAGAGGCCTAGGAGACCTAGATGCTGAAGTTGGTGGAATAATTTCATCAAGAGGAGGTAAAGGCAATGGTGTGCATGGTGGAACACCTTTAATAGTGATAACTTGTTTATTGTGTATGAACTTAAGACATAAATGATTCATTGAAGGAATAATTTGAGTGGCGCTGATCTAAGGAAGACCTAAGTACATGTCACAACCTTTAATTGAATATGTCAAAACAAATGACATGATCATAGTAAGAGGACCAATTGTAATGGGTATCCTAATGTAGCCAAAAGAATTAGGAACTGGATATGTGATATCTAATATTGGACATTTGATATCCCCGAGAAGTGCAATAGAGTGGGAAGCGATAGGAGTGCTTTGGATAGATCCTAGTGTTATTGATAGTATATGACCAAATGAAAGCATTGATGTGTAATGAATCAAAAGATAATGTTGCATGATAATCATGATCGGAAAATATAATGGCTAGTGACAATGCATCGTAGTAGGGAAAATTTTAGTGGTGAATATTTGTAATATGGCGAATATTCCATTTTTGAAAATTTTGAAAAGGTGAATTTTCTGGCACGGGTCAGTGACCTGTTCACCTAAAAATTACACTTTAATTTTTTTAGGGGTCGGCTTCGCCTACCCTTGAAAAATATCCCCTATATAATCCTAGATTATTCACTAGGTAGAACACTTCTACTTCACATTTTGTCAACAATATGATATATCTCGCTTTGAGCAGACGCGTGATAAGGGGTAAGTTATTGCGTGACAAGGAGGGTTTGCAGATGCTGCGACAATGGGGTTATTTGTTGAAGCATGAAATTGACAAATAGTTGACGCGTGTGACAAGGAGGTATGCGAGATATTGACACATAACGAGCGCATGACAAAGATTTTGTTAATGCGCGACACATATATTTTTTCGATCGCATAGCGAAGGGCGAAGTGCGAGATGCGTGGCGGGAGATTTCTTTGTCGTGCGTCAAAAAAATGCATTGACTCGCGTCAATGAGGTTTGTTGACGCGCGTCAATGCATTTTTTTGACACGTAACAACAAATCTCCCGTCACGTGTCTGCAGCCTTTTGTCACACCACTTGAAAATCAGGCGAAATTTTTTCATACAACTGAAAAAAATTCACCTTCCCACGAAATCGGTTCCGAGGATATTCGCTAGGTATTTTCCACCTTCGATTTCCAAGAGGTCTCTTAAAATGAACCTTGATTAGTAGAAGTGACAAGAAAGTCAAGGGGCCCCAATGAAGGAGGGGGCACAAAATTATATACATGATTAGTAGAAGATTGAAGAATCTTGTGTGTTGTGCTTAGGCAAAGGGTCATTAAATATTTTAAGCTTTTTGTTATCATTGACCGGTTTAGAAGCAGATGGCGCAAGGAGCTCAAGTGAATTATTTTCAATAAGATCTTGAATGAGATGCCTAAGTTTGAAGAAACAATCAGTCAAATGTCTTATTCTTTAATGATAGTCACATTCAACATTTTTATCGTAATTACAGCCACGAGGGCAAGATGTAGTAAGATTGAGTGGTGGTGGAAGAGTAATTAAATTTCATTTGAGAAGTTAGGAAAAAGAATTTGAGGTGTATATGGTAATTTGGTGAAAGTGCGTTTAGTAGATTACCATTGAAGCTTTTGAGGAGGAGATATGGCATTCACATTTGCCTTTGCTTCAATTGGATTAGAGGATGGCACGGATGTGGATTTAGATTGAAACCTATTAGAAAATGATGAAGAAGTATCTTTATATTTGAGTATTCCCATAGAGAGTAGTTTGAATTCACACATTTTGAGCATATGACATGATTGATCAAATTAAGTTGAGGTTTCAAAGATAACACTCTCTGAAGTGGTGGTAAAAGAATTTTCACAAAAATATCTTGTAATTCCAAATCAACAAGTACAATGGTCATCTTGGCTAGATTGTTCTTGTAATGTAACACATAGTCAACCTGATGTTCATTAGATCATTTTGATTTGATGAAATCTTATTGCCGATATTAATTGAAAAGTGAGCCATAAAAGTATTAGCTAGATGCATGAAAGAAGTTCTTGAGTGAACATGTAGATCATAAAACCAACTTAGAGCATAATCTCGAAGACTCCTACGAAATATCTTAAGTAATAATTTATGATCATCTGCATAATCTAGAGATGCCACATGAAAAGCTCAGAGATGCTCTTGAGGGTCACCATGGTCATTAAAAGTGGGCATATTAGGAGTGACAAAGTTTAGAGGAAGTGAATAAGCGAAAAATGTCACATGAAAAAGTAGTATGAAGAAGTAAGGAGGAATCAAGAGATGGATAAGCACGCGAAGTAGCTTGTTGTGATTGATAGATTTGAACTTGTGAGTTCTAATATAGAGAAACTAGGTCTTGTGTTCCAGAAGAAGAGACTTACCAAGTGTGAGAAATAAGAGGTGGTATGAAATGATTGGTAGGAGTAGGAATAGATACATGAGCAGTAGAAGTAGGTGAGAGGGTAGAAGACGGAGGTTTTGTTGCAATAGGAATAAAATAAGTATTAGAGGTGGGAGGGTTAAGCTCAACAAGATTGGTGGCCTCCTCACAAGAAATGAATAAAAGCATATCTAGGTCTTACGGATGTTCAACAATATGAGCGTTGAGATCACGAGGGTATTCACTAGTAAAGGGTGCTATTGGTACCCAAATTTGTTCTCCATTTCGATCCGAAAGCATCGGAGATATGGCATGAATCTTGAAGACAGATAGATCATGATGTATGTCGTTTTGTAGCCGAGGATGTGATCTAACTGGCACTTAGATTTGTGGAGAGATGGATAGCACTCAAATAGGAATTGATCTTGTCCTAACTGTTTTAGGTTGTGCCTTTCAACCAAGGTAAGAGGACCTATTTTGTAACCCTAAAATGGTGAAAGAGATGAAGATATCCCTCAATTTGTGCAAATAGTATGAAAAGGGCCTTGGGAAAATATGATCAACACTCCAAATCTGACTTTCACAAGTTGTCACTTCCAAATTATGGAGATACTTTCAATGCAAGGCAAGGGTTACTGAAGACATTGTATGATCCTGATTTTATTTGTGCATTTTTGTAAATGGATTATATTCCTTTGTTGACACACAATACAATTTAGAGGTAGTATGGGGTAGGATTAGTTGTTTAGAATGATTTTTGGTGGGATATTGAAAGAAAAACTTGACTATGCGAGATCTTTGACAACCTTTACAACATTTGAACAACTATCAGATAAAATTCTTCAAAATAGTCAGGATGTTTTTTCAATTAGGAGAGATAGACAAATGGAGTCCCAAGGTTTGAACTCTTCACACAATCTTTGAGACCTCAACACAAAGTCTTGAGTTAAAGGAATTAATTAAACATCAAAATCTCTGATCAAATCACGCCTAAGGTACCCCCAAAGGCTTACAAACAATCTCTATTAACAAATGAAGGTGAAGTGATTTTAAACTACTTATTTTCAATGCCGGATGAAAGCTCTTGACAAATAAAATTGCAAATGCCACTAAACTATCAATAAGGATGAGAGCTGTGTGATTCCTAAAGATTCGATGCAAGATTGTAACTAGAACAAAGAAAACTGTTTGTAGACATTTAAACATGATAATAGACATCATATTGCCCAAAAAAACAAAGATTAATTCAAAATCTTGTTAGATTCATCAAGAGGAGAGTTTAGGAACAATCTCAGCGTTGTGTGATGGCTATACACTTGTAACCAACTCAACATGAATTAAGATCTAACACAGAAGACATTAACTAGGTTTTTTGGAAGTTTTCTCAGAAGATGAGCTTCTCTCAAAATTTTCTCATGATTTTCAATTCCCCGACCCTTTGTATGTCTCAAAACATGCATTATATATCATTCTATGACATTTGATCCTTCTTTCCCAAGAAAAGAATATCCTATGACATCAAATTTGTTACAAAAATTCCCCATGATTCGCAGAAAGGGACATCTAACAGAAAAACGTTCAAACAGTTGCCAGGTGCCTCAAAAAGGAGAATCATTACAAAATTCACATCATTATCCATTTTGGAGGCACATTTTTCATCTTCAAAGCATGCAGACCCCCTTCCTTTCATTATTTCATCTTATCCTTTCCCAATTTTTACTCTGCAACTTTGGATTTGATCTTTCACATTTTTGCTCGAGCCCGAGTAAAAATTCATTTGAAAAATGCCTTGGATCTACAAATTGACCCTCCAAAATGATCGATTTGAAAAATTGATCAACATCGATGTAAAAAATGCATTTCCACACTTCCGGAGAAAAATGGCCGATTGAAAAATGCATAGATTCTAGATTGATTCAACTTTCAACTCTTAATCGAACTCCACGTGAGAAAAACCATTAGAGGCGGGATTTGGAGGCACCTTTTTCCACTTTGCATTTTAAAAAGAAACGACCACGTGGCGAGATTTGATTTGGCACAAGCACGAGGTTTCACTTTTTACTCTTTTGACCTTTTTTTTTATTCTAAGCGGCACGTGGCACCATTCCATTGGATGCGGACCTAGGAGATTCATTTCACCTTTTAAACTTTTCAAGAAAATTTGGAAATATTTGACATTTTTCTCTGCCCCTCCGCCCTTGACATTTGGCATGCGACATGTGGCACAACATGATTGGATCCGGGGTCGCACCTCAAATTTCCACCTTTTTTGGAAAAAAAGAAAATTTTCACATTTTTTTCCTGTGGACCCGCACTCTCCTCTACCCCTACCACGTGTCACCTTGTGATCACTTGGAGAACCTACGACCCTTTTCACAACCTTTGTCCCTTTTCACCAAAAGGCACAATTCTTCCAAGTCCTCCGCCACTCCGCCTTGCATCCCTCCAACCACATGTCCTCCCCCTGGGGCTCACGGGGCAACTTGCAACTTTTTCCGAAGAACAAAAATGCCAAGTTGCTTGAGTAAACCCACCAAACCCTGTCCAATTACAAATGACCACATAGGAGAGGATTTTGAGCATAAATTTGATGGGAAAAGGACACTCGTAAGATCGTCAAAAAAACACATAAATTGCAGTGACCTCCAAAATCAATTTTCTCTTTGTGTGTGAATAATTTTTTGATCAAAAGACAAATGGAAGGTGTTTTCGACCATGACAAGGGGTTTTTTTAGGGAAAACAAGTGCAAATTAATCAATTTTGAGCTCCAAAGGATGGGAAAAAATAGAAAAATGGCAGAGCCCGCGGATTTTAAAAATTTAGGGCACGTTCATGGCAAACTTGGAGATTTCTTTCAAATGGGCCAAGGTAATGAGTTTGTAAACAATCAATGCACAAGAATGGAGCTATAACTTCACATCATCAATTTCATGAGGAAAAAATGTTTGGATGCATGCGAGAGCAAAGGGAAAACATTGTAAAACAATGGAGCGTTCAAAATGGGCACCAACATTGGCTCCTTCTTGGGGATGGGCATTCCCAGTGAGTGCGACAAGAACAACGTAAACCAAGTGCCAAAAGAATCCATTGGGTAAAGGAGTCATGAGACAAAGCCACCAAAAACCATTTGAGAAACCGATAAAAATGCCTGCCACACACCAAGGCAAACCACGAACCACTAAAACACCAAACACAATGTAAAAGTAAAACACTATACACTTGTATAAGGGTGCATACCTCAAATTTGGGATTAATCCAAGAAATGCTTGAGATACCTGCCATTAACAAGCAGATCAAGCAATTCTCCATCTAAGTCCTTGAGAAAAAGGTATTTTCACCAATTCGATATTAATGGAGTAAGGGCCCATCCACAATGCATCAAATTTACCATGTTTTCCCTTATCTTCCTTTTCATGTTGTCCCACAACAAAACTAGATCTCAATCATCAAGGCCCTAGGAATGACCTTCTTGTCAAACAATATTTTCAACTTCTCTCTAAATCGACATGCCTCTAGTGTGATGCTCTTCTTTCTTCATCTATCTCAACAATCTAATTAATCCTTGTTTCATATGGATTGACCTCCGATCTTCAAGTTGTTGAACAAACTAAAATGAGGATGATTACAAATGTAATGGCAGTGAGAGCTTGAGTTCCATACACCAACTCAAATGGGCTCTTACCAGTAGCTCTTTTGGTAGTGATTCTATCAGCCCAAACTACGAATTTCAGTTGTTCACCCCATTTTCTCTTGTTTAACTCCAAGGTTCTCCTAATGATCTTCAATAGGTTCTTATTGTTGGACTCAGCCTGTCCATTCCCTTGAGGGTTGTAGATTGAAGCATAAGTCAAATTGGTTCCATACTCTTTGCACATTGCCACAAAGGTGAATTATCAACAACAATCTTGACTGGCACACCAAATCTACATATGATATGATTCAATAAGAAGTCCATAACAACTTGGTGTGTTTATTTCTTGGTGGGGATTGCTTCTACCCACTTGGTGAAGTAATCTGTGGCTACAAGGATCCACTTATGTCTAGCACTAGAAGGGTCTAAAATCTCACCGATGAAGTCCATTCCCCATTTTTGAAAGGAGCTTCAATTGATAGAGGATGTAAAGGAAGGGAGCTTGAAGCTTTCATTCTTCCAGAGAAATGTTGGGATCTTTCACATTTTCTAACCTATAGGGTTGCATCTTTGAAAAGAGTAGGCCACCAATAACCAGCTCTCAAAATTTTTGTGTTGTAACCCTTCTAGAAAAGTGTCCTCCACAAACTCCCCCATGGAAATCAGAAACTATTTTGGGAGCTTCATCTTCAATTATACATTTCAAGAGGACACCTTCAGGGTTCTTCTAAGCCAACCCAAAGTTAGTGATGATGTATTTTTGAGAAGCCAACTTGAGGGATATTTTTCTTATTTTTATTCAAATGATCAGGACATCATAGGTTTCTAAGGTAAAAGATTATATCCTTGTACCACTCAGAACTTATCAATTTATCAAGAACATATGCCCTTTCTTCCTCTACTTCATTCACTTCAATTTTCTGCAGGTTGCTCTCAACCATAAGCTTAGCCAAGCCCAAACCTCTTACCAAATTTTTGGTCTGGATGTCCATGTCATACTCCTGCAGTTTGTTCGCCCATCTACATATTTTGCTTGAGATCTCCATCTCTGATAATATGTCTTTTACCATGGTGTGGGGAACATAAGCAACAACTTTTGAACTTAAGATATAAGGTCCGAAAACCTTTGTTACTTTCACCAAGGTAAATGCTTGTTTTTCCATGATTGTGTACTTTAACTCAAGTGACTTGTAAATCCTTACTAAATAAGGTAATATGCCTCTCAACCCCATCTTCATCCTTTTGCAGCAAAACAGATGCAATGGTATTTTCAGAAGCAAAGGAGAAGATTTGGAAATGCTTCTTGTAGTTCGGAGCTGCCAAGACAAGTGCATGTTTCAATGCTTCTTTGATTCCTTCAAAAGCCTAAATAGCAGCCTCCTCCCACTTGATACCTTGGTCTTTCCTTAACATGCATGTAATAGGAAGAATCAACTAAGCAAAATTGGACACAAACCTTCTAATAAAATTGATTTGCCCAAAGAAAGATTGGAAGCCCTTACTTGTTCTTGGAATTGGAACCTTGTTGATTGCTTCTACCCTCGGGGTCAATCATGACACCACCTTTGAAACAATATGACCAAACAACTTGGCCTTTTGCACCCCAAAATCACACTTCTTTGGATTGAGAGAAATGCCATATGCTCTACATCGATCAACATTCTTTCCAAGTGTTGCAAGTGATCTTTTTTGCTCCTTGAAATCACAGTCACATCATCCTAATAAACTGCAATGAATTCATTTATGTAACCAACAAAAACAACATCCATTGCCCTTTGGAAGGTAGCCCCAACATTCATGAGACCAAAAGGCATTCTCACATAGACATATGTTCCCAAGGAGTGGTAAAGGTAGTTGTAAATATTTTTCACTCCTTGACAACAACTTGGTTGTAGCCCAAGAAACCATATAAGGTGGACAACAATTCAGATCCAGTCATTAACTGCGGCAACATGTTTTCCATGTTTGGCAAAGGATAATTGTCCTTCAATGAAGCTCTATTGATTTCGAAGTCTACACAAAGTATGATATCTCCATTTTTCTTTGATTGGCACAAGGTTTGCAACCCAAGATGAATACCTTGTGGGCTAAATGATCCATTCCTTCTTTAGTTTATTCAATTCATCTTGCATTTTCATGGAGAGAAGCTGGATTAATTGGCCTCGATTTTGTCTCGAAGGGCTTGGCCTTTGTTTCAAGAGGTATCTCATGTTGAAACAAGTATTCTCTATATGTTTTCAGCTCTGAATAAGACCAAGCAAGACAATCCTAATATTTCTTCAATAGTTGAACATAGGACTATTTTTTTTATTTGTTTAGATTGCTGCCCAACCAAAATGTTCTTTGTTTATCATTAGTTCCCAAGTTATGCTCTTCCACATCCCTTGAGGTAGACATGTTTCTATTGATGATGCAATCAGCATTGCTAAAATTTGACTCAAGAGCAACAAGACCTCTAGGAATGGTGTTAGTATTCAATTGGATAATAGCCTTTCCAAACAAAGTCTCTCTTCCTTTAGTCACACATATCATTGGTTCCCAATCAATATTATGATCTGCAAACTCACCTTGATTTTGTAAGAACCTTTGCACTTGAGCATCATCATTAAATACTTGCCAATGCTTGATGTTGTTAGGGACAACTGGCCTAGTTAACACTTCATTATTGTACTCATAATAGGGTGAAGCGGTGCAATTCCCAAATCTTGACCCCAACACTGCAAACTTGTCAAAGCAACAACATTCAAACTTCTGTCATGATGCACAATGTTGAAGCAATCAAACATCTCAATTAGATCCCAAATTGCATGTTTGTATTGTTTCATCTGCTAATTTTTTGTAGCATACAGTTTTCTTATTTGTTTGACAACTAGCTCTGAATCTCCTTTTGCAATGATGTTCTTGACACCATATTTCCATGCAATTCTTAGACCCAACAACAAGGCTCATACTCAGCAATGTTGTTAGTACATTCAAAATTAAACTTGAAGGAAAAAACAAACTCTTCCGAGCTAGGAGAAATCGAATTATACCAGCACCATTTCCAAATTTGGATCAAGCTCCATCAAATAGAAAGGTCAAGGAGAACCTACCTATTCAAGGAAATTTGACTAATCCATATTTTTCTCCTTACCATTAGCAAACCCAATAAAATTGTCAACATCAACATCAACGAATAATACTTCATAAGAAACATTGTTAGGATCCTCAATTAGATGCAACATTTTCTTTTCTCGTAGAGCTTGACAAGGCTTCCTTCAATGGGAATGGTGGAAAAAGATATGTCCATTTGGACACTCCCTCCAACACTTGTAGCCCACTTTCTTGACAAAAGCATACCCCACTTGGAAGGGCAATCAACAATTACAACATCAAGTTTCAAATTTTTACCCGGATAGGCTGCGAGTTGCACCACCAAACCTTTGACACAACCAACTACGGCACTTCTCTTGATTCCATGGAAGTACACTTTCCATAGGTTGTTGTCACTTTGATATCCAACTCATTCATGACTTCTAGAGGCATGACATTGCATGATGCACCGAAATCAAACATAAAATTGTGAAGTAGTCTATCCTTTATGATCAAAGTTCTGAAGAATGGGTCAACATTCAATTGGAAATCAACCAAGGATGTCCCCAAGTATACCTCGGGTGTTTCTCCAAGATACTCTAATGCTGGTGGTGTTTCAAGGTCGCAATGATGTGAGGAGTTTCAAAAATGTTTACATTTCCGCTTGGGGTACTCTTCTCCTCTTTCAATCCCAAATACTCAAATTCCCTCTTCTTGTGCTCAGGAATCCTAAGCAACTCAATGATTGGAACACTCACTTTGATTTGGCTCAATACTTGGGCTATGTCATAGGGAACACTCTTTAGCAAAGCAACATTGGAAGGGAGACAAGTAGATTCATCAGATGACATGGGATTCTTGGTAGCTTGGGCATGAGGAGGACTGTAATTTTTTCTTGGGACAACAGAGCTTTTGGCAGGTCTTTCTCTTCTAATAGCTTCTTTGGGAATCCTTGTGAGAAAGGGTGTTTTAGTTTTTTCCTAAGGCCCAACTCCCTTAACAAATTTTCTTCTAGTGTTATAGTCTTTCTCTTGAGCTATAACAACATTCATCAACAATTGTCTATATTCCTCTGAAGGGATACCACCATCATACTTTTTAATCATCAAAGCTCTTAAGTATTCAAATTCATTGTTAGGAATTTCAAAAGATTGCACATCAACTTCAAGAGTATGAGGGGGAAGAAATACTTGTACCCATTTGATGCAATCCCAAAAGGTTGCATCTGTCCTTGCACTTAATACCTCAGTTGATGTTGCTCCTTCTTGTGATCTTGAAGAACATCCCATCATGTAGATATCATCATTAGTTCCATTTTCATTATTAGCTTCACCATCTTGCTAGTCCACTTCACATGGAGGATGGGGCAGAAAACACCTATCACACCAATCAATATCAACAACTTCCTCAATAGTAGTAACCCTAGTAGTTAGGGGATCAAGTAATGCTCTTCCTTCACGTGCTTAAGGATGTCTATTTGCAGACCCCATGGGTCCTTTCCCTCTATCATCAGATCTCCGATCCCCCCTAAGATGACTACCAAATCTATCTTGTGCATGCTGCCTAGGTGGCCTTGTGAAGTTTGTCCAATTCCCTTCTCACTCTTGCCAACTTGTAGGAAATCTCTTTGACATCCCTGCCAAAGTTTTCACCACTTCCTCTAAGTCAACACTCTTCCTTGGTTGTGGCTTTTCAGGGTTTATCAACTTTACTCCATCCCTCTTGAGAGGTTTCCCAATGGCCTTGATGTTATTTTCAATCTGCATAGCGAGTGCCATGGTAAAGTCCTTCCTTATATTGGTAGGGTTCTTATCCATTAGGTAATAGGCTGCTTTCTTGTCAAAGGCACTGCATATTTGATTAAGCAAGACTCATCACAAGGCCTCAGATTGACAGGAAGTCTCCTCAATGTCTTGTTAAATCTTGTATTAAAGTCATGAACTGATTCATTGGGGTTCTTCTTGATATTTTCAAATTTAGATAAGAGAAATCTAGGATCAGTTGTGTCACCATATTGCAACCTAAATGCATTCTTCATTTTAGTCCAAGAGTCAATAGAATTATCAGGCAGAGCCTTGCACCAATCCCTTGCATCCTCTTCTAGTGTATGAATGAACAATTTAATATACACATCTTCAAACTCTATTTCAAAATCCTCCATCATGTTAACAAAAAGTTTGAGATGCTAATCACCAGTTATTGCATTGTTACCTTGGAATTTTGGCAATCTATTTCTGACATCTTGAGGGACAACATTTGGGTAACAATCCATTCCTACAAAGTTTATAGGACCAAAGGTGTTACTAACAAATGGAGGTCTAGGCTGAGCCATATTGTTTTGAGGTGGTGGTCTTGGAGGAGATACAAAATGATGAGGAGTGAGAGGTCTTTGGGGAATATAAACATAATCTTCAAAATGGAAATCCCCTATACAATCAGCTTCTTGATAAACTCTAGCAGATTTGGAAAAAATAGGGGTAGAATGAGAAACAATATTTTCAAAGACAAATGAAGGTCCCTCTCCAGATGGAGAATGAAAATTTTCAAGAGGAATATCTAATTCAGATCTATCTCGAGGAAGAACTACGGTCCTTAATGACGGGCTAATTAATCTCAAGTTCAATAAAAGGAACCTCCTTCCTCGAGCTCTCTCTAACCACCTTCCAAACTCTTCTCCCTTCTAACTCTGAATTCCTTGAATCTGAAAACAACTTCTTAGCAGAGTCTCTAATGAAGAGAGATCTTCTTCCCTCTCCATTTTTGCAAAGATTAGCAATACAAAACAAATGACAGAAAAACTAACACACTTGGTATTTATCAAGATCAAAACAACATGGAGTTGCCACTAAGGATTTTCACCCTAGTTGTGTAAATGCACTAAAATACTCTGTCAAATACCTATCAACACTGAAAATCTTGCCAAACTTTATAGATCAGACCTTTCTTTTCTTGAATTTATCAATCACAAATGCAAATGAAGTGCAACAACTACTGGAAACTGATAAAATTGTAGGTAGAACTTATATCTTCACTTAATCCTTACAAATTTGATTATAAAATGATGCTTCAACAATGTACTTGCATGCAACATTTGTAAGAAACATTACCAGGGTTTGACATGTATCCAAATATCTCAAATATTTTCAACGAGTCCTCGGCAACAACATCGCCAAAGGTGTTAGTACCCAAATTTGTTCTCCTTTTCAGTCTGAGTAGCATAAGAGATATGGCATGAAGCTTGAAGATAGATAGATCATGATGTATGTCATTTTGTAGCCGGGGATGTGATCTAACTAGAACTCAAATTTGTGGAGAGATGGATAGCACTCAAATAGGACTTGATCTTGTCCTAACTGTTTTAGGTTTTTCCTTTCAACCAAGGTAAGAGGACCTATTTTGTAACCCTCAAATGGTGAAGGAGATGAAGATATCCCTCAATTTGTGCAAATAATATGAAAAGGGCCTTGGGAAAATATGATCAACACTCTAAATCTGACTTTCACAAGTTGTCACTTCCAGATTATGGAGATACTTTCAATGCAAGGCAAGGGTTACTAAAGACATGGTATGATCTTGATTTGCTTTGTGCATTTTTGTAAATGGATTGTATTCTTTTGTTAACACACAATACAATGCAGGGGTAGTATGGGGTAGGATTAGTTGTTTAGAATGATTTTTGGCAGGATATTGACAAGACAAACTTGACTATGCCGGATCTTTGACAACCTCTACAACATTTGAATAACTATCGATAAAATGCTTCAAAATAGTCGAGGATGTTTTTAATTAGAAGAGATACACAAATGGAGGCCCAAGGTTAGCACTCTTCACACAATATTTGAGACCTCAACACAAAGGCTTGAGTTAAAGGACTCAATTAAACATCGAAATCTCTTATCAAATCACGCCTAAGGTACTCCCAAAGGCTTACAAGCAATATGTCAACAAATAAAGGTGAAGTGATTTTAAATTGTTTATTTTCAATGCCAAATGAAAGCTCTTCTGAAAAATAAAATTTCAAATGCCACTAAACTATCAATACGAATGAGATTTGTGTGATTCCTAAAGATTTGAATGCAAGATTGCAACAAGAACAAAGAAAACTATTTGAGACATTTAAACATGATAATGACATCATATTTCCAAAAATAACATAGATTAATTCAAAATCTTGTTAGATTCATCAGCAGGGGAGAGTTTTAGGAACAATCTCAGAGCTGTGTGATGGCTATACACTTGTAACCAACTCAACATGAATGAAGATCTAACACAAAAGACATTAACCAGGTTTTTTGGAAGGTTTCTCAGAAGATGAGCTTCTCTCAAAATTTTCTCGTGATTTTCAATTTCCCAACCCTTTGCATGTCTCAAAACATGCATTATATATCATTCTATTATATTTGATCCTTCTTTCCCAAGAAAATAATATCCTATGGCATCAAATTTGTTACAAAAACTCCCCATGATTCACGAGAAAGGGACATCTAATGTAAAAACGTTCAAAAAGTTGCAGGTGCCAAAAAAAAAGGAGAATCATTACAAAATTCACATCATTATCCATTGTGTAGGCACGTTTTCATCTTCAAAGCATGTAGACCCCCTTCCTTTCATTATTTCATCTTATCCTTTCCCAATTTTTACTCTCTGACTTTGGATTTGATCTTTCACATTTATACTCGAGCCCAAGTAAAACTTCATTTGAAAAATGCCTTGGATCTACAAATTGACCCTCCAAAATGATCGATTTGAATCATACAGGCCAAAAAGACATGAATCCATAAAAAAATTGATCAAAATCGATGCAAAAATGCATTTCCATACTTCCTGGAGAAAAAATGGCGGCCAAACTGAAAAATGCATAGTTATCGTTGATTCAACTTTCAACTCTTAATCTAAACTCTCGACGTGGAGGAAAACCATTAGAGAAGGGATTTGGAGGCACCTTTTTTCCACTTTTCATTTTTTAAAAGAAATGGCCACGTGGCGAGATTTGATTCGGCACAGGCATGGGTTTCACTTTTTTACTGTTTTGACCTTTTTATTTTGAGTGGCCATATGGCACCATTCCATTGGATGTGGACCTAGGAGCTTCATTTGACATTTTTCTCCTCCCCTCCGCCCTTGAGATTTGGCATTGACATGTGGCACAACATGATTGGATCCGGGGTCGCACCTCAATTTTATGCATTTCCACCTTTTTTTAGAAAAAAAGGAAAATTTTCAACATTTTCCCCGCGGACCCGCACTCTCCTCTGCCCGTACCACGTGTTTCCTTATGATCACTTGGAAAACCCGCAGACCTTTTCACAACCTTTGTCCCTTTTCACCAAAAGGAACAATTCTTCTAAGTCCTCCGCCACTCCACCTTACATCTACTTTGCCACGTGTCCTCCCCTAGGGCTGCATGGGCAACTTGTAATTTTTCCAAAGCACAAAAATGCCAAGTTGCTCGAGTAGACCCGCTAAACCCTGTCCAATTACAAACAGCCACATAGGAGAGGATTTTGAACATAAATTTGACGGAAAAGGACTCCCGTAAGCCGTCGAAAAACACAGAAATTGCCGTAACCTCCAAAATCAATTCTCTCTTTGTGGGTGAATAATTTTTGATCAAAAGACAAATGGAAGGTGTTTTCAACCATGGAAAGGGATTTTTGAGGGAAAACAAGTGCAAATCAATCAATTTTGAGCTCCAAAGGTGGGAAAAATAGAAAAACAATGCAGAGCCAGCATGGATTTGAAGAATTTAGGGCACGTTCATGGAAAACTAGGAGATTTCTTTCAAATGGGGCAAGGTAATGAGTTTGCAAAACAATCTAATGCACAAGAATGGAGCTATAACTTCACATCATCAATTTCATGAGGAAAAAATGTTTCAAGGCATGCGAGTAAAGGGAAAAACATTGCAAAGCGATGTAGGGTCAAAATGGGCACCAACAGTGTATAGGTTTCAACCATAGTAATAAGATGACAAAATGCCTAAAAGTAAGGTTGTGTTCAAATGATGGGTTCACCAAATGATTTAAAAAAATAGAATTTTATTAAACCCTATTGCAGAGTAACTAATGTAAACTATGATATATAACTTCTAAGTATAATATAACGTAAGAAAATAAGCAATTAAGTATGAAATCCTAAGAAAGAGATGTCTAAAGAATGACTTAGTTGATTTGCACTTGATCTGAGAATGCTCTGGACTAAGAAAACTACTTAACATGGAGTATAGAGTTTCATTACTACTTATAATACATTTTGAACTATAGGAACAAGGCCGATACGAGCGCACACACAGGGACATGGGCACCTCGTCGATGACCTCTCTGGGTGCTAGTGATGTATCAAGAGCTTGAGATCTCGATCAATCATGTGTCACACAAGTGTCATAAATTTTCCATCTTGATCACGTGTATGTCAATATTTTAATGCCAAGAGTACCTGTAGCCTATAAAATAGAATTTCATTTACAAAAACCCACAAACCGCATCATACCTAAAAATAAAGATACAATATGGGGAGTCAAACTGAGCTTGGAGGTCACCCAGAGCATGAAATTATGACCGAGTGATGCAAAGTACATCTCAAACTCCATGTATTTCTAATGTGTTTGTGTAGACATTGTGCCCTAAGATGCCCTTGTGCAAGTTCCCTTGATAATGGGTTGTAGCTAGATGTCACTGATGTAGTAAAATGTGTGGATGGAAAAATGAACTTTCCCTTCATATGTTGTGTATGAAGAGTTGATACAACCCTTTTCCCTTTAGTAGATGCTAGATAGATGATTTAGAGTGTTTTAGGTTCCTTTGGATGCAAGCTCGCATGATGATGGTATATAATTAGTGTTTGGTCCTTTATTTTGAACACATAACTATGTATTTATATGATTCCCTTTTTTGAATTTTGTAATTGACAACTTGAAGGCCGACCAATAAGTGAAAAAAGTTCCCAAAAGATAAAAGAGACCCAAAAGAAGCCGAGAAGGTGGAAAAGGGCCAAGGGCACCCATAGGAAGTGCTGTGCGAAGCGCCCGCTCTGTCCTAGATAAGTGTTGGTTTGAGTCATAAAAGATAAATATGTAAAATATTGATTGTGTTGTAGGGTGTAAAAGGCCAAAGAGAAAATAAGAAACACATAAAAGAGGCCAAGGATGGTCACCATTTACTAGTTTTCTTGCTTACAAATCATATGAATGCTAGTATGTGTTTAGGACCTAGAATATACCCAAGTGTCGATTTAGTTTCTACAACACAAAGCTTCAGGAGTGATTTACAAAAAAATGGCCTATTTTTATAGCTAAGGTGAGTCCATGAGAAGTGGATCATAGTTTTAATGAGCTTCATGATCACAATTATAATTTCTAGAAATAGCAAGAGGATTTGGTCAAATCTTATGTAGCTTTGTGTGGGCAATGAATATTTGGATTTTGTTCGGAAGGTGGTTATGCTGTGTAATCTTATTGCCCCCACCTTTTGTAGGGTTATAGAATTAGAATTGAGTGGAGTGTGAGTAGATAACTAATATTTTTAAATATTTAAATAACTAATTTAATTAGTTTGAGGCGCAAGAGGATAATTAACCATTTAATTACATAAATGTTTAGTTAAATTAGCTAAAGGGTGTTATGAATTCATTTAATTAATTCCAAGGGTATGATAGATTTAAATTAATTAATTCTAAAGGGTAGGAATATGTAAGTAGAATTAATTTAATTAATTCTAAAGATTTGTGATTTAAATGATATAATTAATTTAATTAATTCTAATGGGATGGAAATAGGCTAGAAATAGGTATGTATTTTTAGGGTGTCTACATTTTCCCCTCTTTAAAGTGTTATTATGAAGTAATAGCATTTTAAAGATAGTAGACATATGCAGACTAGCGAGCAGAAGAAAATGAAGCATTTGGATGCCCCAACGAGTAGAATGGTAAGGGAATGCCCCCTCAAGCGAGTGGGTGACACAAAAATCGGTGGACAACCGCTTGATAGGAAGAAGACAAGGAATTTTAGGGATTATGGAAGAAATTGTACTTGTAGTGCGAGCTTCATTTGGAGAGTGAAATTTAGAGCAACCTTATTTTGTTGTTACACAATAGAGTTATCACCATGATTATAAATGAATCAAGAGGTTTAACTCGTTATGTGCATAAAAAAACACACACATGATAAAGAAAACATAAGAAGGAAAACAAACCCAAAATACACCACATAACTATGCACCATGGCTATAAAGAAGCCAAAATGATAATGAAATATGTGTAATTGGTCCAAAAGTAAGATCAACAATGGAACACAACTTCTAAAATAAGACAATTATATATGCTCCTAATATGTGCCACAATATTGAATAAGCAAATGTAAATTCCCCAAACACTAAACTTATGCAATTTATGGGGATATGATCAGATTGAAGAGTGAAGTACAGTTAGATTCTCCAAAAGATACTCTTGCTAAATCCGCATTGAAAATTGATCGAGAGAGTTGGCAGGGATCATTTTCCACAAGCATCAAACTTATGAAATGTAAGGGAGGGAATGAGAGTCAAAATTTCCCCAAGAGAAGTTATATCACGAAGGAAAAACAATTGAGTTGGCTTTCCCCAAGAAGAGATATTAACATGCAAAGGGAAGAATGATGTATCGTGATAGTAATAAGATTGGAATGATCACTAGGGTAGAAGTTAAAAGTGTAATTTTATCAAGATTATGTTGATTTGTTGAAATATTTTCATGTTTGCTAATTTTTTATGATTTTGTGAATATATTTTTTTTGGATTTTTATATTTTTTACGAGTTTTATTTTATTTTTGCGAATAAATGTTTTTTTGAAAATTTTAATGAAAAGGAATGGATCAATGTGTTTGGTACACCTAATTTATCATGGAGATATGATGGTGTGAGATGCAACTTAGCTTCCATGTTCATAGCTGAGTTTTTATTCATAATGTATGACGATTGTGGAGAAATGATGATGTTATATGTGAAATAATGCCCACAAAGTTCTTGCAATTAGCATGAATACAAAGTGATGTAAACAAATTGAACTACACAACAAATGGAAAACACACCATGGCTTATTTGATAAACCAGGATGACAACACAATATGTACAAGTGATTCAAAAACACAAAACAAGTGTGTTAAACAAACTGAATATGAACATGAATTAACTACACCAAAGTTATATGTGAACTAAGATCTTAATAATTCATCTGCAATTGGTCTACAATAATAAAGTACAAAAAAATAACAAACTAACATGCTAACAAAAGCATCATCACAATGTTGAAAAACTTCTCTGATGACACAACACAATTTACAATAACAATGTCTAATAAAACCCTTAATGTGTTCCACATTGAATAATTAGATGGATATGAATGCCACTAAGGGATAGCTTAGAAAGTAAGAGGATTGGATTAGGCCGAAGAGGGGAGTGATCTTAGATACTCCAAAACACTCTTGTCATATCCCATTGTAGTTTGATCTATATTGGATTTAATTGAAATCCAAGTGTGCCCCAAGAAAAATTATATTGCGAAAGATAATTGATTTTTTTCCTCGAGCATAGATATACACCACATGCAAGAAAATTGATTATCGTAAGATGATCTAGAATGATCAATAGTATTACTATAAAATGGTGATATTATTGAAGCTGTATTATTCGATTGCTAAGATTTTATCCAAAAAAATCTGAATGTTTTGGTTTTTCTAGGTTTATACTATTTTTGGTTATTGTCCATTTTATATTGTTTTTGTTTTTTTTTTAACATATTGAACAATGTTTTTGATTTTGAATGTTTTTGAGTTTTTAACATATTTTAATGGTTTCAATTTTTGACTTGGTAAAAGGGTGAACTTTCTAAATTCATGTTCAAATAATTGTAAGCATTTCATTCCATTGGCAAAATGTAGATGATATAGTGATAGGATGTCTCACTCCACTTGTGACTCCACACAACTAGGAAGATGTGAGGGATAACCCTTGAGAGCCAACAAGGACATGAGAACTATGAGAATAATGATATGAAATTGAAGATGAAGGATACCAAGACATAAGGTGTAACAATGGTCCATTTGGGAAAATGTGACTCATCTCTAGTCAAGATTACAGATGATTTCAAGATGATTTACATTATATAGATCTTGACTAGACTTAGATCCGTTGAGGGTCTCTTGGTTGACAAGATCTAGATGAAGGAATTGTTGTCTCACTTAATAGAAGCAACTTCTTGGGATGTTTTTTACTAAACACTTTTGATTCAAATTTTCACAAGGCTTTATTTTGTTCTTTTTTAAAAATAATCCCCTACATCTTGCCCCATACCACTAGTAAGAGGCAACGACTCAACACCAAAGACAAAATGTATGCAAGTAAGGATACATATCTCCTTTCCTAATCTCATATTACTAGTAAACAATATGCAATCATCAGAAGACTGTGAAGGACGAAAATATAACGACTGATATACATATTTTGTATTTTAGATTGATTTTTCCTTGTATGTTGATATTGTGCTTGTTGGGAGCAATGCTTTACCCCCAAATCTCATCCTTATGCGAATAGTAGGACACAAGGGTTCAACACCTTAGACAGAGATGGACGGTCAAAATATTCGGGTTAATAAGTTTAATGCTTTTTTAAAAGAAAGCTTATTTAAAAGGAGAATTTTCCATCAGTAAGCTTCTAGAAAAAAATGTAGGTAGAAATATATGGAATGGTAGAAACCATAACAAAGATGAGACACACAATTCTGAGATGAACAATATTAACTTGTGTCATATAGGTGAAGAATGTGGAGAGATGATGATGTCATGATTAAGATATTTGCCAATGGATGAAACAATTAAAATTATTTGTTTAGATGAGTTGATTATGCAAACAATCTCCCATATTGCTTAGAGTACCTATGGAAGAAGATGTTTTTGCTTCTATGTTTTGGATTTTCAAATAGTTCTTTGAGGAGGGTTTGATATGGATTTTTATCTTCTTTTTATGTTTTTTTAATTTTTCAAAGGTGTTGTGGGTGAGGGTTTGCAATGGACTCATTGGGAGAGAATCCCATGTTTAGTAAATTTGCATGGTCCTAATTTATGAGACTTGGGCAGATGAGGACCAAACCAATGAAGGGGATTGAATTTTTTTCAATGAATAATTGATTGAAGTAGTATTGATTTATGATACTTGGGTAGATGAGGTATAAGTCAATAGAGAGAATCCTAATATTTGAGGAGTCCTGATGTCCAAAAATTAGGCGTATGAGATCCAATTCAATGGAGTGTATGTGATTGGATAAGTTTTGACAAGATTGAAGAACCTATGTGATGTTAGAGGTAATTTTTCAATGCAGAGAATATGGTGGAATTCATATTCCCCAATACCTTTGTGGATGATTTCTAAGGTAGGTGGAATAGAATATTTATATGATTATCACTTTAAAATATTCTTTACATCAATATATTGGGTTTGTACCAATTTATTCAAAGTATGTATTAGGTTTTTACTAATATGGCTTAGGGTCTCCTTCAAAACAGGGTTTTTAATTGGATATTTCATCATTTTAAATTTTATTAAGCGATGAAAAACACTACGAAGAGAATTTCTACGAGGGTGTAAAGCCCGACATTTGAATTTGCTTGGGGTATTGTCTTCACTAGGCTGTATGAGTGGCTTTTTGGGTGATTTCTCACTAAGTTAGGAAGCTATATGAGATATTTATTTTGTCATCTCATTAAGTGTTTTGAGTAACTCGTCGTTTGATGTCATGTATAGACCTACCATTTTAATAAAGATAAATACCTAGAGTGAGGAGGCGGTTTGACTTAACCCTTAGCAAATTGAATGTTAATATGGAAGAGGTTGGAAATAAAAGTTGTAATACCCAAACCTTAGCAAGGTGAATGCTAAGATGGAAGATTTTAAAATGTTTGATTTCTGACACTTAGCAAAGTGAATTATAAGATAGAAGAGTGTAGCAATGAAGATCAAGATAACTCAACCCTTAGCAAAGTGAATGTTAAGATGGAAGAGGGGTTTGATTTAAAAATATAGAAATACTATTTTAAATTTTAATTCTGATTTACAACAAAATGATATAGCAATAAAGTACAATTCGACCTAAGCAATAAGTAATTAAACTTTGAAACCCTAATTGTAAGAGAAATTATAAAGTACTTAGTTGATTTTGCAATTAATCCTAGATTATGTCAAACTAGAGAAGCTGACAAACAGGAGGAGGAAAATGTATGAAACAAACCTAGAAAATTGTGTGATAGTTGGATTTTCCTAGACCGGGGTGCTGGAGGTGGTCAGGCACCTAGGCACCAGAGATTTCTCATAGGTGCTTGTGAATGCAAAAATGACCGAAAGGTGATTTATTCTATATCACTTCTATGTCATTTCCATTCGATGTTGATCACTGTGTGTCGCACTATGCCCACATAATTAGCAAAACCTGTAAAGAGAAAGAGAACCTATAAAACCCCAAAACACATCAAATCCTAAAAAGAAAAATATGCACATGGGAGTCGAAGTTACCCCAACGGTCACCACTGTTGAGTGAACTTATGATCCTAACACTACAATACATTTTAGACTTCATGTAGTTTTGTGTGTGTGTAGAATCATGCCTTAGGTCGCTCTTATGCAAGATGCACTTTATAGTGAGCAATAGCTAGATATAGAAGATTTAAATAGATGTGTGCATGGAAAAATGAACTTTTTCTCCTATGAAGTGTATTATGTAGAAGAATGCAGACCCTTGTCCCTTAAGCTGGATGCTAGATGGATGATTTGATGATCTTGAAATGTCTTTGGATGCAACCTTAGGTGATAGTAATAGATTCTTAGAGAATGGTTCTTTATTATGTTACATAGCTTTGTATTTATATTATTCCCTTGTTTGAATTTCATAATTGTAGTTCCCACTCCTCTTCAACACCTATTTTTGCTATGATCATGATTATTATTTGCTTAGTGACATGGACATTATTTTGATATTCGGATAGCCTATTATTGGACATTATGATTATTGATGTGTTTTGGCTCTTATTATGTACAATATGGGAACATAGAGGACATTGATAGATATTGTAGTACATGATGATGATTTAGTGTTATTTTGTTATATGTTGACATCTTAGACTCTTGACATTGGCAATTATGTTTAGACGATTGGACTAACCATGTGAGCACATTGATGTTATGATTTATTAATAATGTGGTGATAATAGGTGCTCAGTAGTATGTTGTTGAACACATCTAAATAGATATAAGTTACAATGGATGTATGAAATGCATAGTTATCGTAAAATATGAATTGTGATAGATGGTTATGCATAGGCATAAGGTGATAGTAAATGTTAATGGATATGGTAGAATTGTGATGATTAGTAATTATAAATAATTGATTTAGAATAGAATTGCTTAACCATGATAATGATGTAGCTATGTTGTATGATGATGTTATTTGATAAATGATATATGTGTTTTGATTTCTTGATGTATTGATATGGCCTTAAGGCTGAAGGTGGTATTGTCTTGGTTGTTGCAAGAAATGAAATCACACAAAAACAAAGGAGGGACTAGGAAGACCAACTATGGAGGAATACAGGTGTTTACAACATGGTCACCTTGGTAGCCATGTGTGTGTGTACGTTTTCATTTTCTTGTCATATTTGTTAGGAGGTCTCCAAGGGGAACAACCTCATAAGTGGCCATGAGTGTATATGTCATATTTGTCCTTCTATTTATTTGTCTTAGTTGATTATGTGTTTTTATTGAATTCTAATGTTTTCCCATGTCCGTGTGTTATTAGTGTGCCCCTTAATTAAGTCAATTAACTATGTGGATTACACTAATTGGGTGATGCGGCAATGGGGGAAATGAATGTGTTGGATATTCCTTATTTTCTTCATGATCTTCGATGGATTTTATTTTATCTTGGTTTGTGTGCCCATCCCCAGCTCCAAAACTCAGATTTAGGCTTTGAGCCCATTTTTGGAGACTACTTCTCTCACACTTCTTAAGCCCTTTCACCAACCCAACCTATGATATGAGGGGTCAAATTTATCCCCTAGTACGTGCTTTTGAGGGAAAATAGGCAGTTAATGCCACCCTTTTCTTAATTCCCTAAATTTGAATTCTTAAAATGTGGAGTGAGGGATTGTGTATGAGAAGGAATGTGTCATGTCTCACCTTCCCCATTTATGGAGCATTGGTTTGTGTGTTGGGTTTGTGAGGTGGAATGAGGATAAATGAGATGGAATTATACATGGAGCCACCTCACCATCTTCCCCACCATTTTCTATTTATTGGAGTCTTTTAGTGGTTTTGGGGGTTACTTTCTTGGGGGATTTTTCGAGAGCTTGCATAGGAGTTGGTTGGCATTATGGAAATAGGTCAGATCTTGGTTGCTTAAAGGTTGAAGGAACTATCAATGGCAAGGTAGGATCTTATACTTGGTATTTTGTTTTCTTGTTTGTGTATTGAGTTGTGAATTGTGTGAATGAATGTGATTTTGTAAGGGTTTGGGTAGAATTGGCCATAGGAATGGTGTAGGGAAAGGGAAATGGGGCCATGGTGGAGGTAAAAGGGAGTTTGTGAGGTTTTTTGGAGGGAGTGTGGGAAGGGAAATCCACCTTTGTGGAGTTAAAAGGAAATTATATCATTATGTATATTTTAAATGGAGAGATAAGGGGTTTTGTGTGTGTGTATAGTACACTTGGAGGCTTTGGTGGATCCCTATCCCACTTGTGAGGTATAAGGAGATGGATGTCATGTTTCCCTTCTCATTTGGCTCAAATTTTGAGTTTATGTAAATTGTAATGTTGTGGATCTTATATTGTCATGGTTCTTTGTGTGTGCAGATTTTGTTGTGCGTGTGTATGTGTTGTTTGAAGCCATTCTTGTGAGGGATTTCATGGTTGTGAACACCCCCATTCCTCCATTGTTGGGGCTCGGGGCCAATGAGAAGCTAGGATTCACCTTCTCATTGGATTTTGGTTGGGAGGTGAGTGTTGCCTAGCTCCCTACCCTTTGTTGATGTGTTGGAGATGGAGAAGATTTGAATTTCAAACTTAGCTTGGAGAATTGGAGTTGTAGGATGAAGTTAGGAAAAGTTTAAAAAATTGGCATGTTGTCTCCACCTTTAGGTGGAGGGCTTGTACACTTGTATTTTATTTTCAATCTTCCTTATAAAGGAATTTAAATAAGTCTGTTATGTATTTTTGACTTATGAAATATAGATGGTTGAAGAAGGATATTGAAAGTCTGCATTTTATTTTATTTTAGAATCTGCTTCATAATGTAAATCTGCAACTTAATTGGAAAGTTTGTAATTTATTTGAAATTTGCATCATAGTGTAGGCTAAAATTTGAAATTGTTCTTGAATTACAAATGTGTTGAAATATATATTTTGTTCTCTTTTGGAATGTTGTTTCAAAGTGGTGGAAGTCTGTTTTGGGGCTGCAAGTTCTCCTTCAATTAAATGTGAAATCCTTTGTTAGGAATGTGGATTTATGGTGATTGTAATATTGTTACGCCTTCGATGGTTTTTATAATAGACCTTAGAATAAATTTTCATTGTATGTTTGTGTAATAAGGAAAACTTTAAGATAAAGTAACACTATTATACTTGTATAATGTCACAAAGATCCATATCAAATATTTCTTGTTTAATTCAAAAGAAAATCTACCTCCTTCATTTGTGTGCCTTCTTATTAAAATGTAAACCCGGTCTTATGTGAAATACTTTGTGAGGATGTAAATGAGAAAACACACACACACACACACACACACACACACACACACACACACACACACACACACACACACACACACACACACACACACAACTGTAATCATATATAAGATTTAAAAAGTATTTTATTAAAGGATGGAATCGATTTGTATTGAATAGATTTTAGGAATAAATAAAAAAAAAAAAAATGGTGGGGAGGGGCTACTTAGCCTCCTCCCCACTCCTTTTAAAATGGGAAGTATAGAGTGGGAGGGGGGGCATAGGTTGCAGTGAGCCCCCACCCTCACACTTCATACTCCCCCACCCCGTGCCCCTCACCAATAGCCATGGCCGAGCCCTTGTGGCTTGCACCTTTAACACATACGTAACCCAAATTTGGGTGCCCCATTTTGTAAAAACAAAAGAATAATATATTATACATGTATATAAAATGTAGAAGTATACGTATTTTGAAAAAAATCAGACCTATCTCTATCAAATAATAAATAAAAAAATATTTGGGGTAAATACAATACCCATAACCAGAGAATCTTGGAAAATAAACCAGAACATAAATGTACATCCTATGGTTTAAATACAAATAGAGAGTAAAGGAAATATGGGAAGAGTTTCCCCCTAGTTGCAAAATCTGGATCAAAAAGAAAATCACCATAGATCTCCACAAGCTTCCATGGCCTCCATCTTCTCCTTCCTGCAAACCCAACTTGTCCAAACGAAGGCACATTAGGGAAAACAAAAGAATAAAAGGGAGAGATAAGGGAGGATTAGGTTTTTATTTAATTCCTAGGATCTAGGGAGAGGATTAAATTTATCCAATTGCCCATATTTAATCCTCAAACTTGAAGGGGATGGGAAATTGATGTTTTATTAAGTGTATGGGTATATTTAATTAATAGGGAACCTTAGGGTATTTTATTCATGGGTAATAGTGGATTTAGATCATATTGTGATATTTTAATTATGGGTAGAAAAACAAATGTTGTACATGGGTGCTTTAAATAAATTATTTAATGGGATTAAAACGAATAAAGTTAAATGTGTAGCTAAATAAATAAATGAGTGGCAAGGGCATTATCTACTTAGGAAATAACATTAAATTTAACTTAGGAAATTATTTTTAATAAATTTAATAGGAATTTAAGTGGATAAAAATAAACAAAATTAATTTAGGAAATATTTTAAATAAAATTAATAGGAACTTAGGAGGAGGATTTAACTCTGTAATAATTTTGGGGAATTAAATAATGTTATTTAATTATTAATTTGGTTCCGACTCCTTTAGGGGAGCGTAGTATTTAATAGACGGGGAATTAAACAAACATAACTAATGTATATTAACCTTGTATCATTAAAAAAATTGTTGTAATTTTCTAAGTAATGTGATATAGTTTTGGTGTGGTTTGACATGGCAAAAATGTGGTGTCACTGAAGAGCTGATCACTAAAAGTTTGACCACTAAAAAACTAAGATGCCCAACAACTATAAAATACCCAAAAGATGTGAGCAAGATACAAAGATGTCGGGGCGCCCGGAGGATGAGGGTGCTTGGGCATTGGCATCTTGGTTGTCGCGGTGTCTAGACTCAAAAAGGTGAAGTATCAAAGGTCGATCAGTCGAGTGGGGTATGTAAGACCAAGATGAAAACCAGAAAGAAAGCAAAGAGTCCAAAGATAGTGATCAATTAGTACTTCCCACTTAGGAATCATATGAATAGTAGCATGTGATCAGGACCTAGAAATGTACCCAAAGTGCATGATTTAGTGTCTAAAGTGTTTACTCAACCTCTAGAAAAGTGAATGCTAGAATGGAAGAGGTTGAAAATGAAATTTGATTTCTCAACCCTTAGCAACGTGAATGCTAAGATAGAAGATAATGGAAAATATGATTGATGGGCTCGAATCTTAACAAAGCGAATGTTAAGATAGATGAGGCTTGGTGATGAAAGGGTAATACTCAAATATCAACAATGTGAATATTGAAATAAGAGGTATAGGAATGATTATGCCTAAAAATTTACCAAATTAAATGTTAAACTTGTAGACGTAAGATGGGTGAGAGTTTATAGTTTAACAAGTTCTATGTCAAAATAAAAGATGTAGGAGAAAGATAAAACAATAAGATCTTGATGAATGATAAGATATTTTCATGACTTAGATTGTGAATGAAGGTGCTTGAGTAAAGACGTGGGTATCCACAACTCAAGGCTTAACTTTGATGGGAAATAAGTTGCTTAAACTTTGGGAAAATGATCCAAAGATTTAAGACTAAGGTAAGATAAAATGAATTTGAGATGAAAAATCCAAATGAAGGAATTTGGAAATTTCGAAAAGAGGTGATGAAAAATTGAAATGATAGATATTTGGAAGGTTCGAAAAGAGATGGTGAAGAATCCAAATGAAGGAATATTTGGAAGTTAGAAAATATGTGGTGAAAAATCCAAATGAATGAGATTAGGAAAATTTGAAAAGCAATGATGAAAAATCCAAATGAAGGAGATTTGGAAGATTCAAAAAAGAGATGAAGATAGAGAGTGTATGATATCAGTATGGAACACAAACTCACTAACACGTAAAAATAAAAATAGATGAAAATGATGTTTATGGAAGGTGGACCTCTAACTTAGATTGGTTTGGTCAAGGTATGAATTCCTAGAATAAATTTTTCTCCCTAAATGTCAAAAAATTATATGAGCGAGCATGGTATTATTTCTAGTTGTTAGATTTAGTTTACCCCCTTGATACGATAATTTAATCCACTCAAAGGATAAAACCGGGGGTGCCACTAAGGATAACTTAGACTCTAATCTCTCACAAGGGCATACTAGTCATATAAGGTGGGGATCACGTTTCGTCAGCTAGTTCACTCAAGGTGTTGACTACTTTGGGGTTCCTATAGCTTCTCACAATGATTTTATGGCCCTTTTCCATAAACTTCCCACGAGATACGATCAAAGGGGACTAAACCCTTCTCTACGAAAAATTAATTAAGAGATTTTTATAAAAAATGTAATAAAAAGGGTGATAAAGGTTTTCTTGAATCGGCGACCAATGACAGCTCTGTAGTTAGTAGTTGTTATCTCAAATTTCCCACTAGAAATTTTGGTCAGAACAATCCTTACACATAAAGAAAACATGAAGGGAAATGATACAAACCCACGAGATCACGTCCCAGAACCAGGAAAAGTGAAAAATAGAAGCCCGAGAGAGTCAAATTTGACCCTGCACAAGAAGAAATAGAAGAAACAGTTCTTTTGAGAGTTTCCACATCATAAATCTATTTAAAGGGTTGTCGAGAGGACTCAACAATGGAGTGGTGGGGGTAGAGAAGAAAGAGAGCAGTTTTAAAGAGGCCAGATGCAAGAAACAGAAGAAATGGTGAAGTGCGGAATTTTCGGGCTTGAACATTTCAAGAAAGGATCCAAATTTGACTAATTATGGAGGAGGCAGTGGAAGAGACCACGTGTCCTTATGGCGCTTCTCCAAATATGGATCCAAATAGAGAGGATCAAACAAGCGCCACACCTCCACGTGTCCCAAGGTGGAATGGAGGTAGGGTCAAATGGTCAAATAGAGTCAAAGGCGAGACGGGGTGGGTCTCGAAAAATTGGCTAAGTATTAATGTGCAAACGGAGAGTGCCAAGTGTCAACCTAGCGCATTTTCAAGAGTCGGTCCAAAGGCAGAGACCCAAATGAGCGTGGTGCCTCCATGTGTCATTCCAATGGGGGCAAAGTCATTTGAATAGTCAATGCACAAACATGCCAGCGGAGGCTGCCAAGTGTCTTAATGGCACTGATTCAAAGATTAAATGAAGAGAAGGTTTCCAAATGAGCGCCAGACAGATGTGTGTCCAGACGGAGTTTTGGGGCTGTAGAGGTTTTTGAGTTTTGCATTTTTTGTGTAAAGGGCCAAAAGGTAAATTGTGGGCCCATGGACCTGAATTGTTGTTCCAATATGGCTTCCACGTGTCCGATATCAAAAGGGGATCCATTTGTCAAGTTGTTTTCCCACCCTCATGTACAAACCCGATACAAACTTCAAGAGGCGTATCTTTGACTCGGGGGCTCGAGATATTACATATCGACCTTTGTTGGAAAGATATCGGCCTCACCCATGCCACGGAGGTCGAAACTTTAATTTTGTAGAGGTTAGGTGAAGAAAAATAGAAGAAACGTCTTTGGGATTTCAATGCGGGATATTCTTGCCTCAACAACCAAATTAGATTTTGATTTGTTTTGTTGTTTCCTCTTCCTTCAAGGCATTGAACCAAGGATTGATGTAGAAAAGACAGATTTGGGGAGATATTTCATCAGAGGCATTAACATCGGTGGTTGACCTTCAACTGCTTTTCCCGTTTCTCTCTCTTTTCTTTTTTAGGTGAATCTATAAATACGGGGGTAGGATTCATTGTAAAAGTTATTGTTCATTCTTCTTCTCTGCCTCCCCTCCTCTTTTCTTCCCCAAGGTTGAAAATGGATTTTGAATCTCCTCTCCTACTCTATAAATGGCATTCTTTGCCTCTTACTTGTGTATGATGCTCTGTGCAAATTTATGAAGAAATAAAACTCGTTTTTTGCGATGCATTTGTCCATCCTTCACTTTTTTTCATTGCATCTTCTTGCCTCTCATTGTTCTAGAGTATTCTATGCATATTTTGGATGTTTCATTTGCAGATCTGGGATATGTGTTCATGGGGATTAGAAATGGAGTTCTATGTGAATCGAATTTTGTAGTGCGTGATGTTGTTGTCCATCCTCTTCATTGCTCACCTCACATCCCTTCATTTCATGGTCATTTTGATAGATGATCGACACTTCCCTTTTCTTGGTGCTATCACCTTGTTAGTGTAGGATTTCAATCTTTATGCACTTTCTCTCCTACTGTCTCCTTGGCATTATTAGGATAGGTGTAGTTAGACGTCATTTCTACATTAGGAGTAGTTTAGCATTAGGATCAGGAATAAGAAGTTGAATTTCTCGAGAGGGCCATCTCAAGTCCACAAGTCCCACATCTTGAGAGATGGTCCCATGTTATGCAAACCACACCAAATGACCACGCTTTAGAAAAGTAGATCCATGACTCATTTGGGGGTGCTGTGATTTTGCACTAAGAGTTTTGGCATGCCCAGTGGGATAGATCTAAAGCATCTTACCATTTCACTTCATTAGGTTTGATGTGCTCTTGGTGAAGATTTCAGCCTTTGCAGGCACGTTCAAGCACATCTGGCAACTCCATCTGGTCAAAAACCCATTCTCTGAGTTGTAGACCTTTTCCATCCATTTCCACTCATTTCATCCATTTATTCCTCCATCTCTTTCATTTTCTCCCATTCCATGAGGTTGTGCAATCATGACTTCATTCCCTTCATGGAACTCACACTTACAACAATATAGTCCACCTCCAATGTATTTCCCAACTCCTCTAGATCAACATTATAATCAGATCTAGGACCATTATGCTTACCCATATGAGCAGTGTTAAAAACAGTTTGACTATGAAGCTTATCAAGAACAAGGGGACACATATGATGGCGATAATTATGCAGAAGATATTTTTTTGCTGGAAAATATTCAAAAAATGGAGGCTGTCATAGTTCAATTAAGGGCAACAATTCAAATGAGGGCTTTCAGCATCGGTTGTAGGGCACCTTGTCCATGGGAAGGCCCTTTTCCAAAACACTATAGCCCTCAGGAGAAGCTGTACTTCATGATTGAAATGCTACCCCAACTTACACAATGGACAGTGGAGATCGGGGCTTATGAGAAAAGTGCGGGACAACCTTGTCAATGGGTAAGTCAATCACCAGCTCCCTGTCTGTCAATTTCTCTTCCTCAATATTTATCATTTCAGCAAAGGTAAGAGTCAAGCCCCTCACTTGCTGCCCCAAGTGTTGATTTCATTTCTCCATCTCCTAGTCTTCCACCTCACCTCAGTTTCTCTGCTCTTTTCCCTTCCAAATCCAATTCCCCTCTACAAGAGCCAAAATCAACGCCTTCACCTCCACCACAAACAAGGAAACAACTAGTACAGACCCCACCCACCACTCCTCTTGCCTTCTCAAGTCCTTGTTGGTAAGAGACTCCAAAAACCAGCCAAGGAGAACATTAAATAGAGGAACCCAACAAAGAAGAAATGATAGAAAATCTGAAGATTTGGGCTACTAAATTTGAGTTTTCAAAGGTTCCCTTGTTGGTTAAGCCTATGGAAGAGGCTGAGGTCAAGCTACAAGTGGTGGAAGCTCCAACTATAATGTAAGTAGGGGAAGAAGGAGCTACTCCTAATCTAAAAGAAGAGGAGTACATTCTAGCTGTGGAGGAGGACCATATAGTTTCAGAGGCTCCAAGTGTAGAGCAGGCCACAGAAGAACCTTCAGTTCTTCCTCCCACTTCATCCCCTTCAAGCTCTGATGTTGAGGAAGAGTTTTAACTTTTAAACTTCATGTTTGAGGATGAGGGGAACCATGGTAAGAAAATTACAGATTCGAAGGACACCATGGAGGAGGTCGAACACACGCAACAGGACAATGAGGAGGAAGATTATCTATTTGACTTGGAATATTGCCTTGATGGAGAGGAACCCATGGAGATCACATCATTTTTTCCTCCATCTCTCACATCCCAAGCACATGAGCCTGCTGCCATGGAGGATAACATTCAGGAACAACAACCTGCACTTCATAATAGCCCTCTGGAACCAAGATTGGAAGACATGACTCTTCCATGTTCTTCAAAGGAGGAGGAAGAGAAAAGGCAGGAGGATGTCATCATTTCTCTCACACCATCCACCCAAGAAGGTCCACAAGAAGACTCCAATTTTGGAGTTGAATTTCAAAGAAATGGGCACATCCAAAGGATCAGACCATGCCCAATTAGGTACTTGGCTTCATTAGAGCCAAAGGAGAGACCAAAACCAGTCATGCCTACTTCAGGGCATGAGGATGATCATCAAAGTACCAAGGGTCACCATCAATACCTCTAGGAGTCCAATGTAGGTCAGCTTGAAGAGGTATTTTCCATTAATGTTGATACCTTGATGATTTGGGTGGAGGACCAACTTATTGTCAGTTTTTCACTCATCTAACCAGCCGCGTTCGAGTGCAAATCAATTACATGGCTACCATTTTTGAGGAAGGAAGCTATTTCTCCATGCCGATTGTAGCCTTTGTTTGAACTCCCTTTTCTCTTGGTTAGAGTAGAGTAGGTAGGTTTGTTTCTATTAGAAGAAGTGTGTATGCACACTCTGCATGTCTCATTTGAATCATGTATGATTTGGTATTTGTATATAAATTTTGTTTGTATTGCTTTAGAGGGGCATGAGGCTAGGCTCTTTAACTATTTAAGGAAAGAAGGCTCATGTTTTCCTGTGACAGTTGTAAGTTGAAATAGGGAACAAATACAGAGCAACTAAAAGCCGTTTCGAGATAGTCCATTTAAGGGACAGATTGAAGCCCTAGGTCAAAACAATTTTCTACTCTTAGAAACTCCATTTCCAAGGTTCTCTTATGAAAATTGAGAGTGTAGATGCAGGCGAGGCTCAGAGACAAATGAAACATAAAAAAGGCTTGCAGTCAGGCTCCTAGTGGCTCAAGGATAAGTTCCATGTTATCAAGTAGAATCCATGCCCAATGGATGCTTCAAGGCCACTGGTCTCTTCATCTAGCAGGTAGATGTACCCGTGAGTCACCAAATTGTCATCCCAAATTTCCCACTAGAAATTTTGGTCAGAACAAGCCTTACAAATAAAGAAAACATGAAGGGAAATGATATAGACCCACGAGCTCACATCCCAAAACCAGGCAAAGTGAAAAACAAAATCCTGAGAGAGTCAAATTCGACCCCGCACAAGAAGAAATAAAAGAAACGGTTCTTTTGAGCGTTTCCACTTCCTAAATCTATTTAAAGGGTTGAGGAGTACTCAAAAATGGAATGGCGAAGGGAGAGAAGAAAGAGGAGACAGTTTTAAATAGACTAGATGTGAGCAATAAAAGAAAGCGGTGAATTCTAGAAGTTTTCGGGCTCGAGCAGTTCAGAAAGGGTCCAAAATTGAGTAAGTGTGGAGAAGGTAGTGGAAGAGACCACGTGTCCTCATGGCACTTCTCCAAAGATGGATCCAAATATAGAGGCTCAAACAAGCGCCGCACCTCCACGTGTCCCAGGGTAGAGCGGAGGTAGGGTCAAATGGTCAAACAGAGTCAAAGGTAGACAGGGCGAGGCCTAAAAAAATTGGCTAAGTATAAATGTAAGCGGAGAGTGCATAGTGTCGGCTGGCGCATTTCAAGAGTCGGTCCAAAGGTGGAGACCCAAATGAGTGTGGTGCTTCCTCATGTCATTCCAACGGGGTAGATTCATTTGAATAGTCAATGCACAAACATGCCAAAGAGAGGTTGCCAAGTGTCTTAATTGCGATGATTCAAAGATTGAATGAAGAGAAGGTTTCCAAATGAGTGCCAAATTGATGCGTGTCGGATGGTTGCAAAGGTTTTTGAGTTTTTTTTTTTTTCTCAAAGGGCCAAAAGGTAAATTGTGGGCCCATGGACCCGAATTTTTGTTCCAATATGGCTGCCACATGTCCGATATTAAAAGGGGACCCATTTTTCAAGTTATTTTCCCACCCATACGTATGCCCAATACAAACTTCAAGAGGCATATCTTTCGACTCAAGGCTCGAGATATTACAAATCTGACATCGTTGGAAAGATCTCGGCCTCACCCATACCACGGAGGTTTGAAACTTTAATTTTGAGGAGGTTAAGTGAAGAAGAATGGAGGAAATGTATTTGGGCTTTTAATGCGGGATCTTATTTGCTTCAACAACCAGATCAGATTTTGATCTGTTTCATTGTTTCCTCTTCCTTCAAGGTGCCAAACCAAGGATCGATGTAGAAAAAGACAGATTTGGGGAGATATTTCATCAAAGGCATTAATAGTGGTGCTTGAACTTCAACCTAATTTTCCCGCTTCTCTCTCTTTTCTTCTTTTAGGCTGAATCTTTAAATACGGGGGCAGGATTCATTGTAAAAGTTGTTGTTCATTCTTCTTCTCTGCCTCCCCTCTTCTTTTCTTCCCAGGGTCAAAAATGGAGTTTGAATCTCCTCCCCTACTCTATAAATGGCGTTATTTGCCTCTTTCTCATGTATGATGCTCTGTGTAAATTTCTGAAGCAATAAAACTCATTTTTGTGATGTGTTTGTCCATCCTTTGCTTGTTTTCATTGCATCTTCTTGCCTCTCATCATTCTTGAGTATTCAGTGCATGTTTTGGACGTTTCATTTATAGATCTGGGTTGTGTTCATGGGGATCGAAATGGAGTTCTATGTTAATCGACATTTGGTGCGTGATGTTGATGTCCATCCTCTCCATTGCTCACCTCACCTCCCTTCATTTCATGGTTGTTTTGATAGATGATCAGCACTTCCCTTTTCTTGGTGCTATCACCTCATTAGTGTAGGATTTCCCTCTTTATGCACTTTCTCTCTCCCTATCTCCTTGGCATTGTTAGGATAGGTGTAGTTAGATGTCATTTCTACATTAGGAGTATTTTAACATTAGGATCAGGAAGAAGAAGTTGGCTTTCTCCGGAGGGCCATCTCAAGTCCGCAAGTCCCACAACTTGAGAGATGGTCCCATGTTATGCAAATCACACCAAATGACCCTACCTTAGAAAATCATATCCATGACTCATTTGGGGGTGCTGTGATTTCACACTAATGAAGTAGTTTTAAGAACAATCCTTGTAAGAATGGTCCTAAAAATAAAGAGTTGGAATTTATGAGGTAAACACAAGAGAAAACAATGAAAACAAACTCACACTTCTGAGCCTCAAAATGACTTATAAAAGTTTGAGAGAAGAGCATATGCTTGAGGTTTGATCTAAACAAAAACAAATAAAATTTTTACAAATATTTCAAATATAAGCACGATTTTGAGAAAATTGTCTTTAGAAAGTAAATATGGAAGCCTATGCACAAGATTTAGTAATTTGGAACAAAAAAATGAATCTAACATGGAAAAAAGACAAATTTTGGGAGAAAGGAAACCATAAATTTTCTATAAATTAAAATCCATAACTTATGTTGTATTCATTTCATAGTTCTCTTTATGAGACTTTTCCATCTCAATAAAAACATATTCGTTTCAAGTTTGGGAGAAAACGTTATGGCCTCCGGAAGATAGGTTACACTCACACTCTCAGCGATATGTTACTGACATGAAATTGAATGCATTAGTGTAACAAAGGATTTTTGTTGAGTGTGCTAGCGTGTAAGTAGGTGCACTAGAATACAAGTAGATGCACTAACTGATTTAACAAAAATAGAATTATGCTAAACCCTAATTGCAGAGTCAGGAATGATAAATAAATGATGCAATACATAATTTACACAAGCAATATTATAATAAATTATGAAACCCTAAGTTCAAGAGAGAGAGAGAGAGAGAGGAATAAAATTATCTTATTTGTATTTGTTATGGGACTGGTGCAAGATGGGAAAACTTTTGAACATGAAGTGAAGACATTGCAAATGCTTAATATAAATTGCAAACTGCAGGTATTAGCCAAGACACAGGGCGCCTAGGGTAGGAAGTGATTTAATAAAATCTGAATTATTATTAAATCTGATTTCAGAGTCACTACAATGATATACAATAGTATACAATATGTCAAGCACTCTAAAGATGTAACTATGTAAGAAAATGAGAGAGCTAGGGCATTTATCGATTTTCGCGCATCCCGAAGTATACCTAAACTAAAACAACTAATGAACAAGTTGGGAAGAATGTTGGAAATGCTCGATATAAGATCCGGAACTTGCAAAATAGCCTAAACTAGGGCACATGAGAAGGGGAAAGGGCGGTTGGGTGCCAGAGACATCCTGTAGGCAGGTGCTGTGACTATGCAAGAAGGCGGAACCTAATTTTTCTAGTGTCGCTAGGGTTTCTCTACTCCTCACTATTGATGCATGTAGATCACTAGAAGATGGACAAGTTAAGTCCAAAGCAACCTAAAAATATATAATATCATGTAAAATCCCAAAACACATCAAATCTTAAAAAGAAAATATGTAAAATGGGGAGTCCTAATGACCCCGACAGTCACTTGGTTGAATGAACTTATGATCGGGTGTTGCACTACATACGAGACTCTATATATTTCTATGTGTTTGTGTGTGCAATAGTGTCCTTAGGTTTCCCTTGCACCAATGATGCCAAGATAGCGGGATAGAATCTAGATAGAATACAAATGTGTAGATGGAATTAATAACTTCCCCTTTCCTATGCACGGTGTATGTAGATTAATAAGCCCAAAATTTAGTCCCTTTGATAGTATGTAGATAGATAGCCCTTGATAAAATTGCCCGCCCTTATAATGGTATGTATGTTGTGTTTATATGGGAATATCTTGTTTGAATTCAATACTAGTGACACGACATGTTAACTAGGACCTCGGGATAGGAGTAAGAGAAAGCGAAAAGGACAACCACAAAAGTCAAAAATATTAACAAAAACAAAGAGGACATGAGCACCTAGTTTGGATAGGAGCACTTGGACGTTAGTGTCCTAAGAAAATTAATGAAAATGTGAGAATCTTGTGAGATATGGATCCTGTGAGTGACCGAGGCTAGGTGTAGAAGTGATAGATGTGAGAGATAGAAACAATAGAAAAAATCAAAGCAAACAAATGGACTAGGAAGTGTGTCACCAGTGAATACTTTTATTATGTAACTATATCCCGAGGCTTAAAAAATATTTAAGACTTGTGGATTATTAAATATCAAGTTTTAATTAAGCAAAATACAATGTAAATAACTATTGATGTAAATAATGTCACGAGATTTTGATTAAATATGTTTAATGTATTTATGAAAAGGTGTGAACAACCAACGTGATGGTTATTAACTGCCAATGAAAAACTATAAAAGGCATGTCAAACTAAAAGGAGGGACATTATTTGAATCATTGTGATTTTGAGACAAGAAATTGTAATTGTGATTCTAAGAAAGAATATTGACAAAGAGTCTGAAGAATATTATGAATTGAGTTTGTGGAAGTAAATTCCAAGGCATTTGACTAAGTACATGAAAGCAAAGTGGGCGAGAGAGGGGCACTAGCGGTGTCCTAACCAAGGGCACAAAGTACAACCTTGGATGGTCTTGGCAGGGCAAGGTGAACATACATGGGGTGTATAACACATTCCTCTCAAGTGTGGCCATAGTCTGGTGTCTGTTTCTGAGTCTGGATTGGAATTTGGTACAAGAATTCCTGTGAATTGTCTCAAATAAGTATTCTATCTATAAAAGCTCTATAATTTTTTTGTTAAACGTATGTAAACATCAAAAGCTAATAAAAGGAAAATTAATTCTTTTGTTTATGTTGCTAAAAACATGCAAAGGGATGAGTTCTGCATATGTGGCTATGTATATTTATTAAAAATGCATGCTTATATTAATAAGAATGATGAATTATATAAATAAGTCAATAAAATACATAATTTTAGATATATGTGTTTATTTTTAATGAAAAACCTATTTAAATTGATATGGAACAAGAGATTTGTATTAATGTTATTGATCATGTTTGAAGTAATCTTAAAATTTTAATGGTGTTTCAAGCTAAATTATTTATCTTACGTATTTTATAGTCATTTATTTTTTGTTTATGTCTCTTCAGCGATCGTATTACTATATTTTATGTCTTTAACCTAAAAGTCCCCTTAAATGTAGTTAATTTTATGTTCTAAATCCACCCCAACATAGTGCAATATACAAAATTGTGAAGTTCGAGCCAATTCAAATGTTCCATGTGTGCTTCACGGGGTTAGATTCTTGGTACCTTTGCAAATTTTTAGCCAATTAGAGCAATACATATGTTATTGACTTGTCAACGTATTGATTACTGCAAAGGTTTAACCAATGAGATATCGCCATAAAGTTTCACAATTTGAGACTCGTGTTAGACTCTTTTGAGTTTTGCAAAGTATGATCAATTAGATCATTCCACATCCTTCGCAGGTTAGAATTTTCTAATCGATCTTTGTTGAATGTGAAACGACCCAATAGGATTGTTGAAGTCTTGTCACATTTTGCATTGTCGATCGTTTGGCCATCTTGCAATTGTAACCAATTAGGTTAAGCCACCAATTTTGCATGTCATAATCCTTTGTTAGAGTTATTAGCATGTGAACCAATAGAATTTTACCACATTGTTTCACATATTATTTGTCTTTCGATCCAGCGAACCAATAGAATTTTCCCACGTTCCTTCACATATGGTTTATTCTTTGTCGAGAATCATGTCGAGTGTGAAATGTGAACTAATTAAATAGTTCCATGTATGTACGATTTAATGCACTTCCTTTCTATTAATTGGTCTACTTGCTTGTATGATGTACTGCAAAGTACAAACTAATAGCAAAGGGCCACATACACATGTATTTTACAGGGTCAATATTAGATGTCATTTACCATTAAACATGGCGACACCCGTATTTTTCCTTTTTTTGCAAATCTATTTGGACCCAAATTTATTTAGTCTTTGGTTAATTTCGGGACCTTATGTCCATGAGACGGATTTATTAAAAAATACACGGAATCAAGCCATGTGTCTTCAAGTTGATCTCAATTAATTAATCATATTTTTTAATCTTAATTAATTTGGTTAGTAAACTGTAGATTTAAATGTTCTTTACGGTTTTATTAATAAAATGTGATTGTAAGTTGTTTTGCTTGTTAATATAAATAGACTATCATTGAAAGATTATACATAAGTAATTCAACCATAGTTTCTTCATTTTAATTTGTATATGAATTTAGAAAACGTGTCATTCTTCCGCTACTTAATATTTGTCAAGAATTAGTAGAATTTAGTCAAGGGAAAAAGTTTCATTTCATATGGTATCAGAGCTAATTATCCTCATTAAAAGACATTTTGTTGTTAAAGTGGTAAAGAGAAGTAAATATGCTATGAAGTAAAATATTATGGTGATTTTCTCACAAAGATAAAAATTGTGTATATACACAGAGAATGGAAGAAAAATCAAATTTATATGGTATGGATTCATAGAATGGCATGGACTACAATGAATTAGAATAGCAAAACCAACAATTGGGCAGGGAAGTAACCTATCTTTTTGAGCGATTAGAGACTTTGAAAAGAAAATTTGCGAAGCTAGGATTTTTAAAAGTTAATAAGTCGATAAATCATATAAGAGTACTAAGTCGAGAAAAGAAATTAAGAAAGGAGAACACTCTTCTTCTAATGATGATTTTGTTTCTAATAAGGAAAATGAATCCTCTCGATTCTTCTTGTTCTTTTGATTCCTTTAGCAATGAGTAAGCAAGTTCAAGTAAGAAATCTAAAGAAATTGAAAAATTTGCTAGAAAAATAAAATTTCCTAAATATGTAGGGGAAGTAGGAACATGGGAACAAGATGAAACTTGGCTATCTAGCTTAGAGAGATATTTTGAATTACAGAAGACTAATAAGCTAAGCATAACTCAAATAGCTTCATATTAGTTGAAAAATGTTTCCCTTAACTGGTGGGAAGACACATTAAGGTCTGAGAAACTTAAAGCCCATAAAGTCTCCTGGAGAAAATTTAAGAAGTTGTTTAAAAATAAATATTTTTCGAACATTTCTTGCAACAAAGAAAAAATGAATTCTTTGATCTAAAGCAATGTTTTAAAATTGTAAATGAGTATAAACAAGCCTTTGAAAACTTGAATAGATTTGTGCCTTTTATTTCTGGAACAGACAAAGTTGTTAGATTTATAAATGGTCTAAGAGAAGAATATAAGGCTAGTGTGTATGGTGTGGAAAACCTACTTGAGAGATGAAATTTGCTCAAATTACTTGAACAATTTGAAAAATATAAGACTATTGTGCATCAAAATAAAGAATACTATAAGAAAAATAATTCTAATTTTCATTTTAAGATAGAAAAATACCATTCAATGAAACTGTTAAATGCAAAAATACTCAAATCAGAAATAAATAAGAATATGTCAAATCTAAACCAGAAGAGGTTAAATGTTGGAATTGTGGAGGTAACCACTTTGTTAGGGGTTATCCCAAAAGAAATAAAATTTGGGATAAGAATAGAGATAAGAAAATTGATGATAAACCTAAAGAAGAAAATAAAAATATGAAGGTTTATGTTGTTGTTGATACAGGTACAATGCATAAGCAAGTGTCTCTGATTGAAGTAAAATGGTTTATTAAAAATGCAACCCTTGTTTTCTTGATTGATTCTGGTAGTAGTCATAGTTTTATATCTCCTAACTTGGTTGACAAATTGATTTTTTTCTAGAAAAATTGAACCAGTAGTTGTAGAAATGGCTAATGGAAGAATAATAAGGAAAACAAGAGCTTTGGTTGAAGATTTAGATTTTCAAATAGATAATATTGTATCTAGTGAAACTTTTCATGTGCTTAACTTAGGTCAATATGATGTTATTTTAGGGATGAATTGGCTAGAAAATAATCATGCCCTCATTAACTATGAAAATAAGCAAGTTTGTATTCAAGATCCATATGCAAACACTCATATTTTGCGGGAACTAAAAGACAATTAACTTTGAAAACTATTTATGTTGTCCAACTTAAGAGGAATCTGAAAGAAAAATGTAAAGTTTTTTGTGCTTTGATTACTCATAATGATAAACTTAAAGTAGATATAAATGTTCATCCTGTAGTTCAAGAATTTATGGATGTCTTTCCATCTGATGTGGAAGAATTGCCACCTAGGAGATATGTAGAACATGCCATTGACCTGATTCTTGGAGCTGAACCAATGTCTAAAGCACCTTATAGGTAGTCTATACCTGAATTAGTTGAGCTTAAGATATAATTGACTGAATTGTTAAAACAGGAAAAAATCAGACCTAGTGTTGTTTGTTAAAAAAAAGATGGCACTATAAGGATTTTTATAGACTATAGACAACTAAACAAGATAACTATAAAAATAAGTATCATTTTCCTAGAGTTGATGATTTTTAGATCATTGAATGGTGCTAGATGTTTTTCCAAAATTGATTTACATTCTGGATACCATCATATTATAATAAAGGATGTTGATATTTCAAAGACTACTTTTAGCACTAGATATGGTCATCATGAGTTTATTGTTATGCCTTTTGGTTTAACAAATGCTCTAGCCACTTTCATGACCTTGATGCATGATGTTTTTAGACCTTTTCTAGATGTGTTTGTGATTATATTTCTAGATGATATTTTATCTCTTCTAAAAATGAGGAAGAATATGAGATACATGGTAGGTTAGTGATTGAAACTTCAAGAAAACATCAAATTTATGGTAAATCAAGAAAATGTGATTTTTAAAAAATTGAAGTCTCTTACCTAGGTCATATTATCTCGAAAAAGGAATTGCACTGACCCTTCCAAAGTAAAATAATTACAAGATTGGGATATAACCAAATATGTACAAGAAATTAAAAGTTTTCTTGGTTTTTAAGGTTCTATAGAAGATTTATTAAAAACTATTTTAAAATAGCCACTCCTCTCATAGACTTGAAAAATAAGAATAACTCCTATCATTGGTATAAGGAATGTGAAATTTCCTTTAATAAATTGAAGGAAGCTTTAAGTAGTGCACCAATGTTATGTATTCCTGATTTTTCCAAACCTTTTTCTATTGCTATTGATGTTTGTAGTTTTGGTATTGGTTGTGTATTAATGCAAAATGGTAGAGTTTTGTGTTTTGGGTCTATAAAATTGTTGCGTCTTGAACATAATTATCCTACTCATGATTTATAATTATTAGGGATAATTCATGCTTTGAAAATTTGGAGACATTATTTTACTGGTCGAAATATTTTCTTAAAAAATGATCATAGAGGTCTGCAGTATAATTTTACTCAACCATTACTAAATATGAGACAAATAAGATGAATAAAATTGCTAAGTCAGTATGATTTTGATATACAATATGTTATTGGTAAAGAAAATTTAGTTGATGCTTTAAGTAGGGAAAGAATGTTTGCAAATGCTTCGCCTTTAGAAAGGAGACAATTTGATCAAGAAATAAGAGATGCGTCACCTACTTATAGCTATTTTGTTGAATTATATTTTGGATTGAAAAATGGAATTTCAAATGTGCATTTAAAAGATAGGTTTATTTCTTATTTGCTTGGTGTGAATGGATTGTTGTATTATAAATGTAGATTACATATTCCTAATCTTCCTAGTTTGAAACAACAAATTTTGAGAGATTCTCCTGACATTCCCATAGCTAGACATCCTAGTTTTCAAAAGACTTACTTGTCAGTCAAAAAAATTATTTCTAGCCTAGGATGAAACAAGACATTAAGAAGTATCATAATCAAATTTATCATACTACAACAAAAATGAAACCTTTTGAAGTTGTGTATGGTAGGAATTGTACTAATCCTATTTCATGGTCTAATCTGAACATAAATCTTGGTATGCTAATGATAACTTAAAGGAAATGGAAGAAATCATAAACAAAGCCAAACAAAACATGAAGGCTGCCCAAGATAGGTATAAACAATGGGCTGATTCAAAAAGATCTGTCAGAGAATTTTCAATAGGTGATCAAGTATTTCTTAGAGTTAAACCTAAGAAGAGTTCTATGAAATTAGGAAAATATGCTAATTTATCTCCTTGTTATTGTGGACCATTTAAAATTATAGAAAGAATAAAAAATATTACTTATAGACTTGATTTACCTCCTGAATTTTCTAGAATTCATAATGTGTTTCATGTATGTTTGTTAAATAAATATGTGTATGATGTTAATCATGTTATTGATTGGAAAAATATAGTTATTGAGCCTACATGTGAATTCAAAATTGAACTTGAAATGATTTTGGAAAGAAGGAATAAGAACCTTAGAAATAGAGAAATTAAAGAATTTAAAGTAAAATGGACTTTTTGTGATGTGGAAAGTGTTACTTGGGAAAGAGAAGATTTCTTGAAAGAGAAATATCCTAATTTGTTTAGCTAATGACTTTTTTTCTATGATTTTCAGCATAGACTTGGCATGCTAGCTTGATGGAAGTAGCATATTCAAGAAGGGAGAAATGTTATGTTACTATATCCTCAAGGCTTAAAAAATAATTATAGACTTATGGATTATTAAATATCAAGTTTGAATTAAGAAAAAGACAAAGTAAATAACTATTGATGTAAATAAGTTCATAAGCTTTTGAGTAAATATGTTTAATGTATTTATGAAAAGGTGTGAATAACCAATGTGATGGTTATTAACTACTAATGAAAAACTATAAAAGGCATGTCAAACTGAAAGGATGAACATTATTTGAATAATTTTGATTCTAAGACAAGAAATTGTAATTATGATTCTAAGAAATAATATTGTGCAGAGTCTAAAGAATCTTATGAATTAAGTCCATGGAAATAAATTCCAAGGCTAACTAGGTATAGGAAAGTGGTGGGCAAAGAGAGGGGCACCAACGGTTTCCTAACCGGGGGTAAAGAGTACAACCTTAAATGGTCATGGCCATGGAAAGGTGAACATACACATAGTGTATAACACATTCCTCTCAAGTGTGGCCATAGTCTAGTGTCTATTTCCTAAGTTTGGATTGGAATTTGGTAGAATAATTCATGTGAATTGTCTCAGATAAGTATTTTGTCTATAAAATCTCTATAAACATCAAAAGCTAATAAAAGGAAGATTAATTCTTTTGTTTATGTTGTTAAAAACGTGCAAAGGAATGAATTCTACATATGTGGCTATGTATATTTATAAAAATACATGTTTGTATTAATAAGAATGATGAATTATATAAATAATTCAATAAAATAAGTAATTTTAGATATCTGTGTCTATTTTTAATGAAAATCTATTTAAATTGATATGGAACAAGGCTTGTATTAATTTTATTGATCGTGTTTGAAGTAATCTTGCGATTTTAATGGAATTTCAAGCTAAATTATCTATATTCTATATTTTATAGTTATATCTGCTATGTTTCGTATCTTCATAGTTGTATTACTTGTATTTTATGTCTTGAACCCAAAATTCCCATTAATTGTAGTTAATTATATGTTCTAAATCCGCCCGACACAATGTAATATATAAAATTGTGAAGTTTAAGCCAATTAAATTGTTCCATGTGTGCTTTACTGGGTCGAGTCTTGGTACCTTTGCAATTTTTATCCCATCGATTAGTCTCGTGTGGTAGTGACTTGTCAACTTACTAACTATTATGAAGATTTAACCAATGAGATAACGCCATACAATTTCACAATGCCAAGCTTGTGTCGATATCTTATGATTTTTATGAAGTATGATCTAATTAGATCATTCCACATCCTTCACACATTCAAACTTTGTCTAATCGATCTATGTTGAATGTGAAACTGACCAATAGGATAGTTCCAAGTCCCTGTCACATTTCGTTGTTAGTTGTTTAATAGTCTTTCAAGTTGTAACCAATTAGGTTAAGCCACCGATTTTCGCATGTCATAATCCTTTTTCAAAGTTGTCAATATGTGAACCAAAAGAATTTGACCATGTTGTTTTTCATATAATTTATCTTGTCATTCCATGAACCAATAGAATTTGCCCACCTTCCTTCACATATGGTTTATTATTTGTTAGAAGCGTGTTAGTGTGAAATGTGAATGAATTAAATAGTTCCATGTATGTATGGTTTAATACATTGTCTTGTTATTAATTGATCTATTGACTTGTATGATGCACTTTGTGAAGTGTGAACTACTAAGAAAGAGCCATGTACACAGGACTTTGCAGGTCGATCTTAGATTTCATTTACCATTATACGTGACGACGCATGTCTTTGTCCTTTGTTTTCACAAATTTGTTCGGACCTGAATTTATTTAGTCGTTGGTTAATTCCTGGACCTTATGTCCGTGAGACGGAATTATTAAGAAAATACCTAGAATTAAGCCACGTTTCTTTTGATTAATCCCGAGTTAATCAAAGAGTTTTTTAATCTTAATTAATCAGTTAGTTGTAAAATGTAGATTTAAAGGTTATTTGTTGTTTTATTGATAAAATGTGACTATAATTTGTTTTACTTGTCAATTTAAATAGAATGACATTAAAATCTTATAGATCGGTAATTCGACCATAGTTTTTTCAGTTTAAGTTGTATATGAATTTAAAGAAAACATATTACTCTTTCACTACTTAAGATTTTATCAAGAATTAGTAGAATTTAGTCAAGGGAGAAAGTCGCATTTCATTTTTCTTACTCAAGATCCATACATAAAACAACATATTTGGCAAGATAGTAAAATAGTTTTATGTGTGTGATTTTGTGTTTATATTTTCTTCCCCTTCATGTTTTTGAATGAAATTCAAGTAGCATAAAGGAAGTAAGGAACATACCTATGAGAAGTCCTGGAGAATCCCTATTGAAGAAGTACGTGTAGAATTTGTGAACATATAGCTTGGAAAACCGTGGATCAATTTGTTGAGGTATGTGGCGTAAATAGAGACAATGAACTGTTGTAAGGAGCACTTTGAGAAATTGACAATTTGTTTTTGATTGATTTGGATATTTTTCTTGTTGATAATGGTGATTTGAAGGGGTGAGGAGTGATTAATTCCCAACCCGATTTTGTATGTTTGAAAAACTAAAGGATTTAGGCATCCTTCCACCAGAGGAAGAGTGTTAAGGAGAGAAGTCTAGTTTTACCATCCAACTATGACTACATCCTCGGGAGGTTCAAGTGTTGTAGAGGAATAAAGATGAAATATTGGTCCATTTCGATCCATGTTGAATAATCCATATAGGAGAAGTATAGGAAAGACAACAATGTCTCATTTCCTTCACTCCACGAGTGTCATGATATATATATTGCTAGATGGATTCCATGTTTCCTCATATAGAAGCGATGTAAAATTGATTACTATGTTAAGTCATCTAGGAGGAATAATGAAGTGATGCTTGTATCAATTGATTGAATTGATTCAGATATTGAATGCTTGTTTTGAGATTGAATGTATAGCAGAGAGATGTTTCACTTTTTACCCCATATTAGGTCATTAGGGGGGATAGATAGAAATTAGTAGAAAATGTCGCATGTTGTATGAGTAAATTTTTGATAAATATGTATTATGAGTGTGTAGAGATCCCATAGTAGCCTTAGTGGGATTGTAAGGTGATCCGATTGTATTCCCCCTTCGTTGAAACAAAGAGTGGTAGTAAGAATGAATCCGAGTCGAAAGAAAATGTGAAATGATGTAATAGTGAGAAAAATGAAGTATAGTAACCATCAAAAAAATGTGTGTATATCAAGTTAGAAATGTTCCAAATTAGACTTTAGAATTGTGAGATGTGTACATTACGATGGTGGGAGAAATTATAAACCGAATGGCATAGGCGGGGGTAGAAAACGGATTAGAAAAGCTCAAGATATGAGCAAAATCATGTATCGTGTATTAGTTGGAAAATGAGCACGAATGGTAACTATAGTAATTTGGCAATTGAGAAAAGTGTTATAAATAGTAATGGTAAAAATTAAATAGTGACTTCATTTGAACCTTGATTGATGAGAATTTGAGCTTTGAGCTTGCAAATATGCCTCAAATTAGAGCGGCAAGGTTGACTATTTTGAGATGGTGGCGGAGGTTGTGGTAGTACAAATGACAAATGAGTTAGTAAGTGTGATTATTTTTGAAAAATGTGATGAAAGTGGTTCATGTTTGTTGATTTTTAGAAAAATTGGATTTTTTGAATTTTTGGACATTTCGACACAGGGAGAGAGGCAAGACACTAATGTCCTTCGGGATGCCATTGCCCAAATCCAGGCATCGATGACCTACTCCTAGGAACCCACATCCTGCTCCTAGGAACCGGTGATCTAGAAGGTTGTTTTGACCGCAAAATGTGAATTATGTGGAATTTGTTAACTTTTTGTAGTATGAGTTGTTATTTTGAACCTATATATGAGGTGTTAATGTCACAATTTTGTTTGGTGTTTTGTATTGTTCAAAGGTATATTCATTCAAGGAGTTATGTGGATGTCAACACTTGAGTACATTGTTGAATTTGGGCCTATTTTATGTTGAGTGGGATATACTAGACCATGTCGGCCTGTACCACATAGTAAAGGCTGGGGGAAGTACCCTATAATATGTCGATGATTACCGCATTATGTGAGAGGTTGTGTGCAAACACTTGTCTTGTTTTGTTTCCTATTGGGGAGATGATTGTGACCCTAGAGGATGTTTATCATATATTGCGACTACTAGTTGTGGGTGAGAGAGTCTAGGTGATGGTTGTAGAGGATGCTCAGAGGTAGATGAGAGCAGTTGGATGATACTTTACAAAGAAATAGGTACAGTAAAGAGACCCATATTATCTTGGATTCCATATTGAGATCAAATGTTATGTGATTGCAAAAGTTCATTATAGTTATTATTGCTTCATTAGTGGTAGTGGAGGGTGGTGGAGTGGGCATCTTATATAAGATACATAATATCTGTTGGTGCATAGAGGAGGATGGGACTATATTTTCATGGGATCAATGTGTATTAGCGCATTTTCACATAGATCTATCTGGTTCACATAATAATACCAAGCGGGGTGGACTTGGAGCCACCACATTGTTACATGTATGGGCTTATGAGCACATTGTGATATTGAGGCCACTCAGTGGGCCACGGGCCAATTGGGTGAGGCTTAATAGTTTGGCATTGAGGTGGACAGGCACACATACTAGAGACTAGATATTACTACATATATGTCTATGTTTAATCATATGGGACCAAGGGATATTTTATGGAGGCCATATCGAGCCTATAGAAGGTGACTAGAGGATGGAGTAGAGCTACGATGTATCTAATGTACTATGTGGCTAGAGGACCGGTTTCCTTGAGTGACTAAGTTATTTCATCCAAACCATGTGTCAAGGAAGTTTGGAATGGCTCAAGATGTGCCCCTAGAGCCATATGTATGGGTGTGAGTGATGAGACTGTGGAGGAGGCTGGGAGTGAGACCGGGAATTATAGGAGCACAAATAGTGTCACCTAGTTTAGGTGAGATGGATGTGGCCATAGAGTCAATACAAGTTGACGATGCGGGATGTACATAGTTATATAGTGTGTGGTGGGAAGTGCACTAATGGGTGATATTGTTTCTGATTGTCATAGATACAGTGAATACACCACCAGCTAGAGTTGCAGAAGAATATGAACATGCCCCTAATGGTGATCATATAACAACAACGGTAATGCGGCGTGAGTATTGTGTATTGTTAGTTTTTATTATCACTTAGTTGTTGAATTATGGTCATCATGTGTAATAACTAATGTGGCACTATGTGGTTTCAAGTGATGTGTATTGGTCATTGATCGTCGAGTCATCAATCCACATGTTGACACGGAATGTACCTCTAGATGTGATCGTGGGAGGTGGTATGTTGGAGTGAGTGGATGTTATCGCAGGTGAGCATGCCCATCTGTTCAAGCTAGTGGCAATAACAATGACTACATGTATTGTATTATTGAGTGAGCATGACAAGACATGGGTGGTGACTCAGTAAGCTAAGCGAGGCTATAGGAGGAGGAGCCCTATCGTAGGATGTGTTCATGAATAATGTAGAGTTACAGGGCTAATTTGTGGAGAATTTAGTTGAGTTAATGTTACTGCGAAGGCAAGTTGAGAGATATAGGGGTTGCGACCAATGACGTAGATTGAGCGGTGAAGCCTCAAGTTCTAGATCTCCCACAATTGTATATAGTAATAGTGATGATGATGTATGATATGTATTGATGTAGTGATGCATGAGGGCTTGCCCCCTAGTGATTGTATTTTGTAACTATGATTTTTGACGATATATATATAGATGGATGATTGGTATTATTGTGTTTTTTTGATGTGTTCTTGATATGTGATGTGATGATTGTTGTTTGTTGTGTAAATGTTTGATTTGTATTGCATAAATGATTGTGTGGATGATGATGTTAATTCGAGACAGAGAGAGATAGGTAATGTTTGGAAATTGGATTGTATGTATGAATAATGATGTGATAAATGGAAATAGATGTATGTATGAAATGAAAAATGTGAGATAATAATGTGATTAAAATGATGGTAAGAATGTATGTAATCACATGTAAGTATGATGAAGAGGGGGAAGAAGAGCGATGTACCCTAACGTATGTGTAAGGAGATGAGGTTCATTTATATAAGACCCCTCGAAATAAGAAATGAACCATAGAACAAGAGTGTATCATCAGGAAATGGTTTGATAATGTACGCTAGATAGATAGATAAATGAAGTGTATAGCGTAAATATGGAGTGGGGTTATTATTGTAACAGATCCCTCAACAATCATGTAAGAACCGTAAGAACATGAGTGCGTCATCGGGTAGTGAGGTGAGAAAATTCACCTACCAAAGATGAAGATGCCATTGAGGAGCGGTGGAAGCATGTGAAGTGAAAGCAACATGAGTGTATGAGCCAAACTAAATATCGGATGAGATGGTGCAAAGGATGGGAAAAGTAATGGTAGGTAGCACAGATGATGTGACTTAGGAATCCAATGTGAAGTAGGAGCGTTGTCAGGTAGATGAGATGATGCATCAATGGATGAGCGAGGTGGAGGTCATACATGAATAATGAATTTAGGTGGTGGATGAATGATGACCTAAGAAGTGGGAGGAGGAGACAAGTGAACCGAAGTAGTAACACGCTTGTGTGGAATTGGAGAAATAGACTACTCATGAGAGCGAGAACCAAAGGAAATGAAACCCTTGTCTTCTAATTATTGTAATTTATCATGAAGGATGCAACGATCATTTTCATGATCACCGTTGATGCGGTGATAATTGTAATAAGGAAAATCACGATGGTGGTGCAAGAGGTGAGGTGAATGATTTTGATTAGAAGGAAAATGAATTAAGCACTTATCAAGAAGAGAATGCAAGACATCATGAGGCTTAGCAATATGTGAGAAATGCAATGGCTCCCGAGTAGGGGATGGCAAAGACTTAGGTGGAGAGCGACGTGGTGGTGGAGATGGAGGACACTTATGTGGTGGAGGAGATGGAACATGCTTGTGAGGTGGAGGAGATGGAGACCTTGGTAGATGCTTGACATATAGAAGAGGAGAAGAAGTAGGATACGATGCAGTAGAAGGAGTAGAAGGAGGATCTATAACATGTAAAGTAATTAAATATTGTACTAGATTCATAACCTTATAGCATAAAAGTGTAAATGATTCACATGTATCATATTACAATTATTCTTTTAAAGCGGGAATCAAGCCACGACAAAAGATGCATTTATTTTCTAATTCAATAGACTAAAATACTAATTGATGCATGCAAGAATTGAAGCGTAAAATGTAATCTAGAATATGTTCTTTCTTTCCCTGATGCAAGCTAGGAAATCGATCATATGTGACTCTAGGACCATTGTTAAGAATAAATCATCTAAGAAAAGCATCTTTCATTTCACTATATGTGTTAATATATCCAAAAGGAAAATGAGTGTACCATTGAATAGCATCATCAACAAGACCATGGTGGATGTATTTTAGCAATAGTCTATCATTTGAATGAGAATCCATAACTAAATGATAATGCTTAAGATGCATATATGGGTTAACAGTGCCTTTGAAACATGAAAATGTAGGCATGATGAAATCCTTAGGAAATGTTGAATTGTGAAATTTCTCCTATAATAGGATTTTCATGAATAGTTATTATCAATATAAGCATAATAGGCATTTATTTCAAGAGTGAGAGATTGAACTTGAGATTGTAATTGGCCAACAACATGCATGAGTGACAAAATATCATGTGGAGGAATCATAGAAGATGTAAGAGGCACATTAAGAGGTTGAAGCTTTCCATTATGAGTGATCATGGGAATGTGAGAAGAAGAAGCAAAAGATGAAGATGTTATGGGCACACTATATGTGGAAGAAATAAGAGGTGGTATACTAGAAGAAGAAACATGAATATCATCGAGAGAAGAAGAAGAGGAAAGAGGTGGAGAAGAACATGCAATATCAAAATAAAATATAAGAGGTGAGCCAATAGGAATGGAAGAAGCATCATGAATTCCATCAGAAACAACCTTAGAAGTAGATGAAAGTGGAGTGGAAAATTCACATTCATTATTCTTAAGAGAAGTATAAGTATCACTAATATGTTCATGTTCCGAAATATAATAATTATCAAACAAAGTTTCACATGCAAGTATCCCATCAAGCGATTCATCAACATATAGAGAAGTGGGAGAAGAACTATCATAAGATATATCTTTACAATAAGTAAGAACATTTTTAGAAATAGAAGAAGCATTAGATATGATTTTACACTCATCCTGACTAGTATGAGAAACAACATCATGCGCATGTACATTTTCATCATTGGAAGTAGCATGATTTTTATCTATAGTAGCACAATCAAGACAAAGCATATAATTGATAATAACATCATCAAGAGCCTCGGCATAAATAGAAGAAGGTGAAGTAGATTTGGTGCTTATAGAATAACAAGGATTACATCCAAAAAATATTTAATCCTTAGAAACAATGTTGAGAGAAGAGTGGGCAAAACTAGTAGGAACTTTGTTTTCATTAGCAACAAGAAATATTTGAACATTGTCATCAAATTGAACATTGCAATAAATATCAAGAAGTTCAACCTCAACAACGTCATCAAGGATAGGATTAAAACTCTCATGAGGAATAGCTTGCCTAGGAGAGGAAGTCATTAGGGTTTAGTGGATCCTAGGGAAAGGCGTTTTAAGAGACGGGTTCACCAAAATGATTTAATAAAATATGAATTATTATTAAATCTAATTTCTAAGTCACTACAATGATATACAACAAGTATACAATATGTTAAGAACTCTAAAGATGTAGTTGTGTGCATGTGTTGTTTTCAAAATAATGCTAATATGAGTAAAGACTAACACCTAAATAGCCTTAACTTAGCAAGAATTGAACAACAAACTAAACACCATCAAGATAAGAATTAAACAAGGGTTAGATGCTAGCATTCATAAGTACAAACTTTGAAACTAACAATGCTAAATATCTAAACTCCTCTATTCTCTAACAAAAAATAAATGAATGGACCTAAGTAAGCTCCATGGCTATCAAAATAGTTGTCCTTAGTATGCCAAGTAACCTAGGAATGAGGGCCTATCAAAGTTGGGCTATAAGACCCCTTTGACACCTCCCATATGACCTAAGCACTTAAGAAAGAGGCTTAACTCTTCAAGATGATGAACTCTCAAAAGGGTAAAAGGAAAGCTCTTAGTCTTTGCTATATGCTTTGCATTCACTCTCTTAGAAAGTTTAGGTGTAAAGCATAGAAGCCAATTAGAAGAATATTAGTGCAATTTAGGCTATTAAAAGGGATTAAATCAATTAAATATTGATTTACTAGTTAAATGAAGGGGAAGACTAATTAATTAATAATAATTAATTAATCTAGATAGAAGAGGTGATTTATTAACGGAAGGTCGTTAATTAGGGTATTTGTTGGATAGGAAACTTAATTAATTAGCTTAGTGTAATTAATTAATGATGATATGAGGGAAAATGAGTGCTTTTGATGATATGTCGTTGATTTGTGAGAAAGGGGATAATTAGCGCAATTTAAGTATTTAAATTGCTTGGGCGTAATTATAGGTGTCTACATTTGCCCCTCTTTGGGGTGGCGTAAGTGATGCCACTTCGAGGATAGTAGATAGAAGAGATTTTGAAGGGATAAAAGAAAAATTAGGAGGAGAGATGCCCCTGAGTGTCGATGGGGTGAGGGAAGAAGCCGATCGCGATTGAAAAAGGTGAGATATATGTAGAAGAAGAAGGGGACGAGGTAGGATGCCTTAATGAGAGGGAGAATTAGGGGTGAAAGGGAAGTGGTGTAGAAGAAATATGGACAGGGGAGAGAAGAGCTTAACCTCTAGCCACTTATTTTTGGAACAAATTTGATGTCATCATATTTCCATAGGAACTACATCATCAGTCCTTATGAAAAATATAAGCATACGAAAAGGTAGAATGACATGAAAATCCTTACTACGAACAATTTTCCATTGTTGAAAGTACCAACTCCATGCAACATACAATAATGCAATGCAATACGAGAAGGAAACAAGCTCATATAAGAGGGAAAACAAGTATGAACGCACATATCAACCCAACAATGGTCAAGACAGGTTGTACAAATGTTTTGTTATCATTCACTTTGAAGAGATCCACAAGTTCATGATTGACGACAAGGGTTAAAAATGATGCCCCAAGCAAGGATACATGCACGAGGAAATGAAAATGGACACGGGGTCCATAAAAAGTGTTTATGCTAGCGAAAAGCACCAGAAACCAAAAGTGCCCCCCAGTACGATTTAAGAAAGCAACTAGCTTTTGTGAATGGTTGTGAATCCGGTGATCCATGAGTCGTATTAATCGGGAAGATGTGAGAAAACCAACGGGATATGGAGAAAATACCATCGCGCAAGACACAATTTTCAGCCGTAAGAAGCAAGTTACCATTTTGTAGGGTGTTTTATTTTTAGGAATTTTTAAAAAAACATTGCCTTGTTTTTGGATTTTTATTTTTATTTTTTTTTTTTTAATATAGTAAATGTTTGTATTGTTTTGGCTTTCGAACCGTGATAAACAATAGAAGAAAGGAAGAAGAAGAAAAAGAAGGGCCTAGGGCAACAAAAAAAGTATCCTAGGTGGAAGAAAAGAGAAACAAACGACAAATAATGTCCTTGTTTAGTGGAAAAATTAAGAAAAATAATTATTTGAAAAATAATTATTTACGAGGGTGCGAAGAAGAATAAAAATTGCAGGAAGAAATAAAATTGTTTGGGGGAGAAGAAAGGGTTATTTCACAAAAATGCCCTAATACGATGAAAAATAAGAGAAAAATAATTATTTAATTAAAAATAATTATTCCACAGCGAACAGAGGAGAAAACGGTGAGCTAAATGGATGTCCCGACCATTTGATCAGTGAAAAATAGGTTAATATACCCCAGGGGGGTAAAAACATCGCAATCAGTTCATTTTAACCGCTCAGTTTAGAAAACTTACCGTGAGGCTCTGAAACTCAAGAGAGATGGTGATCGCACGTGATCATTTGAGGCATGCTGTAGATTGTAGATGATAGATTTGTAGACAATATCAAATGTTGTTTTCAAGTGTTATTTTGATGTATATGGACGGGATGATATGATGATATTGGTGCGGGGGGATATATTTTTATTATGCACAACCCCTCTTGCCCCGTTGATGATATGATATATGATGATTAGCTTAGCATACATGCATGATGTAAAACTTAGCATTTTTTTATATATGATGTATAGATGATGCTAGATGTGATGATAGTGATGGTAATGTGATGTGAATGATAACAAAATAGAGCACATGTAAGAAACATAGCCAAATGCTACAAAGAACACTAGGAATTAATGTAATACACCATGAATCACCATGCCTTATTAACAAGTAACAAAACACAACCAAATGCATTAAGAAAGAAATAAAGAATTAACACACTAGCATGTCGAAACCCACTACAATATGCACAAGCAAGAATGAATCTATTCTAAGCAAGAAAAGATAAACTATGACAAAGTACACCCAAGCAACAAACAACTCAAAAGCAAGCACGCAAAACACTATACAAGCAACAAGCAAAGCAAGAAAACAAGACAATGCAAGTAAATGTTTTTGTAAGATATGTTTTCATAAACCGATTTTCTATTGTTTAGGTTTTTGTGAAACAATTTTATATTGTTTTTGTGTTTTGTGAAACAATTTTCTATTGTTTTTGTGTTTTCTCAAAACAATGTTCTATTGTTTTTGTTTTTCCTTGAAACAATTTTCTATTGTTTTTGTGTTTTCTCAAAACAATGTTCTATTGTTTTTGTTTTTCCTCGAAACAATTTTCTATTGTTTTTGTTTTTCTTGAAACAATTTTCTATTGTTTTTGTTTTTTCTCAAAACAATTTTCTATTGTTTTTGTGTTTTTAACAGTTTTCCAAAGCTATGTGCAGGTAACCAAGAAAGCATGGATGCCCCTAGCATTAGGTGGGGAATATACAAGGGCAGAAGCCACGCGCTTATGAACAAGAAGGTGAATTCGTTGAGTTGCCCCCAGTGTAAGATGGGAAATAACGAAAGACCACGTCCCTTACAAATGAATAGAAGAAGGCAAAGCCGGATCAAGGCTGGACTAGATGGTGTTCACAAGGAAACTCGAAGGTAGAACTAGGTCCAGGACAAAGACAACTACCCTTCTAATACAAAATGCTTGTGAACAACGAATCCTCCCGAGGCATCGGAAACCGATTTGCACCCAAGGACTTGTCCAAAGTGCCACAATTACATGGTTTTCACTCTTTGGATAACCTGTTTTCTCTTTTTCTTTTTCGATTTTGTTTTGATGTTTTTGTATTTTTGTATTTTTGTATTTTTTTGATTTTTGTGCCATGTTCAAGCATAGAACTTCTTAAGATGCATGGCATTCATTGGATCTCGGAGCTCATCACCATTGGGGTGAGCCAGTTTGTATGCCCCGGTGCCGTACTTGGCAACTATGACATAGGGTCCTAACCAATGTGGTTCAAACTTCCCTTTCTTTTCTCACTCTGCTCTGGTGTTGAGGCGGTTATCCTTCATAACTAAATCACCCACCTCAATTGGTGAGGGATAATTATCTTGTTGTAGTTGTGGGAGATTCTATGTTGATATACCTTCAGGTGATTAAGAGCGTAAATGCACCTCTCATCTAGGAGCTCTAACTCAGCCAATCTTGCCACTCGATAATCTTCATCCTTATCCAAATAGTCCCGAAGAGAAATTCGCAGGGATGGGAGTTCAATCTCTAAAGGGATGATAGATTCTGTCCCGAACACTAGGGAATATGGCGTCGCACCCGTAGGAGTGCGAATTGATGTTTAGTAGGCCCAGAGGGCTGGGTGGATTTGTAGGTGCCATTTTGACCGGTTTTGCTAACCATCTTCTCCATTATCCTTACCGAGTCTTGTTTGTTGCCTCGGCTTGTCCATTACCCCGAGGGTAATATGGCATGGACCATTTCAATCTGATTTGGAACCGTTGGCAAATACCTTTCATGCTTTGTTCTTAAATGACTTCCCATTATCTCGTGACAATGATGGTTTGCGAGGATACCATATCGGAAAATAATGTGATTCATGATGAATTTATAAATATGTGCTCCTATGACATAGGTTAAAGGGACAGCCTCCACCCATTTTGTAAAGTATTCTATAGCTGTGATGATATGTGTATGACCATCAGATGAGGTAGGAGTAAGCTTCCCTATTAGATCAAGTCCCCACTTAGAGAATGGTCACAGGGTAGTGATTGGTTGCAATGGTTACGATGGAGCATGGATGAAATTTCCATACTTTTGGCAAAGCACACATTTTCTAACATAATTACAACAATGAGTTTCCATGGTGGGCCAATAGTAACCTACTCTTAACAGTTTCTTAGCCAAGACCATTACTGTTTTGTATGTGCTTCTGCATACTCCTTCGTGTACTTCTTCAATTGCCTAGATTGACTCTGTCACATCCAGACAACGTAACAGATTCCCATCATAGCCATGACAATAAAGTGTACCTCCTAAAAGGGTGTAACGGGCTATCTGGTGAATCAGGCTTTGCTTTTTAAGCGGGAGATATTGGGGGAAAGTAATCTTGTCCTTATGATAGGTGAAAATGGGTTCATACCACGGGAATAGGGACCAACAACCTCACAAGCTAGGAAAGATTCTCGCACGTCATATGCGGGCTGGTGTAGATTTTCTACGAAAAATGGCATATCATTGTTCCCTAGCGAGAATACGAAGCATAGATTCCATCGTTTCCATAGCATCTGCCGATCTATTCTGCGCTCTTGGGATCTGCTCAAAGGTAATGCGCATAAAATACTCCTTCAGAGTTTCCACCAACTTCTTGTAAGGTATGAGCTTGTCATCCTTAACTTTATACTCATCATTAACCTATTTGATGATTAGCTATGAATCACCTACAACCTTAACATGTTGAATATTCCACTTGATGGCTAGCTTCATCCCTACAATGAGTGCTTCATATTCCGTAATGTTGTTCGTGCAAGGGAAGGCCAGGTGGAAAGCCTATGGTATAGGATCACCCGAAGGAGTAATAAGGACCACTCCTACACCTGAACCATGAAACATAAAAGATCCATCAAAATGTATCTGCCATATGACAGATTCTTCAATGTAGAGAAAAGATGCATCTGGCAGATCCAGACTCAAAGGTTCTACACTTTGCAAAGGTGCTTCCGCTATTGGTGGCAAGTACTTGTCCTTTAAATAATTTTTGATGGACAAATTATATATCAAACTCACTTAGTAGAATGATCCAATTAGCCATTCTACCCGTGAGGGCGGGTTTGGACAAAAATACTTGAGTGGGTCGATCTTAGATATGAGCTTGGTCTTAGTATTTAGCGAGTAATGGCAAAGTTTCTAAAAGGTAAAAACAACGGTCAAGTAAGCCTTTTCAATTTGAGGATAATTATGTTCATAGGCGATGAGGGTGTGACTCGGATAGTACACTACTTTCTATTCATGGCTAAGGTCATATTGGGCGAGCAAGTGCACCAATAATGTATTGCGTAAGCGGAAATATAAAGCAAAATTGGTTCTCCGGAGTGGGAGGCATGAGGATAGTGGATTAGCAGTGCTTGTTTAAGCAAAGAAAAGGCTTGTTGTTGCTCGGGTCCCCAGATGAAAGCGACATCCTTCTTAATAAAATGAGTGAAAGAGTGACATTTATCTGCAAGCTAGGAGATAAAGCGGCGAATGGCTTGAATTTTCCCCTACAAGCTACGCAGTTGCTTGATATTCTCAGGTGGAGGCATTTCTGTGATGGCAGACACTTTAGTAGGGTCTACCTCAATACCTCATCTTGACACGATGAAGCCTAATAGTTTCCCAGATAGCACACCGAAGACACACTTCTTTGGATTCAACCTGACTTTGTATTCACATAGGCGTTCAAAGATACGCCGCAAAATGATAGGATGATCCTCTCTTGTTTTGGACTTTCCCAGGATGTCGTCTACGTAGTCTTCCATGATGTCATGAATCATATCATGAAATATTACTATCATGGCCCGCTGATAAGTTTCTCCCGCATTCTTAAGGCCAAATGGCATCACCTGATAACAGAAGGTGCCCCAAGGAGTTGTGAAAGTTGTTTTGTGTTGGTCTTCCTCAGTAGCGATCTTAATTTGATTATAACCGAAAATCCATCCATAAGCGATAGCATTTCATACCCTATGGTTGAGTCAACAATCATGTCAATGTTGGGCAATGGAAAGTCATCTTTAGGGAAATCTTTATTGATGTCCCTAAAATCTATGTAGATTCAGATACCGATAGGTTTCTTCTGGACAAGAACAATGTTCGATATCCATTCAGAATAATCAATTGGCCTGATGAATCCTACTACAAGCAACCTTTCCAACTCTTCTTTAACTAACAAGGCCACTCTTGGGTGCATTTTTCAGAGCTTTTGTTTGATAGGCTTAGTGTCTGTGTGCACAACCAGGTTGTGCACGACCAAATTTAGATCTAATCCAGGCATGTCTTTGTAAGACCATGCGAACACATCAATAAACTCTCGCAGTAGCATAGTGAATGTCTTTTGTTCTCTGGATGAGAATGATGCTCCCAATTTTACTATCTTGGGATCTTCTTCTATACCAATATTGACATCAATGGTTTCTTCAACTAACAATTTTGATAAATCCTCCATACGCGTAGGATCAGGAGGTAGGTTGATATCTTCATCCAAGGATGTCTCTACGAGATTTTCATCCTTGGCATGGTCACTTTTTTTGTCCTTTTATTTTCTTATTTGTTTGTCAGCCAGTGCCTCAAAGAGGATTTCACTGTGTGACTTGGACTTCAATTTTTGCCGAGGCATTTCTTTAGAACTCTTTCCCTCACTTTTCTTTAAATTTTCTTGACCAAGAAGTTCAGCGTCCTCGCCAAAGTAGGTGCGCAGTGTCTAAGTCGATAAAGAAACCCTTCTTGTGATCTCCAATGGGAATTGTATCCCTTATGCCCATGAACTCGGAATAGCCTCATTGGCATGTGACATTGTTGGTCCCATTCAACAAGGGAGGGGTATACAAGGTCAAGGGTTGGTTTAGTGGGGGTGATGGTTAGGACAGGCGCATTATTCATGAAAAGGTTCTTGGAGGCCAGATCCTCATATTGGCTACAACAGAATCCGTATCGTTGTCCAGGATAATCAGAGCCATCCTCACACTCTGAACAAGTCACATCTTGATCATTAGGGTGTGCCCCGTAAGGGTGAATCCCGATGCCATATCTTTCAGTTTTGAAATGGGGGAGAGGGACTGGTTCCATTTGTCCTTGTTCATTCTTAACGCATCCTAGGCCTTTGTAGCCCATGGAGTACATCATTCGCTTTCGATTTTCATATTCAGGGTTTGATAACAAGATGGTTGAGTGTCCTCAGGGATCCAAGTAGTAGGTGGATCAAGCAATTTTTCCTCAGCTAACAAGCCTCTAGGTAGGAATGACCCAATAGTGTGTTCCTCTCTAGGTCTCCTGAAGCGGTAGTTGGGTCGACCTCTAGTCTTGGGTGATAAGGAGAGGTCAGAAACCAAGAGTGCTTGTTGTACATTATACTCCCCATAACCATATTCCAGGATTTTCATCTCCCATGAATTAAATGGAGATGTTGAAGTAGATGCCCCATGAGCGCAAGAACTAAGAGAATTTGAATCTACTCGAGATTCCATGGCCTCAGAATGAAGAGGGACAGCTATATCTATGGAGGGACATGCGTATGTACCCTTTCATGCAAAGCTATTAAGAGCTCTATAATGAGCAAAGGGCTCTGAATCTCTTGGTATTGTAACCATATGTCCCTCATGCTTCAGCTTGATGCATTGATGAAATGTTGATGGCACGGCTTGCATGGCATGAATCCATGGTCGGCCTAGAAGCATATTATATGGAAGTTCCAAGTGTAGGATGTGAAACTTTTTCTGATGGCAAGTAGGGCCCACCTACATGGGCAGCGTAATGGTGCCTACTGACTCTCTTTCTGCGTTGTTGTATGTTGTGATAGTGATGATATGGGACTCAAGATTTGCCTCTGTATGTCCCAATTGTTTGACTAATTTAAGTGTGCAGATGTTCAATCCAGATCCGTTATCCACAAGCACCCATTTGATTTTCTTGCGGGTGACAACTACCTCAATGTATAAGGGAAGATTATGTTTAGGATTCTCGGTAGGGACCTCCCTATGGTTGAAAGTGAGATGCTCACTAGGTGCAATATTTGCCACCGCGGCTTGAAGGTACGCAGGATCGACTTCTAAAGGCACTCCCGACCCCTGAAGAGTTTGATACAAAATGTCCTTATGCACATTGGATATCTTGAGAAGATCTAAGATCTAGATCTTAGCAAGTGTCCTCTCAAGTTGTTCTAAAAGGTTATATTTACCAGTTTGCGGGGTCAATAGAGAGGGTTCCGAAATCATAAGGTGGGCACACCTTGTTACCGCAGTGTAGTCCTTTCCCTTGATCCGGATGGTATTGACATGGTCAGCAGGAGAGTGAATACATCCGATAAGCAAATCGTAATGATTGTTATCTCTTTTGGTATACAAGTAATTTGCAGATTTATAGGTTTGGGATGAGTCTCCCCGATCCGGCTTTGTCTTTTCTGACTTATCATGCTTAGGAATGGTTCCTTATAAATCCCCATTTTCTCGTTAGGTGTTTGCATTTTGCCAGGGTTATCCACCTCTATCTCCCCATTATCAATGAGGTCATGAATATAGTGGCGAAGCTGCATACATTTATCTATCTTATGACCTTTAACGCGATGCATTTCGCAGTATTCATGCTCCTTATACCATGAAGGTTTGGGAGCATTGTCATCAAATGGTTTCATTGTAGGATAGGTCATCATGTGGGCCGCATCCAACTGTTTTAGTATGACGGACAATGGTTCATTAAGGGAGGTGAATGTTCGTCACTTTGGTGGTGGTTGAATTGGGCCCTTGGTTAGTTTAAAAGGTTGACTAGTTTGGACCGTTTGAACACGGTTGGAATCAGTGATTCCATCTCCCACCACATTTATTTTTGTTAAAGATCTTTGGCTTTTAGAGCTTTGACACTTTGATTGCCTTTAGATTGGGTTTTGAGGGTGCCTTTGGTAATGAGAGCCTTTTCTATTTGAATCCATTTCTCGATAACCTCCTCAAAGGTGCGGACACAATGAATTTGGAGGTGGAAAGCTATATCCAAGGTTGAGATTAGGGACAAAAATCGACCAGCTACTTCTCGGGAAAGCGCCCAGGAAGCGACTAGCTATCCCTCTCCATTGTTGGAGGAAGTCATGGCGAAGGTCTCATTTGGGCATTGTTTTGTGCTGCACAAGTCTGCCATGGTGACATCACTCTCTATGTTATACGAGAAATGACACACAAATCTTTCCACCAATTATGGCCAAGTGAAAATTGATCCTCGTGGTAAGCGCGTAAACCATTCCAACGCTTGACCTTCGAGACTCTTATGAAAAAGTCTGATGAGGTAATTATCACTATAAGACACCTCTTGACATGCCGTGTAGAAATATTTAACATGATCCCTTAGGTCTCCCTTTCCTTTGTATTTTTGAAATTTGGCATATCAAATTTCTTTGGAAAGGGTTGAAGGGTCATTGTCTTGTCAAAAGGATAGGGGCATAGTTCTTTGTATTGGTATTTCCTAATACTCCCTATATTTCTTTCTTGTATGCTTGCAAGCGTTGCTTTCATAGATTGCACTTCTTGTGTGAGCAATTGTTCTCTAGTGGGAGAAGTGGGGACGTGTACACGATGATACCCCGTGTCTTCTTCTCCTTTGTTTTCTCGATGGAGTTTGTGGATCCTAAACTTAGGCCTTGACTTTTGAATGTTCTTGTTTGTGTCTTTCTGTACCTGGAAAGTAAGCAAAGCTAGTTGTCGGCTTAGGTTATTGAGTTGTTGTTGGATTGTGACTTGGTTTGTGTCTTCTTCTTCTAAAGGTTCTTCCTCTTCGTATTGTGGAGGTTCTTCCCTGTCTCATGTTCTATCTTGTTTCTTCGTGGAACTTTGATGAGGGTGTTCTATACCCTACCACTTTATCATTTTATGTGTAAGAAGTGGAAGCATGCCCGCCTATTAAAATATCTTCCATATTGATAAGGGGGCGTTCTTCCTTAGTAGTGTCATTTGTAGGTAATATTGGTTCATTCTTGGTGGGAAATTTGGCCCCTAATTCCATGACCCGTGCCAAAACTCTATCTTTGTTTCTAAGGAGAAACTCATCTAGTAGAGTAGGGTCAAAATCAAAGTCCACGCGTGGTGACTCTAATTCATTTCCACTATGGTCGACCATTTCTTCTATTTCCTTTTCTGTAGAAAATAGTGGTCCTAGATCGTGTCCGATAAATGGGTTTGACCCTTGTCTGTTAGAGGTTTCCCAAGCTTGTGCCTGTTGTTCCTCATATGTTTGTTTCTTTAAACCTAGACGCGTCTTGGGAGCCATGTTTTCGTGATAAGTTTCACTAAGGTAAGTTGTAGATTTGTTCAAAATTCAATGACTACCCCTAAGTGAAACACAAGATGTACATGTTAAGAGTAAATTAATAGTGTGAGAATACCAATGTGATAGAATGATAAAGTCACCAATGAAACAATCGTTTGGTACCAAAACTTAATCAAATGAAGTACTTCCTAGACTACGTTTCAAAGTAATTTGCGATGCCAGATGATTAACAAGATGTCTCCACTTATGCCAAGTTCAAAGGAATGAACAAGACGTAAGTAAATACACAAAGTTAAATGCGATCTCCCAATCAAGATATATGATGAGCAAGCTCAAGTTCGATTAAGACCTATATCTCAAAAAGTGCCAATTACGATTTGCGAATGACACAACAATATCACCAAGATATGTTAACCCACTTTGTGCAAGAAAGTGAAGTATTGATATCGAGGTGTTATTGATATAACATGCACAAATGGTAGTGCTTAAAGCACCTTTGAAATCAAGGTAATAATAAAACCGAACAAAAAAGCTCAAAGTATAGCTAGGAATAGTTAAGAATGTGTGCAGCGTAACCATACAATATAGGTATTTATGTCGAGTTTACAAGAAACAAGATGTAAATATTGAAATTGTAATGATACGAGACAAATAAGCTAACTCTTTTATGGAAGTCCGCGGTGATGAACCACGCCTAACTACAATGACAATCTTGACGTGGGTATCAAGATCACAATGGCTACCAAATGACGTGAAAATGCCTCCACTCACTTTAGACGTTTAACTAACCTAGCCGCAAACATGGATGGGCGTAAACGGACATAAAAGTGAGAGAAACAGTCAAATGGAAACACAAAGGTAATCACACCTCTTTTGATCAACAAAGTGTCAAAAGAATATGAAGGAAATAAATCAAGAAAAATGACAAAAATGCTAGCCTCACTTCAGTAGAGTTTCACCGCCCTAAGGCAAGTAAAAACTAGGTGAAAGTATTGCATCACACATTTCTTAATGAAAATATGGTTCACAACTCAACACTGTTTTAGAATGGTCAAAGTGGGCTCCTGGCCAAAGTATATTCTCCTAGGTGGTTCTCTTGCCCTAGGTGTTACAAAGTTGCCATGAGCGAGCGCGATTTACCCAAAAAGTTACATTGACTAGTTTGGGAGTATCTCGGCTTTACTTGACCCCCTTTAAGAATAGCAGATAGCTAGTGCATCTACGTGTACTATCACCGGGTCGCCACAACAAACAACCTATAATGCTATCTCACAAAGGAATCACTAGTCAAGTAGGTAGTGCGGAGCACTTCCCATTTCGTCCACAAGGTTCCCTCTTACGTGGACTACTTTGGGGTTCCTGGAACCACCCCCATTGTTGTAGCTTAAGGCATTATGCCAAAGGGGTTATGTTCAGTTGAGCGGAGAGGGACGTACCCTTTTCCGAAACCTGCAATACAAGTGTTTTAAATATGTTTTTCTTTTTATCTTGTTTAATTAAGTGTGGTTTGCTTGAAACACTTTTGGCAACCTGTATAACAATTGTATTAGTATTTTTTATTTCATTTTGATTCCTCCTTTCTTTGAAAAGCATTTTTAGGTCCTGCACTCAAGCATTAGTAGTTCTCCAAGAAAATCACATTATTTAAAAGAGGATTACCAGTTACTTTTGATTCTCAAGATCACCCAAGGGTGTAAGAGAAGAGCATACATAACAAATAATCCAACTAAAAAGTAAAGAAAATATTTTCAATCAATGAACCATACAAAATTCTTGATAAATGTTTATTCCCCTAAACCAAAAGTGAAAGATGAAGTTTCTAATTTACCAAATGTTATAAAATGAAGACTAAAGTTGTTTTTGATTCTCAAGATCACCCTAAGGTGCAAGAGAAGAGCATACACAAACTTTATCCCAACTATATAGAAATGGAAAACTTCAAATCAAAGGACCATTGAAAAATGCTTTGTAAAAGGTTCATTCCCTTAAACCAAAAGTGAAAGATGAAGTTTCCAATTTATCAAATGTTATAAAATGAAGACTAAAGTTGCTTTTGATTCTCAAGATCACCCTAAGGTGTAAAAGAATAGCATACAAAAACTTTATCCCAACTATATAGAAATGGAAAACTTCAAATCAAAGGACCATTGAAAAATACTTTGTAAAAGGTTCATTCCCTTAAGTAAAATGAATAATCAAATTTCCAAGTTTAATCCCAATGTTAAAAAGATATAGATCAAAGTTGTGTTTGATTCTCAAGATCACCAAAAGGTGTAAGAGAAGATCATACACATGCTTTGGTCTAAATCGAGGAAGCATAGAAATACAACATTCATCAAAACATTAAACATGTTAGAAAATTACCAATTTTAAAATAACAAAAAACCTGTGATTTTGTAAGTATAAATCCCAAATTTATGTTTTCATTGCATATTTAACTTCAATACCTTTCCAATGCAAAAAAATGGAGTCATTTCAAGTTGGAAGAAAATTTATGGCCTTCGGGCAGATGGGTTACGCATATGCTCTTATGCTCGGGTATGCACTTGACATGCACTAAAAAAATGTCAAAAAAAAACCATCCCTTAATCTACAAAATGGGAAAAAATTTCCAACCAAGAGTCAATTTTGACAACAACCCATCACATTAATATATGAATAGAAGACTCAACGCTATCAAACATTAACTTACATGCTCAAGAATTTAAGATTTTCAAGAAATTGACAAAACTAACATGTAGAGTGATGAAAAAGTAAGCTCTAAAAATAAAAACATGATGAAATCTTGAAATTTTTTCACCAAGATTAAATTTTGACAGCAACCCACCACATTAATATGTAAATAGAAGACTCAGCACTATAAAAACTAACGTACATGCTCAAGAATTTAAAATTTTCAAGAAATTGACAAAACTAGCATGTAGAATGTTGAAAAAGTAAGCTCTAAAAATGAAAACATGGAGAAATATTGAAATTTTCCCATTAATTCCAATTTTGATAGCACTTCACCTCCTTCATACCTACAAGGAAGACTCAACACATGCAAACTCAACAAAACAAGTTTTAAAAAAAAAAGTTAGATCAACATGTGTAAAAGAGGGTTAGTAACCAAAAATGAAACTTAACTACAAAAACTTGAAATTAAGTGCAAAGGACAATGGAGTAAGTCCCACCAGGTGTGCCAAATGTGTGCATGTGTTGTTTTCAAAATAATGCTAATATGAGTAAAGACTAACACCTAAATAGCCTTAACTTAGCAAGAATTGAACAACAAACTAAACACCATCAAGATAAGAATTAAACAAGGGTTAGATGCTAGCATTCATAAGTACAAACTTTGAAACTAACAATGCTAAATATCTAAACTCCTCTATTCTCTAACAAAAAATAAATGAATGGACCTAAGTAAGCTCCATGGCTATCAAAATAGTTGTCCTTAGTATGCCAAGTAACCTAGGAATGAGGGCCTATCAAAGTTGGGCTACAAGACCCCTTTGACACCTCCCATATGACCTAAGCACTTAAGAAAGAGGCTTAACTCTTCAAGATGATGAACTCTCAAAAGGGTAAAAGGAAAGCTCTTAGTCTTTTTATATGCTTTGCATTCACTCTCTTAGAAAGTTTAGGTGTAAGTTTATAGAAGCCAATTAGAAGAATATTAGTGCGATTTAGGCTATTAAAAAGGCTTAAATCAATTAAATATTGATTTACTACTTAAATGAAGGGGAAGACTAATTAATTAATAATAATTAATTAATCTAAATAGAAGAGGTGATTTATTAATGGAAGGTCGTTAATTAGGTATTTGTTGGATAGCAACTTAATTAATTAGCTTAGTGTAATTAATTAATGATGATATGAGAGAAAATGAGCGCTTTTGATGATATGTCGTTGATTTGTGAGAAAGGGATAATTAGCGCAATTTAAGTATTTAAATTGCTTGGGTTGTAATTATAGGTGTCTACAGTAGTTATGTAAGAAAATGAGAGTGATGGGGAACTTATCTAATTTTCAATTATCCCAAAAATACCCAAACCGAAACAACTAATGAACAAGTTGGGTAGAATACTAGAAACGATCAATATAAATTCTGGAACTTGCGAGAATAGCCTAGATTGGGGCATCTAGGTAGGGGTGAGGAAGCTAGGTGCCAAAGACCTC